>ML058402.1:0-600000 GCA_003013855.2 Liriodendron chinense
AGAGCAATGACATAAAACAAAGGAGAGTGAGAACGAGAGTACCTGAGGTAGCAAGTTGATCAATTCTATCATCTTCCATTGTCTTGATAAGATTTATTCAATCCTAAATGCAGAAAACAAATCCCAACCTACCTACCTACCTTTGATTATCTGATCGACTACATGATCAAATTTGAGCAGGATTTTCATGTATTTCAATAACCTTCCCATGAGGACCATCCAAAGTCCTACTCGACAGTAAACATGGGTGTTTTATTTCATTGAAGTCTAATATTTGTGTACCACATACATGATAGGAGGAGATAAGAGCAGCAAAAAGATCTCCTTAAATTCTGGACTGAGTTGTGATTTATTAAAAATGGGTTCTCCCAGTTAGAATTCTTAATGGGCTGAAGAACCCATGATAGTGGAGAGACATTCATCGTGTTTCCATCAGTTAAAGTTGTCTCCTCCACAATTTCAGAATTATACGATGCTTATACAAACAATAGTAAATAGTGTAAATTAGTGGAATGGTATTCTTCAGGCACCAACACCGTGTCTAACAAAATATACAACTCCTTAATCATCTCATTATCAAGATCATCGGAGTAGGCCAAGCATTCCTCTAGGAGATTGAGATAGTTGGATGAAGAGTCCTCGTCCCCCCTAAGTGATTGCAAAATTTCAGTTTCTATGGTGAGGTGTTCACACTACATGGAGTGAAATTCTTCTAAACTAGGTTCCTCATAACTAGTATGGGGCACCAAGTCAGAAGTGTGCAAGGCTTTAACAATCTCTTGAATAATTGGGTCTTTTGAATTTTCAAAGTGGGCTAAGCATTTATCCAAAGAATCTGAATTTTCACTCAAAGGGAAGTCCTCTAAAATAGAATTTGGCATATGTTGTTGGTAGAAGGACTAAAAAATATCAACTTCGGCTATCTCTCTAGCATGTATATCCTCTAGGGACTCATAATCATTATGTCCTTGGGAAAAAGAAACCATAGGTTCATAAGCATCCATCGAACCCTCATTGTAAGTAACCCCACTATCGATTTCAAATTTTATGGATTCCTTGGGTTCGTCAACCATCATTGAAATCTCCTTATCATTAAGTTCAAAACATCCAAAAGAAATAGTGGACTCACCATTGTTGACGTCAGATTTTGGTAACAGGCTCCTCCCAAGTGTACGCACTCCTCGAACAGAACCCTCCACACCTGAAAGCCAAACAAGGGAAACTAAGGGTGGTTGGCACTTGACCATTGGCCCTCCGAAGCTTAAGTCAGAAATGACTTGGTAGCAAGATGAAGTGTGAAACATGGGTGTTGAGATTGTGTACCTTTATCATCTATGGGGCCATGTAATTATGCAAACTGGGTTATCTAGTTCGTTACGCAAACTGTTAAGATTATTACTGTTGAACCTCCAATTTATACATTGCATTGCCCATTACACTACATGGTTTGCATGATTTTTATGGTTTAAAAGCCTACTTAACATATGTTTTGTGATCATAGGGATGAGAGTGGACTTCATTCAATTACGAGACAAAAGAATGCAATTGAAGCTACTGCATGGAGACCTAAGATGACCAACGAAAGAAGAAAGAAGAGAAGAAAAATAAAGAAAGAAGAACAGTTTGAAGAGGGCTGACCGGTCACGACCGGTCAGCCATAGTTGCTGATCAAAGAGGAGATGAGGCTGACCGGTCATGACCGGTCAGCCACGCATACTAGATGGTGGACAGATGAGCCCGACCGGTCATGACCGGTCGGCTGTATTCACTGTAATAAGATGGGAAATTGGTCCGACCGGTCATGACCGGTCGGCTGTATTCACTATAATAAGATGGGAAATTTGTCCGACCGGTCATGACCGGTCGGCCACAGTTGCTGGAATGAATGGACAGGTCTATCCGACCAGTCTTGACCGGTCGGTAGTGCTCCCTGGAATGCTTAAAAAATTAGTCCGACCGGTCACGACCGGTCGGCTCTGCGTAATAGGAAAGTCCTTTCTAATTCGGGACTCCGAAAATTGCTGCGCAATGCGTAGGATTTCGCGGAATTCGACGCAAGGGAGGATTGTTGCTATAAAAGGCCACCTAGGGGCTTTCCCTAAGGTATGAGAGAAGAGAAGGAACGTGAGTTTGGAGGCTGAAGGCGACTGTGGGGCGTCTGCAACATCTATCTTCGGGTTTTTCTAGTTTTATGCTTTATTTTTGAGTTTTTAGTTGTAGCATGACTATGCTCGGCTAAAACCTCTCAGCTAAGGCTGAGAGGTGAAGCTTGTAGCCAATTCTATGTTAATTTTCAGTTTGATTCAAGTATTATTCAATTCAAAGTTAGAATTTTCTTATGTTCAGTTCAAAAGATGGTAGTTTGAGATGTCTTATCTGAGTTCATGTGCTCCGGACATGAATTCCTTTTAATTCTCTGAGATTATCACAGGTTGCTTGTTTAGATTCGAATTATAGTAATCCTTGAGCAGGCCATAGTCCATAGGCATGGCTGTTACTCCGCAGGCTATGAATTTGAATTCTACATTGATTGAATGGACTTGAACTTGGAAGTTCAACTTGAATTGGATGAATGTGTGTGAATGCTTTACTTTCCAACTAGATGAGAGATAGGACTTCAAATCTAGTTGTGTTCTATACTTGGATTGACTGAATTGACATAGGATTGCTACAAGTGGATCCTTAAAAGCCTTAGTACGTTATATCTCTGATTTTTCATTAAGTTACTGTTTTAATTAAACACCCCATTAAAACTGAATTTATTCTATTAAACTGAGTTGCTGGAGTAATTAGGAAGCTGTTACTCTTTCCCTGTGGATCGACCTCGGTCTTACCGAGTTTTATTACTACATCGCAGCCTTACACTTGAGGCGAGCGAACAAGTTTTTGGCGCCGCTGCCGGGGAAATTAGATAATTGTTTTCAAATAGTTTCAGTGGCTGTAGAAGTAGATAGTTTTGTTTCTGATTTTTCTTAGAACTAACAAAGTTTTCTGTTTTGTAGGAATTCTTCTTTCAGTTCAAGCGAATCAGGTGATACCTTTCTAACTTAGTTTTTTTTAGAATTTTTAGATTGCAGTTTTCTAGGTTAGGATTAGTCTTGATTGAGTGGTTTATGTCCCGTTGGGAACGTAACCATTCAAATCGTCTCCAATCTGAAGGTGGTTTAGTTGGACCATTGTCAGTTCATAGACGAGTCCGGAATTATCAAGAGCATTGTGAAAGTTTGGGGAGTATGGAGCAGACACCCTTAAGGAATCTTCCACCCCCTACTCCAACCACAAACGCAAATCAGGAAGGAGTAGGAGAGAATGAGGTACATAATGTTCCTCCAATGAGATCACTATGGGATTACCTACAACCTGCTCGTACAATTACACCTTCTTGCATAGTTCTACCAGCTAACGGTGGGACCCTTGACATAAAACCAGGAGTAATCCAACTTTTACCTAAATTCCATGGGCTAGACTCTGACCGCCCATACTTACACTTGCAAGAATTCGAAGAAGTGTTGGCCACCTTGCATTATCCCAATGTTTCTGGGGATACAATCAGACTTAAACTTTTTCCCTTCACCTTGAAAGAAAGAGCCAAAGATTGGCTTTACTCTCTTAGACCATATTCGATTGGGTCATGGGTTGAGATGAACCGGGAATTCTTGAAAAAGTTCTTCCCGGCTCATAAAACAAACACTCTTCGAAGGGCCATAATGAATTTCTCAGCTAAAGAGGGTGAATCATTCTTTCAATGTTGGTAAAGATTTAAGGAACTCCTGCTTGCTTGCCCACATCATGGCTATGAGAGTTGGCGAGTTATAAATTTCTTCAATGATGGATTAAGTTCCAATATGCGCCAATTTGTGGAAATGATGTGCAATGGCAAGTTTATGAGTAAAAATCCAGATGATGCTTGGAGTTACTTGGACATGTTGGCTGAAAACGCCCAATCTTGGGATACCTCGGATAAACCCAAGAACCCCAAGCCTACTCAAGAGAAAGGAGGGATATATGTCCTTAAAGAGGAAGACGACGTAAATGCAAGGATAGCCAACCTCACAAGGAAGGTTGAGGCCATGGAACTTAGCAAAAATGGAGTTTCCAAGTCCAAGGAAGCTGTTGAAACCACATGTGGGATTTGTCTCACCGACTTACACGCTACGCAAGATTGTCCCACAATTCCTGCATTTAAGGAAGTGCTGCAAGAGACAGCCAATGCCACATATGGTTATCAACGGCCCTTCAATGGACCGGTAGGTAATACGTACAATGAGAGTTGGAAGAACCACCCGAATTTCAGTTGGAAGAATGCCCCAACGGGCAATCCTACCAACTCCCAAAGAGGGCCACCCATGCAAAATATGGCCCCACCTCAATTCTCATTAGAGGATACCTTGAGAGCATTTATGCAAGGGCAAGCGCAAATAAATGAATCAAATCAACAAATGTTCCAAGAGCTGAAAGTCTCGGTTGATGAGATTAAGGGACGCTTGAATGCTAGGGAAGGGACCTTTCCGGCCTAACCTCAGCCCAATCCAAAGCAAGTACATGAAGTAAGCATCCCTAATCCTTCCAACCAAAACATGGAGCAAGCTAAATCCATTACCACCCTTAGAAGTGGTAAACAAATTGACAAAACTATTCCGGTGAAAGCCGATGAGCCTAATGATCCGGTAAATTCTGAGGATGAAAATGGATCTAACTTAGCCCCACAACAACCGGAACGCATTTACAAGCCCATAGCACCTTTCCCATCGAGATTGGTTGCCCCAAAATCTCTCCCAAATTCTCAAGATATTCTAGAGATTTTCAGACAAGTCAAGATCAATATCCCTTTGCTTGATGCCATCAAACAAATTCCCTCTTATGCCAAGTTTTTAAAAGACCTATGCACAACAAAACGCAAATATAATGTGCAGCAAAAGGCCTTCCTAACTGAGCAAGTTAGTGCCATCCTCACTCAAAAGACTCCCCCAAAATTCAAAGATCCCGGTAGTCCCACCGTCTCATGTATCATTGGAGACTACCGGATTGAACGTGCCTTGTTAGACTTGGGGGCAAGTGTGAACTTGATCCCATACTCGGTATATGAACAATTGGGTCTTGGTGAATTAAAACCCACCAAAACCACATTGCAACTCGCTGATAGATCTATCCGTGTACCGAGGGGGATAGTTGAGGATGTTCTAGTCCAAGTTGACAAATTCTACTACCCGGTAGATTTTATAGTCTTGGACACACAACCGGTTTTGGATGCTAGCACCCAAATACCGGTGATATTAGGCCGCCCATTCCTTGCCACATCAAACGCAATCATCAATTGCCGGAATGGGGTGATGCAATTATCTTTTGGAAACATGACACTAGAGGTGAATGTATTTCACCTGGGCAAAAGACATAGGGATGTCGATGATGATGAGTTCTTCGATGTAAACATGCTTGAAACCTTTGAAGAAGAAGAACTCCTCCAACTTGAACCACTAGAAAGTTTGGAGACATGCTTAGCACACTTCATGGATTCTAAAGACCCTATCATTAGTGAGATTGTGCATGCATTAAATATAGAAAGACCGGTAGTTGATACTAGCCGGTGGAGGCCCCATTTTGAAAAATTGCCACCAACCACATCAAGGCCTCTACCGTCTAGCATCAAACCACCGAAGCTTGACCTCAAACCATTGCCATCCGAGCTTAAATATGTATATCTGGGTCAAGAGAAAACTTTCCCAGTTGTCATTGCCTCCCACCTAGAAAAAGACCAAGAGCTCAAGTTGATTGAGTTACTCAAAAAACACCGGGAAGCCATAGGTTGGACAATAGCGGATCTCAAAGGGATAGATCCTTCGGTTTGCACTCACCGTATACACCTTGAAGAAAACGCAAAAACGACTAGACAACCTCAAAGACGGCTAAATCCAAACATGATGGAGGTTGTCAAAGCCGAAGTGTTAAAGCTATTGGATGTGGGTATCATCTACCCCATCTCAGATAGCCAATGGGTGAGTCCTACCCAAGTTGTCCCCAAGAAATCCGGTATTACCATCATTGAAAACGCCAACAACGAGCTTATACCGACTAGGGTGACCACCGGTTGGCGTATGTGCATTGATTATAGGAAGCTCAATACGGTCACTAGGAAAGACCACTTCCCTCTCCCATTTATGGACCAAATTTTGGAGAGGTTGGCAGGCCATCCCTACTATTGCTTCCTAGATGGCTATTCCGGATACAACCAAATTGAGATAGCTCCGGAAGACCAAGAGAAAACCACATTTACATGCCCGTTTGGTACCTTCGCCTACCGAAGGATGCCATTCGGGTTATGCAATGCACCCGCCACATTCCAACGATGCATGTTGAGTATTTTCTCAGACATGGTGGGTGAGTTTCTTGAGGTGTTCATGGATGACTTCTCTGTTTTTGGTTGTACATTTGATGAGTGCCTCGAGCACTTGAAGTTGGTCTTAATGAGGTGTGAGGAAAAGCAACTTGTATTAAACTGGGAAAAGTGCCACTTTATGGTACAAAGAGGAATAGTCCTTGGACACATCATCTCGTCCAATGGAATAGAGGTAGACCGGGAAAAAATTGACATAATCTCCAATCTACCACCACCCAAAAGCATACGCGATGTGCGGTCCTTCCTGGGACACGCCGGTTTCTATCGAAGGTTTATAAAGGACTTTAGTCACATCTCAAGGCCTTTATGCAACCTTCTACAAAAGGAGAACCAATTTGAGTGGAGTACCGAATGTCAATTAGCTTTTTCAAAGCTAAAAGACATGTTGACAACCGCTCCTATCATGCAACCACCAGATTGGTCCATTCTTTTTTAGTTGATGTGCGATGCGAGCGATTTTGCTATTGGGGCGGTGTTAGGCCAAAAGAAGGATAAAAAGCCCCATGTCATCTACTACGCGAGTAGGACCTTGAATCCTGCCCAAGTTAATTATTCAACTACGGAGAAAGAGCTCCTAGCTGTCATCTTTGCCTTGGACAAATTCAGGCCATACTTAATAGGATCCAAAGTTATTGTTTATACGGATCATGCGGCGCTGAAATACCTTCTTTCTAAGAAGGATGCTAAGCCCCGTTTGCTAAGATGGATCCTACTCCTTCAAGAATTCGATTTGGAGATCAAAGATAAGAAGGGGGTAGAAAATGTGGTCGCGGATCATCTATCCCGCCTAGTCCTACCAAATTCCATTGACGAGTCACCTATTGAGGACTCATTCCCTGATGAGCAACTCTTTGTTGCTATGCATCCACCATGGTACGCTGATATAGCCAATTATCTTTCCACAGGTGCGATGCCGACTCATTGGACTGCGCAAGACAAACGTAAATTTCTAAGGGAAGTGCGCAGATTCTTCTGGGATGAACCTCTATTGTTTAAATATTGCCCAGACCAAATTATAAGGAGATGCGTCCCCGATGATGAACACAATTCAGTCATCTCCTTTTGTCATGATCAAGCATGTGGGGGTCATTTTTTAGCCAAGAAAACAACTGCAAAAATTCTGCAGTGTGGTTTTTATTGGCCCACGCTATTTAAGGACACCCACGAGTTTTGCAAAGCGTGCGAGCGCTGCCAGAAGTTAGGAGGATTATCCCGTCGAAATATGATGCCTCTCACACCAATTCAACATCTATCTTCGGGTTTTTCTAGTTTTATGCTTTATTTTTGAGTTTTTAGTTGTAGCATGACTATGCTCGGCTAAAACCTCTCAGCTAAGGCTGAGAGGTGAAGCTTGTAGCCAATTCTATGTTAATTTTCAGTTTGATTCAAGTATTATTCAATTCAAAGTTAGAATTTTCTTATGTTCAGTTCAAAAGATGGTAGTTTGAGATGTCTTATCTGAGTTCATGTGCTCCGGACATGAATTCCTTTTAATTCTCTGAGATTATCACAGGTTGCTTGTTTAGATTCGAATTATAGTAATCCTTGAGCAGGCCATAGTCCATAGGCATGGCTGTTACTCCGCAGGCTATGAATTTGAATTCTACATTGATTGAATGGACTTGAACTTGGAAGTTCAACTTGAATTGGATGAATGTGTGTGAATGCTTTACTTTCCAACTAGATGAGAGATAGGACTTCAAATCTAGTTGTGTTCTATACTTGGATTGACTGAATTGACATAGGATTGCTACAAGTGGATCCTTGAAAGCCTTAGTACGTTATATCTCTGATTTTTCATTAAGTTACTGTTTTAATTAAACACCCCATTAAAACTGAATTTATTCTATTAAACTGAGTTGCTGGAGTAATTAGGAAGCTGTTACTCTTTCCCTGTGGATCGACCTCGGTCTTACCGAGTTTTATTACTACATCGCAGCCTTACACTTGAGGCGAGCGAACAATTACTAATTTGGGGTGATAAGGAGCTTATCCCGTTAATCATTAGATAAGAAGATGGAAAACCCAATCTAGATGTCTAACTGATTACGTTCCTTGAGGGAGGCTCCCCTGGTGTGGAACTGTGAATAGAAACAAGCCAACGCCGGCCTATATGGGCTACTAGTACTATGAGACTAGGGGCATCCCCAATGAACAACCAGCGACCAGGAGTGCTCGGATTTAGGAATGTCCTCGTTTGTCGACCAGGAACAGAGCTGCTCGGATGATGGGGGTGTTCCCACCCGACGACCAGCGACCAGGGATGCTCGGATTTGGGAATTTATAGGAAGTCACAGGTCTGTGCGGTATACAAGATGTGACCAGGTAGGCTCATTAGTGTTCACTCCCCAAGTATAGGGTTGCGAAGTAGTAATAATTCGGAAAGACCAAGTATCGTTCCCACAGAGATTTATGTATGTGTATTCTCAGAATTTATCTAAAACAACTTATAATTAAAATCACATTAAGAACTAAATCTAAACAATAGAAAATTTGTTTTAAACAGTGAATGTGTAAGGTAATAATAATCTAAAAGGCACTAGAGCGCCAAGGATTCACTTTTGATAGTTTTCAATGCATCAACACAACTTGGTCTCTCACTACACAATCGGAATCGAATTTATATCTCTATCCGATCGGAATATAGAGCGGTTCAATCAACACTTATCTAAAATAGTTGCTTGTTCATTGATTCGATTCCCACAACAATGCTCAAGCCTTGGGCACACTCAATTGTATAAGCCAAGCCTCTTTCCGATCTAGTTGAGATTCTCAACCATAGCTTTCATCCAATCCTATCACTAGACTTGACTATGACCAACGATTAGAACTCTAACTAAATCAAAATCAATCAGCAAACATCTATCTCAAATTATCACAAAAGATTAGAACTTTAGTTTGAATGAGTTCACACATGAAATTCGTGCCATTGCACACAAGGCAATCAAAGTGTCTATCATGCTCAGAGTCGATGATAGATCAATGAACTATATAAGCATAAACAATGCCAAAATGGTAAGCTACTAGGCTTAGATGTACTAAGAATCACATGAGCCCGGAGTCATCAAGAGATCAAAAGAAAAACTAAACTAGTACTTTATTCAAACTCATATTAAACTAAATTCTTCAATCAAAGCATAAAAAGGAAACCTAGGTTGCATCAATCCATAAAAAATGAATCAAAAGGTTCACCTCTTAGCCCTAACTAAGAGTTTTTAGTTCATTTCTAACATACTTGAACTAAAAACTCAGAAAACATAAAAACTAGAAGAAAAACTATGAAAACTTGAAGTAGAATCCGTCTCCCAAGCCTCCTTATTATTCTGCACGTCCTCGCATGCCTTAGTATGAAGAGGAGAGGTCATTTTATAAGTTTGGACTCCAATTGGGAAGAACCTTCGAGAAATTTTGCAAAAATAGCACTTTGTGCAACATATTTCGGAGCTTGTAGAATAAGCTTTGTTACGCAGACGACCGGTCGGACGACCAATCTGAACCCATGGAAGACCGGTTGGACGATCGATTGTAAAACATAAAAAACAGTCCAGCAAGCTATTAAAATTTTCATCCTCTCCTGTTGAGTGCTCGACCGGTCTAAGTGGCAGCCGACTGGTCTGATGACCGGTCGTTCTTGATCTAGTGAGTTGTGCAGCATATGGGAGTCTCTGTTGAATTGCAGACCGGTCGGACGACCGGTCGTATGCCTTGGACGACTAGTCTGATAAGCGGTCTTCTGTGCAGTTTTCTACACTTCTTCCTTCTTCCCTTCTCTTTCTCCCTTGCTTCTTTCTTCGATCCTTCTACACTTGGTTCCTTCATCTTCAATGCATATAAAGTGCTCTTTTTAGCCTTGAATCAGTGAAATCTCCATCTCGTTCCTACAATCACAAATCATGCATTAGAGTAGTCTTTTAAACATGCAAACCATGCATAATATGTGATGAATTGGGGTTAAAATATGCACAATTCAGAGCTCAACAATTGGTCGGATGATTTGGTCGCGACTTTATAGAGTTAGAGGCGCTAAAAGGTCACAGGTTTTCAGACTTCTTCGATGACTAACTTTATTCTACAATAGATGCCCCTAAGTCCTTAGCGTAGGGCAGCTAAGCGAAGGACTTGTCTGTACATGTAATAGCCTCGTGCGTTTGTCGGAGGAGAAGCTGTACATGATTGAGCCTGCATTTATGAGCGCCAGCTTTCCCAGCTTTTCGACCAAGAGAAATAAAGCAGCGCTCCCCACATGTCTTAGGAGTTAATGCTCGTACCCGTTCAACTGTCGTGCAAAATGAAGGGTCGCCGCGTGTCACCCAAATCCTAATGAAATGATTGCCTATAAATATCAGAGCTTGTGAAGGTTTCTTCATTTTGAAGTTTTGCTAGAGATAAAAAAATTCCTCCCTTCTTCTATCTATCTCTAGCGTGACCTCTTTGCTGAGGTATTGCTCCTCCTTTTCTTCTTTTCTTCTATCTTCTTTTCGATGGCGAGGGACTCTGATAACAAGGTCGTTCCTCTAGTAGACGAGACTCCGGATTCTTCTGAATCAAACAATGCAAGGGTGCTAGCGAGAAGATATTCTACTTTTGGTTATCGTTAACGTCGGATTTGGTAACAGGATCCTCCAGACGTTCACCTTCCTTCAAGCCAGCTCTCCTTCGAACCTGAAAGAATATAAGAGAAAAATAAGGGTGGCCGGCGTCCAGCCGTTAACAATCCGAAGCTTAAGTCAGATAGGATATGGTTGCAAAGGAAACTCACAATTTAGGAGTTTAGAGATTGTGTATATTGTACCTTTACCACCTGTAGGATTATCTATTTATGCAAATCCGGGTGGTCCAGTCCGGTACGCAAGCCATTAAGATTACTGCTGATTTTTGGGGATAAGGAGCTTATCCTATCAATCCCTAGATAAGGGGATAGCCTAACCGTTCTATACATCCAACTGATTACGTCTCTTGATGGAGATCTCCAATGGTTCGGAGCTACAGATAGAAACAAACCAAAATCGGCCTATATGTGATGCTGGTACTAGAAGCTGAGGTACGTCATTGCCAGAGACCAGAGACCAGGGCTGCTCACATGTCGGGAGCTGCTCGCGAACCGGGCTGCTCGCATGACGGGAGCTGCTCGCTAGTCAGGGTGCTTGCATGTTGAGATACGATGCCTTTCAATGACCACGAGCCGAGCTGCTCACAGGTCGGGAAAGATGTTTCGTACTTTCCTAATATTCGACCATCGACCACAAGGGCTCAAGAACTCTGTAATTGTGCGCCGTACTTGTCTAATTTGCGAGACTCGACCAGGTGGGCTCGCAAGTCGAATATTGCTATAAGGGTACTCGCACGTCTTGGGTTCTTACAAGAACTCCGATCACCGCGATTTGACTATACAAGATGCCCCCAAGTCCTTACCGCCAAGAAGTCTAAGGGAAGGACTTGCTTACTGTCATGCATAACCGCCTAATACCTTTAATGGAGATGAAGCCGTACATGATTGGGCTGGCATTAAAGAGCGCCAGCCTTCCGCAACTTTTCGGCCGAGAGGAAATGAAGAGACGCTCGCCACGTGTCTCTGGGATTAATAGCCATGCCTGTTCGACTGCTGTGCCAAATAGGTGGTCGCCACGTGTCGCCAAATCCTGCGGAATGATTGCTTATAAATATACGGAGTCCGCCAAATCTTTGGATTTTCACAAAATTTTTCGAAGCTTTTCCTCTTTCCTCACTCTCCTAGTGTCCTTTTCTTCCTCCAGTGTCATTTTCTTCTCCGATATCTCTGGTATAATCCGCTTCTTCCTTTTTCTTCCCTTCTTTTTATAAAAATGGCTGGAGGCTCCGACGAGGAGACCGTCCCTCTGGGGGATGCCACCCTGAAATCTTCTTCCTCCAATAATGCAAGGGTTCCGGCGGGTAGGTATACCGCGTTTGGGTATCCATCCATCTTATCGGAGGAACGGCTGAGTGAGTTACGGGAGAGATACCAAATCCCTGACTCAATCGTTCTTCGGTTACCTGGAGAGGGAGAAACCCCGGATTCTCCTCCCCCCGGTTGTGTTGCCCTATATGAATACTTTTTCATTCTTAGGGTACGTCTCCCCCTCCACCCCTTCATTCGCGACGTACTTCGGAGCTATAGGATTGCCCCCGAGCAACTTATCGTAAATGGGTGGAGGGTAGTCCTGAGTTCCTTCGCTCTCTGGGTGCAAGCCGGTAATGGAGAGTTAACCACCGAAGAATTTCTCCGGGTGTACCAACTTAAGAAGGCGCCCTCAGTGAAGGCTGGTACTATCTCTATTACTGGCACTGGGATAACTTTGTCCTGGGGAAGCCCACTTCAAATTACCCCAGGTGGAGGAAACGGTGGTTTTATGCTTCCGGGAACTGGGAGTCTGAGACAAGATCTTCGTCTGGGGGCCCTATCGTGAACTGCTTTTTCTGTGAAGGTATGCATAGTTTCACACTTCGCAGATTTTTGCGAGTTAATTTAAGGTTTTCTGATTTTTGCTTCTCTGACTTATACTCGTATTTGCAGGTGTTCCGACTTTGACGAAGCCAAGCTTGAAGGGAGGGATTCACGAGAAAATCATGAAGGTATACAAGTTGCCTGCTCGCGACAGGCATATCGAGGCTTGTCTATCATCCCCTCGACTCGTAGCGGCAGGACTAATATCTCGTGAGGAGCTCACGATGACCAATGCTGGGGAGAAAAGAGGGTTGCTACCTCGCCTCAAGGGTACAAACTCGAAGAGGCAGAAGAAGACGCCTGCCGGTCCTTCTCATCCGTCTAATCGGACGGGTGTCGCCCAAACTCCCCCTCTCGAGGCTGCGTTGGTTGTGCCAGCGGCTCCTGCTCCTGTCGCTCCTTCACTGGTGCTTCCTCCTGAACCATCAGTTATTAATATTATTGATAACTTCCCAAGGGATGACGGAGCGGGGTCAAGGTACCCCCCAGTTGAAGAATCTCGCGAGCCTGAAGGTGCTGCGAGTTGGCTCCTGCTCGCGAGTTGGATCCTTCTCGCGAGCCAACTACTGCTCAAGCTGCGAGCCCAGCTGGACTGGTAGTAGCCCAGCCTTCTGGTAGTAGAGCATTCACCGTCCCTCGTCATCTCCACCCCATCTGCAAATTCTTGTTTGACAATATTTCCCCCCAGACCTTCGGCATCCTTCCCGAGCTAAGTCCTGAAAACCTCTTCCTCGAGGCAGGAGTGAGGATGGTACAGGTAACTTATTTTTAATTTGATCCTGTTGTTTTGCCTTCTTTTTGTTTGCTCTCGAGTCTTTATCTCAGAACCTTTCTTTTATTCTGTAGGGCTTGGACCTCATTCTACGGACGAGGCGTCACATCCTCGCCGCCCGTCGTGTGATAGATGAGGTTAACGAGAAGATGATTGCTCTGGAGAAAGCGGTCCATGGAAGGGACCAAGTCATCAAGTCTCGCGAGACCCTGATCGTGAAGATGATTGAGGATAAAAAGATCCTTATTGAGAAGGTATAGGTCCTGACCGATAGGTACCAGGCTTTGGACTCCAACTTCGCCAAGCTCGCGGAGCTGAAAGAGAAGGCAAAGAGAAAGAGAGATCTTTCGCCAAGACAAGATCTTGTTGGAGGGGCTGCTCGCAGAGGTCAAGTCGCAGCTTAAGGAAGCTAGCAACAATTTGGAAAAAGAGCGCTCCACTCTCGCGCAGCTCAAGGACGACTCGATCCACTGGGACGAGGAGAGAGTAGCCCTTGTTAAGATGCTCTCTGAAGAAGGAGCTCGAGCTATCACGGAGTTTCGAACTTCGTAGCTGTACGACGAAGAGAGATATGAGTCGTATGTTGCTGGTCACGACTTCGCACTACGAGTAATGCAACGGATGTCCCCATCTTTTGATATGGGTGAATTCCAGAAGGTCGCGGCCATCATAGCTATGGAGGAGAGAGCAGCTGCCGAGAATGAAGTGACCAAGGTCACTCAAGCTGGAGGGGTCACCGAAGTGGGCCCTGAAGT
Source organism: Liriodendron chinense (assembly GCA_003013855.2). Taxonomy (NCBI): domain Eukaryota; kingdom Viridiplantae; phylum Streptophyta; class Magnoliopsida; order Magnoliales; family Magnoliaceae; genus Liriodendron; species Liriodendron chinense. Next base: position 14,385 of record ML058402.1, read on the forward strand.
CGAGAGTGCTGCTCCTCCTTCAACCAATGCGCGAGAATGATTGTCTCCTTCTTCTCTTTTTTTTATGTATTGAATTCTCTTTGTAAACAACTAGACCTTGTAATCTGTTGAGATGAAATGAAAGAAGACACCTTTTGATGATATTGTTAGGGTTTTATCTCTCCTTTCTTTCGCTCTTTCTTGCTTATATACTGAATGCCTTCATACTTAACTCAGATGAGTTAGGCTCAATCCGGGGGTCTTGGTGACCATGTCCGAGGGGAGATAGACTGATCTATCGATTGAGGCTTTGACCCTACCAAGGGTAGGTAATTGTCCAAGAGAGTGTGTGTATTCTCTTCGGGGCTATTCGGGTCCGAATAAACGGAGTAGCGACCAAAATACTAATTTTAACCCTACCAAGGGTAGGCAATTGGCCAAGAGAACGTTGATATTCTCTTCGAGGCTATTCGGGTCCAAATAAATGGAGTAGCGACCAAAAATACTGTCTTTGATTGATATTTATTCGAATGTCGTCCAACATTACATCGGATTAAGGGAAATACTGTTGAGCTCATAATTGTGCATATTTTAACCCCAATTCATCATTCATTATGCATGATATACATGTTAAAGGACCAACTTAATATACGATGTGTGATTGTAGGAACAAGATGGAGAGTCCACCATTTGAAAGCTAAATGAGGCCCCTTACAAGTGTTGAAGACTATAGGATGAAGCATGAAGAAAGATTAAAGAAAGTCAAGCAAGGAGAGAAGAGAAAAGAAAGAAGAAAGAAAGAAAGAATGAAGAAAGAGAAGCCTGACCGGTCAGCGACCGGTCAGCCATGCATTAGGAGAGGTGTAGGATCACATCCGACCGGTCATGACCGGTCGGACAAGGCTGCTGGACCTCAATGAAAAGGACCGACCGGTCATGACCGGTTGGTCATTATTGCTGTAATATGGACGAAAACATCCGACCGGTCATGACCGGTCGGGGGTGCTTGCTGGACTGGTGATCGAATAAGGCCGACCGGTCATGACCGGTCGGCCATGCTTGCTGGAATGACTATATTTTGAAGCCGACCGGTCGTGACCGGTCGGCTGTGCGAAAGGAGAGAGAAACTTCTAAATTCATCCCGATTTTCTCTGCGCTGCGTAAGTGTTACGCACTTTCTCGATTCTTCCGAAGTTGTGGAGCCTCCAGACTATAAATAGACACCTAGGGATTGTTCCTAGGGCATCCTAGAAGGGCTCAAGCGAGGTTGGAGGCTGTGGAAGTGAAGATTGGAGTTTCACAACTCCTTTTGGTTTGCTTTGCTGTTTTCATGCTTTTTGTAGTTGTTTCATGTTTCCTTAGATCATGAGCAGCTAAACCTCTTAGCTAGGGCTAAGAGGTGAAGCTTGTAGTGAATCCAAGATGTTTTAATTCGTAATTAAGTGGTTTTTAGTTTGGAATTCATGATTATGAACTAAGGTTTGAAGTTTATACAAGTTTTTAAGTAATTTTTCTTAGTCTTGTGATGACTCATGGATGTTTGGATGAATTACTTAACTTCTTAATTTGTTTGCAACGGTATAGACCTGTATGATCCGAGGAATTGGAGTGCGCTCTAGTACTAAGCTCTTCATAAAGGGACTTCAGGCCAAAGTTCTATTTTAGTTGATTTTCTGGAATATGTAAGGACTGTGATGGTGATTTGATTCTAGTTCAAATCCTAATCTAACCTTGTCTTGTGAGAAGACTTGAGGATGGTTATGATTGGGAATGGACCTATAGAAAAGGTGAATGACCTATGCAATGAGCATGCTCAGATCAGCCTAGAGTTGAGTGAACATTATGTACAGAACTTACATGTTACAGACTTCTGGTTTAATAGTTCTATTATCCGACTAGATAGACCTGACTGGTGATTCTAGTTGAGAGAATGGGAAACCACAGCGGATTGAACATCGAGGATTGCTACAAGTGGATCCTCGAACCCCTAGTGCCTTCTTATAATTGTTTACATTCAATTTAGATTAAACTGTTAGTCACACACATTCTATTCAAACTTTGATTGTTAGCTTCAATAGAAACTTGTGGATGAGTTTGTGACATCCTACATAAGTCCCTGTGGATCGACCTCGGTATTACCGAGTTTATTACTACATCGCAACCCTACACTTGGGGGAAGCGAACAAGTTTTTGGCGCCGTTGCCTGGGACCTTGACGGTTTTCACAAATTTCTGAAATTAGTATCTATTTAGGATTCTTTTAGATTTTTAGAACTAACTTAGTTTATTTATTTGATTTTTTCTTTTCAGGGATTTCTAGGAAGCTGAAGAAGATACAAGAGTTTCAAGTGCGAATCAGGTTCTATCTTTCTAAACCTTACTCTTCTCCTTCTCCTATTCATTCCTATTCATCTCTTGTAGAGTGGGTGGAGATTCCTTTTGGATCTCTAAAAGTCGGCCTTTTTGCCACCTGGATTCCTATTGGTCGGCTCAGCCGCCTTGGATCACCTTGTGCTCAGAGATTTCTTTTCTCATCTCTACTCCTCTTTTTCCTTTTTCTGCACTTTTTCTCAAAAGATTCAAAGAGTGGGTGGGGAGTTCTCTGAACCCCTATTGACCAGGAGAAATCGGTCTTTATCCTTGCTTCTGGCCTAGCCATTGCAAGACACCTTGTGCTTCGGTCTTAGAGAAGAGTAAAGAAAAGGGAGGAAGAATTCTCCTTTCTTTTTGTTTCTTATTTTTGGTTTTGCATGCCACATTGGGCTCGGGATTCCAATAACCGACTCATAAGTGAAGGAGGGATAGTAGAAGGCTTTGATAGAGAGCCACGTGTTAGGAGACATCTAGATTCTCCAATTTTATCTGAAAGTATGGCTGCAAATCAACCTAACCTGGTTCAAAATCAAACTGAAACAGGGGAGAATGTGGTTGAGAATGTTCCCCGACCTAGGACTTTACGTGATTTCTTGCAACCTGCAAGAACGAGCACTCCCTCATGCATAGTATTCCCACCAAATGCAGGGAATGTGGATTTGAAACCGGGAGTGATCAATCTTCTCCCTAAATTCCATGGTTTAGACAGTGAAAGTGCCTATCAACACCTTAGGGAGTTTGATGAGGTAATCACCACCATGCACTTTGCAAATGTGACTGAAGATGTAGTAAGACTTAAATTCTTCCCCTTCACTCTTAAGGATAAAGCCAAGGGTTGGCTTTATGCATTGAGGCCAAGATCAATTGGGTCATGGAATGATATGCACAGAGAATTTATAAAAAAATTCTTCCCTACTCACAAAACGAACATGCTTAAGCGCCTTATCATGAACTTTGCCCAAAAGGAGGATGAAACCTTTTCCCAATGTTGGGAGAGATTCAAGGACCTATTAAACGCATGCCCACATCATGGCTATGAAAATTGGCGGATTATAAGTTTTTTCTACGAAGGACTGATTCCATCCATGCGCCAATTTATAGAGATGATGTGTAATGGGGAGTTCATGAATAAGGAAGCTGATGAAGCATGGGATTATCTGGAAGAATTGGCTGAAAATGCACAATCTTGGGACACACCTAAACCAACAAATTCCAAGATTGGCCAACAAAAGGAAAAGGGAGGAATGTATGTCTTATCAGAAGAAGATAGCATAAGTGCACGGTTGGCTAGCCTTACAAGAAAGGTCGAAGCCATGGAATTAAGGAAAGGAGAAACAATCAACTACACTGAGGTTGAAACTGTTTGTGGAATTTGTGCTAGAAATCAACATGCTACACCAGATTGTCCCACAATTTCAGCAGTCCAAGGCATCTTACAAGAACAAACAAATGCCATAAACAGTTATCAGCAGCAATATGGTGCTCCAAACTCAAACACGTATAATCCTAATTGGAAGAACCATCCCAACTTCAGTTGGAAGAATGGGCCCAATGCAAATGCAAACAACACTCCAAAAGTATCACTAGAAGAGATGTTGGGTGCATTCGTATCGGTCCAGAATGAGTATAACAAGACAAATTCTCTAAAAATAGATGGGTTCATGCAAGAGCAATTGAAATTCAATCAAAACTCAAACCAAGCCATGAATGAATTGAAAACATCTTTGGCTAGAGTTGAAGCTCACCTTAGTGTTAGAGAGAAGGGCACACTCCCTGCCCAACCTCTTCCTAACCCAAGGACCCAATATGAGATACAAGATGCAAGCTCATCTTCCCACCATACGGAACATGTCCAAGCTATCACCACTTTGAGAAGTGGGAAAGAAATTGATAAATCTAATCCGGTGAAGGCCCCAAAGCCTAAGGATCCGAAAATTTCCAAAGAGGATGATAGCCCAAACAATATTCCACAAGAGAAAGAACCAGAAAGACAATACAAGCCGGTTGCCCCATTTCCACAAAGGTTGATTTCACCTAAACCTTTAGATAAAAATCTGGAGATTCTGGAAGTTTTCAAGCAGGTGAAGATCAACATCCCGCTGTTGGATGCAATAAAACAAATACCATCTTATGCTAAATTTTTAAAGGAACTGTGTACAATCAAAAGGAAACATAACGTTCACAATAAAGTGCTTTTGGCTGAGAATTTGAGCGCCATCATCAAACAAGAGGTGCCCCAAAAATACAAGGATCCAGGTAGTCCAACCATCTCATGCATCATAGGAGACTATCAGATTAAACAAGCCCTACTCGACTTGGGGGCAAGTGTGAATCTCATTCCATACTCGGTCTACGAACAACTTGGGTTAGGTGAATTGAAACCCACCAAAACCACACTCCAACTTGCTGATAGATCCATCCGGATACCGAGAGGAATGGTAGAGGATGTTCTAGTCCAAGTTGATAAATTCTACTACCCAGTAGATTTTATTGTCTTGGACACACATCCCGTGATAGGCACCGGTACTCAAATTCCCGTCATACTTGGACCACCGTTTCTAGCCACTTCAAACGCCATTATCAATTGTAGAAACGGACTTGTACAAATGTCCTTTGGAAATATGACCCTTGAGCTTAACATATTTGAGTTATGCAAACAACCGCGGGAAGTTGATGATGATGTCCACGAATTAAACATGATCGAATCATTCGTGGAGGATACAGTCCCCTTATCACTATTTTTAACCCTTTGGAGGCATGTATGGCCCACTCTCATGAGACAAATGATTACACAATACAAGAGAGGAATGCCATTCTAGATGTGATGCTGGTGCTTGAGAATAAAAGATGGAGGGCCCCAATTGAACCTTTGCCTGTAAATGAGAACAAGGCCCTCCCATCCAACATCAAGGCACCAAAACTCGACCTAAAACCATTGCCAAGCGAGCTAAAGTATGTTTATTTAGGTCGAGATGAGACATATCCAGTGGTGATTTCTTCCCACTTGGATGAGGAACAAGAGAGTAGGCTAATAGCCACTCTATTAGAGCACAAGAGTGCCATTGGATGGTCAATTGCGGATCTCAAAGGCATAGACCCTCTGATTTGTACTCACCGCATACACCTTGAGGAAAATGCAAAATCATCCCGGCAACCACAAAGACGACTAAATCCAAACATGAAGGATGTGGTTAAGGCCGAAGTGGTGAAACTACTGGATGTAGGTATCATTTACCCAATATCTGATAGCCAATGGGTGAGCCCAACTCAAGTGGTGCCTAAGAAATCCGGAATAACCATCGTAGCCAATGCCAATAATGAACTTGTACCAACTAGAGTCACTACCGGTTGGAGAATGTGCATTGACTACAGGAAGCTAAACACTATCACGAGGAATGACCACTTTCCCCTACCGTTTGTTGATCAGATTTTAGAACGGTTGGCGGGTCATTCCCACTTTTGCTTCCTTGATGGCTATTCAGGGTACAACCAAATAGAAATTGCCCGTGAAGACCAAGAAAAGACTACATTCACATGTCCATTTGGCACTTTCGCCTATCGACGGATGCCGTTTGGACTATGTAATGCCCCTGCCACATTTCAGCGTTGTATGATGAGCATCTTTTCTGACATGGTGGGGACCATTCTCGAAGTCTTCATGGATTATTTTTCCGTATTCGGTTGTAGCTTTGATGAGTGCCTTGAGCACTTGAAATCTGTGCTAAAAAGATGTGAAGAGAAGAACCTTGTGCTCAATTGGGAAAAGTGTCACTTCATGGTTCAAAAGGGAATTGTACTTGGTCACATCGTTTCACAAAATGGAATTGAGGTGGACAAGGCAAAAATTGATCTTATCTCTAACCTCCCACCACCCAAAAGCATACGAGATATACGGTCCTTTTTAGGACACGCAGGATTTTACAGAAGGTTCATAAAGGATTTCAGTTCACTCTCTCGCCCTTTATGTAACCTACTTCAAAAGGAAAATTCATTTGAGTGGAATGAAGAATGTCAAAAGGCCTTTAACACCCTTAAAGGTATGTTGACATGTGCCCCAATAATGCAACCACCTGATTGGAGCCTTCCTTTTGAGATTATGTGCGATGCTAGCGACTATGCTATTGGGGCCGTGTTAGGCCAAAGAAAAGATAAAAAGCCATGTGTCATCCACTATGCAAGTAGAACCCTAAACTCAGCCCAGGCAAACTACACTACCTACTGAAAAGGAACTTTTAGCCGTAGTTTTTGCCTTGGAGAATTTCAGATCCTACTTGATTGGATCCAAGATCATTATATTCACTGACCATGCCGCGCTTAAGTATCTTCTCTTCTAAGAAGGATGCTAAACCACGGTTATTAAGATGGATCCTCCTACTCCAAGAATTCGACTTAGAAATACGTGATAAGAAAGGAGTAGAGAATGTAGTAGCTGACCACCTCTCTCGACTTGTCCTCACTGATTCCCCTGAAACGACTTGCAATCAATGACATGTTCCCTGATGAATAACTTTTTGCTGTTTTCCCAATTGCCATGGTATGCGGACATTGCTAATTATCTTGCTACAGGTACAATTCCTACATATTGGAAAAAGCAAGATAAGGATAGATTCTTCTCAGAGGTACGGAAATTCCTATGGGACGACCCATACTTGTTCAAGTATTGTCCCGACCAAATCATAAGGAGATGTGTCCCAGATAATGAGCAATAAAGTATCATCTCCTTCTGTCATTCTCAAGCATGCTGGTGGTCACTTTTCGGCCTAAAAAGACCACAGCGAAAATTCTGCAATGTGGGTTTTATTGGCCCACCATGTTCAAAGACACACATGAGTTTTGCAAAACTTGCGAACCTTGTCAGAAATTAGGAGGAATCTCCCGTAGAAATATGATGCCACTCAATCCCATCTTAATTATCGAAATTTTTGATTGTTGGGGCATCGATTTCATGGGCCCATTCCCATCTTCTTTTGGAAACTTATACATCTTGCTCGCCGTTGATTATGTTTCCAAATGGGTCGAGGCCATCCCTTGCCGGAATAATGACCATAAAACGGTCATTCGATTCTTAAAAGAAAACATTCTTTCCCGGTTTGGAACGCCTCGAGTCATCATAAGTGATGGAGGATCTCACTTTTGCAATCGCCCTTTTGAAGCATTAATGAAGAAAATATGGCGTAACGCACAAAGTGAGCACTCCCTATCACCCACAAACTAGTGGACAAGCTGAGATATCCAATAGAGAGATTAAACACATTTTAGAGAAAACGGTGCATCCTGATCGCAAGGATTGGTCACTTCGACTTACCGATGCGCTTTGGGCTTACCGTACTGCCTTTAAAACTCCTATTGGAATGTCTCCCTATAGACTTGTCTATGGGAAGGCTTGTCACTTGCCTGTGGAGTTGGAACATAAGGCATATTGGGCTATTAAGAAGATAAATTCAATCCTGACAAGGCAAGCTCGTTACGCAAACTACAATTGAATGAACTTGCAGAAATCCGTAATGAAGCTTATGAGAATGCAAGAATTTACAAGGACAAGACGAAGATATTCCACGATAAGAATATTCTTCGCAAGACATTCACGATAAATCAAAAAGTCCTCATGTATAATTCTCGCTTACATCTATTTCCGGGAAAATTGAGATCTCGGTGGACCGGTCCCTACATTGTGCAAACTGTCTATCCATATGGGACTGTTGAGCTATTAAATCCAAGGAACGGCAACATTTTTAAAGCAAATGGGCAGCGATTAAAGCCGTTCTTTGAGAACTTCCCTTCAGAAGATATGTCCATACCTCTGAATGATCCTGTGTATCAGGATGATTGATCTCCTAGTCTGATGGAGGTATAGAGTAGTTAGGATTAGGATTTTGCTGCTTTTGTTTTCGTTTTCATAGGTTTGTTAGAAGGAGGAAGATCTTCACTTTTCTCTCTCTCAGGTACTATCTTTCCTCACTCCCTTTTATTTTCAAATTGCTCTCATGTTTTGCTCATTGCACATCTTTTACATTGAGGACAATGCAAGATTTGGTTGGGGGGTTGTAGGATCTCTTGGATGAATTCAGCGATTTGCAACATTTCAAGCAATCATGTGGAAATTTTTTCGATTTTTCAAAAATTTGAAACTCTTTTGGAAAACACTGGTTCTAGGCATTCGAGTTGATATGAGCATAAGAGGAGGAGATATGAAGTGTATAGGGCTGGAAGTCTGGAATTCCTCATAGCATAATGGTTTTTTATATGTGAACTCCCCTATTTTTGTGATTGATAGAAAATCTGAACACTTTTACACCTAGTTCACATTACACGATTTTCATGAGTTGAAGGGATTATGTGACTTATGAATTAGCTAAACTTTGAATTAAGGTATTGAGAATCAGGCCGGGGTACTTTGTCCATCCTTGTCCATGGGAAAATAATTGAAAGATATGGATTTGTAAAAATCCTATCTAATTTAAAAAGAAAAAGGAAAAGGAAGGATGAAATTGGGAATGTGGAAAAATGGTGGAGAATTCCGATTAGGGCTACCTACTACCAACGGGGGATGGTCTACCCGTAACCAAAGCCGGAAATGGGACGTAGTGTGAAGTCGTCGGAAGGACGGTAAGGCAAATTCCTGTCATTGGCTTGATGTGGCTCTATGTACCTTGAGTTCTATAGTCTAGTTGATCTATGAAGAAGATAATCCTAGAAACTCGTGGAATGAATTTTCACTACCCACACTAGGTGAAATTTGTTCAAGTCTTTCTATTTATCAACCAATCAGCGGGAATTTCATATAATGCTTATTATGTTCTGAGGGTTTACGGTTTCAACCCTCTGTCGCCTAATATTTTTGAATCTTATGCTTATGTACCTTGGAATGTATAGAAGGAGGGTTTCTGAAGGAGAGTTGAGTTTTGAAGAATAGGATTAGTTTCACGCATGTTTTGCTCGGGACTAGCAAAATGCTGGTTGGGGTGTGTGTTGAGCTCTTAATTGTGCATATTCTAACCCCAATTCAGAGATCATTTTGAACTATTCTAATGGAGATTACTTGAGGACCAAAGAAGAAAAGAAGAGAGAAAGTGAAAGAAAGAAGCAAGGAAAGAAAGAAAAGGAAGAATGTAGATGCATGAAGACTGCCGACCGGTCATGACCGGTCGGCCAAGAGGGCCAGACCGGTCTTGACCGGCCAGCTATGAACAATGGACTAGTATTGCATAAGGCCGACCGGTCATGACCGGTCGGCCATGATCGCTGGATAGAGAGGCTGGAATTTCAATGAACTAAGGCCGACCGGTCATGACCGGTCGGCCATGGCTGCTGGTATGAGAAGAAAAACGTCCGACCGGTCATGACCGGTCGGACATCATTGCTGGAATGAAGACTGCTGGAGTGCTGTCACTTGAGGCCGACCGGTCTTGACCGGTCGGCCATGCGTACTAAGTTAGAACTTTCTAATTTCTTCCCGAAATTCTCTGCGCTGCGTAAGTGTTACGCACTTTCTCGATTCTTCCGAAGTCGTGGAGCCTCCAGACTATAAATAGACACCTAGGGATTGTTCCTAGGGCATCCTGGAAGGGCTCAAGCGAGGTTGGAGGCTGTGGAAGTGAAGATTGGAGTTTCACAACTCCTTTTGGTTTGCTTTGCTGTTTTCATGCTTTTTGTAGTTGTTTCATGTTTCCTTGGATCATGAGCAGCTAAACCTCTTAGCTAGGGCTAAGAGGTGAAGCTTGTAGTGTATCCAAGATGTTTTAATTCGTAGTTAAGTGGTTTTCAGTTTTGGAATTCATGATTATGAACTAAGGTTTGAAGTTTATGCAAGTTTTTAAGTAATTTCTCTTAGTCTTGTGATGACTCATGGATGTTTGGATGAATTACTTAACATCTTATTTGGTTTGCAACGGTCTAGACCTGTATGATCTGAGGAATCGGAGTGCGCTCTAGCACTAAGCTCTTCATGAAGGGACTTCATGCCAAAGTTCTAGTTTTGGTTGATTATCTGGAATATGTATGGACTGTGCATATAATTTGAATCCAGTTCAAATCATGATCTAGCCTTGTCTTGTGAGAAGACTTGAGGATGGTTATGATTGGGAATTGGACCTATAGAAAAGGTGAATGACCTATGCAATGAGCATGCTCAGATCAGCCTAGAGTTGAGTGAACATTATGTACAGAACTTACATGTTACAGACTTCTGGTTTAATAGTTCTATTATCCGACTAGATAGACCTGACTGGTGATTCTAGTTGAGAGAATGGGAAACCACAGCGGATTGAACATCGAGGATTGCTACAAGTGGATCCTCGAACCCCTAGTGCCTTCTTATAATTGTTTACATTCAATTTAGATTAAACTGTTAGTCACACACATTCTATTCAAACTTTGATTGTTAGCTTCAATAGAAACTTGTGGATGAGTTTGTGACATCCTACATAAGTCCCTGTGGATCGACCTCAGTATTACCGAGTTTATTACTACATCGCAACCCTACACTTGGGGAAGCGAACAGAAATGTAACCGACGATGTGGTGAGACTCAAATTATTTCCTTTTACCCTTAAAGAGAAAGATAAAGGTTGGCTTTAAACATTAAGGCCAAGATCAATTGGCACATGGACTGAGATGACTAGGGAGTTCATTAAAAAGTTCTTCCCTACTAACAAAACGATCATGTTGAGGAGCCTTATCATGAAGTTTGCCCAACAGGAGGATGAGACCTTCTTCCAATGTTGGGAGAGGTTCAAGGACTTGTTAAATGCATGCCCACATCATGGCTACAAAATTTGGTGGGTAATAAGCTTTTTCTATGAAGGACCGACTTCACTCATGCGCCAATTCGTAGAGATGATGTGCAACGGAGAATTCATGAATAAGGAAGCCGAGGAAGCATGGGACTATTTTGATGAATTGGCCGAGAATGCATAGTCTTGGGATACATCTAGACCAACAAATTCTAAGACAAGCCAACAAAAGGAAAAAGGAGGAATTTATGTCCTCTCAGAAGAAGATAATATAAGTGCACATGTGGCTAGCCTCACAAGAAAAGTCGAGGCCATGGAATTGAAGAAAGGAGAGACGATCAACTCAAAAGACGTTGAAACTGTTTGTGGAATTTGTGCCAGAAATCAACATGCAACACAAGATTGTCCCACAATTTCAACATTCTAAGATATCTTACAAGAACAATCAAATGCCATAAACAGTTATCAACGGCCATTTAGTGCTCCAAACTCAAACACGTATAATTCTAGTTGGAAGAACCATCCTAACTTCAGTTGGAGGAATGGACCCACTGCGAATGCAAACAATACCCCTCAAGTTCAACCTTTACTAGGTCCATCCCTAGTTATTACACCAAAAGCTACGCTAGAGGAGATGTTGGGTGCATTCGTATCAGTTCAAGCTGAATATAATAAGACTAATTCTCTGAAAATTGATGGGTTCATGCAAGAGCAACTGAAATTCAATCAAAATTCATCTTAAGCCATTAATGACTTGAAAACCTCAATGGTTAGAGTTGAATCTCATCTCAGTGTTAGGGAGAACATCACACTTCCTACCCAACTTCTTCCCAACCCAAGAACCCAATTTGAGATATAAGACGCAAGCTCGTCCTCCCAACATACGGAGCATGTTCAAGCTATTGTTCGCTCGCCACAAGTGTAAGGCTGCGATGTAGTAATAAATCTCGGTAAGACAGAGGTCGATCCACAGGGAAAGAGGTAAACAATTCCAAGTACTCTAATAACTAGAATCTAAGAAGTTTAAGAAAGTAGTTTTTCACATGAAATAGGAAAATCTGAAAATAAGAAGAACTAGAGCATCAAGGACCCACTTATAGTAATCCAATGCCAATCCATTCATCCAAGTACAACACAATTAGAATCAAAGTCCTATCTCTCATCTAATTGGAAGATGTAACATTCAAGCACAAACAGTCCCACTTAAATCTGGAAATCAGATTTCTAGTTCTAATGAAGCACATAGAACTTGAACTTGTAGCCTTCAGAGTAACAGCCATGCCTATAGACTATGGCATGCTCAATGGTTACTACAATTCGAATTCAAACAACCCAATCATGGTAATCTCAGAGAATTGCAAGGAACTCATGTCCGGAGTATACAAACTCTCACAAAACTTCTAAAAAACCAAACTTTATTCAAACTAGAACTTGAAAATCCATAAATAAGTAAAGGGTACTTGAAGAACGAATTAAAGCATTGAAACAAACTACAAACTTCACCTCTTAGCTCTAGCTAAGAGGTTAGCTAAAAGAAAACATTAAAAACTATAAACTAGAACTAGAAGAAGAAGAAAACTAGTTGTAGGAGGCTAGGAAGCCTCTTAGGTCTTGATCTCTTTGCTCCCCACATTGCTAGATGCCCTAGGAATGAGGTGGAGGTCTCCTTTTATAGCTTTCATACCCCACAAACGAAGAATCTTCGAGAATTTGCGTAGAATTTACGCACTGCGCAGAGAAAATCGGAGCCAGACTTGGAAATTTCTAAACTGAGCGCATTGTTAATTGATCGCTTAGATTGGGCGATCAATCGCTAGTTCAAATAACTGTAAAAACTGCCTTTTTCGGATCTGGCGATTAATCGGCTGGCTGAGAGATCAATCGGTCACTTCTGGCGATCAATCGATCAGTGTCCAGCGATCAATTGGAGGGTGCAAAAAGTGTCCAGAGAGTTTTTTCTAAATTTCTTAAAAATCTGCATTCTGGCGATTGATCTATGGGATGGGCGATCAATCGCTCAGGCTGAGCGATCAATCGCAATTCTTCACTTCTCTCCAGCAACAATTCTGTCAAATTTCTGCTGTGAGCAATCAATCGCTCAAGTCTGTCGATCAATCGCTCAGGCTGAGTGATCAATCGACGGATCAATCTCTGGATCAATCTTCAGAAACTGCAACTTTCTGCATGTTACTTTTATGGCCTTGCAGCTCTGCACTTTGGTTTTTTTGGCCCTGTCAGGTCTTTTAACATGATTTCTTCTGTGTTTTTCTGTCTTTCAACTCCATCTTCCATAACTTCTTTCTTTCATTCTTAGGCTTTCTTCCTTTGATCCTCAAGGTGTCCAAAGTGACTCTTTTAACCACGAATTGGTGAAGTTTCCCTCTCATTCCTACAATCACAAAAATATGTATTAGATGAGTCTTTTAAACATGAAAACCATGCATCTAATGTGATGTAATGGGTTGGCAAATGTATAAATTGGAGGCTCAACACACCCCACAACCAGCTTTTTGCTAGTCCCGAGCAAAACATGCGTAAATAAATTCAAACCTCCAAAACCAACTCTCCTTCAGAAACTATGTTTCTATCCACTCCAAGACATACAAGTATAAAATTTGGAGAAATTAGGTGATAGAAGTTGAAACCTTAAACTCTCAAAGCATAATAAGTGTCTACATGACATTCCCGCTGATTGATTGATAAATAGAAGAACTCGAACAACTTTAACCTAGTGTGCATAGTGAAAGTTCATCTCATGAGTTTCTGGGATTATCTTCTTCATAGATTAACTAAACTATAAATCTCAAGGTGTATGTTGAACCTCCAATTTATACATTGCATAGCCCACTACATCACATTATGTGCATGATTTTCATGGTTAAAAGGCCCATCTAATGCATGTTTTGTGATTGTAGGGATGAGAGCAGACTTCACTCAATTGGAGACCAAAAGGGTCCATTTAGTACCTGTGAATGAAGGTCCAAGGTGGACCAGAGAAGGAAAAAGAAAGAGGGTGAAAAGAGAATAAAGAAAAGAAGAAAAAAAGAGAAATAGCTAGTCCGACCGGTCGTCCGACCGGTCGGCCACGCCTTTGGAAACCACTGGAAGGACCAGTTGGTCTGACCGGTCTTGACCGGTCGGCCAACCGGTCGGTTCTCTCTGGAAGCTTGCTGGACCAATGACCATAAGCAGGTCCAACCGGTCGGCCCTCTCTGTGTACTCTCTGGACCGTTAAACAGGTAGGACGACCGGTCGTTACCGGTCGGCCAAGCCAGTCCGACCGGTCGGCCACGCAGAAAAATCAGGAAGTTTCTATTTCCGGTTCCGAAATTTGCTGCGCACTGCGTTACTTTGCGCGGTTTCTGGATGTTTCCGACGCAACCGAGCGTCCTCTCTATAAAAGGACACCTAGGGGCTCTTCCTAGGTCATCATAGAAGCTAGGGGACGTGGTGCTAGAGAGAGGAAGCCGTCGTGGAGCGTCTGCAACCCTCCAAACTCCGGTTTTTCTAGTTTTTATGCTTTTTTCATGAGTTCTAGTTGTAGTATGACAATGCTCGGCTAGAATCTCTCAGCTAAGGCTGAGAGGTGAAGCTTGTAGCCAATTTCCATGTTTGATTCAGTTTAATTCAAGTAATTTCAATTCAAGTTTGGGTTTTTAATCTTTTAGTCCCTTAAGTTGGTAGTTTGAGATGTTTTATGAGAGTTCATGTGCTCCGGACATGAATTCCTTGCAATTCTCTAAGATTATCATATGTTGTGGTGTTTAGATTCGAATTATAGTGAGCAAGCCATAGTCCATAGGCATGGCTGTTACTCCGAAGGCTATAATTTCGAAGTCTACATGTGTTGAATGGGACTAGAACTTGGAAGTTCAACTTGAATGGGATTGAATGTGTTTAATGCTTTATTTTCCAACTAGATGAGAGATAGGACTTCAAATCTAGTTGTGTATCTTGCTTGGATTGATTGGATTGACATGGGACTGCCTTAGTACCTTAAATTACTGGTTTTCATTAAGTTACTGTTTTAGTTTAATTGCTCAATTGAATCCTCATATATATTGCAAACTGAGTTGCTAGAATAGTTTGAAAGTTGTTTTTAATTCCCTGTGGATAGACCTCGGTCTTACCGAGTTTTATTACTACATCGCAGCCTTACACTTGAGGCGAGCGAACAAGTTTTTGGCGCCGCTGCCGGGGAATTTCGATAACGGTTTTCGAATTGTTTTAGTGGCTGTAGAAGTAGAAGTAGATAGGTTTTCTGATATTTTTTTAGAACTAACAAATTATTTTGCTTTGTAGGATTTCTTCTATAGTTAAAAGCGTATCAGGTGATACCTTTCTAACTTAGCTTTTTACAGATTTTCTATTTTCAGATTAATTTCAAATTTTTAGGATTTAGGACTAGTTTAGTTTTTGGTCGAGTGGTTTATGTCTCGTTGGGAACGTAACCACTCAAATCGTCTCCAATCTGAAGGTGGTTTAGTTGGACCATTGTCAGTCCATAGACGAGTCCGAAATTACCAAGAGCATTGTGAAAGTTTGGGGAGTATGGATTAAACACCTTTAAGGAATCCTCCCCCCCCCCCCCCCCTACTCCAACTACAAACGCAAATCAAGAGGGAGTAGGAGAGAATGAGGTACATAGCGTTCCTCCAATGAGATCACTGCAGGATTACCTACAACCAGCCCGTGCAATTACACCCTCTTGCGTGGTTCTACCACCAAACGAGGGAAAGATTGATATAAAGACGGGTGTAATTCAACTTATACCAAAGTTCCATGGGCTAGACTCTGACCATCCGTATCTGCACTTGAAAGAATTTGAAGAAGTGGTGGCTACCTTGCAGTACACCAATGTTTCTGAAGATACCATTAAGCTTAAACTCTTTCCCTTTTCATTGAAAGAAAGAGCCAAAGATTGGCTTCACTCTCTTAGACCACATTCGATTGGGTCATTGAATGAGATGGCCCGGGAATTCTTGAAAAAGTTCTTCCCGGCTCATAAAACGAACACCCTTCGAAGAGCCATAATGAATTTTTCGGCTAAAGAGGGTGAATCTTTCTTCCAATGTTGGGAGAGATTTAAGGACCTCCTACTTGCTTGCCCACATCATGGCTATGAGAGTTGGCGAATTATAAATTTTTTCAATGATGGATTAAGTTCCAATATGCGCCAATTTGTAGAGATGATGTGCAATGGTGAGTTTATGAGCAAAAATCCAGATGAGGCTTGGAGTTATTTGGACATGTTGGCTGAAAATGCCCAATCTTGGGATACCTCGGATAAACCCAATAACCCCAAGCCTATTCAAGAGAAAGAGAAAGGAGGGATCTATATCCTTAAGGAGGAAGACGACGTGAATGCAAGGATAGCCAACCTCACAAGGAAGGTCGAGGCTATGAAACTTAGTAAAAGTGGAGTTCCAAAGTCCAAGGAAGCTATTGAGACCATATGTGGGATTTGTCACACCGATTTACACGCTACGCAAGATTGTCCCACAATTCCTGCATTTCAAGAGGCATTACATGAACATGCAAATGCCACATATGGGTATCAATAGCCTTTCAATGGACCGGTGGGTAATATGTACAATGACAGTTGGAAGAACCACCCAAATTTTAGTTGGAAGAATGCCCCTACGGGCAATCCTACCAACTCTCAAGGAGGGCCACCCATGCAAAATATGGCCCCACCTCAGTTCTCAATGGAGGATACCTTGAAAGCGTTTATACAAGGGCAAACGCAAATCAATCAAACAAATCAGCAAATGTTCCAAGAGCTCAAAGTCTCGGTTGATGAGATTAAGGGATGCTTGAATGCTAGGGAAGGGACCTTTCCGGCCCAACCTCAGCCCAATCCAAAGTAAGTACATGAAGTGAGCATTCCTAATCCTTCCAACCAACACATGGAGCAAGCCAAATCCATCACCACTCTTAGAAGTGGTAAATAAATTGACAAATCTATTCCGGTGAAGGTCGACAAGCCTAATGATCCGGTAAATTCTGAGGATGAGGATGGATCTAACTTAGCCCCACAAGAACCGGAACGCATTTACAAGCCCGTAGCACCATTCCCTTCGAGATTGGTTGCCCCAAAATCTCTTCCAAACTCTCATGATATTCTAGAAATTTTTCGACAACTCAAGATTAACATTCCTTTGCTTGATGCCATCAAACAAATCCCCTCTTATGCCAAGTTTCTAAAGGACCTATGCACAACAAAATGCAAATATAATGTGCAGCAAAAGGCCTTCTTAAATGAGCAAGTGAGTGCCATTCTCACTCAAAAGACCCCCCCAAAATTCAAAGATCCCGGTAGTCCTACCGTCTCATGTATCATTGGAGATTACCAGATTGAGCGTGCATTACTAGACTTGGGGGCAAGTGTGAATTTGATCCCATACTCGGTATACGAGCAATTGGGTCTTGGTGAATTAAAACCCACCAAAACCACATTGCAACTCGCTGATAGATCCATCCGTGTACCAAGAGGGATAGTTGAGGATGTGCTAGTCCAAGTGGATAAATTCTACTACCCGGTAGATTTCATCGTCTTGGACACACAACCGGTTATGGATGCTAGCACCCAAATACCGGTGATTCTAGGCTGCCCATTCCTTGCTACATCAAATCCAATCATAAATTGCCGGAATGGAGTGATACAAATGTCCTTTGGGAACATGACGTTGGAGGTGAATGTGTTCCACTTAGGCAAAAGGCATAGGGATGATGATGATGTCCACGAGGTTGATTTGATTGATTCAATTGTGGAAGAGGAGTTTACTTTAAGGCAGAATTTTGATCCTCTAGATGTTGTTAGCTTTGATCCCTTTGAGGATTGAGACGACAATGATGGCCCCCATGAGGTAAATATGATTGAATCCATGGATGATGGGGGTTATTCCAACATGATCTACCTAAAAGTTTGGGGACATGTTTGACACATTCTAAGGATGAATCTAATTCTTATTTTATTAAGACCTTGGAAGTGTCAATTTCTGAAAATTTAATTGACAAGTTACCAATTTCTGATTTACACAACTTTGTTATGCAGGATTTGAAAGAATTGGTGCTTGACTTGCCTACAGAGAGGCCAATTTTTGAAAGTGTAGAGGTTGAGGACTCACTCCAACCTACACAAAATTCTGAGAAGGAGGAAAACATGAAGGGTCCAAATCTGAAAACTTCTTCTAATGAAGTCTCCTACACTCTAGAGGAGTGTTTAGCGTATTTTGAAGATTGAGATGATCCCATGATTCAGGATATTGTGCATGCTTTGAGAGAGACCTCCCCGATGCCCAAAAAGTTTCCTTCCACAGAACACCAAACTGAAAATTCAATTGTGGAAGCACTAGTGATATCTGATTTTGTGGAGATCATATCGACTTGTGAAAAAGAAATACAAGTCTCCACATCTCTTTGGTTTGTTCAAACCGAAGAACACTTCTGGGATGATTCATATTTGAATAATTTTGGCCCAGATAAGAAGGAAAGGAGATCCATATTCAATGATTTCAAACCAATGCAATTCTCCTTTCCTAGTACATGTGACAATTGGGTTGAAGAACCTGCTGAAATTTTTCAGTAGGATTTTCGATGGGTTAGACTGGTTGATGTCACCAATGTACTTTCCAAAGCAGGACGGTGGTTAGTTCTATTGAAAAATTTGTTACACCACTTGATGATCCTGCTCAACTTTGTCCTTTTGGATGTTATCATGATAATCGATCTCTTAGTCTGATGGAGATCCCTTTTTTTAAAGGACGGGTTAGTGTTCGCTTCCCCAAGTGTAGGGTTGCGATGTAGTAATAAACTCGGTAAGACCGAGGTTGATCCACAGGGACTATGTAGGATCTCACAAATTCATCCACAAGTGTCTATTGAAGTCTACTAATCAGATTGTTGTATGAAGTTGATGTGAGTAACAAAAGCTAAATTAAATTGAAAGTAATTAATTGTAAGAGGGCACTAGGGTATCAAGGATCCACTTGTAGCAATCCTTGATGTTCAATCCGCTGTGGTTTCTTATTCTCTCAACTAGAATCGACATTCCTGTCCGTCCAGTCGGATGATAAAACTGTTAAACCAAAACAATCTGTAATATGTAAGTTCTATGCATAAGATTCACTCAATCTAGGCTGAGCTGAGCATGCTCAATTGCATAGGTCATTCCCCTTTCCTATAGGTCCAGTTCCCCATCATAACCATCCCCAAGTCCTCTCACAAGACAAGGTTAGATTAGGATTTGAACTAGATTCAAATCACCAGCACAGTCCTTACATATTCCAGAAAATCAACTAAAATAGAACTTTGGCCTGAAGTCCCTTTATGAAGAGCTTAGTACTAGAGCGCACTCCGATTCCTCAGATCATACAGGTCTATACCGTTGCAAACAAATTAAGAAGTTAAGTAATTCATCCAAACATCCATGAGTCATCACAAGACTAAGAAAAATTACTTAAAAACTTGTATAAACTTCAAACCTTAGTTCATAATCATGAATTCCAAACTAAAACCACTTAATTACGAATTAAAACATCTTGGATTCACTACAAGCTTCACCTCTTAGCCCTAGCTAAGAGGTTTAGCTGCTCATGATCCAAGGAAACATGAAACAACTACAAAAAGCATGAAAACAGCAAGGCAAACCAAAAGGAGTTGTGAAACTCCAATCTTCACTTCCACAGCCTCCAACCTCGCTTACACCCTTCTAGGATGCCTTAGGAACGATCCCTAGGTGTCCTCTTATAGTCTGGAGGCTCCACAACGTCGGAAGAATCGGAAATTTGCGTAACACTTACGCAGCGCAGAGAATTTCGGGAAGAAATTAGAAAGTTCTAACTCAGTACGCATGGCCGACTGGTCAAGACCGGTCGGCCTCAAGTGAAAACACTCCAGCAAGCATGTCCGACCGGTCATGACCGGTCGGGCCTATTCCTCCTTGGTCCAGCAAGCATGTCCGACCGGTCATGACCGGTCGGACGCCTTCAGCACTTTTCCAACACCAATGACCGACCGGTCATGACCGGTCGGTCCTCTTCAGTAATGCCCAACATACATGGCTGATCGGTCACTGACCGGTCTGGCTTCCTTGGCCGACCAGTCACGACCGGTCAGCTTCATTTTCTTCTTATTTTATTCTTTTCTTTCATCTGCTTTCTTCTCTGCTTTGGTTCTTTCTTTCTTTTCTTCTTTGGTCCTCAAACATTCTTCATCAGAATGATCCTAAGTGAGCTCTTTATGTCTTCAATTGAGTAGAGTTCACCCTCAATCCTGTAGTCACAAAACATGCATTGAATTAGCTTACAAACCATACAAACCTTGCACAATGAGTGATGAATTGGGGTTAGAATATGCACAATTAAGAGCTCAACACACCCCCCAACCAGCATTTTGCTAGTCCCGAGCAAAACATGCGTGAAGTTAATCTCATTCTTCAAAAACTCAACTCTCTTTCAGAAACCATCCTTCTATACATTCCAAGGTTTATAAGTGTAAGTTTCAGAAAGATTAGGCGTCAAAGGTTGGAACCGTAAATCCTCAAGGCATAATAGGCATTCATATGAGATTCCCACTGATTGGTTGACAAATAGAGGGACTTGAACAAATTCATCCTAGTGTGGGTAGTGAAAATTCATTCCACGAGTTTCTAGGATTATCTTCTTCATAGATCAACTAGACTATTGAACTCAAGGTACATAGAGCCACATCAAGCCAATGACAGGAATTTGCCTTACCGTCCTTCCGACGACTTTAACACTACGTCCCATTTCCGGCTTTGGTTACGGGTAGACCATCCCCCGGTTGGTAGTAGGTAGCCCTAATCGAAATTTTCCACCATTTTTCCACATTCCCAATTTCATCCTTCCTTTTCCTTTTTCTTTTTAAATTAGATAGGATTTTTAAAAATTCATATCTTTCATTATTTTCCCATGGACAAGGATGGACAAAGTACCCCGGCCTGATTACTCAATACCTTAATTCAAAGTCTAGCTAATCCATAAATCACATAATCCCTTCAACTCATGAAAATCGTGTAATGTGAACTAGGTGTAAAAGTGTTCAGATTTTCTATCAATCACAAAAATAGGGGAGTTCACATATAAAACCATTATGCAATGAGAAATTCCAGACATCCAGCCTTATACACTTCATATCTCCTCCTCTTATGCTCATATCAACTCAAATGCATAGAACCAATGTTTTCCAAAAGAGTTTCGAATTTTTGAAAAAATTGAAAAATTTCCACATAATTGCTTGAGATGTTGCAAAATGCTGGATTCATCCAAGCGGTCCTACACCCCCCAACCAAATCTTGCATTGTCCTCAATGTAAAAGATGCGCAATGAGCAAAACATGAGAGCAATTTGAAAATAAAAGGGAGTGAGGAATGATATTACCTGAGAGAGTGAACATTGGAAATCTTCCTCCTTCTAACAAACCTATGAAAACGAAAACAAAAGCAGCAAAATCCTAATCCTAACTACTCTATACCTCCATCAGACTAGGAGATCAATCATCCTGATACACATGATCATTCAGGGGTATGGACATACCTTCTAAAGGAAAATTTTCAAAGAACGGCTTTAATCGCTGCCCATTTGCCTTAAAAATATTACCGTTCCTTGGATTCAATAGCTCGACAGTCCCATACGGATAGACAGTTTGCACAATGTAGGGACCGGTCCATCGAGATCTCAATTTTCTCGGAAATAGATGTAAGCGAGAATTATACATGAGGACTTTTTGATTGATCGTGAATGTCTTGCGAAGAATATTCTTATCATGGAATATCTTCGTCTTGTCCTTGTAAATTCTCGCATTCTCATAAGCTTCATTCCGGATTTCTGCAAGTTCATTTAATTGAAGTTTGCGTAGCGAGCTTGCCTTGTCAGAATTGAAATTCATTGTCTTAATAGCCCAATACGCCTTATGTTCCAACTCCACAGGCAAGTGACAAGCCTTCCCATAGACAAGTCTATAGGGAGACATTCCAATAGGGGTTTTAAAGGCAGTACGGTAAGCCCAAAGCGCATCGGTAAGTCAAAGTGACCAATCCTTGCGATCGGGATTCACCGTTTTCTCTAAAATGTGTTTAATCTCCCTATTGGATATCTCAGCTTGTCCACTAGTTTGTGGGTGATAGGGGGTGCTCACTTTGTGTGTAACGCCATATTTCTTCATTAGGGCTGAAAAAGGGCGATTGCAAAAGTGAGACCCTCCATCACTTATGATGACTCGAGGCGTTCCAAATCGGGAAAGAATATTTTCTTTTAAAAATTGAATGACCGTTTTATGGTCATTATTCCGGCAAGGAATGGCCTCGACCCATTTGGAAATATAATCAACAGCAAGTAAGATGTATAAATTTCCAAAAGAAGATGGGAATGGGCCCATGAAATCGATGCCCCAACAATAAAAAATTTCGATAATTAAGATGGGATTGAGTGGCATCATATTTCTACGGGAGATTCCTCCTAGTTTCTGACAAGGTTCATATGCTTTGCAAAACTCATGTGTGTCTTTGAACATGGTGGGCCAATAAAACCCACATTGCAGAATTTTCGCTGTGGTCTTTTTAGTCGAAAAGTGGCCACCACATGCTTGAGAATGACAGAAGGAGATGATACTTTGTTGCTCATCATCTGGGACACATCTCCTTATGATTTGATCGGGACAATACTTGAATAAGTATGGGTCGTCCCATAGAAATTTCCATACCTCCGAGAAGAATCTATCTTTATCTTGCTTTTTCCAATATGTAGGAATTGTACCTGTAGCAAGATAATTAGCAATGTCCGCATACCATGGCAATTGGGAGATAGCAAAAAGTTGTTCATCAGGGAACATGTCATTGATTGCAGTCGTTTCAGGGGAATCAGTGAGGACAAGCCGAGAGAGGTGGTCAGCTACTACATTCTCTACTCCTTTCTTATCACGTATTTCTAAGTCGAATTCTTGGAGTAGGAGGATCCATCTTAATAACCGTGGTTTAGCATCCTTCTTAGAAAGCAGATACTTAAGCGTGGCATGGTCAGTGAATATAATGATCTTGGATCCAATCAAGTAGGATCTAAACTTCTCCAAAGCAAAAACTACGGCTAAAAGTTCCTTTTCAGTGGTAGTGTAGTTTGTCTGGGCTGAGTTTAGGGTTCTACTTGCATAGTGGATGACACATGGCTTTTTATCTTTTCTTTTGCCTAACACGGCCCCAATAGCATAGTCGCTAGCATCGCACATAATCTCAAAAGGAAGGCTCCAATCAGGTGGTTGCATTATTGGGGCACATGTCAACATACC
Organism: Liriodendron chinense; assembly: GCA_003013855.2. Lineage (NCBI taxonomy): Eukaryota > Viridiplantae > Streptophyta > Magnoliopsida > Magnoliales > Magnoliaceae > Liriodendron > Liriodendron chinense. The sequence continues at coordinate 37,770 of ML058402.1, forward strand.
TTTAAGGGTGTTAAAGGCCTTTTGACATTCTTCATTCCACTCGAATGAATTTTCCTTTTGAAGTAGGTTACATAAAGGGCGAGAGAGTGAACTGAAATCCTTTATGAACCTTCTGTAAAATCCTGCGTGTCCTAAAAAGGACCGTATATCTCGTATGCTTTTGGGTGGTGGGAGGTTAGAGATAAGATCAATTTTCACCTTGTCCACCTCAATTCCATTTTGTGAAACGATGTGACCAAGTACAATTCCCTTTTGAACCATGAAGTGACACTTTTCCCAATTGAGCACAAGGTTCTTCTCTTCACATCTTTTTAGCACAGATTTCAAGTGCTCAAGGCACTCATCAAAGCTACAACCGAATACGAAAAAATCATCCATGAAGACTTCGAGAATGGTCCCCACCATGTCAGAAAAGATGCTCATCATACAACGCTGAAATGTGGCAGGGGCATTACATAGTCCAAACGGCATCCTTCGATAGGCGAAAGTGCTGAATGGACATGTGAATGTAGTCTTTTCTTGGTCTTCACGGGCAATTTCTATTTGGTTGTACCCTGAATAGCCATCAAGGAAGCAAAAGTGGGAATGACCCGCCAACCGTTCTAAAATCTGATCAACAAACGGTAGGGGAAAGTGGTCTTTCCTCGTGACAGTGTTTAGCTTCCTGTAGTCAATGCACATTCTCCAACCGGTAGTGACTCTAGTTGGTACGAGTTCATTATTGGCATTGGCTACGATGGTTATTCCGGATTTCTTAGGTACCACTTGAGTTGGGCTCACCCATTGGCTATCAGATATTGGGTAAATGATACCTACATCCAGTAGTTTCACCACTTCGGCCTTAACCACATCCTTCATGTTTGGATTTAATCGTCTTTGTGGTTGTCGGGATGTCTTTGCATTTTCCTCTAGGTGTATGCGGTGAGTGCAAATCAGTGGGTCTATGCCTTTGAGATCCGCAATTGTCCATCCAATGGCACTCTTGTGCTCTAATAGAGTGGCTATTAGCTTACTCTCTTGTTCCTCATCCAAGTGGGAAGAAATCACCACTGGATATGTCTCATCTCGACCTAAATAAGCATACTTTAGCTCACTTGGCAATGGTTTTAGGTCGAGTTTTGGTGCCTTGATGTTGGATGGGAGGGCCTTGTTCTCATTTACAGGCAAAGGTTCAATTGGGGTCCTCCATCTTTTATTCTCAAGCACCAGCATCACATCTAGAATGGCATCCCTCTCTTGTATTGTGTAATCATTTATCTCATGAGAGTGGGCCATACATGCCTCCAAAGGGTTGGAAAATAGTGATAAGGGGACTGTATCCTCCACGAATGATTCGATCATGTTTAATTCGTGGACGTCATCATCAACTTCCCGCGGTTGTTTGCATAACTCAAATATGTTAAGCTCAAGGGTCATATTTCCAAAGGACATTTGTACAAGTCCATTTCTACAATTGATAATGGCGTTTGAAGTAGCTAGAAACGGTCGTCCAAGTATGACGGGAATTTGAGTACCGGTGCCTATCACGGGATGTGTGTCCAAGACAATAAAATCTACTGGGTAGTAGAATTTATCAACTTGGACTAGAACATCCTCTACCATTCCTCTCGGTATCCGGATGGATCTATCAGCAAGTTGGAGTGTGGTTTTGGTGGGTTTCAATTCACCTAACCCAAGTTGTTCGTAGACCGAGTATGGAATGAGATTCACACTTGCCCCCAAGTCGAGTAGGGCTTGTTTAATCTGGTAGTCTCCTATGATGCATGAGATGGTTGGACTACCTGGATCCTTGTATTTTTGGGGCACCTCTTGTTTGATGATGGCGCTCAAATTCTCAGCCAAAAGCACTTTATTGTGAACATTATGTTTCCTTTTGATTGTACACAATTCCTTTAAAAATTTAGCATAAGATGGTATTTGTTTTATTGCATCTAACAGCGAGATGTTGATCTTCACTTGGTTGAAAACTTCCAGAATCTCCAGATTTTTATCTAAAGGTTTAGGTGAAATCAACCTTTGTGGAAATGGGGCAACCGGCTTGTATTGTCTTTCCGGTTTTTTCTGTTGTGGAATATTGTTTGGGCTATCATCCTCTTTGGAAATTTCCGGATCCTTAGGCTTTGGGGCCTTCACCGGATTAGATTTATCAATTTCTTTCCCACTTCTCAAAGTGGTGATAGCTTGGACATGTTCCGTATGGTGGGAGGATGAGCTTGCATCTTGTATCTCATATTGGGTCCTTGGGTTAGGAAGAGGTTGGGCAGGGAGTGTGCCCTTCTCTCTAACACTGAGGTGAGCTTCAACTCTAGCCAAAGATGTTTTCAATTCATTGATGGCTTGGTTTGAGTTTTGATTGAATTTCAATTGCTCTTGCATGAACCCATCTATTTTTAGAGAATTTGTCTTGTTATACTCATTCTGGACCGATACGAATGCACCCAACATCTCTTCTAGTGATACTTTTGGAGTGTTGTTTGCATTTGCATTGGGCCCATTCTTCCAACTGAAGTTGGGATGGTTCTTCCAATTAGGATTATACGTGTTTGAGTTTGGAGCACCATATTGATGCTGATAACTGTTTATGGCATTTGTTTGTTCTTGTAAGATGCCTTGGACTGCTGAAATTGTGGGACAATCTGGTGTAGCATGTTGATTTCCAGCACAAATTCCACAAACAGTTTCAACCTCAGTGGAGTTGATTGTTTCTCCTTTCCTTAATTCCATGGCTTCGACCTTTCTTGTAAGGCTAGCCAACCGTGCACTTATGCTATCTTCTTCTGATAAGACATACATTCCTCCCTTTTCCTTTAGTTGGCCAATCTTGGAATTTGTTGGTTTAGATGTGTCCCAAGATTGTGCACTTTCAGCCAATTCTTCCAGATAATCCCATGCTTCATCAGCTTCCTTATTCATGAACTCCCCATTACACATCATCTCTATAAATTGGCGCATGGATGGAATCAGTCCTTCATAGAAAAAACTTATAATCCGCCAATTTTCATAGCCATGATGTGGGCATGCGTTTAATAGGTCCTTGAATCTCTCCCAACATTGGGAAAAGGTTTCATCCTCCTTTTGGGCAAAGTTCATGATAAGGCGCTTAAGCATGTTCGTTTTGTGAGTAGGGAAGAATTTTTTAATAAATTCTCTGTGCATATCATTCCATGACCCAATTGATCTTGGCCTCAATGCATAAAGCTAGCCCTTGGCTTTATCCTTAAGAGTGAAAGGGAAGAATTTAAGTCTTACTACATCATCAGTCACATTTGCAAAGTGCATGGTGGTGATTACCTCATCAAACTCCCTAAGGTGTTGATAGGCACTTTCACTGTCTAAACCATGGAATTTAGGGAGAAGATTGATCACTCCCGGTTTCAAATCCACATTCCCTGCATTTGGTGGAAATACTATGCATGAGGGAGTGCTCGTTCTTGCAGGTTGCAAGAAATCACGTAAAGTCCTAGGTCGGGGAACATTCTCAACCACATTCTCCCCTATTTCAGTTTGATTTTGAATCGGGTTAGGTTGATTTGCAGCCATACTTTCAGATAAAATTGGAGAATCTAGATGTCTCCTAACACGTGGCTCTCTATCAATGCCTTCTACTATCCCCCCTTCACTTATGAGTCGGTTATTGGAATCCCGAGCCCAATGTGGCATGCAAAACCAAAAATAAGAAACAGAAAGAAAGGAGAATTCTTCCTCCCTTTTCTTTACTCTTCTCTAAGACCGAAGCACAAGGTGTCTTGCAATGGCTAGGCCAGAAGCAAGGATAAAGACTGATTTCTCCTGGTCAATAGGGGTTCAGAGAACTCCCCACCTACTCTTTGAATCTTTTGAGAAAAAGTGCAGAAAAAGGAAAAAGAGGAGTAGAGATGAGAAAAGAAATCTCTGAGCACAAGGTGATCCAAGGCGGCTGAGCCGACCAATAGGAATCCAGGTGGCAAAAAGGCCGACCTTTTAGAGATCCAAAAGGAATCTCCACCCACTCTACAAGAGATGAATAGGAATGAATAGGAGAAGGAGAAGAGTAAGGTTTAGAAAGATAGAACCTGATTCGCACTTGAAACTCTTGTATCTTCTTCAGCTTCCTAGAAATCCCTGAAAAGAAAAAAATCAAATAAATAAACTAAGTTAGTTCTAAAAATCTAAAAAAAAATCCTAAATAGATACTAATTTCAAAAATTTGTGAAAACCGTCAAAAAATCCCTGGCAACGGCGCCAAAAACTTGTTCGCTTCCCCAAGTGTAGGGTTGCGATGTAGTAATAAACTCGGTAAGACCGAGGTCGATCCACAGGGACTATGTAGGATCTCACAAATTCATCCACAAGTGTCTATTGAAGTCTACTAATCAGATTGTTGTATGAAGTAGATGTGAGTAACAAAAGCTAAATTAAATTGAAAGTAATTAATTGTAAGAGGGCACTAGGGTATCAAGGATCCACTTGTAGCAATCCTTGATGTTCAATCCGCTGTGGTTTCTTATTCTCTCAACTAGAATCGACATTCCTGTCCGTCCAGTCGGATGATAAAACTGTTAAACCAAACAATTTGTAATATGTAAGTTCTATGCATAAGATTCACTCAATCTAGGCTGAGCTGAGCATGCTCACTTGCATAGGTCATTCCCCTTTCCTATAGGTCCAGTTCTCCATCATAACCATCCCCAAGTCCTCTCACAAGACAAGGTTAGATTAGGATTTGAACTAGATTCAAATCACCAACACAGTCCTTACATATTCCTGAAAATCAACTAAAATAGAACTTTGGCCCGAAGTCCCTTTATGAAGAGCTTAGTACTAGAGTGCACTCCGATTCCTCGGATCATATAGGTCTATACCGTTGCAAACAAATTAAGAAGTTAAGTAATTCATCCAAACATCCATGAGTCATCACAAGACTAAGAAAAATTACTTAAAAACTTGTATAAACTTCAAACCTTAGTTCATAATCATGAATTCCAAACTAAAACCACTTAATTACGAATTAAAACATCTTGGATTCACTACAAGCTTCACCTCTTAGCCCTAGCTAAGAGGTTTAGCTGCTCATGATCCAAGGAAACATGAAACAACTACAAAAAGCATGAAAACAGCAAAGCAAACCAAAAGGAGTTGTGAAACTCCAATCTTCACTTCCACAGCCTCCAACCTTGCTTACACCCTTCTAGGATGCCTTAGGAACAATCCCTAGGTGTCCTCTTATAGTCTGGAGGCTCCATAACGTCGGAAGAATCGGAAATTTACGTAACACTTATGCAGCGCAGAGAATTTCGGGAAGAAATTAGAAAGTTCTAACTCAGTACGCATGGTCGACCGGTCAAGACCGGTCGGCCTCAAGTGAAAACACTCCAGCAAGCATCTCCGACCGGTCATGACCGGTCGGGCCTATTCCTCCTTGGTCCAGCAAGCATGTCCGACCGGTCATGACCGGTCGGACGCCTTCAGCACTTTTCCAACACCAATGACCGACCGGTCATGACCGGTCGGTCCTCTTCAGTAATGCCCAACATACATGGCTGACCGGTCACTGACCGGTCTGGCTTCCTTGGCCCACCGGTCACGACCGGTCAGCTTCATTTTCTTCTTATTTTCTTCTTTTCTTTCATCTGCTTTCTTCTCTGCTTTGGTTCTTTCTTTCTTTTCTTCTTTGGTCCTCAAACATTCTTCATCAGAATGATCCTAAGTGAGCTTTTTATGTCTTCAATTGAGTAGAGTTCACCCTCAATCCTGTAGTCACAAAACATGCATTGAATTAGCTTACAAACCATACAAACCTTGCACAATGAGTGATGAATTGGGGTTAGAATATGCACAATTAAGAGCTCAACAGTTAGTTATCTTTATTGCTTTCCGTAGATTAGGTTTAGTTTATCTAGTTTTACTGTTTTAAGTAGCTTTAGTTGTTGGGTTGAAGACTTTCATGATCGCTCTCTCAGGTACTATTGTTCTCACTCTCTCATATTTTACCATTGCTCTCATGTTCATGCTCAGTACATATCTTTTTACATTGAGGACAATGCAAGATTTGGTTGGGGGGTGAGATGAGATTCTTCATCTAGCATGTTGCAACATTTTGAGCCTCATATGCCCAAATTTTTTTTCGAATTTTCTAAAATTTCAAAACTCTTTTAGAAAACTTTATTTCTATGCATTCGAGATGATATGAGTATAAGAAGAGGAGATACGAAGTGTGTGACGTTGTAAGTCTTGAATTTCTCCCAACATAATGGTTTTATATGTTAGTTCCCCTATTGTTGTGATCGATAGAAAATTTGAACACTTTTTACACCTAGTTCACATTACACGATTTTCATGGGTTGAAAGGATTATGTGATTTGTGGATTAGCTAGACTTTGATTTAAAAGGTGTTGAGAAACGAAGCTGAGGTATTTTGTCCATCCTTGTCCATGGGAAAATAACGAAAGATATGGATTTTTAAAAATCCTATCTAAATTAAAAGAAAAAGAAAAGAAAGGATGAAATCGGGAATGAAGGAAAAATGGTGGAAAATTTCGAAAAGGGCTACCTATTACCAACCGGGGGATGGTTTACCCGTAACCAAAGCCGGAAATGGGACGTAGTGTGAAAGCCGTTGGAAGGACGGTAAGACAAATTCCTGTCATAAGCTTATTGTTACTCTGTGCACCTTGAGATCTACAGTTTAGTTGATCTATGAAGAATACAATCCTAGAAACTCATGAGATGAACTTTCACTATGCACACTGGGGTGAAATTGTTCGAGTTCTTCTATTTATCAATTAATCAGCGGGAATTCATGTAGACACTTCTTATGCTTTGAGAGTTTAAGTTTGCAATTTCTATCACCTAGTTTCTCCAAATTTTATACTTGTATCTCTTGGAATGGATAGAAACATGGTTTCTGAAGGAGAGTTGGGTTTGGAGGTTTGAACTTATTCACGCATGTTTTGCTCGGGACTAGCAAAATGCTGGTTGGGGGGTGTGTTGAACCTCCAATTTATACATTGCATAGCCCACTACATCACATTATATTTATGGTTTTCATGGTTAAAAGGCCCATCTAATGCATGTTTTGTGATTGTAGGGATGAGAGCAGACTTCACTCAATTGGAGACAAAAAAGGGTCCATGTAGTACCTGTGAATGAAGGTCCAAGGTGGACCAAAGAAGGAAGAAGAAAGAGGGAGAAAAGAGAATAAAGAAAAGAAGAAAAAGAAGAGAAATAGCTAGTCCAACTGGTCGGCCACGCCTTTGGAAACCACTGGAAGGACCAGTTGGTCCGACCGGTCGGCCAACCGGTCGGTGCTCTTTGGAAGCTTGCTGGACCAATGACCATAAGCAGGTCCGACCGGTCGGCCAACCCAGTCCGACCGGTCAAGATCGGTCGGCCAACCAGTCGGCCCTCTCTGTGTACTTCTGGACCGTTAAACAGGTAGGACGACCGGTCGTGACAGGTCGGCCAGGCCAGTCCGACCGGTCGGCCACGCAGAAAAATCAGGAAGTTTCTATTTCCGGTTCCGAAATTTGCTGCGCACTGCGTAACTTTGCGCGGTTTCTAGATGTTTTCGACGCAACCGAGCATCCTCACTATAAAAGGACACTTAGGGGTTCTTCCTAGGTCATCATAGAAGCTAGGGGACGTGGTGCTAGAGAGAGGAAGCCGTCGTGGAGCATCTGCAACCCTCCAAACTCCGGTTTTTCTAGTTTTTATGCTTTTTTCATGAGTTCTAGTTGTAGTATGACAATGCTCGGTTAGAATCTCTCAGCTAAGGCTGAGAGGTGAAGCTTGTAGCCAATTTCCATGTTTGATTCAGTTTAATTCAAGTAATTTCAATTCAAGTTTGGGTTTTTAATCTTTTAGTCCCTTAAGTTGGTAGTTTGAGATGTTTTATGAGAGTTCATGTGCTCCGGACATGAATTCCTTGCAATTCTCTAATATTATCATATGTTGTGGTGTTTAGATTCGAATTGTAGTAATCCTTGAGCAAGCCATAGTCCATAGGCATGGCTGTTACTCCGAAGGCTATAATTTCGAAGTCTACATGTGTTGAATGGGACTAGAACTTGGAAGTTCAACTTGAATGGGATTGAATGTGTTTAATGCTTTATTTTCCAACTAGATGAGAGATAGGACTTCAAATCTAGTTGTGTATCTTTCTTGGATTGATTGGATTGACATGGGACTGCCTTAGTACCTTAAATTACTGGTTTTCATTAAGTTACTGTTTTAGTTTAATTGCTCAATTGAATCCTAATATCTATTGCAAACTGAGTTGCTGGAATAGTTTGAAAGTTGTTTCTAATTCCTTGTAAATCGACCTCGGTCTTACCGAGTTTTATTACTACATCGCAACCTTACACTTGAGGCGAGCGAACAGTGTACAAAGTAACAACAAGCCTATGACAAGAATTTGTATTGCCGTCCTTCCGATGGCTTTCACACTACGTCCCATTTCCGGCTTTGGTTACAGGTAGACCATCCCCCGGTTGGTAATAGGTAGCCCTTTTCAGAATTTTCCACCATTTTTCCATCATTCCCAATTTCATCCTTCCTTTTCCTTTTTCTTTTTCTTTTTCATTAGATAGGATTTTTAGAAATCCGTATCTTTCGTTATTTTCCCATGGACAAGGATGGACAAAGTACCCCGGCTTGGTTCCTCAACACCTCAAATCTAAGTCTAGCTAACCCACAAATCACAGAATCCCTTCAACCATGAAAATCGTGTAATGTGAACTAGGTGTAAGAGTATTCAAATTTTCTATCAATCACATAAATAGGGGAATTCGCATATAAAACCATTATATTAAGAGAAGTTCAAGACTTGCAACATCACTCACTTCATATCTCCTTTTCTTATACTCGTATCATCTCGAATGCATAGAAATAAAGTTTTCCAAAAAAGTTTTGAATTTTTAGAAAATTCAAAAAAAATTCACATATGATGCTCGAAATTTTGCAAACTGCTAGATGAGGAATCTCATCTCACCTCCCAACCAAAATCTTACATTGTCCTCAATGTAACAAGATATGCAATAAGCATGACATGAGAGCAATGAAATAAAACAAAGGAGAGTGAGAACGAGAATACCTGAGGTAGCAAGTTGATCAATTCTAGCATCTTCCATTGTATCGATGAGACTTATTCAATCCTAATTGCAGAAAAATAAATCCTAAACTACCTACCTACCTTTGATTAGTCCGATCAACTAAATGATCAAAGTTGGGCAGGATCTTCATGAATCTCAATAAATTTCTCATGAGGACCATCCAAAGTCCTACTCGACAGTAAGCATGTGTGCTTCTTATCATTGAAGTCCAATCGTATTGTGCACCATATGCATAAAAGGAGGAGATAAGAGCAGCAAAAAGATATCTCCTCAAATTTTGATTTGGGTTATGATTGATTAAAAATGGGTCCTCCCAATCAGAATTTTCAATGGGCTGAAGGACCCATGACGGTGGAGAGACATTCATTGAGTTTTCATTGGTTAAAGTTGTCTCTTCCACAATTTCAGAATTGTACGGTGCTTCCACAAACAATGGTAAAGAGTGTAAATCAGTGGAAAGGTGTTCTTCAGGCACCGACACCGTGTCTAACAAAATGGCTAACTCCTTAATCATCTCATCATCAAGATCATAAGATTGGGCCAAGCATTCCTCTAGGAAATTGAGATAGTCGGATGAAGGATCATGATCTTGCTTGAGTGAGTGCAAAAATTCAGTTTCGATGGTGAGGGACTCTCCCTCCATGGAGTGGAATTCTTCCAAACTAGGTTCTCCATAACAAGTATGAGGCACCAAGTCGGAAGTATGCAAGGCTTTAACAATCTCTTGAATAATGGGGTCGTTTGAATTTTCAAAGTGAGCCAAGCATTTGTCCAAAGAATCTGAATTTTCACTCATGGGAGTCTCATTCTCCACATTAAAATTAAGCATGGCAAGTTGGTAGAGTGACTCAAAAATATCAACCTCGGCCATCTCTCTAGCATGCATATCCTCTAGAGACTCATAATCATTAAGCCTTTGGGAAAAAGAAACCATAGGTTCATAAGCATCCACTGAACCCTCATTGTAGGCAACCCCACTATCACTTTCAAATTTTATGGATTCCTCGGGTTCGTCAACCGTTATTAAAATCTCTTCATCATTAAGTTCAAAGAATCCAAAAGAGATAGTGGACTCACCATAATTGATGATGACATTGGGATCATCGAAATCAATCTCCTCTAAAAGTCTATCCATTAAATCCGAAGAAGGTGGGACTTGGGTAGCCTCATCCTCCTCATTAAAGGGGATTGATTTGATGCCCCCAATTTCAGGCTCAACGTCTTCACAAGATGGCGAGTAAGCTTGATTTGATTGTTCATCTACATACTCATTCCATATTTCCTCAAGTATTTGTGTATACTTATCATCAAAAGAGGAAGACGTTTTAGGGTGATTGTTAATAACCATGGTTGGTTCCTCCCTTGAAAAAGGAGAATGTTGGTTTCCCCAATTAAGACCGTACGCATTGTAGGATGAAGAATTATATGATGGTTGATAGGCATATCCATACAAGTGATCACGCATAGTCTTAACCGGTTGGCCACTATTCACTCGTTCCTTTTGTTGTTGCACACCTCCTACCACAACCGGTGGAACACTCAAGTTATTTTCAATCCGGTAATCACGTAATGTTTTCCCTGGATGATCATTATTCAATTTTGCTTCATTCCGGTATTCCCCCATCGTCTTACGTCGTGTCTCAATATGCGTATTGCTTTCATTAATGTAATCACGCATCGTCTTACGTGGGGGGTTAGTAGAGGCTCTTTGAATCTCAGAAAAATACTCATGCTTGGAGGGATCCCGATCACAATGAGTTTGGGTCCCCCAATCCGACGTCTCATCCTCCAAAAGGTACTTGTACGCACCATTCGTCCAATCATACATGATGAAATTTTAAGTAATTGGAAACTACCCTAATCTAGAAAAAAAAAACAAAAAGAAGGGAGATGGGGAGATGTTACCCAATAGAGTGATATCTATGTCAGCAACAATGTCCTACAAAATCAAACAAAAAATTGTCAGTAATCTAGAAAAAAAAAACAGAAAATCTACTTCTATAAAAACTAAAAATCCTAACTAAAACTACTCTATAGCTACTAGAACAATTAGAACCGTTTAACCTCTTTCCCCGGCAACGGCGCCAAAAACTTGTTCGCTCGCCTCAAGTGTAAGGCTACGATGTAGTAATAAATCTCGGTAAGACCGAGGTCGATCCACAGGGAAAGAGGTAAACAATTCCAAGTACTCTAATAACTAGAATCTAAGAAGTTTAAGAAAGTAGTTTTTCACATGAAATAGGAAAATCTGAAAATAAGAAGAACTAGAGCATCAATGATCCACTTGTAGTAGTCCAATGCCAATCCATTCATCCAAGTACAACACAATTAGAATCAAAGTCCTATCTCTCATCTAATTGGAAGATGTAACATTCAAGCACAAACAGTCCCACTTAAATCTGGAAATCAGATTTCTAGTTCTAATGAAGCACATAGAACTTAAACTTGTAGCCTTCAGAGTAACAGCCATGCCTATAGACTATGGCATGCTCAAGGGTTACTACAATTCGAATTCAAACAACCCAATCATGGTAATCTCAGAGAATTGCAAGGAGCTCATGTCCGGAGTACACAAACTTTCACAAAACTTCTAAAAAACCAAACTTTATTCAAACTAGAACTTGAAAATCCATAAATAAGTAAAGGGTACTTGAAGAACGAATTAAAGCATTGAAACAAACTACAAACTTCACCTCTTAGCTTTAGCTAAGAGGTTAGCTAAAAGAAAACATTAAAAACTATAAACTAGAACTAGAAGAAGAAGAAAACTAGTTGTAGGAGGCTAGAAAGCCTCCTAGGTCTTGATCTCTTTGCTCCCCACGTTGCTAGATGCCCTAGGAATGAGGTGGAGGTCTCCTTTTATATCTTTCATACCGCACAAACGAAGAATCTTCAAGAATTTGTGCAGAATTTACGCACTGCGCAGAGAAAATTGGAGCCAGACTTGAAAATTTCTAAACTGGGCGTATTGTCGATTGATCGTTCAGACCGGGCGATCAATCGCTAGTTCAAATAACTGTAAAAACTGTCTTTTTCGGATCTGGCGATTAATTGGCTGGCTGAGAGATCAATCTGTCACTTCTGGCGATCAATCGATCAGTGTCCAGCGATCAATCAGAGGGTGCAAAAAGTGTCCAGAGATTTTTCTCCAAATTTCTTAAAAAATCTGCATTCTGGCGATTGATCCATGGGATGGGCGATCAATCGCTCAGGCTGGGCGATCAATCGCAATTCTTCACTTCTCTCTAGCAACAATTCTGTCAAATTTTTGCTGTGAGCGATCAATCGCTCAAGTTTGTCGATCAATCGCTTAGGCTGAGCGATCAATCGACGGATCAATATCTGGATCAATATTCAGAAACTGCAACTTTCTGCATTTTACTTTTGTGGCCCTGCAGCTCTGCACTTTGGTTTTTCTGGACCTGCCAGGTCTTTTAACATGATTTCTTCTGTGTTTTTCTTTGTCTTTCAACTCCATCTTCCATAACTTCTTTCTTTCATTCTTGGGCTTTCTTCCTTTGATCCTCAAGGTGTCCAAAGTGACTCTTTTAACCATGAATTGGTGAAGTTTCCCTCTCATTCCTACAATCACAAAAATATGTATTAGATGAGTCTTTTAAACATGAAAACCATGCATCTAATTTGATGTAATGGGTTGGCAAATGTATAAATTAGAGGCTCAACAGTTATCAGCACTTTGAGAAGTGAAAAATAATCATTAAATCTAATCCGGTGAAGGCCCCAAAGCCTAATGATCCAAAAATTTCCAAAGAGGACAATAGCCTGAACAACACTCCACATGAGAAAGAACCGGAAAGGCAATACAATCTGGTTGCCCCGTTTCCCCAAAGGTTGATTTCATCCAAACCTTTAGACAAAAACCTGAAAATTTTAGAGGTTTTTAAACAAGTGAAGATCAACATTCCGTTGTTGGATGCAATAAAACAAATACCATCATCTGCCAAATTTCTAAAAGAATTGTGTACAGTTAAAAGGAAATACAATGTTCACAACAAAGTACTTTTGACTGAGAATTTGAGTGCTATTATCAGACAAGAGGTGCCCTAAAAATATAAGGATCTGGGTAGTCCAACCATCTCATGCATCATAGGTGACTATCGGATCAAACAAGCCTTACTCGATTTAGGGGCAAGTGTTAACCTCATTCCATACTCGGTCTATGAACAACTTCGGCTAGGTGAATTGAAACCCACCAAAACCACACTCCAACTTGCTGATAGATCTATACATATACCGAGAGGAGTGATTGAGGATGTCTTGGTCCAAGTTGATAAATTCTACTACCCAGTGGACTTTATTGTCTTGGATACACATCCCGTGATAGGTACCGGTGCTTAAATTCCTGTCATACTTGGCCGCCCTTTTCTAGCTACTTCAAATGCGATTATCAATTGTAGAAACGGGCTTGTACAAATGTCCTTTAGAAATATGACACTCGAACTGAATATATTTGATTTATGCAAACAACCACAGGAAGTTGATGATGAGATCCATGAGATAAATTTGATTGAATCATTTGTGGAGGATACATTCCCCTTGACATTATATTCTGACCCTTTGGAGGCATGTTTGGCCCACTCTCATGAGATGAATGATGACACAATACGAGAGATAGATGCCATTTTGGATGTTATGCCGATACTTGAGAACAAAAGATGGGAGGCACTATTTGAACCTTTACCCCTATGCGAGAACAAGCCTCTTCCATCCAATATCAAGGCACCGAAGCTCGACCTAAAACCATTACCAAGTGATTTGAAATATGTATACTTAGGTTGAGATGAGACATATCCGGTGGTGATTTCTTCCCACTTGGATGAGGAACAAGAGAGTAGGCTAATAGCCACTCTAAGAGAGCATAAGAGCGCCACTGGATGATTGATTGCGGATCTCAAAGGCATAGACCCCCTGATTTGTACTCATCGCATACACCTTGAGGAGAATGCGGAAACATCTAGGCAACCACAAAGACACCTTAATCGAAGCATGAAGAAGGTGGTTAATGATGAGGTATTGAAACTATTGGATGTAGGTATCATTTACCCAATATCCGATAGTTAATGGGTGAGTCCAATTCAAGTGGTGCTTAAGAAATTCAGAATAACCATTGTAGCCAATGCCAATAATGGACTCATGCCAACCAGAGTCACTACTGGTTGGAGAATGTGCATGGACTATAAGAAGCTAAACACAATCACGAGGAAAGACCACTTCCCCCCACCGTTTGTTGACTAAATTTTAGAAAGGTTGGCGGGTCATTCCCATTTTTGCTTCCTTGATGGATATTCAGGGTATAACCAAATAGAGATCGCCCAAGAGGACTAAGAGAAGACAACATTCACATGTCCAATCGGCACTTTCGCCTATCGAAGGATGTCGTTTGGGCTATGCAATGCCCCTGCCACTTTTCAACGTTGTATGTTGAGTATTTTTTCTGATATGTGTTGAGCTCTTAATTGTGCATATTCTAACCCCAATTCATCACTCATTATGCACGGTTTATATGATTAAAGGGCTACTCTAATGCATGATTTGTGATTGTAGGAACAATATGGAGATTTTACTGATTCAAGGCTAAATAGAGCACTTTATATACATTGAAGATCACAGAACCAAGTGCAAAAGGATGAAGAAGGAAGCAAAGGAGATAAAGAAAAGAAGGAAGAAAAAGACACTGAAGACCGGTCGTCCAAAGCCTAGGACCGGTCGTCCGAACGGTCTGACTACACAACACAAGAGACCACATTGCCAAAACCTCACTGGACCAGTTGAGACCGGTCATGCATCACTCAGACCGGTCTTGCGACTAGTCGTGCGTTCAACAGGAAAATATGAAAACTCTTTGGACAAATTTGGCGGTTTTGAGACCGGTCGTGTGACCGGTCGTCCAGGAACTCAGACCGGTGGTGC
This sequence comes from Liriodendron chinense, assembly GCA_003013855.2. NCBI lineage: Eukaryota > Viridiplantae > Streptophyta > Magnoliopsida > Magnoliales > Magnoliaceae > Liriodendron > Liriodendron chinense. The sequence continues at coordinate 52,790 of ML058402.1, forward strand.
GACCGGTCGTCAGCGTAACAGAGCTTATGCGTGAAGCTCCGATTTTCTCTGCGCAATTGCGTAATTCCTTGCGCAATCTGGAATCTTCCACGCCAATCTATAAAAGGGACTTCTCCTCTTCATACCATGGCATGCTAGGACGTGGGGATCATCAAGGAGGCTTAGGAGATGGATTTTACTTCAAGTTTTCCTAATTTTTCTTCCAGTCTTAGTAGTTTTTATGTTTTTAAGGCTTTTAGTTCAAGGATGTTAGAGATGAACTAAAACCTCTTAGCTAGGGCTAAGAGGTGAAGCTTTTGATTTATTTTTTATGGATTGATGCAACTTAGGTTTCCTTTTTATGTTTTAATTGAAGAATTTAGTTCAATATGAGTTTGAATCAAGTACTAATTTGGTTTTACTTTGATCTCTTGTTGACTCCGGGCTCATGTGATTCTTAGTGATTCTAAACTTAGTAGCTTATCTTCTGAGCATTGGTTATGCCTGTGTAGTTCATTGATCTATCATTGACTTCGGGCATGGTAGACCCTTTGATTGCCTCGTGTACAGTGGCTTGATCTTCATGTGGGAACTCATTCAACTAAAGTTCTTATCTTTTGTTATAATCTGAATTAGTTGTTTGCTGATTGATTTTGATTTAATTAGAGTTCTAATAATTGGTTATAATCAAGTCTAGTGACAGGATTTGATGAAAGCTATGGTTGTGAATCTCAACTAGATTGAAAAGAGGCTTGGCCTACACAATTGAGTGTGCCCAAAGCCTGAGCATTGTTGTGGGAATCGAATCAATGAATGAGCAACTGCTTTAGATAATTGTTGATTGAACCGCACTATATTCCGATCGGATAGAGATATGAATTCGATTCCGATTGAGTTATGTGAGATATAGTTGTGTTGATGCATTGAAACTTATTAAAAGTGGATCCTTGGCGCTCTAGTGCCTTTTTAGATTGATATTACCTTACACATTCACTGTTTAAACCCAAATCATTATTTTTCAGCTTTAGTTCTTAATAGGATCTTAATTATTAGTTATTTTAGACAAATTCTGAGAATACCCATTCATAAATCTCTGTGGGAACGATACTCGATCTTTTCAAATTATTTCTACTTCGCAACCCTACACTTGGGGAGTGAACAAGTTTTTGGTGCCGTTGCCGGGGATTTCTATGCGGTATTTTTAGAATTTTCTGAGATAACTTTTAGTTGAGATTGTGTTAAGATAGGTTTAGGATTTGTTTCGCTTTCTAGGGTAAGTTTTCTTTTAATATCAGAATACTAACGTAGTTTGTTTTGATTTTACAGGATTCTAACTTAGATCTACAATTCAGGGATTTTAGGAAGTTCAGGAAGACACAAGGATCTTAAGTGCTCAAATCAGGTTTTATCTTTCTAAACCTTACTCTTCTTCTTCTCCTATTTCATTCCCACCATATTCATCTCTTGTAGAGAGGGTAGAGACTCCTTTTTGGATCTCTGATAGGTTGGCCTTGTGCCGCCTTGATTCCTATTGGTTGGCACTGCCGTCTTGGATCACCTTGTGCTCAGGGATTTCTCTTCTCAATCCTATTCCTCTTTCTTCTTTTTCTGAACTTTTCTCAAAAGATTCAAAGAGTGGGTGGGGAGTTCTCTGAACCCCTATTGACCAGGAGAAATCGGTCTCTATCCTTGCTTCTGGCTCAGCCATTACAAAACACCATGTGCTTCGGTCTTAGAGAGAAGTAAAGGAAGGAAGAAAGAATTCCTTTTTGTTTCATTCTTTTAGGATTTGTATGCCACATTGGGTTCGGGATTCTAATAACCGACTCATTAGTGATGGAGTAATTGTTGAAGGGATTGATAGAGAGCCTCGTGCCAGAAAACGTCAAAATTTTCCTGAAATTACTAGAGAGATGGTTGAAAATCAACCAAATCAAGGGGCTAATCAACATCAAAATCAAGCCCAAAACCTTACTGAATTGGATGAGAATGAAGTGGGGGATGTACCTTAACCTAGAACTTTACGTGACTATTTACAACCAGTAGGACGAGTACTCCCTCTTGCATAATTTTCCCTCACAATGCAGGAAATATTGATTTTAAACCGGGGTTGATCCAACTTCTTCCTAGATTCCATGGACTCGACTCTGAAAGTGCTTATCTACACATTAAGAAGTTTGACGAGGTTATTGCTACAATAAACTTTGACAATGTAACCAAGGACACTGTAAAACTCAAATTATTCCCTTTTTCCTTGAAATAGAAGGCTAAATCATGGCTACATTCCTTAAGGCCAAGGTCTATTAGGACATGGGCTGAGATGACTCGAGAGTTTCTTAAAAAATTCTTCCCTACTCATCGAACCAATGCACTAAGAAGGGCCATAATGAACTTCGCTAAAAAAGAAGAGGAAGTTTTTTCCAATGTTGGGAAATGTATAATGAGCTATTAAACGCATGCCCACATCATGGCTATGAACGGTTGAGGTTGATTAGTTTCTTTTATGATGGATTAAACTCAACCATGTGCCAATTTGTGGAGATGATGTGCAATGGGGAGTTCATGAACAAGGAAACGGAGGAAGCTTGGGACTATTTTGACATGTTGGCTGAAAACACACAATCATGGGATACATCTAAGCTGACAAGTTCAAAACAACTTCAAGCCAAGGAAAAGGGAGAAATTTATGTTTTAAATGAGAAAGATGATCTAGGTTCTAGAGTGGCTAATCTCACACGAAATGTCGAGGAGATGAAATTAAGGAAAGTGGATACAACCCAACAAAGGGGGACTGTTGAAACTATTTGTGGTATTTGTGCTTCCAATGTACTTCAAATGCCGGATTGTCCAACAATTTATACGTTTCGAGAACTTTTATATGAACAATCGAATGCTTTGAATAGTTATCAACGACCTTTTAGTACTCTGAATCCAAACACGAACAATTCTAGTTGGAGAAACAACCCTAACTTCAATTGGGCAAATGGAACCAACCAAAGTAATCCTCAAAAGGGGCCCCCAATGCAATTTCTTATGGCCCCACCTCAAATGCCTACAGAGGATATATTGAAAGCATTCATGGAAGGTCAAGATCAAATAAATCAATCAAACCATACGATAATGCTTGAGCTTAAAAATTCGGTGGAGGAAATCAAGGCTCGCTTAAACGCAAGGGAAGGGATTCTTCCGGCCCAACCCCTATCAGATCCGAAATCACAATGCGAAATAAGCATGCCTAGTTCCTCTAACCAACACATGGAACATGCTAAGGCCATCACCAATCTTAGAAGTGGTAAAATTATTGAAAAATCTGACCCGGTGAAGGTATCAACGCCTAATGATCCGGTATCTTCCAAAGAGGACGATGAACCTAGCACCGCCATGAATGAAAAAGAGCCATTGAAAGAATATAGGCCCGTTGCTCTATTTCCTCAGCGCTTGATTTCAACCAAACCTTAAGATAAATATCAGGAATTTTTGGAGGTTTTTAAGCAAGTCAAAATCAACATCCCATTGTTGGATGCCATTAAACAAATACCGTCATATGCTAAATTTTTAAAAGACCTTTGCACGGTGAAAAGAAAAATACATGTGCAAAAGAAGGCATTTTTTACAGAGAATGTAAGTGCCATTATAAATCATGGGATGCCCAAGAAATACAAAGATCCCGGTAGTCCGACAATATCATGTGTAATTGGAGACTACCGGTTGAAACATGCTTTACTCGATCTAGGGGCAAGTGTGAACTTAATTCCCTTTTCGGTCTATGAACAATTGGGTTTAGGTGAATTAAAACCCACCAAAACCACGTTACAACTCGTTGACCGATCGATTCGTATTCCGAGAGGGGTGATTAAGGATGTTCTTGTTCAAGTTGACAAGTTTACTACCCGGTGGACTTTATTGTCTTGGACACACGACCCATGGTTAATATTGGCCCTCAAATTCCTATCATACTTGGCCGCCCATTCCTAGCTACATCAAACGCTATCATCAATTGTAGGAGTGGAGTCATATAAATGTCTTTTGGCATTATGACGATTGAGTTGAATGCTTTCAATATTGACAACCAACAAGAGGATGAAGATGAGGAGGTCCACGAAATAAACATGATCAATTCTATTGTGGAAGATGACTCCCTCTCACCTTTTTACTCCAGTCACTTAGAAGAAGACATGACTTACTCCCTTGATAAGAACGATGATGTGATAGGGGATATGGTCACACCTTTAGAGTCGGTATTGGCATATGACGTTAGCCGAGAGAAGGATGTGGAAACAAAACTTTGTTGTGCTGAGAAATCAATTCATATTTTCACACCTCTATGGTTCATGCATGCCGAACTCTACCAACCCTGGAATGATCCATACTTGCAAAATCAATACCCAGGAAAATCTGAATGGAGACATATTTTTTCTGACAAATATGATGTTGTCTCCTCTTATACATGCGGTGAAAACATTAAGGAACCTGCTGATATTCCTTTTTTGGGATTTTCAGTGGCTTAGCTGGATCACTCACACACATGTACATTGTAAAGTAGGATATTGGATGACTTTATTGCAAAACCTTTTGATCCATCTAATGATTCTGCTTGACTTTATACTTTTGGATAAATTGTTGGGATTAACCTCCTAGTCTGACGGAGGATGATTTAAATAGTTTTCATAGAATGATATCCCATTAGGATTTGCTTTGATCAGTCAATTTAGTGGTGAAGTAATCCATCTCCAAAAGCTAATCTTGCTATGAAATATATTCCACAGGTGATATCTCTCTTTCTCACTCCCTTTATTTTGTCATTGCTCTCATGTGTTGCATTCATTGTATATATTCTTACATTGAGGACAATGTAAAGTTTTGGTTGGGGGGTGAGAGATTCCTTAGATGAATCTACTAGCTTTTGTGACATTTCGAGCAATGATGTAGAAATTTTTTAATTTTTCTAAAATTCAAAACTCTTTTGAAAAACTTTAATTCTATGCATTCGAGATGATATGAGTATAAGAAAATGAGATACGAAGTGAGTGATGTTGCAAGCTTTGAACTTCTCTTAATATAATGGTTTTATATGTGAATTCTCCTATTTATATGATTGATAGAAAATTTGAATACTTTTACACCTAGTTCACATCACACGATTTTCATGATTTGAAAGGATTATGTGATTTGTGGATTAGCTAGACTTTGATTTGAGGTGTTGAGAAACCAAGCCGGGGTACTTTGTCCATCCGTGTCCATGGAAAAATAACGAAAGATATGGATTTCTAAAAATCCTATCTAATGTAAAAGAAAAAGGAAAGGAAGGACGAAATTGGGAATGATGGAAACATGGTGGAAAATTCTGAAAAGGGCTACCTATTACCAACCGAGGGATGGTCTACCCGTAACCAAAGCTGGAAATGGGACATAGTGTGAAAGCCGTCGGAAGGACGGTAAGGCGAATTCCTGTCATAGGCTTGTTGTTAATCTGTGCACCTTAAGATTCATAGTTTAGTTGATCTATGAAGAAGATAATCTTGAAAAATCATGAGATGAACATTCACTATGCACACTAGGCTGAATTTGTTCAAGTTCTTCTATTTATCAATCAATCAGCGGGGATTTCATATGAACACTTATTATGTTTTGAGAGTTTAAGGTTTCAACCACTATCACCTAATTTTTCTGACTTTTACACTTGTGTGTCTAGGGATGTATAGAAGAAAAGTTTCTGAAGGAGAGTTGGTTTTTGGAGAATTGAACTTGTCTCACGCATGTTTTGCTCGGGACTAGCAAAATGCTGGTTGGGGTGTGTTGAGCTCTTAATTGTGCATATTCTAACCCCAATTCATCACTCATTATGCATGGTTTATATGATTAAAGGGCTACTCTAATGCATGATTTGTGATTGTAGGAACAAGATGGAGATTTCACTGATTCAAGGCTAAATAGAGCACTTTATATACATTGAAGATCACAGAACCAAGTGCAAAAGGGTGAAGAAGGAAGCAAAGGAGATAAAGAAAAGAAGGAAGAAAAAGACACTGAAGACCGGTCGTCCAAAGCCTAGGACCGGTCATCCGACCGGTTTGACTACACAACACAAGAGACCACATTGCCAAAACCTCACTGGACCAGTTGAGACCGATTGTGCATCACTCAGACCGGTCTTGTGACTAGTCGTGCATTCAACAGGAAAATATGAAAACCCTTTGGACGAATTTGGCGGTTTTGAGACCGGTTGTGCGACCGGTCGTCCAGGAACTCAGACCGGTGGTGCAACCGGTCGTCAGCGTAACAGAGCTTGTGCGTGAAGCTCCGATTTTCTCTGCGCAATTGCGTAATTCCTTGCGCAATCTGGAATCTTCCGCGCCAATCTATAAAAGGGACTTCTCCTCTTCATACCATGGCATGCTAGGACGTGGAGATCATCAAGGAGGCTTAGGAGACGGATTCTACTTCAAGTTTTCCTAGTTTTTCTTCCAGTCTTAGTAGTTTTTATGTTTTTAAGGCTTTTAGTTTAAGGATGTTAGAGATGAACTAAAACCTCTTAGCTAGGGCTAAGAGGTGAAGCTTTTGATTTGTTTTTTATGGATTGATGCAACCTAGGTTTCCTTTTTATGTTTTAATTGAAGAATTTATTTCAATATGAGTTTGAATTAAGTACTAATTTGGTTTTACTTTGATCTCTTGATGACTCCGGGCTTATGTGATTCTTAGTGATTCTAAACTTAGTAGCTTATCTTCTGAGCATTGGTTATGCTTGTGTAGTTCATTGATCTATCATTGACTCCGAGCATGGTAGACCCTTTGATTGCCTTATGTACAATGGCTTGATCTTCATGTGGGAACTCATTCAACTAAAGTTCTTATCTTTTGTTATAATCTGAATTAGTTGTTTGCTGATTGATTTTGATTTAATTAGAGTTCTAATCATTGGTTATAATCAAGTCTAGTGATAGGATTTGATGAAAGCTATGGTTGTGAATCTCAACTAGATTGAAAAGAGGCTTGGCCTACACAATTGAGTGTGCCCAAAGCCTGAGCATTGTTGTGGGAATCGAATCAATGAATGAGCAACTGCTTTAGATAATTGTTGATTGAACCGCTCTATATTCCTATCGGATAGAGATATGAATTCGATTCCGATTGAGTTATGTGAGATCTAGTTGTGTTGATGCATTGAAACTTATTAAAAGTGGATCCTTGGCGCTCTAGTGCCTATTTAGATTGATATTACCTTACACATTCACTGTTTAAACCCAAATCATTATTTTCCAGCTTTAGATCTTAATAGGATCTTAATTATTAGTTATTTTAGACAAATTCTGAGAATACCCATTCATAGATCTCTGTGGGAACGATACTCGGTCTTTCCAAATTATTACTACTTCGCAACCCTACACTTGGGGAGTGAACAAAATGGTGGGAACGATTCTAGAAGTCTTCATGGACGATTTCTCTGTATTTGGTTGTAACTTTGATGAGTGCCTTATGCACTTAAAAACTTTGTTGAAAAGATGTGAAGAAAAGAACCTCGTTTTAAATTGAGAGAAATGTCACTTCATGGTTCAAAAGGGAATAGTACTTGGTCACATCATCTCACAAAATGAAATTGAGGTGGACGAAGCTAAAATCGATCTTATCTCTAACCTTCCACCACCCAAGAGTGTACGAGATGTGTGGTCCTTTTTGGGACACACCGAATTTTATAGACGGTTTATAAAGGACTTTAGTTCACTCTCTCGTCTTTTATGTAACCTCCTTCAAAAGGAAAAATCATTTGAGTGGACTGAAGATTGTCAAAATGCCTTTGACAAACTAAAAGGTATGTGGACATGTGCTCCCTTAATGCAACCACCTGATTGGAACCTTCCTTTTGAAATTATATGTGATGCGAGCGACTACGCTATTGGGGCTGTATTAGGCCAAAGAAAAGAGAAGAAGCCATGCGTCATCTACTATGCAAGTAGAACCTTAAACTCAGCCCAAGCTAACTACACTACTACAGAAAAAGAACTTTTAGCCGTAGTTTTTGCCTTGGACAAGTTTAGGTCTTACTTGATTGGATCCAAGATCATCATATTCACCTACCATGCCATGCTTAAGTACCTTCTCTCTAAGAAGGATGCTAAGCCACGCTTGTTAAGATGGATCCTCCTACTCCAAGAATTTGACATAGAAATACGTGATAAGAAAGTAGTAGAAAACGTAGTGGCTGACCATCTCTCTAGACTTGTTCTCACCGATTCCCCTGATACGACCGTGATCAATGACATGTTCCCTAATGAACAACTTTTTAAAGTCTCCCAATTGCCATGGTATGCGGACATTGCTAACTATCTTGCTATAGGTACAATTCCGACACACTGGAAAAAGCAAGATAAGGATAAGTTCTTCAACGAGGTGAGAAAATTCATATGAGATAATTCATACTTATTCAAGTATTATCCCGATCAAATCATAAGGAGATGTGTGCGAAATGATGAATAATACAGTATCATCTCCTTTTGTCATTCTCAAGCGTGTGGTGGCCACTTTTCGGATAAGAAGACCACAGCCAAAATTCTACAATGTGGGTTTTACTGGCCCACCATGTTCAAGGATATAGATGAGTTTTGTAAAACGTGTGAGCCTTGTCAGAAATTGGGAGGAACATCCCATAGAAATATGATGCCACTCAATCCCATCTTACCAATCGAAATTTTTTATTGTTGGGGCATCGATTTAATGGGTCCATTCTCATCCTCTTTCAAAAATTTATATATATTGCTAGCCATCGATTACGTTTCAAAATGGGTCGAGGCGATTCCATGCCGGATCAATGACCATAAAACAGTCATTTGTTTCTTAAAAGAAAATATCATTTCTCGGTTTGGAACACCTCGAGTCATTATAAGTGATGGAGGATCTCATTTTTGTAACGGCCCGTTTGAAGCTTTAATGAAGAAATATGGCGTAAATCGTAAAGTGAGTACTCCCTATCACCCACAAACAAGTGGACAAGCTAAGATATCCAACAGGAATATTAAACATATTTTGGAGAAAACAGTGAACCCCGATCGCAAGGATTGGTCGCTTCGACTAACCGATGTACTCTGGGCTTACCGTACTACTTTCAAGACCCCATTAGAATGTCTCCCTATAGACTTGTCTATGGGAAAGCTTGTCACTTGCCTGTGGAATTGGAACATAGGGCATATTGGGCGATAAAGAAGATGAATTTCGATTCTGACAAAACAAGCTCGTTGCGTAAACTTCAATTGAATGAACTTGCGGAACTCCGGAACGAGGCATATGAAAATGTGAGAATTTACAAGCAAAAGACAAAAGTGTTCCATGATAAGAACATTATTCGTAAGACCTTCACGATTAATCAAAAGGTCCTTATGTATAATTCTTGACTACATTTATTTTTGAGAAAATTGAGATCTCGATGGACTGGTCCCTACATTGTAAAAACTGTTTATCCATATGGGACCGTCGAGTTGTTTAATCCACGGAACGGTAATATCTTTAAAGCAAATGGTCAGCGATTAAAACTGTTCTTTGAGAATTTTCCTTCAGAAGGTATGTCCATACCTCTTACTGATCCTGTGTATCAGGATGATTGATCTCTTAGTCTGATGGAGGTATAGAGTAGTTAGGATTAGGATTTTGTTGCTTTTAATTTGGTTTTTCATAGGTTTGATAGAAGGAGGTAGAATTCTGATTTTTGTTCTCTCGGGTAATCTCATCCCTCATCCCCTTTATTTTAATTTTGCTCTCATGTTCTGCCCATTGCATTTTCATTGAGGACAATGCAAGAATTTGTTGGGGGGTGTGGGATCACTAGGATAAATCCAGTGTTTTATAACATCTCGAGCAATTATGTAGAACTTTTTCAATTTTTCTACAAATTCAAAACTTCATTGGAAAACTTTGTTTCTATGCATTTGGGATGGTGTGAGTATAAGAAAAAGGAGAGGCAAAGTGAGTAAAGTTGAATATCTTGAACAATCTCTAAGATACTAGTTTTATATGCGAATCCCCCTATTTTTATGATTGATAGAATTTCTAAACACTTTTACCCCTAGTTCACATTACACGATTCTCATGCTTTGAAAGGATTATGTAAAATTGTGAATTGGTTAAGTTTGGATTTGAGGTGTTGAGAAACCAAGCCGGGGTACTTTGTCCATCCTTGTCCATGGGAAAATAACGAAAGATATGGATTTCTAAAAATCCTGTCAAATGAAAAGAAAAAGGAAAGGATGAAAATATGGGAATGATGGAAAATATGGTGGAAATTCCGGAAAGGGCTACCTATTACCAACCGGGGGATGGTCTACCCGTAACCAAAGCTGGAAATGGGATGTAGTGTGAAAGCCGTCGAAAGGACGGTAAGGCAAATTCCTGTCATAGGCTTGTTGTTGATCTATACACCATTGAATCCATACCTTAGTTAATTCATGAAGAAGGTAACCCTAGAAATACATGAGATGAGCATTCACTAAGCACAGTAGGTTAAATTGTTTAGATTCTTCTATTTATCAATCAATCAGTGGGAATTTCATATGAGTACTTAGTAAATTTTCAAAAATTCAAGGTTTCAACTCCTATCATTGGCCGTTTCTGAATTCTTTACACTTGCAAATCATTGAATATATAGAAACATGGTTTCTAAAGGAGAGTTGGGTTTTGAAGGATGAGATTTGTTTCACGCATGTTTCGCTCGGGACTAGCAAAATGCTGGTTGGGGGGGGGGGGGGGGGGGGGGGTGTTGAGCTCTTAAATGTGCATATTCTAACCCCATTTCATTACTAACTATGCTTGAAATAAGTGATTAAAGACCCAACTAATACATGGTTTCGTGATTGTAGGAGTGAGAGAGAGAATTCCTCAAATGGGGGCTAAGAGATGTTGCTTACTCACATTGAAGATCAAAGGAATAAAGGACCAAAGGTGGAGCAAAAGTACATTGAAGATGAAGGAAGAGAAGCTGAAGATTTCAGCCAATTTCATGTCCACCGACCGGCCGTCCATAGCCACCGACCGGCCTGCCAAACCCTCTAGAAACAAGGAAATTTCTGGACAGAAATTATGAGGGCTGACCCCCTGTTCGACCGGCCAGACAGACTGACCGACCGGCCGGATGAAGGGTCGGCCTATGCACTACTATGTCCAGTGACTTTCAGTAGTTTGAAGCAGATCCACCAGCCGGCAGGCCGATGGGTCGGCCGATGGGTCGGACTGTGTAAAAAAGACACCAGTGAAAATTTCAATTACAAGCACTTTGTCCGACCAGCCGGACAGGGGTCCGACCGGTTGGCTGTGTAACAAAACTTCTTCTAAAAGCTCCGAAAATCTCTGTGCAAAATGTTAATCTTGTTGGATTTCTCAAAGTTTCTTCGCACCTAGGGCTTCTAATCTATAAAAGTACTTCCCTAGCTCGTTCCTAAGGCATCCTAGAAGAGATTTAGCACAGTGGGAGGCGACAGAAGTCAAATCCGAAGTTCTACAACTCCTCCTAGTTTGTTCTTCCAGTTTTATGTTTTTCTTAGTTATTTTTATGTTTCCTTGGATCATGAACAGCTAAACCTCTTAGCTAGGGCTAAGAGGTGAAGCTGGTAGTGAATATAAGATGTTTCAATTCGTTTAATTCAGTTTTAATTTGGATTATTAGTGAAGAAAATGGGTGAAGTTTGAATAAAGTTCTAAGTAGTTTTTCTTAATCTTATGATGGCTCATGGATGTTTAGAAGAATTGCTTGAGTTCTTAATTATTTTGAATTATTCTAGACCTGTATGATCCGAGGAATTGGATTCAATACGCTCTAAATCCATGATCCTCATGTGGGAACTTCATACCAAAAGTTCTACTCTTTTTGAAATTTCTGTCTATGTGTGGTTGTTTATATGATTTGAAGTGAGTTTAAATTATAATCTAGTTATACTTTGTGATGTTCGCTCGCCTCAAGTGTAAGGCTGCGATGTAGTAATACATCTCGGTAAGACCGAGGTCGATCCACAGGGAATTAGAAACAACTTTCAAACTATTCCAGCAACTCAGTTTGCAATAGATATGAGGATTCAATTGAGTAATTAAACTAAAACAGTAACTTAATGAAAACCAGTAATTTAAGGTACTAAGGCATTCAAGGATCCACTTGTAGCAATCCCATGTCAATCCAATCAATCCAAGTATAGAGCACAACTAGATTTGAAGTCCTATCTCTCATCTAGTTGGAAAATAAAGCATTCAAACACATTCAATTCCATTCAAGTTGAACTTTCAAGTTCTAGTCCCATTCAACACATGTAGATTTCAAAATCATAGCCTTCGGAGTAACAGCCATGCCTATGGATTATGGCTTGCTCAAGGGTTACCATAATTCGAATCTAAACAAACACTATATCATAATCTCAGAGAATTGCAAGGAATTCGTGTCCGGAGCACATAAACTCTCATAAAACATCTCAAACTATCAACTTAAGGGACTAAAAGATTAAAAACCCAAACTTGAATTGGAATTACTTGAATTAAACTGAATCAAACATGGAAATTGGCTACAAGCTTCACCTCTCAGCCTTAGCTGAGAGATTCTAGCCGAGCATTGTCATACTACAACTAGAACTCATGAAAAAAGTATAAAAACTAGAAAAATCGGAGTTTGGAGGGTTACAGACGCTCCACGACGGCTTCCTCTCTTTAGCACCACGTCCCCTAGCTTCTATGATGCCCTAGGAAGAGCCCCTAGGTTTCCTTTTATAGTGAGGATGCCCGGTTGCGTCGGAATCTTCCAGAAATTGCGTAGAGTTATGCACTGCGCAGAAAATCTCGGAATCCCATTTTAGAAATGCCTGATTTTTAGCATGGCCAACCGGTCGGACGACCGGTCGGACCTGCCTGCTTTTAGTCCAGAGGGTTTCCCAGCAGCCACGACCTGTTGGCCAACCGGTCACGATCGATCGGACCAAACTGGTCATGCGCCCAGCGAGCTCAATCAGTACCGACCGGTTGGCCGACCGGTCAAGACCGGTCGGTGTTGAGCTCTTAATTGTGCATATTCTAACCCCAATTTATCACTCATTATGCATGGTTTCATGATTTAAAGACTAATCTAATGCATGGATTTGTGATTGTAGGAATGAGAAGGAGACTTCACCAATTCATGGTTAAAAGAGTCACTTTGTATGCATTGAAGATCAATAGAACAAGTTTTTGGCGCCGCTGCCGGGGATTTCTATACGGTATTTTTAGAATTTTCTGAATTAACTTTTAGTTGAGATTGTGTTAAGATAGGTTTAGGATTTGTTTTGCTTTCTAGGGTAAGTTTTCTTCTAAATACTAACTTACTTTGTTTTGATTTTTGCAGGATTCTAACATAGGTCTAATTCAGGGATTTTAGGAAGTTGAAGAAGAAGTAGGCATCTTAAGTCACAAATCAGGTTTTATCATTCTAACCTTACTCTTCTTCTTCTCCTATTCATTCCTACCATATTCATCTCTTGTAGAGTGGGTGGAGACTCCTTTTGGATCTTTGATAGGTTGGCCTTGTGCCGCCTGGATTCCTATTGGTCGGCTCTGCCATCTTGGATCACCTTGTGCTTAGAGATTTCTCTTCTCAAACCTATTCCTCTTTCTTCTTTTTCTGCACTTTTCTCAAAAGACTCAAAGAGTGGGTGGGGAGTTCTTTGAACCCCTATTGACAAGGAGAAATCGGTCTCTATCCTTGCTTCTGGCTTAGCCATTGCAAGACACCTTGTGCTTCGGTCTTAGAGAAAAGTAAAGAAAGGAAGGAAGAATTCTTTTTTCCTTTTTGTTTCATTCGTTTTGGATTTGCATGCCACATTGGGCTCGGGATTCTAATAACCGACTCAATCGTGATGGAGTAGTTGTTGAAGGGATTGATAGAGAGCCTCGTGCTAGAAAACGTCAAAATTTTCCTGAAATTACTAGAGAGATGGTTGAAAATCAACCAAATCAAGGGGCTAATCAACATCAAAATCAAGCCCCAAACCTTACTGAATTGGATGAGAATGAAGTGGGGGATGTACCTCAACCTAGAACTTTACGTGACTATTTACAACCAGCTAGGATGAGTACTCCCTCTTGCATAATTTTCCCTCACAATGTGGGAAATATTGATTTTAAACCGGGGTTGATCCAACTTCTTCCTAGATTCCATGGACTCGACTCTGAAAGCGCTTATTTACATATTAAGGAATTTGAAGAGGTTATTGCCACAATAAACTATGACAATGTAACCAAGGATACTATAAAACTTAAATTATTCCCTTTTTCCTTGAAAGAGAAGGCCAAATCATGGCTACATTCCTTAAGGCCAAGGTCTATTGGGACATGGGCTGAGATGACTAGGGAGTTTCTTAAAAAATTCTTTCTTACTCATCGAACCAATGCACTAAGAAGGGCCATAATGAACTTCACCCAAAAAGAAGAAGAAACATTTTTCCAATGTTGGGAAAGGTATAATGAGTTATTAAACGCATGCCCACATCATGGCTATGAACGGTTGAGGTTGATTAGTTTCTTTTATGATGGATTAAACTCAACCATGCGCCAGTTTGTAGAGATGATGTGCAATGGGGAGTTCATGAACAAGGAAATGGAGGAAGCTTGGGATTATTTTGACATGTTGGCTGAAAACACACAAGCATGGGATATATCTAAGCCGACAAGCTCAAAACAACCCCAAGCCAAGGAAAAGGGAGAAATTTATGTTTTAAGTGAGAAGGATGATCTAGGTTATAGAGTGGCTAATCTCACACGAAAGGTCGAGGAGATGGAACTAAAGAAAGTGGACACAACCCAACAAAGGGGGGCTGTTGAAACTATTTGTGGTATTTGTGCTTCCAATGTACATCAAACTTCGGATTGTCCAACAATCTATGCATTTCAAGAACTTTTATTTGAACAATCGAATGCTTTGAATAGTTATCAACAACCTTTTAGTACTCCAAATTCAAACGCGAACAATTCTAGTTGGAGAAATAACCCTAACTTCAATTGGGCGAATGGAAACACGGCTAATCAAAATAATCCTCAAAGGGGGCCCCCAATGTAAATTCCTATGGCCCCACCTCAAATGCCTATAGAAGATACTTTAAAAGCATTCATGGAAGGTCAAGCTCAAATAAATCAATCCAACCATACGATAATGCTTAAGCTTAAAAATTCGGTGGAGGAAATCAAGGCTCGCTTAAACGCAAGGGAAGGGATTCTTCCAGCCCAACCCATACCAAATCCAAAACCACAATGTGAAATAAGCGTGCCTAGTTCTTCTAACTAACACATGGAACATGCTAAGGCCATCACCACTCTTAGAAGTGGTAAAATTATTGAAAAATCTGATCCGGTGAAGGTTTCAACGCCTAATGATCCGGTATCTTCCCAAGAGGATGATGGACCTAGCACCGCCATAAATGAAAAAGAGCCATTGAAATAATATAGGCCCGTTGCTCCATTCCCCCAACGTTTGATTGCAGCCAAACTTCAAGATAAATATCAGGAATTTTTGGAGGTTTTCAAGCAAGTCAAAATCAACATCCCATTGTTGGACGCAATTAAACAAATACCGTTATATGCTAAATTCTTAAAAGACCTTTGCACGGTGAAAAGAAAAATACATGTGCAAAAGAAGGCATTTTTTACAGAGAATGTAAGTACCATTATAAATCACGGGATGCCCAAGAAATACAAAGACCCCAGTTGTCCGACAATATCATGTGTAATTGGAGACTACCGGGTGAAACATGCTTTACTTGATCTAGGGGCAAGTGTGAACTTAATTCCCTTTTCGGTCTATGAACAATTGGGTTTAGGTGAATTAAAACCTACCAAAACCACATTACAACTTGCTGACCGATCGATTCGTATTCCGAGAGGGGTGATTGATGACGTCCTTGTCCAAGTTGACAAAGTCTACTACCCCGGTGGACTTTATTGTCTTGGACACACAACCCATGGTTAATATTGGCCCTCAAATTCCTGTCATGCTTGGCTGCCCAGTCCTAGCTACATCAAACGCTATCATCAATTGTAGGAGTGGGGTCATCCAAATGTCTTTTGGCAATATGACGATTGAGTTGAATGCTTTCAATATTGACAACCAACATGAGGATGAAGATGAGGAGGTCCACGAAATAAACATGATCAATTCTATCGTGGAAGATGAGTCCCTCTCACCTTTTTACTCCAGTCACTTAGACGAAGACGTGACTTACTCCCTTGATAAGAACGATGATATGATAAGGGATATGGTCACACTTTTAGAGTTGGTATCGGCATATGACGCTAGCCGAGAGAAGGATGTGAAAACAACACATTGTTGTGCTGAGAAATCAATTCATATCTCCACACCTTTGTGGATCATGCATACCGAACTCCACCAACCCTGGGATGATCCATATTTGCAATACCAATGCCCAGGAAAATCTGAATGGAGGCATATTTTTTCTGATAAATATGATGATGTCTCCTCTTATACATGTGGTGAAAATATTAAGGAACTCGCTGAAATTCCTTTTTGGGATTTTCAGTGGGTTATCTAGATCAATCACACACATGTATATTGTAAAGCAAGATATTGGATGACGTTACTTACTGCGAAACCTTTTAATTAATCTATCTAATGATTCTGCTTGACTTTATGCTTTTGGATGAGTTGTTGGGATTAACCTCCTAGTCTGACGGAGGATGATTTTCTAGAATGCTTTCCCATTAGGATTTGCTTTGATAAGTTGATTTAGTTGTGAAGTAATCCATCTCCAAAAGCTAATCTTGCCATGAAATATATGCTTCAGGTGATATCCCTCTTTCTCACTCCTTTTTGTTTTGTCATTGCTCTCATGTGTTGCATTCACTGTACATATTCTTACATTGAGGACAATGTGAAGTTTTGGTTAGGGGGTGAGAGATTCCTTAGATGAATCTACTAGCCTTTTGTGACGTTTCGAGCAATGATGTAGAAATTTTTCGATTTTTCTAAAATTCAAAACTCTTTTGGAAATCTTTGATTCTATGCATTCGAGATGATATAAGTATAAGAAAAGGAGATACGAAGTGAGGGATGTTGCAAGCTTTGAATTTCTCTTAATATAATGGTTTTATATGTGAATTCCTCTATTTTTATGATTGATAGAAAATTTGAATACTTTTACACCTAGTTCACATTACAACGATTTTCATGATTTGAAAGGATTATGTGATTTGTGGATTAGCTAGACTTTGATTTGAGGTGTTGAGAAACCGAGCCGGGGTACTTTGTCCATCCTTGTCCATGGGAAAATAACGAAAGATATGGATTTCTAAAAATCCTATCTAATGTAAAAGAAAAAGGAAAAGGAAGGATGAAATTGGGAATGATGGAAAATGGTGGAAAATTTCGATTAGGGCTACCTACTACCAACCGGGGGATGGTCTACCCGTCACCAAAGCCAGAAATGGGACGTAGTGTGAAAGCCGTCGGAAGGACGGTATGGCAAATTCCTGTCATAGGCTTGTTGTTGCTCTATACACCTTGAGATCTATAGTTTAGTTGATTTATAAAGAAGATAATCCCGAAAACTCATGGGATGAACTTTCACTATGCACACTAGGTTGAATTTCTTCAAGTTCTTCTATTTATCTATCAATCAGCGGGAATTTCATATAAACACTTATTATGTTCTAAGAGTTTAAGGTTTCAACCTCTATCACCTAATTTCTCTGATTTTTATGCTTGTGTGTCTTGGAATGTATAGAAGAATAGTTTTTAGAGGAGAGTTGGGTTTTGGAGAATGAAACTTGTTTCATGCATGTTTTGCTCGGGACTAGCAAAATGCTGGTTGGGGGGTGTGTTGAGCTCTTAATTGTGCATATTCTAACCCCAATTCATCACTCATTATGCATGGTTTCATGATTTAAAGACTAATCTAATGCATGGATTTGTGATTGTAGGAATGAGAAGGAGACTTCACCAATTCATGGTTAAAAGAGTCACTTTGTATGCATTGAAGATCAATAGAACAAGTTTTTGGCTGGACGACCGGTCGCGAGACCGGTCGTCAGTGCAACAACGTGTGCGTGAAGCTCCGATTTTCTCCGCACAATTGCGTAATTCCTTGCTAAATCTGGAATCTTCCGCGCCAATCTATAAAAGGGACTTCTCCTCTTCATACTAGGGCATGCTAGGACGTGGGGATTGCTTAGGAGACGGATTCTACTTCAAGTTTTCTTAGTTTTCTTCCTGTTTTAGTAGTTTTTATGTTTTTGAGGCTTCTAGTTCAAGGATGTTAGAGATGAACTAAAACCTCTTAGCTAGGGCTAAGAGGTGAAGCTTTTTATTCATTTTTGATGGATTGATGCAACCAAGGTTTCCTTTTATGTTTTAATTGAAGAATTTTAGTTCAATATGAGTTTGAATCAAGTATTAGTTTGGTTTTACTTTGATCTCTTGATGACTCCGGGCTCATGTGATTCTTAGTGATTCTAAGCTTGGTAGCTTACCTTCTGAGCATTGTTTATGCTTGTGTAGTTCATTGATCTATCATTGACTCCGGGCATGGTAGACCCTTTGATTGCCTTGTGTACAATGGCCCGATCTTCATGTGGGAACTCATTCAACTAAGTTCTTATCTTTTGTTATAATCTGAAATAGCTGTTTGTTGGTTGATTTTGATTTAATTAGAGTTCTAATCATTAGTTGTAATCAAGTCTAGTGACAGGATTTGATGAAGGCTATGGTTGTGAATCTCAACTAGATTGGAAAGAGGCTTGGCCTACACAATTGAGTGTGCCCAAGGCCTAAGCATTGTTGTGGGAATTGAATCAATGAATAAGCAACTGTTTTGGATAATTGTTGATTTAACTGCTCTATATTCCGATCGGATAGAGATATGAATTCGATTCTGATTGAGTTATGTGAGATCTAGTTGTGTTGATGCATTGAAACTTATCAAAAGTGGATCCTTAGTGCTCTAGTGCCTTTTTAGATTGAAATTACTGTTTAAACTCAAATTGCTATTTTTTAGCTTTAGTTCTTAATAGGATCTTAATTATTAGTTATTTTAGACAAATTCTGAGAATACCCATTCATAAATCTCTGTGGGAACGATACTCGGTCTTTCCGAATTATTACTACTTCGCAACCCTACACTTGGGGAGTGAACAGTCAGACCAACTGGTCCTTCTTCCAGTGGTGTCCAGAGGCGTGGCCAACCGGTCGGACTAGCCATTCTTCTACTTTTCCTTCTTTTCTTCATTCTCTTTTCTTCCTCTTTCTTCTTCCTTCTTTGGTCCACCATGGACCTTCATTCACAGGTACTAAATGGACCCTTTTTGGTCTCCAATTGAGTGAAGTCTGCTCTCATCCCTACAATCACAAAACATGCATTAGATGGGCCTTTTAATCATGAAAACCATGCATATAATGTGATGTAGTGGCTATGCAATGTATAAATTAGTGGTTCAACATGTGACAGAAGGTAATGATGATTATGATTGTGATCTTAACCTATTGGAACTAGGACTGATCTATGTTTACGTCGGATTTGGTAACAGGATCCTCCAAACGTTCACCTTCCTTCAAGCCAGCTTCCCTCCAAACCTGAAAGAATATAAGAGAAAACTAAGGGTGGCCGGCGTCTAGCCGTTAGCCCTCCAAAGCTTAAGTCAGACGGGACATGATTATAAAGTAAACAGCGGGATATGGGTTTAGAGATTGTGTACCTTTATCCTCTGTGGAGTCATCTATTTATACAGATCTGGGTGATCTAATCTGTTACACAAGACGTTAAGATTACTGCTAATTTTCGGGGATAAGGTGTTTTTCCTGTTCATCCTTAGATAAGGGGATGGCCTAATCCAATTAGACATCTGGTTGATTACGTTCCCTGATGGTTCGGAGCCACGAACAAAGATAAGCCCAAAAATGGCCTATACGGGCTACTAGTACTAAAAAAGTGGGGGTGCTCGGGCTCGGGGATAACTGCTCGCATGTTGAGATGCGACCCCTTTCAACGACCACGAGCCAAGCTGCTCGCATGTTGAGATGCAACCCCTTTTAACAACCGCGAGCCAAGCTGCTCGCATGTTGAGATGCGACCCCTTTCAATGACCACAAGCCGAGCTGCTTGCATGTTGGACAGACTAATCGTGACTTCTTTTAACCACTTTTTGATCGTATGCTTCGACGACCAACTTTATCCTACAACAGATGCCCCCCAAATGCTTAGCGTTGAGAAGTTGTGCCAAGGATTTTGTTTGTATATGTAACTGCCTATTGGACGAGAAATCGTACGTGACTTATCCGGAGTGACCTTGCATTTATGATTGCCAGCTTTTCATACCTTTTCGGCCAAGAGAGGTGAAGCGACGCTCGCCACGTGCCTCTGAATTTAATGCTCGTGCCCGTTCGACTGTCGTGCCGGATAAGAGGCCGCCACGTGTCACCCAAATCAAATGGTGTTGGGGCTCAAAATTTCACCCATGATAGAAGGGTGAATGATGGCTCAAAATGAATGGTTTGGATCGGTTCAAGACTCGAAAAATAGTCATAAAAGCGATAGAACACCTTCCATACATGTAATACATAGAACTCATGCAAGAGAATAGTTCGTATGGCTATCAAACCTAAAGCTCGCATGAGCACATGCAATCGTAAGCTAAGCCATCACGTGCATACAACCAACTCATGCATACTATGCATAACCACATGTTCGCTCGCCTCAAGTGTAAGACTGCGATGTAGTAATAAAACTCGGTAAGACCGAGGTCGATCCACAGGGAAATAGTAACAACTCCCAAATCACTCCAGTAACTCAGTTTTTGAAAGAAATCAATTTCAATTGAATGTTTACTTAAAACAGAAACTTAATGAAAAATCAGAGATATAAAGTACTAAGGCTTTCAAGGAACCACTTGTAGCAATCCCATGTCAATTCAGTCAATCCAAGTAGAGAACACAACTAGGTTTGAAGTCCTATCTCTCATCTAGTTGGAAAATAAAGCATTCACACACATTCCATCACATTCAAGTTGAACTTCCAAGTTCTAGTTCCATTCAATCAATACAAACTCAGAACCATAGCCTGCGGAGTAACAGCCATGCCTTTGGACTATGGCCTGCTCAAGGATTACTATAATCTGAATTTAAACAAATAAATATGATAATCTCAGAGAATTAAAAGGAATTCATGTCCGGAGCACATAAACTCAGATAAAACGTCTCAAACTACCACTTTTTGGAACTAAAACATGCAAAAATCCAAACTTGAATGTAAATTACTTGAATTAAACTGAAACCAACATGGAATTAGCTACAAGCTTCACCTCTCAGCCTTAGCTGAGAGGTTCTAGCCGAGCATTGTCATGCTACAACTAAAAACTCTGAAATAAAGCAAAAAAAATAGAAAAACCCGAATAGGAGAGTTGCAGCCGCTCCACAATCGCCTTCACTCTCCAAACTCACGTTCCTTAGCCTCTCTGATGACCTAGGAAGAACCCCTAGGTGTCTTTTTATAGCAAGCAACCTCCCTTGCGTCGGATTCTGCGAAAGACTACGCATTGCGCAGCGTTTTTCGGAGTCCAGATTTAGAAAGGACTCTCCATACGCAGAGCCGACCGGTCGTGACCGGTCGGACTGGACTGTCCATTCATCCAGCAAGTGTGGCCAACCGGTCATGACCGGTCGGACCAATTTGAATATGCTCCAGCATATATAGCCGACTGGTCGTGACCGGTCAGCCTTCTCTGTCCATCTCCCAGTGTGCATGGCCGACCGGTCAAGACCGGTCGGCCTGTTCCTCAGCAACCTGGCTGACCGGTCAAGACCGGTCAGCCCTCTTCAATTGTTCTTCCTTCTTTCTTTTCTTCTCTTCTTTCCTTCTTTCTCTTCTCCTTGCTTTCTTCTATCTTTGATTCTCTTTCATTCTTCATCCAATGACTCCAAAAGCTTTCTTTTAATCCCAATTGAATGAAGTCCGCTCTCATCCCTTGTAATCACAAAACATGTGTTAGATGGGCCTTTAAATCATGAAAATCATGCAAACCATGTCATGTAATGGGCAATGCAATGCATAAATTGGAGGTTCAACACACCCCCAACCAGCTTTTTGCTAGTCCCGAGCAAAACATGCGTGAAACAATTTCAAACCTCCAAATCCAACTCTCTTCCAGAAACCACGTTTCTATCCATTCCAAGATGTACAAGTATAAAATTTGGAGAAATTAGGTGATATAAGCTGAAACCTTGAATTCTCAAAACATAAGAAGTGTCTACATGTAATACCCACTGATTGATTGATAAATAGAAGAACTCGAACAAATTCAACCTAGTGTGCATAGTGAAAGTTCATCTCATGAGTTCCTGGAATCATCTTCTTCATAGATTAAGTAAACCAAGGATTTTAAGGTGCACAGAGCAACAGCAAGCCTATGACAGGAATTTGCCTTACAGTCCTTCCGACGGCTTTCACACTACGTCCCATTTTCGGCTTTGGTTACGGTTCGACCATCCCCCGGTTGGTAATAGGTAGCCCTTTTCGGAATTTTCCACCATTTTTCTTTCCTTCCCGATTTCATTCTTTCTTACCTTTTTCTTTTAAATTAGATAGGATTTTTAGAAATCCATATCTTTCATTATTTTCCCATGGACAAGGATGGACAAAATACCCCGGTTGGCTGCTTAACACCTTTAAATCAAAGTCTAATAATCCACAAATCACATAAACCTGTCAGCTCATGAAAATCGTGTAATGTGAACTTGGTGCAAAGGTGTTCAAATTTTTCTATCAATCACAACAATAGAGGAACTATCATATAAAACCATTATGTTGGGAGAATTTCAAGACCTCCAACGTCACACACTTCGTATCTCCTCTTCTTATACTCATAGCATCTCAAATGTATAAAAATAAGATTTTCTAAAAGAGTTTTGAGATGTTAGAAAATTCGAAAAAAATTTACGCATATGAAGCTCGAAATGTTGCAATATGCTAGATGAAGAATCTCATCTCACCCCCCAACCAAATCTTGCATTGTCCTCAATGTAAAAGATATGCAATTAGTATGAACATGAGAGCAATGGTAAACAATGAGAGAGTGAGAATCAACAGTACCTGAGAGAGCGATCATGGGAGTCTCCAACCCAACAACTAAACCTACTAAAACGAAAGAAAAACCTACCTATACCTCCATCAGACTAGGAGATCAATCATCCTGATAGACAGGATCAATCAGAGTGATGGACGTGTCCTCTGAATCGAATTTCTCAACAAATGGTTTAAGGCGTTGTCCATTAACTTTAAAACGGTTACCATTCGCTGCATTCTCAATCTCAACAGTCCCATGAGGAAAATTTTCTTTGATAATATATGGGTCGGTCCATCGAGATCGTAATTTGCCCGGAAAAAGGTGAAGTCGGGAATTATACAAGAGTACTTTCTGTCCTTCATGGAAAGATTTCCCGAAGATGTGCTTGTCATGGAAGGCCTTCATCTTACTCTTGTAAATTCTCGAGTTCTCATATGCATCGTTCCAGATTTCATCAAGCTCATTTAATTGGAGTTTGCAAAGCGAGCTAGCCTTGTCCATGTCAAAATTTAAAGCCCGAATTGCCCAATAGGCTTTGTGTTCTAACTCCACAGGCAAGTGGCAAGCTTTCCCATAGACAAGTCTATAAGGAGACATTCCAATGAGTGTCTTGTAGGCGGTACGGTGAGCCCAAAGTGCATCATCTAATCTTAGGGACCAATCCTTGCGATCCGGTCTCACCGTCTTTTCCAAAATCTGCTTGATTTCCCTATTGGAAATTTCAGCTTGCCCACTTGTTTGTGGGTGGTATGGGGTACTCACTTTGTGCCTAATACCATATTTCTTCATTAAAGTTTCGAAAGGTCTATTGCAAAAGTGAGAACCACCATCACTAATGATGGCTCGAGGCGTCCCAAATCTAGAAAGTATGTTTTCTTTGAGGAACTTGAGAACCGTACGATGATCGTTGGTTCTACATGGGATAGCCTCTATCCATTTAGACACATAGTCTACGGCAAGCAAGATATAGACATGTCCAAAAGAAGAGGGAAATGGTCCCATGAAATCGATGCCCCAACAGTCAAAGACTTCAAGATGTTGAATTGGGGTGAGAGGCATCATATTTCGACGGGATAATCCTCCTAACTTCTGGCAGCGCTCGCACGCTTTGCAAAACTCGTGAGTGTCCTTAAATAACGTGGGCCAATAAAAACCACACTGCAGAATTTTCGCAATTGTTTTCTTGGCTGAAAAATGACCCCCACATGCTTTATCATGACAAAAGGAGATGACTGAATTGTGTTCATCATCGGGGACGCATCTCCTTATAATTTGGTCTGGGCAATATTTAAACAATAGAGGTTCATCCCAGAAAAATCTGCGCACTTCCCTTAGAAATTTACGTTTGTCTTGCGCAGTCCAATGAGTCGGCATCGCACCTGTGGAAAGATAATTGGCTATATCAGCGTACCATGGTGGATGCATAGCAACAAAGAGTTGCTCATCAGGGAATGAGTCCTCAATAGGTGACTCGTCAATGGAATTTGGTAGGACTAGGCGGGATAGATGATCCGCCACCACATTTTCTACCCCCTTCTTATCTTTGATCTCCAAGTCAAATTCTTGAAGGAGTAGGATCCATCTAAGCAAACGGGGCTTAGCATCCTTCTTAGAAAGAAGGTATTTCAGCGCCGCATGATCCGTATAAACAATAACTTTGGATCGTATTAAGTATGGCCTGAATTTATCCAAGGCAAAAATGACAGCTAGGAGCTCTTTCTCCGTAGTCGAATAATTAACTTGGGCAGGATTCAAGGTCCTACTGGCGTAGTAAATGACATGGGGCTTTTTATCCTTCTTTTGGCCTAACACCGCCCCAATAGCAAAATCACTCGCATCGCACATCAACTCGAAAGGAATGGACCAATCTGGTGGTTGCATGATAGGAGCGGTTGTCGACATGTCTTTTAACTTTGAAAAAGCTAATTGACATTCGGCACTCCACTCAAATTGGTTCTCCTTTTGTAGAAGGTTGCATAAAGGCCTTGAGATGTGACTAAAGTCCTTTATAAACCTTCGATAGAAACCGGCATGTTCAAGGAAGGACCGCACATCGCATATGCTTTTGGGTGGTGGTAGATTGGAAATTATATCAATTTTTGCCCGGTCTACCTCTATTCCATTGGACGAGATGATATGTCCAAGGACTATCCCTTTTTGTACCATGAAATGGCACTTTTCCCAGTTTAGTACAAGTTGCTTCTCCTCACACCTCATCAAGACCAACTTCAAGTGCTTGAGACACTCATCAAATGTACAACCAAAAACAGAAAAGTCATCCATGAATACCTCAAGAAACTCACCCACCATATCCGAGAAAATACTCAACATGCATCGTTGGAATGTGGCGGGTGCATTGCATAACCCGAATGGCATCCTTCGGTAAGCGAAGGTACCAAACGGGCATGTAAATGTGGTTTTCTCTTGGTCTTTCCGGAGCTATCTCAATTTGGTTGTATCCGGAATAGCCATCTAGGAAGCAATAATAGGAATGACCTGCCAATCTCTCCAAAATTTGATCCATAAATGGGAGAGGGAAGTGGTCTTTCCTAGTAACTGTGTTGAGCTTCCTATAATCAATGCACATACGCCAACCGGTGGTCGTCCTCATCAGAATAAGTTCGTTGTTGGCGTTCTCAATGATGGTAATACCGGATTTCTTGGGGACAACTTGGGTAGGACTCACCCATTGGCTATCTGAGATGGGGTAGATAATACCCACATCCAATAGCTTCAACACCTCGGCTTTGACAACCTCCATCATGTTTGGATTTAGCCGTCTTTGAGGTTGTCTAGTCGTTTTTGCATTTTCTTCAAGGTGTATTCGGTGCGTGCAAACCGAAGGATCTATCCCTTTGAGATCCGCTATTGTCCAACCTATGGCTTCCCTATGTTCTTTGAGTAACTCAATCAACTTGAGCTCTTGGTCCTTCTCAAGGTGGGAGGCAATGACAACTGGGAAAGTTTTCTCTTGACCCAAATATACGTATTTAAGCTCGAATGGCAATGGTTTGAGGTCAAGCTTTGGTGGTTTGATGTTAGACGGTAGAGGCCTTGATGTGGTTGGTGGTAATTTCTCAAAATGGGGCCTCCACCGGCTAATATCTACCACCGGTCTTTCTATATTTAATGCCTGCACAATCTCACTAATGATGGGATCTTCAGAATCCATGAAATGTGCTAAGCATGTCTCCAAGCTTTCTAATGGTTCAAGTTGGAGGAGTTCTTCTTCTTCAAAAGTTTCAAGCATGTTTACTTCGAAGAACTCATCATCATCTACATCCCTATGTCTTTTGCCCAAGTGAAACACATTCACCTCTAGTGTCATGTTTCCAAAAGATAGTTGCATCACCCCATTCTGGCAATTGATGATTGCGTTTGATGTGGCAAGGAATGGGCGGCCTAGTATTACCGGTATTTGGGTGCTAGCATCCATAACCGATTGTGTGTCCAAGACTATAAAATCTACTGGGTAGTAGAATTTGTCAACTTGGACTAGAACATCCTCAACTATCCCCCTCGGTACACGGATAGATCTATCAGCGAGTTGCAACGTGGTTTTGGTGGGTTTTAATTCACCAAGACCCAATTGCTCATATATCGAGTATGGGATCAAGTTCACACTCGCCCCCAAATCTAATAAGGCACGTTCAATCCGGTAGTCTCCAATGATACATGAGACGGTGGGACTACCGGGATCTTTGAATTTTGGGGGGGTCTTTTGAGTGAGGATGGCACTCACTTGCTCAGTTAAGAAGGCCTTTTGCTGCACATTATATTTGCGTTTTGTTGTGCATAAGTCTTTTAGGAACTTGGCATAAGAGGGAATTTGTTTGATGGCGTCAAGCAAAGGGATATTGATCTTGACTTGTCTGAAAATCTCTAGAATATCTTGAGAGTTTGGGAGAGATTTTGGGGCAACCAATCTCGAAGGGAATGGTGCTATGGGCTTGTAAATGCGTTCCGGTTGTTGTGGGGCTAAGTTAGATCCATTTTCATCCTCAGAATTTACCGGATCATTAGGCTCATCGGCCTTCACCGGAATAGTTTTGTCAATTTGTTTACCACTTCTAAGGGTGGTAATGGATTTAGCTTGCTCCATGTTCTGATTAGAAGGATTAGGGATACTTACTTCATGTACTTGCCTTGGATTAGGCTGAGGTTGGGCCGGAAAGGTCCCTTCCCTAGCATTCAAGCGTCCCTTAATCTCATCAACCGAGACTTTAAGCTCTTGGAACATTTGCTGATTTGATTCATTTATTTGCGCTTGCCCTTGCATAAACACTCTCAAGGTATCCTCCAATGAGAATTGAGGTGGGGCCATATTTTGCATGGGTGGCCCTCTTTGGGAGTTGGTAGGATTGCCCGTAGGAGCATTCTTCCAACTGAAATTCGGGTGGTTCTTCCAACTTTCATTGTACGTATTACCTACCAGTCCATTGAAGGGCCGTTGATAACCATATGTGGCATTGGCTGTTTCATGTAGCACTTCCTGAAACGCAGGAATTGTGGGACAATCTTGCGTAGCGTGTAAGTCGGTGAGGCAAATCCCACATGTGGTTTCAACAGCTTCCTTGGACTTGGGAACTCCACTTTTGCTAAGTTCCATGGCCTCAACCTTCCTTGTGAGGTTGGCTATCCTTGCATTCACATCGTCTTCCTCCTTAAGGATATAGATCCCACTTTTCTCTTGAGTAGGCTTGGAGTTATTGGGTTTATCCGATGTATCCCAAGATTGGGCGTTTTCAGCCAACATATCCAAGTAACTCCAAGCCTCATCTAGATTTTTACTCATAAACTTGCCATTGCACATCATTTCCACAAATTGGCGCATATTGGAACTTAATCCATCATTGAAAAAATTTATAACTCGCCAACTCTCATAGCCATGATGTGGGCAAGCAAGTAGGAGATCCTTAAATCTTTCCCAGCATTGAAAAAAAGATTCACCCTCTTTAGCTGAGAAATTCATTATGGCCCTTCGAAGAGTGTTTGTTTTATGAGCCGGGAAGAACTTTTTCAGGAATTCCCGGTTCATCTCAACCCATGACCCAATCGAATGTGGTCTAAGAGAGTGAAGCCAATCTTTGGCTCTTTCTTTCAAAGTGAAAGGAAAAAGTTTAAGTCTGATTGTATCCTCAGAAACATTGGGATAATGCAAGGTGGCCAACACTTCTTCGAATTCTTGCAAGTGTAAGTATGGGTGGTCAGAGTCTAGCCCATGGAATTTAGGTAAAAGTTGAATTACACCCAGTTTTATGTCAAGGGTTCTACCGTTAGCTGGTAAAACTATGCAAGAACGTGTAATTGCACGGGCAGGTTGTAGGTAGTCTCGTAGTGATCTCATTGGAGGAACATTATGTACCTCATTCTCTCCTACTCCTTCCTGATTTGCGTTTGTAGTTGGAGTAGGGGGGGGGGAGGATTCCTTACAGGTGTTTGATCCATACTCCCCAAACTTTCACAATGCTCTTGATAATTCCGAACTCGTCTATGAACTGACAATGGTCCAACTAAACCACCTTCAGATTGGAGACGATTTGAGTGATTACGTTTCCAACGGGACATAAACCACTCAATCAAAGCTAATCCTAACCTAGAAAACTGAAATCTGAAACTAATCTAAAAGAAACTAAGTTAGAAAGGTATCACCTGATGCGCTTTAACTTAGAGAAGAATTCCTACAAAACAGAAAACTTTGTTAGTTCTAAGAAAATCAGAAAAACCTATCTACTTCTACAGCCACTGAACTATTTGAAAACCGTTATCTAATTCCCCGGCAGCGGCGCCAAAAACTTGTTCGCTCGCCTCAAGTGTAAGACTGCGATGTAGTAATAAAAACTCGGTAAGACCGAGGTCGATCCACAAGGAAATAGTAACAACTCCCAAATCACTCCAGTAACTCAGTTTTTGAAAGAAATCAGTTTCAATTGAATGTTTACTTCAAACAGGAACTTAATGAAAAATCAGAGATATAAAGTACTAAGGCTTTCAAGGATCCACTTGTAGCAATCCCATGTCAATTTAGTCAATCCAAGTAGAGAACACAACTAGATTTGAAGTCCTATCTCTCATCTAGTTGGAAAATAAAGCATTCACACACATTCCATCACATTCAAGTTGAACTTCCAAGTTCTAGTTCCATTCAATCAATACAAACTCAGAACCATAGCCTGCGGAGTAACAGCCATGCCTCTGGACTATGGCCTGCTCAAGGATTACTATAATCCGAATTTAAATAAATAAATATGATAATCTCAGAGAATTAAAAGGAATTCATGTCCGGAGCACATAAACTCAGATAAAACGTCTCAAACTACCACTTTTTGGAACTAAAACATGCAAAAATCCAAACTTGAATGTAAATTACTTGAATTAAACTGAAACCAACATGGAATTAGCTACAAGCTTCACCTCTCAGCCTTAGCTGAGAGGTTCTAGCCGAGCATTGTCATGCTACAACCAAAAACTCTGAAATAAAGCAAAAAAATAGAAAAACCCGAATAGGAGAGTTACAGCCGCTCCACAATCGCCTTCACTCTCCAAACTCACGTTCCTTAGCCTCTCTGATGACCTAGGAAGAACCCCTAGGTGTCTTTTTATAGCAAGCAACCTCCCTTGCGTCGGATTCTGCGAAAGACTACGCATTGCGCAGCGTTTTCCGAAGTCCAGATTTAGAAAGGGCTCTCCATACGCAGAGCCGACCGGTCGTGACCGGTTGGACTGGACTTTCACACATTCCAGGGAGCACAGCCGACCGGTCATGACCGGTCGGACTGGACTGTCCATTCCCCAGTGTGCATGGCCGACCGGTCAAGACCGGTCGGCCTGTTCCTCAGCAACCTGGCTGACCGGTCAAGACCGGTCAGCCCTCTTCAATTGTTCTTCTTTCTTTCTTTTCTTCTCTTCTTTCCTTCTTTCTCTTCTCCTTGCTTTCTTCTATCTTTGATTCTCTTTCATTCTTCATCCAATGACTCCAAAAGCTTTCTTTTAATCCCAATTGAATGAAGTCCGCTCTCATCCCTTGTAATCACAAAACATGTGTTAGATGGGCCTTTAAATCATGAAAATCATGCAAACCATTGTTGAACCTCCAATTTATACGTTGCATTGCCCACTACATGACAT
This sequence comes from Liriodendron chinense, assembly GCA_003013855.2. Taxonomy (NCBI): domain Eukaryota; kingdom Viridiplantae; phylum Streptophyta; class Magnoliopsida; order Magnoliales; family Magnoliaceae; genus Liriodendron; species Liriodendron chinense. Next base: position 82,952 of record ML058402.1, read on the forward strand.
GGTATGCATGGTTTTCATGATTAAAAAGCCCATCTAATGCATGTTTTGTGATTGTAGGGATGAGAGCAGACTTCACTCAATTAGAGACCAAAAAGGGGCCATTTGGAGCCTTTGATGAAGGCCCAAGGTGGACCAAAGAAAGAAGAAAGCAAAGAGAGAGGAAGGAGAGAAGAAAAGAAAGAAGAAAAACAAGCAAAACTGGGTCCGACCGGTCAAGACCGGTCGGCCAGCCCTGTCCGACCGGTCGTGACCGGTCGGCCATGCAAAGTTCAACTTCCAGATTGCATACAGCAGGCCATTCCCGTTTTTGGTTTTTCGGACCACTTTTCTGAAGCCATCTTAATGATATTTGAAAATCTAACACATCTATGTCGAAGAGGAGCTCGACGCCGAACTAACCCAAGTGGTTTCGTGTCGATCAGAGCTACGGATTGATCGTGGTGGCCAAAACAATACGAACTGTCCAGAAAGTTCCAGATTTCGCTGTTCCACTCTGGGCCGGTTCAGGTGACCCATCATTGATGATATGAAGAATCTACTTTGACCATATTTTAGAATACATCCATATATAAATAACCACAAAAGTTTCAGATCAAAAGGATGTGTGGTTTGATCGTACCGGTTGAAGAAAGATGGACCATCAAGAAAGATCCAACTGCGCAGAGTTTATAAAAGCCCGAAGTGTTCTAATTTTCGGACCATATTCTGGGATTGTTTTGGACAATCTAATCCTTCTATCATTTAGAGGATGAAGTTTTCTACCAATTTTCAAAATTTGGGATCAATCCGACATCTGTACACTCCGGAGCGTTGAAAGCAAGATGACTGGTTCTGAAGGTACCCAAAGTGCGCGATTTTGAGAGACGGTCGGTGATGTGATTGGTGGGCCCATTCAGAGAATAATCTTGGAAATCTAAATCATCTATTTGGAAGATCACATTACAAGGAAGCTACAAACCAAATTTGAAGGCAATCTGACCATTGGTTAAGCCGTACCAAGCGAAACAAATTCTGCTATGTTGCTGTACTATTGCTGCACTATAAAAGGAGGTGCTCTCTTCTATTCTAAATCAACCAAGGACGTGGGAAGCAAGGAGTTCAAGTCCCAGGAGGCTACCTAGCCTCCTCCAGCTAGTTTTTCTTCCTTTTCTTAGTTCTAGTTCTAGTTTTAATATGCTTTTCCTTAGCTAACCTCTTAGCTAGAGCTAGAGGTGAAATTTGTAGTTGGTTCCAATGCTTTAATTCTTTTATTTCAAGTACCCTTTTCTTAATTTTGGATTTTGAAGTTCTAGTTTGAATAAAGTTTGGTTTTTTAGAAGTTTTGTGAGAGTTTGTGTGCTCCGGACATGAGTTCCTTGCAATTCTCTAAGATTACCATGATTGGGTTGTTTGAATTCGAATTGTAGTAACCCTTGAGCATGCCATAGTCCATAGGCATGGCTGTTACTCCGAAGGCTACAAGTTCAAGTTCTATGTGCTTCATTAGAACTAGAAATCTGATTTTTAGATTTAAGTGGGACTATTTGTGCTTGAATGTTATATCTTCCAATTAGATGAGAGATAGGACTTTGATTCTAATTGTGTTGTACTTGGATGAATGGATTGGCATTGGACTACTACAAGTGGATCCTTGATGCTCTAGTTCTTCTTATTTTCAGATTTTCCTATTTCATGTGAAAAACTACTCTCTTAAACTTCTTAGATTCTAGTTATTAGAGTACTTGGAATTGTTTACTTCTTTCCCTGTGGATCGACCTCGGTCTTACCGAGATTTATTACTACATCGCAGCCTTACACTTGAGGCGAGCCAACAACCATGTCATGTAATGGGCAATGCAATGCATAAATTGGAGGTTCAACACCACACATGCCACACACATGTACCTTGTTTTACATGCCATGAATGCAACTCATATAGCCCATGCGTGCTACCCATGCATGAAGCCCATGAAGGCACTGAGTATAAATGTAACTCTCCTCTATGCCCATGCATATATCTCAAACATACATACATTCACACCATGCAAGAACACTATTCTCATGTAACCCATTCATACATGCATGCATAACACATATAAACCATGGACCATGCCTAGGACTCATGTATGAAACACACGTGTCATCCATGCAACAAATGCATACATGCCACAAACTACATCTTCACATACATATGCAATGCATGCATGGCCTGAACACCACCAACATATCATGTGCACACATAAAACCACAATATGTACGTACGTTCACATTGCCCATGGTAACGTTCCCACCAGACGTTGTTCTCTATACCCCACCATGGAGTATATACTTGATCTAAGCCGATCATCTGTTGCACCAACCCATTTTACCCCTTAGGACAAAAAATGAAGAAGATCTGAGTCCTAGAGAGACTACTGTTGAGCTCTTAATTGTGCATATTCTAACCCCAATTTACGCCTAAGGATCGTTCCTAGGGTATCTTAGAAGAGTTTAAGCAAGGTTGGAGGCGGCGGAAGTGGATTTCGAAGTTCCACAACTCCTTCTAGTTTGTTTTGCTGTTTTTATGTTTTTCTTAGTTGTTTCATGTTTCCTTGGATCATGAACGGCTAAACCTCTTAGCTAGGGCTAAGAGGTGAAGCTTGTAGTGAATCTAAGATGTTTCAATTCGTTCTAAGTTGGTTTGAAGATTGAATTTCATGTTTATGAACAATGGTTTGAAGTTTATACAAGTTCTAAGTAGTTTTTCTTAGTCTTATGATGACTCATGGATGTTTGGGAGAATTACTTAAGCTCTTAATTGCTTTGTGTTTGTTTAGACCTGTATGATCCGAGGAATTGGAGTACGCTCTAGTACTATGATCTTCATGTGGGGACTTCCTACCAAAGTTCTACTATTCTGGTTTTCTAAATTATGTATGGGACTGTGCATGTGATTTGATTCAAGTTCAAATCATGATCTAGCTTTGTCTGGTGTCAGGACTTAATGATGATCATGATTATGAACTTAAGTTATCGGAATTGGGACTGATCTATGCAATTGAGCATGCTCATCCTAGCTTGCATTGAGTGAATCACATACATTGGCCTTACATATGACATATTATATGGTTTAACAGCTCTATCATCCAGATAGATAGATCTTAATATCGATTCGAGTTGAGAAAGTGAGAAACCATAGCGGATTGAGCATCAAGGATTGCTACAAGTGGATCCTTGAACCCCTAGTGCCTTTTTATAATTGTTTACCTTCAATTTAGTTCAAAGTTGTTACTTACATCAATCTCATACAAAATCTGGTTATTAGCTCTCAATAGACACTATTGGATGTGTTTGTGAATTCCTACATAAGTCCCTGTGGATGGACCTCGGTCTTACCGAGTTTATTAATACATCGCAACCCTACACTTGGGGAAGCGAACAAGTTTTTGGCGCCGTTGCCGGGGACTTTGACCGTTTTTCACAAATTTTTGAAATTAGTATCTATTTAGGATTTTTAGGATTCTAGGACCAACTTAGTTTGTTTTATTTGATTTTCCTTTTTTGCAAGGATTTCTAGGTAGCTGAAGAAGATATAAGGATCTCAAGTGCCGAATCAGGTTTTATCTTTCTAAACCTTACTCTTCTCCTTCTCATATTCATCTCTTGTAGAGTGGGTGGAGACTCCTTTTGGATCTCTGAAAGGTAGGCCTTGTGCCACCTGGATTCTTATTGGTCGGCTCTACCGTCTTGGATCACCTTGTGCTCAGAGATTTCTTTTCTCACCTCTACTCCTCTTTCTTCTTTTTCTACACTTTTTCTCAAAAGATTCAAAGAGTGGGTGGGGAGTTCTTTAAACCCCTATTGACCAGGAGAAATCGGTCTCTATCCTTGCTTCTGGCTTAGCCATTGCAAGACACCTTGTGCTTCGGTCTTAGAGAAGAGTAAAGAAAGGGAGGAAGAATTCTTCTTTCTCTTTGTTTCATATTTTTTTGGTTTTGCATGCCACATTGGGCTCGGGATTCCAATAACCAACTCATAAGTGAAGGAGGAATAGTTGAAGGAATTGACAGAGAGCCATGTGCTAGGAGACATCTAAACTCTCCAATTTTGTCTGAAAACATGGCTATAAATCAACCTAATCCGATGGCTAATCTAGGCCAAAACCAAACTGAAACGAGGGAGAATGTGGTTGAGAATGTTCCCCGACCAAGAACTTTCCGTCATTTCTTGCAACCAGCAAGAGCGAGCACTCCCTCATGCATAGTTTTTCCACAAAATGCAGGGAATGTGGATTTGAAACCGGGAGTGATCCAACTTCTCCCTAAATTCCATGGATTAGACAGTGAAAGTGCCTATCAACACCTTAAGGAGTTTGATGAGGTAATAACCACCATGCACTTCGCTAATGTGACTGATGATGTGGTGAGACTCAAATTCTTCCCTTTTACTCTTAAAGATAAAGTTAAAGGTTGGCTTCATGCATTAAGGCCAAGATCAATTGGTGCATGGACTGATATGCATAGGGAATTCATAAAAAAATTCTTCCCTACTCACAAAACAAACATGTTGAAGCGCCTTATCATGAACTTTGCCCAAAAAGAAGATGAAACCTTCTTCCAATGTTGGGAGAGGTTTAAGGACTTATTAAACGCATGACCACATCATGGCTATAAAATTTGGCGGGTTATAAGCTTTTTCTATAAAGGACTGACTTCACCCATGTGCCAATTTGTAGAGATGATGTGTAATGGGGAGTTCATGAATAAGGAAGCTGATGAAGCATGGGATTATTTAGAAGAATTAGTTGAGAATGCACAGTCTTGGGATACATCGAAACCAACAAATTCCAAGACTGGCCAACAAAAGGAAAAAGGGGGAATGTATGTCTTATCGGAAGAGGATAGCATAAGTGCACGGGTGGCTAGCCTCACAAGAAAGGTCGAAGCCATGGAATTGAGAAAAGGAGAGACGATTAACTCCAATGACGTTGAAACTGTTTGTGGGATTTGTGCCGGAAATCAACATGCAACACAAGATTGTTTCGCAATCTCAACATTCCAAGAATAAGCAAATGCCATAAACAATTATCAACGGCAATTTGGTGCTCCAAACTCAAACACGTATGATTCTAGTTGGAAGAACCATCCCAACTTCAGTTGGAGGAATGGACCCACTGCAAATGCAACCAATATCCCTCAAGCTCAGCCTATACTAGGTCCATCTCTAGTCATTACTCCAAAAGTTACGCTAGAGGAGATGTTGGGTGAATTTGTATCGGTCCAAGCTGAGTATAACAAGACTGAAATTGCGGTTTTACCGCTTGTAGAGACACTTGGAGATATGTCTATGGACCTAGAGGGGGGGTGAATAGGACCTTTGAAATTCTTTTCGCCTACTTTCACAATGCAACAAAATAAGCTATGTAAGCAAGAACACCTCGGCTTCCAAGCCTAGGTGGGTCCAATCACAAGACTAGCAAAAGATATGCACTAAACAATCCTAGTCTAAGCATGCATAGGTAAGTAAATGATTGAACGAATTAAGCTTCTAACCGAAGCATCTTGTGTAGACTTATGAGAGTGGATCAATGAGCTCAAGTCTACACAAGTAGTGAAGGTACATCTTGTGTGGGGATGTCTAAAAAGTGCCTAGCATACATTCCTATCAAACATGCATAATTAAGCAATTAAACTAACAATGTGAAGATATGAATGTGCTCAAGAACAATCACAAACACAAGGATGTATAGTGGTTCGACTACGTGTCTACTCCACTCCCGGTTCAAGTACTCAACCCCTTTGAGCACACCGGCATTCACTATCGGAGGTTTTAAATGAGGTTCACCTCTCAACCTTTACACGGAGGTTTTATCGGTTCACCTCTCAACCGTATCCGGAGTTTTAGACATGGGCTAACTCTCAACCTAATCGCACGTTTACTCCCGTGTCGGAGGCTCCCCCTTGGAGACTTAGTTTAGGCCCGGCTGACGGGCCAAGGAACGACTAACGTCCCTAGGTTGAGTTCGAAAAACAAACTCTAAAATGGACTCTCAAATAAGACAACCTACTTGTCGGATGAGCCCCTTGTTTAGCGCCGGATTGGGTTGCTTGATCTCCGCTCTCCCGTGCTTCAATTAGCTTCCCTTGCTCCCACGATCATGTTGCCGTTGCGTCGCCAATGCCTCAGCTACATTTGATCAAACACCTTGCATGCGATGCCTTTGAGATGCCCAAGGTGCTAGGAGGATAGGTTTGAGAGCTCTACAACTCAGTGGGAATGGTTTGCCTAGAGTCTCTTACCTACAACGATCTCATCATAGAGTTTTGGACAAGGATTTGCCAATCAAGAAGCTTCCAAACTCTAGAGATCAAGAGGGGATGAAAGTCATCTTCTTCATGAGCTTGGAATGCTCTAATCTTGTGTTAAAGCACAAGGAAGATGCCTTGCATAGGTCAAGGAATGAGCCTCAAAAGATCTCCTTCAATGGTGGCTTTTCTTCCTAAAAAATTCCTCTTATCATGCCCAAAAACGGAGCCCCATATATATAGAAAAATGGCTCCAATGGTCATAAAACGGCTATGAGCCGACCTGTCCCGACCGGTCATGACCGGTCGGACCCCCTTGCTGAAGTATATCAAGTGTACAGGGCCAATACATAGGCCGACCGGTCATGACCGGTCGGACCAGCCTGGTTCACCCCTTTTGATGCTGAACTCGACATGCTTCAGTGTGTCCATTATGGCCAAGGTTTGGGTGTTCAAATGGGACACCTAGGGCCTATCTATGATGCCTAAAAGGTTCCTAATATGGTCAAGGACATCAAGGATACAAAGGGGATGGATTTTGGTCAAGGTTAAGGCACCAAGGCATCACTTTTACCTGAAACTTCTTCCTTGATGCGGCCGATCCGTCTTGAGTCTTCGGTCTTCGTCTTCTTTGGGCTCAACCGACACTAGACTCACTGCCGTAAGTGATTGACAAACAAGGTGCACTAGTATGCCACGGAAGTGCACTAACAAAGACTAATTCTCTGAAAATAGATGGGTTCATGCAAGAGCAATTGTAATTTAATCAAAATACAACCTAAGCGATCAATGACTTGAAACCTCAATGGCTAGGGTTGAATCTCACCTCAGTGTTAGGGAGAAAGGCACACTTCCTGCCCAACCTCTTCTTAACCCAAGGACCCAATTTGAGATACAAGACGCATGCTCATCCTCCCAACATATGGAGCATGTTCAAGCTATCACCACTTTGCGAAGTGGGAAAATAATTGATAAAACTAATTCGATGAAGGCCCTAAAGCCTAATGATCTGAAAAATTCCAAAGAGGATGATAACCCGAACAACACTCCACAGGAGAAAGAACCAGAGAGGCAATACAAGCCGGTTGCCCCGTTTCCCCAAAGGTTGATTTAACCCAAACCTTTAGACAAAAACATGGAGATTTTAGAGGTTTTCAAGCACGTGAAGATCAACATCCTATTGTTGGATGCCATTAAACAAATTCCATCATATGTTAAGTTTTTAAAGAATCTTTGCACGATAAAAAGAAAAATACATGTGCAAAAGAAGGCATTTTTTACAGAGAATGTAAGCGCCATTATAAATCACGGGATGCCCAAGAAATACAAAGATCCTGGTAGTCCGACAATATCATGCATAATTGGATACTACCGGGTGAAACATGCTTTACTTGATCTAGGAGCAAGTGTGAACTTAATATCCTTTTCGGTCTATGAACAATTGGATTTAGGTGAATTAAAACCCACCAAAACCACATTACAACTTGCTGACCGATCGATTCGTATTCCGAGAGGGGTGATTGAGGACGTTCTTGTCCAAGTTGACAAGGTCTACTACCCAGTGGACTTCACTGTCTTGGACACACAACCCATGGTTAATATTGGCCCTCAAATTCCTGTCATACTTGGCCACCCGTTCCTAGCTACATCAAACGCTATCATAAATTGTAGGAGTGGGGTTATACAAATGTCCTTTGGTAATATGACGATTGAGTTAAATGCTTTCAATGTTGACAACCAACAAGAGGATGAAGATAAAGAGGTCCACGAAATAAACATGATCAATTCTATTGTGGAAGATGTGTCCCTCTCAACTCCTTACCTCAATTACTTAGAAGAAGATGCGGCCTATTCTCTTGATAAGAATGTTAATGTGATAGGGGATATAGTCGCACCTTTTGAGTCGGTATTGGCACATAACGTTAACCAAGAGAAGGATGTGGAAACAACACTTTATTGTACTGAGACATCAATTCATATTTCCACACCTCTATGGATCATGCATACCGACCTTCACCAACCCTGGGATGATCCATACTTGCAAAATAAATGCCCAGGTAAATCTGAATGGAGACATAATTTTTCTAATAAATTTGATACTGTCTCCTCTTATACATGTGGTGAAAACATTAATGAACCCATTGAAATTCTTTTTTGGAATTTTTAGTGGCTTATCTGGATCACTCACACACATTTATACTGTAATGCAGGATATTGGATGACATTATTGCAAAACCTTTTGATCCATCTAATGATTCTGCTTGACTTTATGCTTTTGGATGAGTTGTTGGAATTGATCTCCTAGTCTGATGGAGGTTTAGAGTAGTAAGGATTAGGATTTTGTTGCTTTTGTTTGCTTTCGCTTAGGTTTGTTAGAAGGAGGAAGAATTCCACTTTTCACTTTTTCAGGTACTCTCATTCCTCACTCCCTTTTATGTTCAATTTACTCTCATGTTTTATTCATTGCACATCTTTTACATTGAAGATAATGTGAGATTTGGTTGGGGGGTGTAAGATCACTTGGATGAATCTAGCGTTTTGTAACATTTCGAGCAATTATGTAGAAATTTTTCGATTTTCCTAAAATTCAAAACTCTTTTGGGAAATTTTTCGATTTTCCTAAAATTCAAAACTCTTTTGGAAAACATTGTTTCTATGCATTCAAGATGATATAAGCATAAGAGGAGGAGATATGAATTGTATGAGGTTGTATGTCTGGAATTTCTCATAGCATAATGGTTTTATATGTGAAGTCCCCTAGTTATGTGATTGATAGAAAATTTGAACACTTTTACACCTAGTTCACATTACACGATTTTCATGAGTTGAAAGAATTATGTGATTTGTGGGTTAGCTAGACTTTGATTTAAGGTGCTGAGAAATCAAGCCGAGGTACTTTGTCCATCCTTGTCCATAGGAAAATAACGAAAGATATGGATTTCCAAAAATCCTATCTAATTTAAAAGAAAAAGGAAAAGGAAGGATGAAATTGGGAAAGATGGAAAAATGGTGGAAATTTCCGATTAGGGCTACCTATTACCAACCGGGGGATGGTCTACCCGTAACCAAAGCCGGAAATGGGACGTAGTTTGAAAGCTGTCAGAAGGACAGTAAGGCAAATTCCCGTCATTGGCTTGTTGTTACTCTATATACCTTGAGATCTCTAGTCTGGTTGATCTATGAAGAAGATAATCCTAAAAACTCATGAGATGAATTTTCACTATGCACACTAGGTTGAATTTGTTCAAGTCCTTCTATTTGTCAACCAATTAGCGGGAATTTCATATGAATGCTTATTATGTTTTGAGAGTTTACGATTTCAACTTCTATCACCTAATTTCTCTAACTCTTACACTTATGTATCTTGGGATATATAGAAGAATGGTTTCTAAAAGAGAGTTGGGTTTTGGAGAATGGAATTGGTTTCACGCATGTTTTGCTCGGGACAAGCAAAATGCTGGTTGGGGGGTGTGTTGAGCCCTTAATTATGCATATTCTAACCCCAATTCATCACTCATTGTGCGAGATTTTCATGATTTAAAGACTAATTGAATGCATATTTTGTGATTGCAGGAATGAGAGTGGACTTCATCCGATAGGAGACTAAAAAGAGCTATTTTGAAGCTTTTGGATGAAGGTGGAAGAAAGACCAAAGAAAGAAGAAATCAAGAAGAAGAAAGAAAGAAGAAACTGAAGAAGAATAGGGCCAAGACTGGTCGTACGACTGGTCAGCCAAGGGAGCCAGACCGGTCAAGACCGGTCGGCCAACCCCTATGCTCGCTGGACTGATGAGGAAAGCAGTCCGACCGGTCATGACCGGTCGGCCAGAGAATTTTCCAACTCCAGAGCTTGCTGGACTATTTCACAGTGAGGCACGACCGGTCAATTTTCCAACTCCAGAGCTTGCTGGACTATTTCACAGTGAGGCACGACCGGTCGATTTTCCAACTCCAGAGCTTGCTGGACTATTTCACAGTGAGGCACGATCGGACGCGCCCGGTCGGCCAGTCACCCAGACCGGTCGTGCGACCGGTCGGCCATGCATAATGTTGCATAGTTTCTATTTTCGGTCCGGATTTCTCTGCGCAGTGCGTAAGTTTTATGCAAATTCTCGAATATTCTGAAGTTGTGGAGCCTCCCCACTATAAAAGGACACCTAGGGATCGTTCCTAAGGTATCTTAGAAGAGTTTAAGCAAGGTTGGAGGCGGCGGAAGTGGATTTCGGAGTTCCACAACTCCTTCTAGTTTGTTTTGCTGTTTTTATGTTTTTCTTAGTTGTTTCATGTTTCCTTGGATCATGAACGGCTAAACCTCTTAGCTAGGGTTAAGAGGTGAATTTTGTAGTGAATCTAAGATATCTCAATTCGTTCTAAGTTGGTTTCAAGATTGAATTTCATGTTTATGAACAATGGTTTGAAGTTTATACAAGTTCTAAGTAGTTTTTCTTACTCTTATGATGACTCATGGATGTTTGGGAGAATTACTTAAGTTCTTAATTGCATTGTGTTTGTCTAGACCTGTATGATTCGAGGAATTGGAGTACGCTCTAGTACTATGATCTTCATGTGGGGACTTCCTACCAAAGTTCTACTTTTCTGATTTTCTGAATTATGTACGGGACTGTGCATGTGATTTGATTCAAGTTCAAATCATGATCTAGCTTTGTCTGGTGACAGGACTTAATGATGATCATGATTATGAACTTAAGTTATTGAAATTGGGACTGACCTATGCAATTGAGCATGCTCATCCTAGCTTGCATTGAGTGAATCACATACATTGGCGTTACATATGACAGATTATATGGTTTAACAGCTCTATCATCCGGCTAGATAGATCTTAATATCAATTCTAGTTGAGAAAGTGAGAAACCATAGCGGATTGAGCATCAAGGATTGCTACAAGTGGATCCTTGAACCCCTAGTGCCTTTTTATAATTGTTTACCTTCAATTTAGTTCAAAGTTGTTACTTACATCAATCTCATACAAAATCTGGTTGTTAGCTCTCAATAGACACTATTGGATGTGTTTGTGAATTCCTACATAAGTCCCTGTAGATCGACCTTGGTCTTACCGAGTTTATTACTACATCACAACCCTACACTTGGGGAAGCGAACAACTGCACCAGGAGAAACATTGGAGGAAGAATTGTCCATGGTTGGAAGTTGGTAACATACATAAAGTATGTGAAACTCACACTTTAAACTTCTGAATTTGTGAAAAACACAACTTTATGAGCTTATTGCTGTGGGGCCCCCATCGTGATGCATAAGGGAAATCCAAACCTCTCAGACATCGTGATAGCTTATTTTAACCATTGGGACTAAGTATGAGGCATATCTGAAGCTCAGGTGGGACACACCACAGGAAGATCAACGCTCACCATTATAACTCCCAAAATGAGTGATCACCGGTTAAACCTCTCTAGTGGCCCGCCACAATATTGTTTTCTAAGATCTGGACCAACTAGAGTATCCTAGGGGGTTCACACAAATGGAACATTTAAATGGTTGCTCGACCCAATATCTGTGTGGCCCCCAAATATCATTCAACGGCTAAACAACGGTGACACTATTTCCTATGGTATGGCCCACATGAACATCTGATTTGACTCAACTTTGGGCCCACCCCCTAGAATAACACTCCCGAGCCAATGGATGGCTTTGATCCTAGACCCATAGACTATAAATGGGACCCACCTAAAAGTTTGCCAAACACGTGGAAGCATGCAAACATGAAAAAATCACTGTCCTAAAGACATGCGCCTAAGCGTTGTTGAAAATTGGTTATTGATTGAAAACATGTGTGGGGCCACCATGGTGCCCTTTGGACCATCCGAACCATTCATAGAGTCACAAGGGCCCACACATGTCATATGCATGAAAACTAGCTTGATCTGATACTTCTATGGCTCCACATGAGTCTTCAACGGTGATCGAACGGTGGAACTGTTTCCTCTTGTATGGCCCACCTGGAACTTGGATTTAGATGAAACTTGAGGCCACCTCCTAGAATGGCGATCCTGAACTAATGAACTGCTCAGATTTGGGGCCCACGAGCTACAAAGGAGACCCACTAACCAATTTTCCAAAAGATGTATGAAACCATGCAAACTCATGGTACATACGTGTTGTCAGCATCAACCAACGTCCAGCGCCTTTAAGAGCCCACCATCTGAGTGATTTGGAGAATCTGACCTGTTCACAGGATCAGTGTGGTCCACATGTGCCAGAGTACACAAGATTAACCTGATCCAAGTTTCAAGTGGACCACACCATAAGAGGATATATATATGAACCGTTACAACTCCCAAACCAACAACTATATAAGGGGGTTGCGTGAGTGGCATTCAAGAAGAGAAAAGAAGAAGAGAGAAGGAGAGAGGAGGGGAGAATGAGATTGGGGGTTTTGGACATGCGCCCACCCTTTTGAGGTGAAATATATGCCCCTGAATGCATGCACCCATCATTCCAAGGTGGGAGACATGCGCTTGGATGCATTCCCTAATGGAGGGATACATACGCCCGTCCTTCTAAGGAGGGACACATGCGCCCACTATCCAACTAACAAAAAATCGGAAGAATGCACTAAGTGCAAGGGGGACATGCGCCCAAACTTTGTTGGCCAAAGTGGTGAAGCCACATGCGCCCATCTCCACCCACCAGGCGCATGTGCAGAGCCACATGCACCCGGAAGAAATCGTCTCTCTCTCTCTCGTCTTATATGTTGGTCACGTGCGCCCACTCCATGTCACATGCGCCCACCACCCTACTACATGCGCTCACTCTCATAGACATGCGCCAGCCCTCTTCCAACATGCGCCTGAACTGGTCACACCGGAACTGCATTGCACATCTCTCTGCACTGCCTGTACTTGCACTACACACTGCACACCTTATTTACATAAAAACGTTTAAGTATCCATTTACTTTAAGTTATTTATGTAAATAAGGAAGTAACCCCCATTTGGATTCAATAAAAAAATACTAAAAAATTAAATTCCCAACAATGAAGATTTTGATTTTCCATCCGAAGTACAAATCACAACTTTTTGTCACTCCCCAAAATGTTCGTTGTTCGCTTCCCCAAGTGTAGGGTTGCGATGTAGTAATAAACTCGGTAAGACCGAGGTCGATCCACAGGGACTTATGTAGGATTTCACAAACACATCCAAAAGTATCTATTGAAAGCTAATAACCAGATTTTTGTATGAATTTGATGTGAGTAACAAAATTGAATCAAATTGAAAGTAACTAATTATAGAAAGGTACTAGGGGTTCAAGGATTCACTTGTAGCAATCCTTGATGTTCAATCCGCTGTGGTTTCTCATTCTCTCAACTAGAATCGATATTAAGATCTATCTAGTCGGATGATAGAGCTGTTAAACCAAACAATCTGTCATATGTAAGTTCAATGCATAAAATTCACTCAATGTAGGCTGAGCTGAGCATGCTCAATTGCATAGGTCATTCCCCTTTTCAAAAGATCCAGTTCACAATCATAACCATCCTCAAGTCCTGTCACAAGACAAGGCTAGATCATGATTTGAACTTGATTCAAATCACATGCACAATCCCTTACATAATTCAGAAAATCAGAAAAATAGAACTTTGGTAGGAAGTCCCTTTATGAAGATCATAGTGCTAGAGCGCACTCCAATTCCTCGGATCATACAGGTCTAGACTGATACAAACCAATTAAGAAGTTAAGTAATTCTCCCAAACATCCATGAGTCATCATAAGACTAAGAAAAAGTACTTAAAACTTGTATAAACTTCAAACCATAGTTCATAATCATGAATTCCACACTTAAAACCAACTAAATACGAATTGAAACATCTTGGATCCACTACAAGCTTCACCTCTTAGCCCTAGCTAAGAGGTTTAGCTGCTCATGATCCAAGGAAACATGAAACAACCAAAAAAATCATAAAAACAGCAAAACAAACTAGGAGGAGTTGTGGAACTCCGAAATCTACTTCCGCCGCCTCCAAGCTTGCTTCCACCCTCCTCAGATACCCCAGGAACGATCTCTAGGTGTCCTTTTATAGTAGGGAGGCTCCGCAACTTCAGAAAGATCGAGAATTTGCGTAAGAGTTACGCAGTGCGCAGAGAAAATCAGCCTGAAAATAGAAAGTTCTAATCTTTTCATGTGGCCGACCGGTCTGGACCGGTCGGACTGGGCTGGCCGACCGGTCGTGACCGGTCGTGCCTCAATGGACAAACAGTCCAGCAAGCTCTGGACAAAAATCTTCTCTGGCCGACCGGTCAAGACCGGTCGGTCTGGCCTAGCCTCTTATTCCAGCGCACACAGCTGACCGGTCAAGATCGGTTTGGCTCCCTTGGCCGACCGGTCAAGACCGGTCGGCAGTCTTCATCAATTTCTTCTTTCTTTCTTCTTTTCTTCTTTCTTTTACTTTCCTCTTTCCTTGCTTCCTTCTTTCTTTCGGCCCACCTTGGGTCTTCGTCCAAGGTTCTTAATAAGCTCTTTTCATCTTCAATTAGGCGGAGTCCACTCTCAATCCTGCAATAAAAAAATATGCATTAGATTAGTCTATAAACCATGCAAACCTTGCTCAATGAGTGATGAATTGGGGTTAGAATATGCACAATTAAGAGCTCAACATTCGCCTTTTGATTGCAGGGGTTTTCTTCAAATCTAAACCGTCCAAAAAATTCAAAATACCCTAATTATGCTAAAACACTAAAGTCCGGTGAAATATTCATGATATTTTATGGTCGATCTGTGGATAGATCAAAAATCCAGATTTTTACTTAGAATTTTCAGACAGCGAAATGACCGGAATATCGTTTTAATGCAAATTTGTACAGAAATGGAGTTATTACTAGATAATATTGATTGTTTCATGCATTAACACCTATCTTGCTTAATCTAGCATTCATTCACGCTTAATCTAGTTGCTTAATCCAGCACTCGTCTCTGCTTAATCTAGCATTCATCTAACTCGACATGTACTCAACTTCACATGGCATATATACTATTGTATTCTCATATACATTCATTCTCATATGACATACCTTCTGTTGTATTCATCAAATACAATCAATCTCATATGATATACATTCATTGTACATTGAAAATCCCTTATCTCGTTACAATGCCCTATACATTTACGCACGTGTGAGCAGGTTCTCTTCTTATCTCTCGTTGCGTATTAGCTATCAACGAAGGTGCGAGGTCGAGATCACTTCTGAAGACAAGTCGACAGACTCCAACCTTACTCGATAATTGATTATAGGAACTTTGTATCGATTATGTTCATTGCACAATTAGGATTCAGCTCAGATTGAGGCTCAAGACTAACCAAAAGGGACTATGTTTATCACAAGAAATCACAAACAAAAGAGTTCTAACTAAGCTTGAAACATCCTGCTATGGATTGCCATTATGAAAAAGACAGTTGATGCCCTACCCATCGACAATGAGTCCGTCGGTTGAGCTGATGAGGCAGTTGTGGACTGCTTTCCTAAGGTCACCTGTTCACAGTAATAGGCGCAGGCTTTAGGTTATGCCGACCAACATTTCGATGTTCGTGTATTCCAGCGGTCACCTGTTCACAGTAACAGGAGCGGGCCCAGAGTTGCACCACTCGAATCTTGACAGTCTCTCAACCCAGACAATCCGAAAGAAAATAGGACATAGACATCCGGCTTGTCTAAGAAACATGGCCAGTCCATAACAAGAAAATAAATAGGTCTCTATGACCATGAACTCAAAGACGATAGTCCCCGATGACTTAGTCACCTGCTTGATCTATCCGGGCCTTGTCTCGAATACTCCATCTATTGTACAAACATTATTCATAGTGGAGCTTTGTCGCTTTGTGCCGTGGTTTTCTCCCGCAAGGGTTTCCACATAAAAAATCCCTGTGTTCTCTGTGGTGTGCATGATTTACATTAATATTTCCTCATTTGCTTTATTTAATCTATCTATAATGTATACATTTATTTACTTTTGCCTTTTAATTAAGGGTGGTCAACTATTAATGTAATTAAGGGCTCGTGACAAATATCACACAGCTTGGAATGTAAAAGATCTCAGAATCTCTGGAATAAAATTCGTCTTGCGATATCTCTCTTGCGTACACTTGGTGATTGCTTATGATTGTTTATGAATGTCTCTATACTCAAAATTCCCCCAGAATAATGAAACACGGAAAAAACTGCCTTGAGCACAATTTTTCTAGTTCTGACAAACGGAATGATTGCTTATAAATTCGGATCCTGCGGAGATTACCCCATTTTTTAAATTCTGCCGCAGAGTTCCAGAAACCCTTCTTCTTCTCTCCTTCTGTCTTTGGTGTAAGCCTCTTCACAGAGGTATTCCTTTCTCTTGCCTTTCTTTTCTCTTTCTTCCTGTCCTTTTCCTTTACAATGGCGGGGGTTTCTGATGAAGAAATCGTTCCTCTGGGAAATGACACTCCCGATTCTTCTGAATAGAACAACGCTCGAGTACCAGCGGGGAGATATTCTACCGCCGGTTATCCATCTATAATGACGGAAGAGCAACTCTCAAACTTACGAGAGAGGTATCGGATTCCGGACTCCGTGATACTTAGGCTACCAGGAAGAGGAGAGACCACCAATTCCCTGTCGCCGGGCTGTGTAGCTTTTTACGAATATTTTTTCTGGCTCAGTGTGCGTCTTCCCCTTCATCCCTTCATCCGGAACTTCCTCCGTACCTATAAGATTTCCCTCGTCTAACTTATTGTAAATGGCTGGAGGGTGCTTATAAGCGCCTTTATTCTCTGGAAACAAGCGGGTAATGAGGACCTGACTACTGAGGAATTTTTTAGGATGTACCAACTAAAAAAGGCCCCCTCTAGTGAGGGTTGGTACTACCTCTGCTTCTGGCACTAAGATAACTTTATCCTGGGGAACCCATCCTCCAATTATCCCGGGTGGAGGAAAAAAAGGTTCTATGCCTCCGGCAACTAGGAGTCCGATGTGGGTTCTAACCCCAAAGGCCACAACGTTAACCGCTTCTTTGGCGAAGGTGGGTTGATTTGTACCCCTTTTGCCTGAAGAAAAATGAGTTTTGATTTTTGCCGCTTCAACTAACTTGCCTCCTCTACTTCTCGTAAGTATTCCGATTAGGAATAGACCGAACTTACGGGGAGGGCTTAACGAGAAGCTCACCAAGGTCTTCAAGCTTTCAGTGGCTACCTGCAACGTTAACACTGCCTTGGACCCTCACGTCTCTCTGCCGCCAGTCTAATCTCTCAAGAAGAGATGACGAACGTAGGGGACAAAAGGGGTGGGCTGGGGGTGCTTCCCCGTCTGAAGGGCACGGCCTCGAAGAAGCAAAAGAAGTCAGCGGCTGGTCCTTCAGTCGCGCCTACTCAATCAGAGGGGCTTGCTCGTGGCTCACAACCGTGTAATGCTCCTCAAGAGGGAGTTGCTGCGACCCCTCCTGCTGCTGCTGCGACCCCTCCGGCTGGCTCCCGCGGTCAGCCAATAATCGAAGTCATCGACAACTCGCTAAAAAGCAATCGGGCGGAGCCAAATCTTCCTCCATGTAAGCCAAATGTTGCTAGCGAATCGGCCACATCTGCCTTGGAGCCTCCGAGTGCTCGCGAGGCAAACTCTCTTCCAAGATGGTCGTAGCCCAACCTTCAGGATCGGGAGTCTACGTCATCCCACCACACTTGCATCCAATATGCAAGTTTATATTTGAAAACTCCACTCTCTTAGACCACACTCGATAGGGCATGGAATGACATGACCCGGGAATTCTTGAAAAAGTTCTTCCCGGCTCATAAAACGAATACCCTTCGAAGAGTCATAATGAATTTTTCTGTTAAAGAGAATGAATCATTCTTCCAATGTTGGGAAAGGTTTAAGGACCTCTTATTGGCTTGCCCACATCATGGCTATGAAAGCTGGCGAATCATAAACTTCTTCAATGATGGATTAAGTTCTAATATGCTCCAATTCGTAGAGATGATGTGCAATGACGAGTTTATGAGAAAAAATCTAGATGAAGCTTGGAGTTACTTGGATATGTTGGTCGAGAATGCCCAATCATGGGATACCTCGGACAAATGTAATAACCTCGAGCCTCCTCAAGAAAAAGAGAAAGGAGGGATTTATATACTTAAGGAGGAATATGAGGTGAATGCAAGGCTAGCCAGCCTCACAAGGAAGATCAAGGCCATGAAACTTAGTAAGAGCGGAGTTTTAAAGTCCAATGAAGCTATTGAGAACACGTGTGGGATTTGTTTTACTAATATACACGCTAGGCAAGATTGCCCCACAATTCCTGCGTTTCAAGAGGTGTTACAAGAACATGTAAATGCCACATATGGTGTTCGCTCGCCTCAAGTGTAAGGCTACGATGTAGTAATAAATCTCGATAAGACTGAGGTCGATCCACAGGGAAAGAGGTAAACAATTTCAACTACTCTAATAACTAGAATCTAAGAAGTTTAGAAAAATAGTTTTTCACATAAAATAAGAAAATATGAAAATAAGGACTAGAGCATCGGCTACTGGTTGGTACGAGTTCATTATTGGCATTGGCTACTATAGTTATTCTGGATTTCTTAGGCACCACTTGAGTTGGACTCATCCATTGACTATCGGATATTGGGTAGATGATACCCACATCCAATAGTTTCACCAATTTGGCCTTAACCACCTCCTTCATGTTTGGAATGAGGTGTCTTTGTGGTTGCATGTTCGCTCGCCTCAAGTGTAAGGCTGCGATGTAGTAATAAATCTCGGTAAGACCGAGGTCGATCCACAGGGAAAGAGGTAAACAATTCCAAGTATTCTAATAACTAGTATCTAAGAAGTGTAAGAAAATAGTTTTTCACATCAAATAGGAAAATCTAAAAATAAGAAGAACTAGAGCATCAAGGATCCACTTGTTGTAGTTCAATACCAATCGATTCATCCAAGCACAACACAATTAGAATCAAAGTCATATCTCTCATCTAATTGGAGGATATAACATTCAAGCACAAACAATCCCACTTAAATTTGAAAATCAGATTTCTAGTTCTAATGAAGCACATAGAATTTGAACTTATAGCCTTCGGAGTAACAGCCATGCCAAGAGATTATGGCATGCTCAAGGGTTACTACAATTCGAATTCAAACAACCCAATCATGGTAATCTCAGATAATTGCAAGGAATTCATGTCCGGAGCACACAAACTCTCACAAAACTTCTAAAAAACCAAACTTTATTCAAACTAGAACTTGAAAATCCACAAATAAGTAAAAGGGTACTTGAAGAAACGAATTAAAGCATTGAAACAAACTACGAACTTCACCTCTTAGATCTAGCTAAGAGGTTAGCTAAAAGAAAGCATTACAAAATAGAAATTAGAACCTAGAGGAAGAGAAAACTAATTGTAGGAGGCTAGGAAGCCTCTTAGGTCTTAATCTCTTTGCTCCCCACATTGCTAGATGGGTTAGGAAGAGACCATGGGTGTCCTTTTATAGCTTAGAGGCGTCACCAACTTGGAAGAATCGTGGAACTATGGAGTCCTCCCGCACTTAAGAAACCCAAAAAATCAGAATAGGAAAGTGCAACTCGCTGTTTGCATGTGGCGAACCGGTCTTGACTGGTCGGACTGGGCTGGCCGACCGGTCTTGACCGATTGAACCTATCTGGGAACGTGTCCAGGGAGTGCAGAGGGGGGGCCGACTTGTTGGACGACCGGTCTTGACTGGTCTGGCCTCTTTGGCCGACCGGTCGTACCTCTATATAGCTGATTTTCTTCTTCTTTCTTTCTTCCTCTTCCTCCTCTCTTTCTTCACCATTCTTTGGCACTTGTTCTATTGATCTTCAATTCATACAAAGTGACTCTTCTAACCATGAATTGGTGAAATCTTCTCTCATTCTTATAATCACAAAAACATGTATTAGATTAGTCTTTAAACATGAAAACCATGCATATAATGTGATGTAATGGGTCGGCAAATGTATAAATTGGAGGCTCAACATATGGTTATCAACGGCCTTTTAATGGACCGGTGGGTAACATGTACAAATCTACTTGGAAGAACCACCCAAATTGCAGTTGGAAGAATGCCCTCACGGACAATCCAACCAACTCTCAAGGAGGGCTACTATTGAACCTCCAATTTATACATTGTATAGGCCATTCCATCAGATTATATGCATGGTTTGCATGTTTAAAATGCTCATCTAATACATGTTTTGTGATTGTAGGGATGAGAGCGACTTCTCCCAATTGGAAACCAAAAGGAGCACATTTAGGAGCGTTTGATGAAGGATGAAGGTAGACCAAAGAAAGAAAAAAGCAAGGAGGGAGAAAAGAGATGACAGAAAGGAAGAAAAATACAAAGGAAATAGGCCAGACCGATCAAGACTGGTCGGCCAAGGGAGCCAGACCGGTCAAGACCGGTCAGTCACCTTGCTAGAAGTCACTGGACTAAGTCCAAACAGGTCCGACTGGTCAAGACCGGTCGGCCATCAGGGCAACCCAGCCCCTGAACTCTCTGGACATGCAACATAGACAATCCGACCGGTCAAGACCAGTCGGCCAACCCAGTCCGACCGATCACGACCGGTCGGTTCTGCATAAGATAGCGTCCTTTCCAAATTTGGATTTTGAACTTCTCTGCACACTACGTATCCTTACGCAAATTTGAGATGTTTCCGACGCAGCAAAGCTTTCCCACTATAAAAGGACACCTAGGGTATCATAGAAGCTAAGGGACGTCGTGGGAGAGGAAGGAAGCCGTCGTGGAGCGTCTATAACCCTCCAAACTCCGATTTTTCTATGTTTTCTAATTTTCTTTTATGAGTTCTACTTGTAGTATGACAATGCTCGGCTAGAATCTCTCAGCTAAGGCTGAGAGGTGAAGCTTGTAGCCAATTCCATGTTTGATTCAGTTAGTTCAAGTAATTTTTCTTCGAGTTTGGATTTTTGCATATTCTAGTTCTTAAAAGTTGATAGCTTCGAATGTTTTATGAGAGTTCATGTGCTCCGGACATGGATTCCTTGCAATTCTCTGAGATTATCATGTTGTGCTTGTTTAGATTCGAATTATAGTAATCCTTGAGCAAGCCATAGTCCATAGGCATGGATGTTACTCCGAAGGCTCTGATTTCGAATTCTACATTGTTGAATGGGACTAGAACTTAGAAGTTCAACTTGAGTGGCATTGAATGTGTTTAATGCTTTATTTTCCAACTAGATGAGAGATAGGACTTCAAATCTAGTTGTGTATCTTGCTTGGATTGATTTGATTGACATAGGATTACTACAAGTGGATCCATGAATGCCTTAGTGCCTTTAGATCACTGTTTCTCCTTAAGTTACTGTTTTAGCATAATTATTCCAATTGAACCTCTTATCTGTTGCAAACTGAGTTGCTGGAATAACTTAGAACCTGTTTTCCAATTCCTTGTGGATCGACCTCGGTCTTACCGAGTTTTATTACTACATCGCAGCCTTGCACTTGAGGCAAGCGAACAGCTACCCATGCAAAATATGGCCCCACCTCAATTCTCAATGGAGGATACTTTAAAGGCATTTATGTAAGGGCAAACACAAATCAATCAATCAAATCAGCAAATGTTCCAAGAGCTTAAAGTCTCGGTTGATGAGATTAAGGGACGCTTGAATGCTAGGGAAGGGACCTTTCCGGCCCAACCTCAGCCTAATCCAAAGCAAGTACATGAAGTAAGCATCCCTAATCTCTCCAATCAACATATGGAGCAAGCCAAATCCATCACCACTCTTAGAAGTGGTAAGAAAATTGACAAATCTATTCCGGTGAAGGCCAACAAGTCTAATGATCCGGTAAATTCTGAGGATGAGGACGGATCTAACTTAGCCCCACAAGATACGGAACGCGTTTACAAGCCCGTAGCACCATTCCCTTCAAGATTGGTTGCTCCAAAATCTCTCCCAAAATCTCATGATATTTTAGAGATTTTCAGACAAGTCAAGATCAGCATTCCATTGCTTGATGCCATCAAACAAATCTCCTCTTACGCCAAGTTTCTAAAGGACCTATGCACAACTAAACGCAAATATAATGTGTAACAGAAGGCCTTTTTGAATGAGCAAGTGAGTGATATCCTCACTCAAAAGACCCCCCCCCCCCCCCCCAAAAAAAAAAAACAAAAAAAACAAAAAAAAAAAAAATTAAGGATCTCGGTAGTCCCACAATTTCCTACATCATTGGTGACTACCGGATTGAGTGTGCATTGCTAGACTTGGGGGCAAGCGTAAACTTGATCCCGTACTCGGTATATGAGCAATCGAGTCTTGGTGAATTAAAACCCACCAAAACCATGTTGCAACTCACTGATAGATCCATCCGTGTACCAAGAGGGATAGTTGAGGATGTTCTAGTCCAAGTTGACAAATTCTACTACTCGGTGGATTTTATCGTCTTGGACACACAACCGGTTATAGATGCTAGCACTCAAATACCGGTGATTTTAGGTCGCCCGTTCCTTGCTACATCAAACGCAATCATAAATTGCCAGAACGGGGTGATGCAATTATCTTTTGGGAACATAACATTAGAGGTGAATGTGTTCCACATGGGCAAAAGGCATTGGGATGTTGATGATGACGAGTTCTTCGAGGTAAACATGCTTGAATCTTTTGAAGAAGAAGAGCTCCTCCAACTTGAACCACTGGAAAGCTTGGAGATATTGTTCGCTTCCCCAAGTGTAGGGTTGCGATGTAGTAATAAACTCGGTAAGACCGAGGTCGATCCACAGGGACTTATGTAGGATCTCACAAACTCATCCACAAGTGTCTATTGAAATCTACTAATCAGATTTTTATATGAAATTGATGTGAGTAACAGAAGTTTAATTAAATTGAAAGTAACTAATTATAAGAAGACACTAGGGGTTCAAGGATCCACTTGTAGCAATCCTTGATGTTCAATCCGCTGTGGTTTCTCATTCTCTCAACTAGAATCGATATTCAAATCTATCTAGTCAGATGATAAAGCTGTTAAACCAAACAGTCTGTAATATGTAAGTTCCATGCATCAAATTCACTCAATGTAGGCTGATCTGAGCATGCTCAATTGCATAGGTCATTCCCCTTTTCTATAAGTCCAGTTCACAATCATAACCATCCTCAAGTCCTCTCATAAGACAAGGCTAGATCAGGATTTAAACTGGATTCAAATTACATGCACAGTCATTACATATTCCAGAAAATCAACAAAAATAGAACTTTGGTAGGAAGTCCCTTCATGAAGAGCTTAGTACTAGAGCGCACTCCGATTCCTCGGATCATACAGGTCTAGACCGTTGCAAATGAATTAAAAAACTAAGTAATTCATCCAAACATCCATGAGTCATCACAAGATTAAGAAAAATTACTTAAAAACTTGTATAAACTTCAAACCAGAGTTCATAATCATGAATTCCAAACTGAAAACCACTTAACTACGAATTAAAACATCTTGGATCCACTACAAGCTTCACCTCTTAGCCCTAGCTAAGAGGTTTAGCTGCTCATGATCCAAGGAAACATGAAACAACTACAAAAAGCATGAAAACAGCAAAGCAAACCAAACGGAGTTGTGAAACTCCAATCTTCACTTCCACAGTCTCCAACCTCGCTTGAGCCCTTCTAGGATGCCCTAGGAACAATCCCTAGGTGTCTTTTTATAGTCTGGAGGCTCCACAACTTCGGAAGAATCGAGAAATTGCGTAGGACTTACGCAGCGCAGAGAAAATCGGGCTGAAATTAGAAATTTCTAGCTTCTTACGCACAGCCGACCGGTCACGACCGGTCGGCCTTAATAGACAATCACTCCAGCAAGTATGCCCGACCGGTCAAGACCGATCGAGCCTGTTTGTCTTCAGTCCAGCAATGATGTCCGACCGGTCATGACCGGTCGGACGTTTTTCTTCTTATTCCAGCAACAATGACCGACCGGTCATGACCGGTCGGTCCTATTCATTGAAGTCCCAGCAATCCTATCCGACCGGTCATGACCGGTCGGACCTCCTTAGTACATCCAAATATGCATGGCTGACAGGTCACTGACCGGTCTGGCTTCCTTGGCCGACCGGTCACGACCGGTCAGCTCCTTTGTCTCTTCTTTTTCTTGCTTTCTTTCTTCTGCTTTCTTCTTTCTTCGCTTCCTTCTTCCTTTTCTTCTTTGGTCCTCAAATGTTCTTCATCAAAATGATCCCAAGTGAACCCTTTTTGTCTTCAATTGAGTGGAGCTCCCTCTCAGTCCTGTAGTCACAAAACATGCATTGGATTAGCCTATAAACCATACAAACCTTGCACAATGAGTGATGAATTGGGGTTAGAATATGCACAATTAAGAGCTCAACAGATATGCTTGGCACATTTCGAGGATTCCAAAGACCCCATTATTAGTGAAATTGTGCAAGCATTAAATATTGAGAAATCGGAGTTGGTACTAGTCGGTGGAGGCCTCATTTTGAAAGATTGCCACCAACCACATCAAGGCCTCTACCGTCTAATATCAAACTGTCGAAACTTGACCTTAAACCATTGCCATCCGAGCTGAAATATGTATATTTGGTTCAAGGAGAAACATTCCCGATTGTCATTGCCTCTCACCTAGGAAAAGACCAAGAGCTCAAGTTGATTGAGCTACTCAAAGAACACAGGGGAGCCATAGGTTGAACGATAGTGGACCTCAAGGGGATAGATTCTTTAGTCTATACTCACCGTATACACCTCGAAGAGAATGTGAAAACGACTAGACAACCTCAAAGAAGGTTAAATCCAAACATGATGGAGGTTGTCAAAACCGAGGTGTTAAAGCTACTAGATATGGGCATTGTCTAACCCATCTCGGATAGCCAATGGGTGAGTTCTACCCAAGTTGTCCCTAAGAAGTCCGGTATTACCATCATAGAAAACACCAACACCGAGCTTATACCGACTAGAGTGACCACCGGTTGGCGAATGTGCATAGATTATCGGAAGCTAAACACGGTCACTAAGAAGGACCACTTCCCTCTCCCATTCATAGATCAAATTTTGGAGAGGTTAGCGGGGGCACTCCTATTATTGCTTCCTAGATGACTACTTCGGTTACAATCAAATTGAGATGGCCCTAGAAGACCAAGAGAAGACCACTTTTACATGCCCGTTTGGCACCTTCGTATACCGAAGAATACCATTTGAACTATGTAATGCACCCGCCACATTCCAACGATGCATGTTGAGTATTTTCTCAAACATGGTGGGTGAATTTCTTGAGGTATTCATGGATGATTTCTCTGTTTTCGGTTGTACTTTTAAGGAGTGCCTAAATCACTTGAAGTTGGTCTTAACAAGGTGCGAGGAGAAGAACCTCGTTTTAAACTGGGAAAAGTGTCATTTCATGGTACAGAGAGGAATAGTCCTTGGACATATCATCTCGTCTAATGGAATAGAGGTAGACCGGGCCAAAATTGATATAATTTCCAATCTACCACCACCTAAAAGCATACGCGATGTGCGGTCCTTCCTAGGACACACAAGCTTTTATAGAAGGTTCATAAAGGATTTCAGTCATATCTTAAGGTTCTTATGTAACCTTCTCCAAAAGGAGAACCAATTTGAGTAGAGTGCCGAATGTCAATTAGCTTTTCCAAAGCTAAAAGACATGTTGATAACCGCTCCTATCATGCAACCACCAGATTGGTCCGTACCTTTTGAGTTGATGTAGGATGTGAGCGATTATGTTATTGGGGCGGTGCTAGGTCAAAAGAAGGATAAAAAGCTCCACGTTATCTACTATGCGAGTAGGACCTTGAATCCCGCCCAAGTCAAGTATTCGACTATGGAGAAGGAGCTCCTAGCCGTCATTTTTGCCTTAGACAAATTCAGGCCTTACTTAATAAGATCCAAGGTCATTGTTTACACAGATCATGCGACACTAAAACAACTTCTTTCTAAGAAGGATGTTAAGCCCCATTTGCTTAGATGATCCTACTCCTTCAAGAATTTGATTTAGAGATCAATGACAAGAAGGAAGTAGAGAATGTGGTGGCGGATCATCTATCCTGCCTAGTTCTACCTATTTCCATTGACGAGTCACCTATTGAGGACTAATTCCCTGATGACGAACTCTTTGTTGCTATGCATCCACCATGGTACGCTGACATAGCCAATTATCTTTCCACAGGTGATTTGCCGAGTCATTGGACTGCGCAGGACAAACGAAAATTTTTAATGGAAGTGCGCAGGTTTTTGTGGGATGAACCTTTACTTTTTAAATATTGCCCAGATCAAATAATTAGGAGATGTGTCCCTGATGATGAACATAATTCTGTCATCTCCTTTTGTTATGATCAAGCATGTGGGGGTCATTTTTCTGCCAAGAAAACCACTGTAAAAATTCTACAGTGTGATTTTTATTGGCCCACTCTATTTAAAGACACCCACAAGTTTTACAAAGTATGCGAGCATTGCCAAAAGTTAGGAGGATTATCCCATCGAAATATGATGCCTCTTACTCCAATTCAACATCTTGAAGTCTTTGACTGTTGGGCCATTGATTTCATGGGACCATTCCCCTCATCTTTTGGACATGTCTACAGATTGCTTGCCGTAGATTATGTGTCTAAATGGATAGAGACTATTCCATGTAGAACCAACGATCCTCGTACGGTTCTAAAGTTCCTTAAAGAAAACATACTTTTCAGATTTGGAACGCCTCGAACCATCATTAATGATGGTGGTTCTCATTTTTGCAATAGGCCTTTTGAAGCCTTAATGAAGAAATATGGCATTAGGCATAAAGTGAGTACCCCATACCACCCATAGACGAGTGGGCAATCTGAAATTTCCAATCGAAAAATCAAACAGATTTTATAAAAGACAGTGAGGCCCGATTGCAAAGATTGGTCACTGAGATTAGATGATGCGCTTTGGGCTCACCATATTGCTTGCAAGACCCCCATTAGAATCTTTCCTTATAAACTTGTATATGGGAAAGCTTGCCACTTGCCTATGGAGATTGAACACAAAGCCTATTGGGCAATTCAGACATTGAATTTTGACATTGACAAGGCTAACTCGCTTCGCAAACTCCAACTTAATGAGCTTGATAAGATCCGGAATGATGCTTATGAGAACTCGAGGATTTACAAGAGTAGGATGAAGGCCATTCATGACAAACATATCTTCAGAAAATCCTTCCATGAAGGTCAGAATTTGCTCTTGTACAATTTCTGACTTCATCTTTTTCGGGAAAATTGAGATCTCAATGGACCGGCCCATATATTATCAAAGAAGTTTTTCCTCATGGGGCCGTCGAGATAGAGAATGCTGTAAATGGTAACTGTTTTAAAGTGAATGGACAACACCTTAAACCATTTGTTGAGAAATTTGATTCAGAGGACATGTCCATCACTCTGAATGATCCTGTATATCAGGATGATTGATCTCCTAGTCCGACGGAGGTATAATGTAGGTAGGTTTAGTTATTTTTCTGTTTTAGTTTTGCTTGCTTAGTAGATTTAGTTGTCGGAGTTGTAGACTTCCATGATCGACTCTCTCAGGTACTATTATTCTCACTATCTTTATTTTACCATTGCTCTCATGTTCATGCTCATTGCACATCTTTTTACATTGAGGATAATGCAAGATTTGGTTGGGGTTGAGATGAGATTCCTCATCTAGCAGTTTGTAGCATTTCGAGCATCATATGTGCAAATTTTTTTTCTTCGAATTTTCTGAAAATTCAAAAATCGTTTGGAAAACCTTATTTCTATGCACTCAGGATGATATGGGTGTAAGAAAAGGAGATATGAAGTGATGAATGTTGCAAGTCTTGAACTACTTCTAATATAATGGCTTTATATGTGAATTCCCCTATTTATGTGATTAATAGAAAATTTGAACACTTTTACACCTAGTTCACATTACACGAGTTTCATGGGTTGAAAGAATTATGTGATTTGTGGATTGGCTAGACTTAGATTTGAGGTGTTGAGAAACCAAGCCGAGGTACTTTGTCCATCCTTGTCCATGGGAAAATAACGAAAGATATGGATTTCTAAAAATCCTATCTAATATAAAAGGAAAAGGAAAAGGAAGGATGAAAACATGGGAATGATGGAGAATATGGTGGAAAAATTCTGAAAAGGGCTTCCTATTACCAACCAGGGGATGGTTTATCCATAACCAAAGCCGAAAATGGGACGTAGTGTGAAAGCTGTCAGAAGGACGGTAAGGCAAATTCCTATCATAGCCTTGTTGTTGATCTGTACACCTTAAGATCTATAGTTTAGTTGATTCATGAAGAAGATGATCTTGTAAACTCATGAGATGAGCAATCACTATGCACATTAGGTTGAATTTTGTTCAAAGTTCTTCTATTTATCAATCAATCAACGGGAATTCTATATGAACACTTTTTATGTTTTGAGAGTTTAAGGTTGTAACCTCTATCACTTAGTTTCTCTAATTTTTGCACTTGTATGTCTTGGAATGTATAGAAGCATTGTTTCTAAACGAGAGTTGGATTTTAGAAGATTGAACTTGTTCCACACATGTTTTGCTTGGGACTAGCAAAAACCTGATTAGGGAGTGTGTTGAACTTCCATTTTATACATTTTCTAGCCCATTACATCACATTACATGCATGGTTTGCATGCTTAAAAGACCCATCTAATGCTTGTTTTGTGTATGTAGGAATGAAAGAGAGAGGTCATGAATTTGTTGCTAAAAGGGTCCTTTGGAACTACATTGAAGACATTTAAAAGAAGCCTTGAAGAATCACATCAGAAAGACCTGGATTAGCCAGAAGAAAGAAGAGTTCAACATACATAAAAGAAGGTCACCGGGCGCCAGCCCAACACTTGACCAGGAGCCCAAAATTGGGAGATAATATGCTGAACCTGCTGGTGATTTCTGGACCTGACCGGGTGCCCAACCAACATCTGGCCGAGCGCCCGATATTCAAAGAGGATTTCACAAAAATGCGCTGACCGAATTCAAGCACGGTCGGGTGCCCGATCACTACCTGACCCGGCGCCCGACCAGTATTCGGCGGCCGATATAAGTGCGTAAGTTTTTACGCAATCCAAGGCAGTTTGTGATTTTTCCTATAAAAGGACACCTTGGCATCTTTGCTAAGGTATCTTAGAAGAGTTCTAAGTTCGTGGGGAGCAAAGGAGATCATTGTGGAGCGACTGCAACTCCTCCAACTAGGGCTTTTTCTAGTTTTCTATGTTTTTGTGTAGTTTTTTTTTTTTTTTTGAATTCTATTTGAAGCATGATAATGCTCGGCTAGAACCTCTTAGCTAAGGCTAAGAGGTGAAGCTTGTGAGTAGTTATCATGTTGGATTCGTTCTAATTCAAGTACTTTGCTTAAAGTTTTGATTTTTAAGTTCTAGTTTGAATAAAAGTGATTTTTTGGATGTTTTATGAGAGTTCATGTGCTTCGAACATGAGTTCCTTACAATTCTTTGATAGTATCATGTTTGGATTGATTAGATTCGAATTGTAGTAACCCAAGAGTGTACCATAGTTCATTGGCATGGTTGTTACTTCGAAGGCTACATATTCGACTTCTATGTGCTTTATTAAAATTAAAACCTTATTCTTCAACTTGAGTAGAGATTGTTTGTGTTGAATGCCATATCTTCCAATTAGAAGAGAGATAGAACTTTAATTCTAGTTGTGTTATGCTTTGATGAATGAATTCACATGAGGGCTATCACAAGTGGATCCTTAAAAGCCTTAGTTCCCTTTAATTACAGATTTTTACAACTACTGTTTTAAGTTAGTTTATAAACTTGAAATCCTTAATTCCTTGAATTTGAAGTTGCTGGAACAACTTGAATTAGTTTAACTTATTCCTTGTGGATCGACCTCGGTCTTACCAAGAATTATTACTACATCGCAGCCTTGCACTTGAGGCAAGCGAACAAAAAACCAGTCAAAAAATCCCAAAAAAGTCAAACTTGGTGTTCGCTCGCCTCAAGTGCAAGGCTGCAATGTAGTAATAAATCTCGGTAAGACCGAGGTCGATCCATAGGGAATAAGGTAAATCAATTCAAGTTGTTCCAGCAACTTCAAATTCAATGAATTAAGGATTTCATGTTTATAAACTAACTTAAAACAGTAATTGTAAAAATCTGTAATAAAAGGGAACTAAGGCTTTTGAGGATCCACTTGTGATAGCCCTCATGTGAATTCATTCATCCAAGCATAACACAACTAGAATTGAAGTTCTATCCTTCTAGTTGGAAGATAGGGCATTCAAACACAAACAATCTCTACTCAAGTTGAAGAACAAGGTTCTAGTTCTAATGAAACCCATAGAAGTCGAATATGTGGCCTTTGAAGTAACGACCATGCCAATGGACTATGGTACGCTCTAGGGTTACTACAATTCGAATCTAATCAATCCAAACATGATAATTTCAGAGAATTGTAAGGAACTCATGTCCTAAGCACATGAACTCTCATAAAACATAAAAAAATATCACTTTTATTCAAACTAGAACTTAAAAATCAAAACTTTAAGCAAAGTATTTGAATTAGAACGAATCCAACATGATAACCATGTTAGTACACCTTTTGTTGTCAATTAGCGTGTTGCTTGGTCGCGTCTTGTCGTGTGAGCCCCGGTTGAAGAATTGAAGATCAAGACTTGAAGATTATGCTTCTTCCATTGCTCAAGCTCATGCTGAAACAAGATCTCAAGTAAGTTGCATATAGATCGACCATAGGAATCCCAAAACATCAAAGAATGGCGTAATGACTCACATATCTTATCCCATTCCCTCTCGACCATTGCACAAGTTGATCAGACTTGTGGTCCATGGCTGGTGCGAAACGTATTGAAGATATGTCCATACATTGGACCCTATGCACCAAATCACTTCATGCCTCATCATTGAAGTGATCCGCTATTTCGTTGCGTTGAAAGACTTGGTCCAGCAAACCCGCTGCGACAAGTTCATCTAGACAGCGGCCAGGCTTCTCAACATATCAGCAACCTTGCTGTGATGGAATCAGCTGGACAGCCGACCGGTCTTGACCGGTCGGCCAGGGACATTATCAAGTCAGAGGCTTGCAGTGATGGAATCAGCTGGACAGCCGACTGGTCTTGACCGATCGGCCAGTTATAACTAGTTATTCCAGCAAGCATAGCCGACCGGTCTTGACCGGTCGGCCTGGATTCATCAGACTGTCCAGCAAGCACAGCCGACCGGTCTTGACCGGTCGGCCTGTTTTATCAAATTGTTCCAGCAAGCACAGTCGACCGGTCTTGACCGGTCGGTCTGTTTTCTCCAAATGATCCAGCAAGCTGAGCCGACCGGTCTTGACCGGTCGGGCAGTCTCAAAAGTGGCCTATTGATTTGAATGACGACCGGTCCGTCCGACCGACTGAGACCCCTCTCTGACAGGTCGGTCGTGACCGTTTTAGATCCGTTGGGGCCATCATTTGGGGCTCTATATAGCCATGACTTGTGGTCTTTCATGGTATGCATTCAACACCCTTCAAGAGCTAAGAGAGAGAGCTTTTACTCACATCCTCCTACCCTCTTTGCTCTTGTCCCTCTTGAGTTCATCATTCAAACCTAGCCATTAATGGCTTATCAATGAGTATTCAAAGCTCGGTTTAAAGTATGAACTCAAGACCTTCATTCATGGCTGACCTACCTTCGGAATATATTTATGAGGTCGTTTATAGCCATTGAATGTTTGAAGTTTGGTAGTTCCCTCATTACCATTGCATTGAATAGGCAAGAGGAAGTAGACCAACTCTCTCCCAACTACCCGGCGTCAACATAACCTCATCATTTGCATCGGTAGCTGATCTTGGGAGCACAAAGAGAAGCTGAAGCACATGGAGCTGAAGCTACTCATCAAAGGCAACGAATCGGGGCTCAATCGTCTAGGTATGTCTAGTATTTGAGAGTCCATTTATTGAATCTATATTCCCTGGATTGGAAAACTCCGGCGGGAGTATATGTGACCATCCTTGGATTAGGATTGGTGAGAGTTTGAGATCCAAACTCGTCAAGTCCCTGGATTGGGCCATCGGCGGATGGTAATCGCGGTCCTAGATCAAAGGATGTCAAGGTTGATGGTTAACCTGATTTAAAACCAAGACTATAGTGAAATCCGGTGGTCTCATAGGTTGAAATCGTGAACCAGGAGTGGAGTAGGGAAACCGAACCACTATAAATCGTTGTGCATTGTGACATTGAATGATTGTTATGTGTTGAATGGTTTAGTCAATCGTGAATGCTAACTGTTTGATGAAATGCCTATGATAGTCCTTACTTACAAATTGCTCATATAAATGCCTGGAATGTTATTGTGATAATCTTAGTTGATAAGATTGACTTGATTAGTTTTTAATTGTAATTGGAATTTAAAAAGTCCTATTCACCCCCCTCTAGGACATTAGGCATATCTCCAAGTATCTCTATAAGCGGTAAAACCGCAATTTCAATTGGTACAGAGCGGGTTCCTCCGCTCAGGTTTAAAAACCTGGAGTGAGATCCTAAGAGAACTTGAAAATATGTCTAGAGAGGACTCTTCATCCGTTACTAAGCCTCCCTTCTTTGATGGGTCAAACTATCCATACTGGAAAGCCCGAATGTGCATCTTCTTGGAATCTATTGATTCGGATGTTAGGGACATGATTGATATTGGATATAAACCCCCAATGGACACTATATGCAAGGAAGGTGAACCGGATGTCCTCAAGCCAAGAGATAAGGCGATGTGGACCGATTATGATAAAGCTCAACGTGTTCATAATGCCAAAGGCCTGAATGCCATTTTTTGTTCAGCATTTAAAGATGAATTTGGCCGGATTCAAAATTGCACAACAAGTAAGCAGGCATGGGACATTCTTGAAGTTACTCATGAAGGAACAAGCATTGTTAAAAACTCAAAACTTCAACGCCTCTCTACACAATTTGAAAACATTACTATGGAGGAGCACGAAACATTTACTGATTTCTATACCAAATTGAACAAGATCACAAATGAAATGTGGGGCTTGGGGGATCCTATTTCGGAGCATAGGAAAATTCTGAGATCCTACCGGAATGGTTCTCTTCCAAAGTTACTACTATCGAAGAATATAGGGACCTAAATACCATGAAAGTTGAAGAATTACTAGGGTCCCTTCAAACCTATGAGCTAGGTTTCAAAACTCCCTCCAAATCCAAAAGTACAGCCCTGAAATCTTCTCACAAGAAACAAGAATCTGAATGTGGAAGTGAGGAAGATCCAGACTTAGAAGAAATGGCACTTATGGCCAAGAAATTTCAAAAATGCTTCATAACTAGGGGAAATACTTCTAGAAGGAAACCCTACTAGAAGGGTAAACCTTTTGACTCAAAGAACAACAAAGGAAAATTTGTTAAGTCAAAAGATCCTCAATGCTACAAGTGTAGTCGATTTGGTCACATTGCATCCAAGTGCACCAATAATAAAGCCAAGAAAAAGGCAATGGCGGCTACATGGGATGAGACTGAAGAATCTGAATCAGAATCAGTCATATACCAAAGTGAGGAGGAGCAAGGTTCAATCAGAATTTTAATGGCCTCCATTACTGATATTGTGCCTCAAATTGAGCCCATTGCAAAGATCACCAGAGACATTGATGATCATGAATCCTCTAACACTGAAAATGATTCCTTGAGTGATGATGAGAATGAGGAGGAAGGCCTTCAGGAGGTATATAACCAATTATACATTGAAAATATAAATACCATAAAAAAGTTGGGCCAAATGAAGGCTGAAAATGACAAACTGATAAAAAATCTTGACGGATTGAAAATAGAGAATCAAAAGATGGGTCAAGATCTAGAAGAGCTGAAAAGGAAAAATGATGAGCTTGAACAAGAAAAGAAAAAGCTCATAAGTGGTGAATCTCTAGACAAGCATGCTAGACTTGAGAAAGAACTCAAAGAGGCGAACACTGAAATTAATCGTCTTAAGTGTCAAGTCGTTGACTCTAGAAGACGGTTCACCCAAGGAGAAGAAAACCTTGAAAAACTCCTAGGTGTTGTAAGATCACCAAGGGACAAAAGACGTTTGGGCTATGACAGTCACACTTCAAAAACTACCTCAGTCCATCTGATTGTAAGAAAAGATCATGGTGCATCAAGGAGTAAAACTAGAGCATCTCCTGTCTGCCATGCTTGTGGAGACATTGGCCACTTAAAATTTGAGTGCTTGGTATTCAAAAATCCGGTCAGAAACTTGAAAGGTAAATTTGTACCGACCGGGAAAAATGTCCAAGCTAATTGGAATCCTCCCATGCATTCTTCACCAAAGAGGGGAAACATTCGAAAGAATTATTCTGCTCTTCCTAGGAAGGACAAGAGGATGAATGAACTGTTGGAGCAAATTAAAATGCTGAATTTGAAAACTGCTCTTCTCTTGCGTGAAAAAGAAAAATCTGATTCTCCCAAGAAAACTAGAGAATCTCACCATAAGAACACCTCTCATAAAAGGACAACAACTAAATGGGTTGTAAAGAACAAGTGTTTGGTCATTCATACTACCTTAAAAGCTGGGAATACCCCTAGATGGTACTTGGATAGTGGTTGCTCTAAACACATGACAGGTGATAGATCTCAATTTTATGCATATGACGAATTTAATGGTGGATCTGTCACATTTGGTGATGGGAGCATAGCTAAAATTACTGGTAAAGGAACCATCACAGGGCCAGGTTTGCCCGAAATTGAAAATGTGTTGTATGTTGATGGCCTTAAACACAACTTACTGAGTATCTCACAGATTTATAATGAAGAGCACTCAGTAAGCTTCTCCAAAGATATGTGCAAGATCCTGAACTCCACAGGAAAATTAGTCATGAAAGGTCTACGCACAGGAGACAACTGCTATGTCATTGAAAATCACAACAATTCAAGCTCCTCCACCATGTGTCACGTGGCCGTTCAGGATGAAACAGAACTATGGCACCATCGACTCGGTCATATACATTATAGAAATCTGTTTAAACTGAGTCAGAAAAATTTGGTGAGAGGTCTACCCAAGATGGGTAAAAGACCAAATGCTGTGTGCATCGCATGCCAAAAAGGTAAACAAATCGAGGTTGCACACAAGAAAACCTTTATCCTGGTCACATCAAAATCATTTGAAATGCTACACATGGACCTAGTTGGTCCTACTAGGGTACGTAGCCAAGGTGGAAAACGATACTTCTTTGTAGTCGTTGATGATTACTCTAGATTCACATGGGTTGCCTTCCTAAGAGAAAAATCTTACACTTTTGGTGAATTCCAAAAACTAGTGAAGCGACTTCATAATGAGAAAGGATACATGGTAGCAAGAATCAGGAGTGATCATGGCCGTGAATTTGAAGATCATCGTTTGAAGGCATTATGTGATGAATTGGGTATTCGTCATGAGTTCTCAGCACCCAAAACACCTCAACAAAATGGGGTTGCTGAAAGGAAAAATAAAGTGTTGTTGGATATGGCTACAGCTATGCTTAATAATAAAAATCTTGCTCAAAATCTGTGGGCTGAAGCTGTTAACACTGCCTGCTATATTATTAATCGAGTTTATTTAAGGGCAGGTCTAAACAAAACAGCTTATGAACTGTGGTGTGGAAAGACACCAAATGTAAAATACTTTAAGGTCTTTAGTAGTACATGCTATATTCTGAGAGACCGAGAGAATTTGGGAAAGTTTGACTCCAAAAGTGATGAGGGTATCTTCTTAGGATACTCATTAAATAGTAGAGCTTTTCGTATCTACAACCTTCGAACCTCATCAGTTCAAGAGTTAATCAATGTGACTGTGGATGATAGCTTGGATAAATCTGTGTCTCCAGGTGATGAAGAAGAAGATGAGGGCATATGCGAGATAGGTAAATCTGATAAACAACCCTCATCTCCAAATGCCCCCACTGCTCCTGGTGATGTACAAATTGTCAAGGATCACCCCCTCAATCAAATCATTGGGGATCCTAGCATTAGTGTCAATACCAGGAGACAATTGGAGGCAGTCAACAGTCACTTGTGTTTCACATAAAAAATAGAACCAAAAAATGCTGATAAAGCTCTAAATGATGAATTCTGGATCCTTGCAATGAAGGAAGAGCTTCAACAATTCATTAGAAATGAAGTGTGGTATCGGGTCGACAGGCCGGAAAGGAAAAATGTTATTGGAACCAAATGGATTTTCAAGAATAAATCCGATGAATCTGGGAATGTAATACAAAATAAGGCTCGGTTAGTGGCTCAGGGATATTCACAAATTGAAGGGATTGATTTTGATGAAACATTACCCCTGTAGCCAGACTCGAGTCTATTAGAATTCTTATAGCTGTTGCTTGTGCGTTAAAGTTCAAACTATTTCAAATGGACGTAAAGAGTGCCTTCTTGAATGTTATTCTTGATGAGGAAGTGTATGTTGAACAACCAAAAGGATTCATTGATCCTAAGTATCCTCACAAAGTGTACCGGTTGAAAAAGGCGCTTTACGGACTCAAGCAAGCACCCCGTGCATGGTATGAACGCTTAACTCATTTTCTTGTAGACCATGATTTTGCTAGGGGGAGCGTTGACAAAACTCTATTTATTAGAGAAGCCGAGAATTCTGTGTTGATTGCCTAGATTTATGTGGATGACATTGTTTTTGGATCCACTTGTGAGAAAATGTCCATCTCCTTTGCTAAATTAATGACATCTGAATTTGAGATGAGTATGGTAGGAGAACTGAACATGTTTCTAGGGCTTCAAGTAAAACAACTTGCATCAGGTATATTCATTACTCAAGCCAAATATGCTAAAGACCTTGTTAAGAGATTTGGCTTAGACTCTGGTCGTTCCTACACTACACCTATGAGCACCACTATTAAACTATCAAAAGACCTTGCAGGGAAAAGTGTAAATCAACATCTTTATAGAAGCATGATTGGTAGTCTTCTTTATCTCACTGCTAGCAGACCAGATATTGCTTTTAGTGTAGGTGCTTGTGCTCGGTTTCAGGCTGATCCCAAAGAATCTCACCTTACCGCTATTAAACGGATCATCCGGTTTGTTGGATGCACTACCGAATACGGTCTTTGGTACCCTTTTGATTCATCTACAGATATTGCAGGGTATTCAGATGCCGACTGGGCTGGTAACATGGATGATCGTAAATCAACCAGCGGTGGGTGTTTTTATGTTAGAAATTGCCTTGTGGCGTGGCATAGTAAGAAACAAAACTCCATCTCTTTATCCACAGCCCAAGCAGAATACATTGCTGCTGTTAGTTGTTGTGCCCAATTATTATGGATAAAACAAACCTTGACCGATTATGGGATTAACTAAGGCACAATGACTCTATTTTGTGACAATACTAGTGCCATAAATATATCGAAATATCCAGTTCAGCACTCGCGCACTAAGCACATAGATATTAGGCACCATTTTATTCGAGAATTGGTTGAAGATCACATAATATCTCTCGAACATGTGCTTACCGAGAATCATCTAGCTGACATCCTAATGAAACCTTTGGACTCGGTTCGCTTTGCGAACCTCCAGAAGTCCATCGGTGTTGGATGTATCTAGTTTATCTAACAAGTGTATGTTTTGCAGGAAAAATCTGAGGATTAAGCCTCCCTTTCTGATCTTTATAGGTATATCTGAGGATCTTTGCCTTTTTTCATTGCTTTCTACGAAAATCTGAGATCATAGTCCCAATTCTTGTCCTCTATCGATAAATCTGGACCTTAAGGGTCCCTCATTTTGTGTTAAGGTGTACCTTGGTAGACCATGACCATGGATGTTGTACCCTTGGTAAGGGTACTTGGTTTTAAATGATAATGGTCTGTCCAAAGGACAGACTCTCTATCCAGCTAATCCAGTGCAGTATTCCTGT
This sequence comes from Liriodendron chinense, assembly GCA_003013855.2. Lineage (NCBI taxonomy): Eukaryota > Viridiplantae > Streptophyta > Magnoliopsida > Magnoliales > Magnoliaceae > Liriodendron > Liriodendron chinense. The sequence continues at coordinate 121,061 of ML058402.1, forward strand.
CAAAATTGTGCAAAACTGCTTGCCGACCGGTCAAGACCGGTCGGACGTCTCCCAGACCTGTCTGGACTCAATCACTCATGCCATCCGACCGGTCAAGACCGGTCGGGCTGTGAAGAAAATGCTGCTGGAATTCTCATTTCTCGTCCCACGACCGGTCACGACCGGTCGTGCGTCCCAGTCCAGCGAGCCCGCGCGTCAGCCGTCTGAAAGGGGGGGTCTTTAAAACCGGTTGGAGCTCATTTTAGGTCAACCACTTCCCATTTTCTCACCTCCACTTGCTGCTTCAGCTCCCCCTCTTGCTCTCCAAGGTGATTTCGAGGTGATTCGTTACAAGATTCGAGGTTCTAACCTCCTCTACTTTACTCCTCTTCACTCTCATTCATTTGGTAAGGGATTCCTTCTCTTCACTCTCACTCATCTTTGGTTCATCCCTTTCCTTCATCTCTAGGAGTTATTTAGAGATCTTCTTGCCTCTTCCATGTCTTCCTAAGAGAGCGAAGATGCGCTCCCTTTGAGGCGGAGTGATTGACCCAAGGCAAAACCTAAGCCTCCTCCTCCTCGCCCTTTAAAGACCAAGAAAACAGCTTCCAAAGGGAAAGGGGCTGCCTCATCTTCTGTTCCCCCTGTTCAATCCAAATCCTTGGGGAAAAATGTTTCATCCCATTCCACCCATTGGGATGATTTCAAGGATAAGGAGGTAGTTTGTGAAAAATCAGTCAAATTGGTTGACTTGTCCGACTATAATGTTCGTTCCATTTTGGATGCCATCAATTGGGGCCCCGTACTCCACATGGGGGGCTCGGTCCAGTTTGACATTGTATGGAAATTTTATACATCTTGTGTCCATGTCACTTCCTCTCCCCCCTCTTTTAACGTCGAGGTTGGTGATCGGGATTGTCTTTTTACTTTGAAATCTATATCAGAATTTGTTGGCGTTCCTATTGTTCAGAAGCCTACTTTCGATTTTTCCTCCTTGGGTCCCAAACCTAATCTAGTTATTGCTCAATTCCTATGTGGTGATGGGACACCCAAATGGGTAGGAGGTGCACTTCGAGCATCTTCTATGACATGGGATTTTCACATTTTGCACAACCTTTTCCTCTGCAATGTATACCCGCGGATGAGTAACAAGGTGGATGCCACCGAAACCATGTTTCGGTTGCTGTATCGTGTTGGTAAGGGTCATCCGCTCTGCCTTCCCACTCGGATCATGAATATTATTCACCAGGTCATCCTGCGCGACGATGGAAACTCCATCAGTCTACCTTTTGAGCATCTCATATGCACATTAGCTGAGCATATTGGCATTGTCGGTACTGATAAAGTTCACAAGCCTGTCATTATCAACCGTACCCTCATTGCTCGTATGGAGCTTACCAAAGAAGTCATCCAGAGTCATCTTCTGCAGGAGCAGCAGCAGGATCCAGCCGAGCCGTCCCAGCCTGAGGCTCCACCTGCCTCCACTGGCCCTTCCCACACTTCACCATCAGCTCCTTCCTCTGATCCATCCCTCGATCCGCGAGCAGCTCCAGGTCGATTCAGTACGCCTCCTAGAGCCTTTTCTCGACGACGATCCCCTTCCGTGGATCCACCTTAATACATTGCTGAGCTTCACCAGCTTAGGGAGGGTATATTTCAGCGACTTGACAGGCTCAAGCAGACTGGGGACCAGATTTTGTAGGGTCAGGCCACCATACTTGTACAGCAGGAGGCCCTTGTCACTCGCCAGGCACAGTTGGAGAGGCGGATAGAGATATGGGAGCGCGCGGCGCGTGGGGACGTTCCACCCCCTGATCTGGGAGATAAAACAGATTACTAGTCTCATGTCTTGGTCACAGTTACTTTTTGTATGACCAAAGGCATTGTCTGGATTTCATGCACTATCTTTTATGGGTTGTCTATATATTTTGCACGGATTGATACATATTTGCATTTGGGCTGCTTGCCCATTTTGGTATATATATGGATGTTATAATTATATCTTTTTATATGAGCTTTTGATCTTTTTATTGAATATCTGTGGGAGGATGGATGGTTTGGGCACATTTGCCCTTTTTTAGCTCTTGCTTTGTGTTCCGTGTTTTTCTAGATATACATCTGGAGGGGTGGTTGGTTGATTGGGCTATAAGCCCTCTATGCTTTCATGATTACTTGTATATCTGGCATGATTTGTTCTTTGAATCTCCTCAGGGCTTAAATTTCTATATCTCTTCCCTGTCTTATGTGATTGACATATTTTCGGCGCTAGCCTTGCAGCTTTATTAGGCATATCTTTTTGCTGGCTAACCCTTGTCAATTACTAACAAAAAGGGGGAGAATCATCCCACCTAGAAGGTCCGATTATATCTTTTTGCAGGACTTTGTAGGTGCAAGCATTGAGGGGGAGATTTTGAAGAAAATCGAGTCTGTACATGTCCTTTTGTAAAGATTATTTTGTATATCTGTATAGACATGTTTATGGGTGTATATTTCTTTCTGTTTAAGGGTCAATCATGATAAGGAGTCATGATTTGTCTAGGTTAGATGTTTTGTCACGCAATTGACAAAGGGGGAGATTGTTAGTGCACCTTTTGTTGTCAATTCGCGTGTTGGTTGGTCGCGTCTTGTCGTGTGAGCCCCGGTTGAAGAATTGAAGATCAAGACTTGAAGATTATGCTTCTTCCATTGCTTCAGCTCATGCTGAAACAAGATCTCAGGTCAGTTGCATATAGATCGACCATAGGAATCCCAAAACATCAAAGAATGGCGTAATGACTCACATATCTTATCACATTCCCTCTCGACCCTTGCACAAGTTGATCAGACTTGTAATCCATGGCTGGTGCAAAACGTATTGAAGATATGTCCATACATTGGACCCTATGCACCAAATCACTTCATGCCTCATCATTGAAGTGATCCGCTATTTCGTTGCGTTGAAAGACTTGGTCCAGCAAACCCGCTGTGACAAGTTCCTCTAGACAGCGGCCAGGCTTCTCAACACATCAGCAACCTTGCTGTGATGGAATCAGCTGGACAGCCGATCGGTCTTGACCGGTCGGCCAGGGATATTATCAAGTCAGAGGCTTGCAGTGATGGAATCAGCTGGATAGCCGACTGGTCTTGACCGGTCGGCCAGTTATAACTAGTTATTCCAGCAAGCATAGCCAACCGGTCTTGACCGGTCGGCCTGGATTCATCAGACTGTCCAGCAAGCACAGCCGACCGGTCTTGACCGGTCGGCTTGTTTTATCAAATTGTTCCAGCAAGCACAGCCGACCGGTCTTGACCGGTCGGCCTGTTTTCTCCAAATGATCCAGCAAGCTAAGCCGACCGGTCTTGACCGGTCGGCCTGTATTTTGAATTCACTCCAGCAAGGGGGTCCGACCAGGTCTTGACCGGTCGGGCAGTCTCAAAAGTGGCCTATTGATTTGAATGACGACCGGTCTGTCCGACCGACTGAGACCCCTCTCTGACAGGTCAGGTCGTGACCGCTTTAGATCCGTTGGGGCCATCATTTGGGGCTCTATATAGCCATGACTTGTGGTCTTTCATGATATGCATTCAACACCCTTCAAGAGCTAAGAGAGAGAGCTTTTACTCACATCCTCCTACCCTCTTTGCTCTTGTCCCTCTTGAGTTCATCATTCAAACCTAGCCATTAATGGCTTATCAATGAGTATTCAAAGCTCGGTTTGAAGTATGAACTCAAGACCTTCATTCATGGCTGACCTACCTTCGGAATATATTTATGAGGTCGTTTATAGCCATTGAATGTTTGAAGTTTGGTAGTTCCCTCATTACCATTGCATTGAATAGGCAAGAGGAACTAGACCAACTCTCTCCCAACTACCCGGCATCAACATAACCTCATCATTTGCATCGGTAGCTAATCTTGGGAGTACAAAGAGAAGCTGAAGCACGTGGAGCTGAAGCTACTCATCAAAGGCATCGAATCGGGGCTCAATCGTCTAGGTATAGTCTAGTATTTGAGAGTCCATTTATTGAATCTCTATTCCCTGGATTGGGAAACTCCGGGGGAGTGTACGTGACCATCCTTAGATTAGGATTGGTGGGAGTTTGAGATCCAAACTCGTCAAGTCCCTGGATTGGGCCATCGGCGGATGGTAAACGCGGTCCTAGATCAAAGGATGTCAAGGTTGATGGTTAACCTGATTTAAAACCAAGACTATAGTGAAATCCGGTGGTCTCATCGGTTGAAATCGTGAACCGGGAGTGGAGTAGGGAAACCGAACCACTATAAATCGCTGTGCATTGTGAGATTGAATGATTGCTATGTGTTGAATGGTTTAGTCAATCATGAATGCTAACTGTTTGATAAAATGCCTATGATAGTCCTTGCTTACAAATTGCTCATATAAATGCCTGGAATGTTATTGTTATAATCTTAGTTGATAAGATTGACTTAATTAGTTTTTAATTGTAATTGAAATTTAAAAAGTCCTATTCACCCCCCTCTAGGACATTAGGCATATCTCCAGGTATCTCTATAAGCGGTAAAACCGCAATTTCAAACCACTCACAAGCTTCACCTCTTAGCCTTAGCTAAGAGGTTTTAGCTGAGCATTATCATGCTTCAACTAGATTTCAAAGGAAAACTAAACAAAAACATGAAAAACTAGAAAAGAAATCCTAATCGGAGGAGTTGCGGTCGCTCCCTGGTGATCTCCTTTGCTCTCCACGAACTTAGAACTCTTCTAGGATACCTTAGCAAGGATGCCAAGGTGTCCTTTTATAGGAAAAACCACGAACTGCCTCGGATTGCGTAAAAATTTACGCACTTGTATCGACAGTCGGACGCTGGTAGGGCGCCCGGTCACGTTTTGGTTGGGCGCCCGACCGTGCTTGAATTCGGTCAGCAACTTAATGATAAAATCCACTTTGAATATTAGGGCGCCCGTCCATATGTTGGTCGGGCACCCGGTCAGGTCCAGAAATGCCCAGCAGTTTCAGTAGATTATCATCCAATTTCGGGCGCCCAACCATGTTTTGGTCAGGCGCTCGGTGGCCTTCTGACATGTATTCTAAACTCTTCTTTCTTCTAGCCAATCTAGGTCTTTCTGACGTGATTCTTCAGGGCTTCTTTTCAATGTGTTCAATGTGGTTCCAAAGGACCCTTTCAGCAACAATTTCATGACTTCTCTCTTACATTCCTACATACACAAAACAAGCATTAAATGGGTCTTTAAAGCATGCAAACCATGCATGTAATGTGATGTAATGGGTTAGAAAATGTATAAAATGGGAAGCTCAACACACCCCCTGTTCGCTTCCCGAAGTGTAGGCTTGCTGTTCGCTTCCCCAAGTGTAGGGTTGCGATGTAGTAATAATCTCGGTAAGACTGAGGTCGATCCACAAGGACTTATATAGGAATCCACAAAACACTTCCAATAGTTTTACTGAGAAGCTAACAAATAAGTTTTTAGGAGATTGATGTAAATAGCAATTTTGAACTAAACTAAAGTAATCAATTAATAAAAGGGCACTAGGGGTTCAAGGATCCACTTGTAGCAATCCTTGATGCTCAATTCGTTGTGGTCTCACACTTTCTCAACTAGAATCGAAATTAAGATCTATCTAGCCGGATGATAGAGCAGTTAAACCAACAATCTATCATATGTAGAATCCATGTATATGATTCACTCAATGCAAGCCAAGACGAGCATACTCAATTGCATAGGTCAGTCCCAATTCCAATAGGCTAAGATCACAATATAAACATCATTAAATCCTGTATCAAGACAAAACTAGATTATGATTTGAACTTATTTAAATCACATACACAGTCCTATATACTACAAAATTTCCATAAAAGTAGACTTTTGGTAAGAAGTTCCCACATGAAGATCATAGTGCTAGAGCGTACTCCAATTCCTCGGATCATACAGGTCTAGATTAGTTCACAACAATTAAGAACTCAAGCAATTCTTCCAAACATCCATGAGTCATCATAAGACTAAGAAAAACTACTTAATGCTTCAATTAAACTTCAAACCATTGTTCTTAAGCATGAAATCCAACTTAAAACCAAATCAAATGAATTGAAACATCTTAGATTCGCTACAAGCTTCACCTCTTAGCCCTAGCTAAGAGGTTTAGCCGTTCATGATCCAAGGAAACATGAAATAACTAAAAAAAAACATAAAAACGAGAAAGCAAACTAGGAGAAGTTGTAGAACTCCAAATCCGACTTCCGCCGTCTCCCACCGTGCTCAATCCCTTCTAAGATACCCTAGGAATGATCCTTAGGTGTCCTTTTATAGTGGGGAAGCTTCGCAGCGTCGGAATCTTCTCGAATTTGCGTAAGGTTACGAAGTGCGCAGAGAAAATCGGAGCTTGTAGAACACGCACAGTTACGCAGACTATCAACTTGAAGAACTAGAATAGATAAAAATCCAAACTTGAATTGAAAGTACTTGAATTAACTTAATCAAATCATGAAATTAGCTACAAGCTTCACCTCTCAGCCTTAGCTGAGAGATTCTAGTCGAGCATTGTCATACTACAACTAGAACTCAAATAAGAAAACATAAAAACTAGAAAAATCGGAGTTTGGAGGGTTGCAGACGCTCCACGACGACTTCCGTCCTCTCCCACAACGTCCCTTGGCTTCTATGATACCCTAGGAATAGCCCCTAGGTGTCCTTTTATAGTGAGGACGCTCGGTTGCCTCAGAATCTTCTAGAAACCGCGTAAGGTTACGCAGTGCGCAGTATTTTTCGGAGCCCAAAATAGCAATTGCCTATTTTTGTATGTGGCCGACTGGTCGGACGACCGGTCGGACTGGCCTGGCCGACCGGTCACTACCGGTCGGACCACTCTCTTTAACGGTCCAGGGAGCTCAAGTGGGAGGATGACCTGCTGGCCGACCGGTCAAGACCGGTCGGACCAGACTGGTTGTTAGTCCGGCAAGCACACAGGGGGCACCAACCGGTCAAGACCAGTTGGACCAACTGGTCCTTCCAGTGATTTCCAAAGATGTGGCCGACCGGTCGGACTTGCTATTCTTCTTTTTTTTCTTCTTTTCTTTATTCTCTTTTCTCCCTCTTTCTTCTTCCTTCTTTGGTCCACCTTGGACCTTCATTCATAGGTTCTAAATGGACCCTTTTTGGTCTCCAATTGAGTGAAGTCTGCTCTCATCCCTACAATCACAAAACATGCGTTAGATGGGCCTTTTAATCATGAAAACCATGCATATAATGTGATGTAGTGGGCTATGCAATGTATAAATTGGAGGTTTAACACACCCCCCAACCAGCTTTTTGCTAGTCCCAAGCAAAACATGCGTGAATAAGTTCAAACCTCCAAACCCAACTCTCCTTCAGAAACCATGTTTCTATCCATTCCAAGACATACAAGTATAAAATTTGGAGAAACTAGGTTATAGAAATTGCAAACTTAAACTCTCAAAGCATAATAAGTGTCTACATGAAATTCCCGCTGATTGATTGATAAATAGAAGAACTCGAACAACTTCAACCTAGTGTGCATAGTGAAAGTTCATCTCATGAGTTTCTGGGATTATATTCTTCATAGATCAACTAAACTGTAAATCTCAAGGTGCACAGAGTAACAACAAACCTATGACAGGAATTTGTCTTACCGTCCTTCTAACGGCTTTCACACTACGTCCCATTTCAGGCTTTGGTTACAGGTAGACCATCCCCTGGTTGGTAATAGGTAGCCCTTTTCAGAATTTTCCACCATTTTTCCATCATTCCCAATTTCATCCTTGCTTTTCCTTTTTCTTTTAAATTAGATAGGATTTTAAAAATCCGTATCTTTCGTTATTTTCCCATGGACAAGGATGGACAAAGTACCCCGGCTTGGTTTCTTAACACCTTTAAATCACGTCTAGCTAATCCACAATTTGTATAATCCTTTCAACTCATGAAAATCGTGTAATGTGAACTTGGTGTAAAGAGTGTTCAAATTTTCTATCAATCACAACAACAGGGAAACTAACATATAAAACCATTATGTTGGGAGAAATTCAAGACTTACAACATCACACACTTCGTATCTCCTCTTCTTATACTCATACCATCTCGAATGCATGGAAATAAGGTTTTCTAAAGGAGTTTTGAAATTTTAGAAAATTCGAAAAACTTTGCGCATATGAGGCTCGAAATGTTGCAACATGCTAGAAGAAGAATCTCATCTCACCCCCCAACCAAATCTTGCATTGTCCTCAATGTGAAAAGATATGTAATGAGCATGAACATGAGAGCAATGGTAAAATATAAGAGAGTGAGAACAATAGTACCTGAGAGAGTCGATCATGGAAGTCTGCAACTCCAACAACTAAATGACTAAACAAACAAACTTAAACAACTAAACCTACCTATGCTATACCTCCGTCAGACTAGGAGATCAATCATCCTGATACACAGGATCATTCAGAGTGATGGACATGTCCTCTGAATCAAATTTCTCAACAAATGGTTTAAGGCGTTGTTCATTAACTTTAAAACAATTACCATTTGTTGCATTCTCAATCTCAACGGCCCTATGAGAAAAAACTTCTTTGATAATATATGGGCCGGTCCATCGAGATCGTAATTTTTCCTAGAAAAAGATGAAGTTGGGAATTGTACAAGAGCACTTTCTGTCCTTCATGGAAAGATTTCCTGAAGATGTGCTTGTCATGAAAGGCCTTCATCTTACTCTTGTAGATTCTTGAGTTCTCATATGCATCGTTCCGGATCTCATTAAGCTCATTTAATTGAAGTTTACGAAGCGAACTAGCCTTGTCAATGTCAAAATTTAAAGCCCGAATTGCCTAATAGGCTTTATGTTCTATTCCACAGGCAAGTGGCAAGCTTTCCCATAGACAAGTCTATAAGAGGACATTCCAATGGGTGTCTTGTAAGCGATACGGTGAGCCCAAAGTGCATCATCTAATCTCAGGGATCAATCCTTGCGATCCGGCCTCACCGTCTTTTCCAAAATCTATTTGATTTCCCTATTGGAGATTTCAGCTTGCCCACTTGTCTGTGGGTGGTATGGGGTGCTCACTTTATGCCTAATACCGTATTTCTTCATTAAAGCTTCAAAAGGTCTGTTGCAAAAGTGAGAACCACCATCACTAATGATGGCTCGAGGCGTCCCAAATCTAGAGAGTATGTTTTCTTTGAGGAACTTGAGAACCGTGCGATGATCGTTGGTTCTACATGGGATATCCTCTATCCATTTAGACACATAGTCTACGACAAGCAAAATATAGACATGTCCAGAAGATGAGGGGAATGGTCCCATGAAATCGATGCCCCAACAGTCAAAGACTTCAAGATGTTGAATTGGGGTGAGAGGCATCATATTTCGATGGGATAATCCTCCTAACTTTTGACAACGCTCGCATGCTTTGCAAAACTCGTGGGTGTCCTAAATAGCGTGGGCCAATAAAAACCACACTGCAGAATTTTTGCAGTGGTTTTCTTGGCGGAAAAATGACCCCCACATGCTTGATCATGACAAAAGGAGATGACGGAATTATGTTCATCATCAGGGGGACATCTCCTTATGATTTGGTCTGGGCAATATTTAAACAATAAAGGTTCATCTCAGAAAAATCTGCGCACTTCCCTTAGAAATTTACGTTTGTCTTGCGCAATCTAATGAATCGGCATCGCACCTGTGGATAGATAATTAGCTATGTCAGCGTACCATGGTGGATGCAAAGCAACAAAGAGTTGCTCATCAGGGAATGAGTCCTCAATAGGTGACTCGTCAATGGAATTAGGTAGGACTAGGCGGGAGAGATGATCCGCCACCACATTTTCTACCCCCTTCTTGTCTTTGATCTCCAAGTCGAATTCTTGAAGGAGTAGGATCCATCTAAGCATACGGGGCTTGGCATCCTTCTTAGAAAGAAGGTGTTTCAGTGCCGCATGATCTGTGTAAACGATGACTTTGGATCCTATTAAGTAAGGCCTGAATTTGTCTAAGGCAAAGATGATGGCTAGGAGCTCTTTCTCCGTAGTTGAGTAATTAACTTGGGCGGGATTCAAGGTCCTACTTGCGTAGTAGATAACATGGAGCTTCTTATCCTTCTTTTGGCCTAACACCGCCCTAATAGCATAATCGCTCGTGTCGCACATCAACTCAAAAGGTATGGACCAATCCGGTGGTTGCATGATGGGAGCGGTTGTCAACATGTCTTTTAGCTTTGAAAAAGCTGATTGACATTCGACACTCCACTCAAATTGGTTCTCCTTTTGTAGAAGGTTACATAAAGGCCTTGATATATGGCTAAAATCCTTTATGAATCTTCTATAGAAACCGGCGTGTCCAAGGAAGGACCGCACATCGTGTATGCTTTTGGGTGGTGGTAGATTGGAAATTATGTCAATTTTTGCCTGGTCTACCTCTATTCCATTGGACGAGATGATATGTCCAAGGACTATTCCTCTTTGTACCATGAAATGGCACTTTTTCCAGTTTAAAACGAGTTTCTTCTCCTCACACCTTATCAAGACCAACTTCAAGTGATTGAGGCACTCGTCAAACGTACAACCAAAAACAAAAAAGTCATCCATAAATACATCGAGAAACTCACCCACCATGTCCGAGAAAATACTCAACATGCATCGTTGGAATGTGGCGGGTGCATTACATAGCCCGAATGGCATTCTTCGGTAAGCGAAGGTACCAAACAGGCATGTAAATGTGGTTTTCTCTTGGTCCTCTAGGGCTATCTCAATTTGGTTGTATCCGGAATAGCCATCTAGGAAGCAATAATAGGAATGGCCTGCTAACCTCTCTAAAATTTGATCCATGAATGGGAGAGGGAAGTGGTCTTTCCTAGTGACCGTGTTGAGCTTCCAATAATCAATGCACATACACCAACCGGTGGTCACCCTAGTCGGTATAAGCTCGTTGTTGGCATTTTCTATGATGGTAATACCGGATTTCTTGGGGACAACTTGGGTAGGACTCACCCATTGGCTATCCGAGATGGGGTAGATGATACCCACATCTAATAGCTTTAACACCTCGGCTTTGACAACCTCCATCATGTTTGGATTTAGCCGTCTTTGAGGTTGTCTAGTTATTTTTGCATTTTCTTTAAGGTGTATACGGTGAATACAAACCAAAGAATCTATCCCTTTGAGATCCACTATTGTCCAACCTATGGCTTCCCTATGTTCTTTGAGTAGCTCAATCAACTTGAGCTTTTGGTCTTTCTCTAGGTGAGAGGCAATGACAACTGGGAAAGTTTCCTCTTGACCCAAATATACATATTTAAGCTTGGATGGCAATGGTTTAAGGTCAAGCTTCGGTGGTTTGATGTTAGACGGTAGAGGCCTTGATGTGGTTGGTGGCAACTTTTCAAAATGGGGCCTCCACTGGCTAGTACCAACTACCGGTCTCTCTACATTCAATGCTTGCACAATTTCACTAATTATGTGGTCTTTGTAATCCATGAAATGTGCCAAGCATGTCTCTAAGCTTTCTAGTGGTTCAAGTTGGAGGAGTTCTTCTTCTTCAAGAGATTCAAGCATGTTTACCTTGAAGAACTCGTTATCATCAACATCCTTATGTCTTTTGCCCAAGTGGAACACATTCACCTCTAGTGTCATGTTCCCAAAGGATAATTGCATCACCCCATTCCGGCAATTGATGATTGCGTTTGATGTAGCAAGGAATGGGCGGCCTAAGATCACTGGTATTTGAGTGCTAGCATCTAAAACCAGTTGTGTGTCCAAGACGATAAAATCTACCGGGTAGTAGAATTTGTCACTTGGACTAGAACATCCTCGACTATCCCCCTCGGTACATGGATAGATCTATCAGCGAGTTGCAACATGGTTTTGGTGGGTTTTAATTCACCAAGATCCAATTGCTCATATACCGAGTATGGGATCAAGTTTACGCTTGCCCCCAAATCTAGCAATGCACGCTCAATCCGGTAGTCTCCAATGATACATGAGATTGTGGGACTACCGGGATCTTTGAATTTTCAGGGGGTCTTTTTAGTGAGAATGGCACTCACTTGCTCATTTAAGAAGGCCTTTTGTTGCACGTTATATTTGCGTTTAGTTGTGCATAGGTCCTTTAGAAACTTGGCATAAGAGGGGATTTGTTTGATGGCATCAAGCAAAGGAATGTTTATCTTGACTTGTCTGAAAATCTCTAGAATGTCATGAGAGTTTGGAAGAGATTTTGGGGCAACCAATCTCGAAGGGAATGATGCTATGGGCTTGTAAATGCGTTCCTGTTTCTTGTGGGGCTAAGTTAGATCCATCCTCATCCTCAGAATTTACCAGATCATTAGGCTTGTCGGCCTTCACCAGAATAGATTTGTCAATTTGTTTACCACTTCTAAGAGTGGTGATGGATTTGGCTTGCTCCATGTGTTGGTTGGAAGGATTAGGAATGCTCACTTCATGTACTTGCTTTGGATTGGGCTGAGGTGTTAGTGCACTGATTTGTGCATTGTATTGTTAATTGCGTGATCATTAAGTCAGTCAAGTCTCGTGAGCCCCGATGAAGATTGAAGACTCAAGACTTGAGGACCAAAGTAGCTTTCCGCACTCAAATTCAAGCCAGATCAAGCTCGGAAGGTAAGTTGCATATAGACAGCCTATAGGATCCCAAAACATCCAAGTCTATGGCATTCAAATCGCATTTTATCTTTGCCAATTGATCCACGGACTTAAGGTCAAGATGATCAGTCTTGGATCTCCATTATGTAGGTGCAAATCAGTTGAAAAACATAGGAAAATCATCTCTATGTGCACTATTAAAGACAAGGGAGTTCACTCCATTTCAGGCCGTAAAATTAAGCCTGACGACCGATCGGGCGACCGGTCGGATGAAACAGGGTCTCAGACAGAAAGCTTTTGAAAGAGAAAACTCATAAAAGATCTGACTAAAGACCGGTCTGAGGACCAGTCGCTGGTCTCCTAGGACCGGTGGCACGACCGGTCGCATATGGACGAAATATGTCCAGCAACATTTGAAGAAAATTGGTTAAATAGGGAGACCGGTCGTGACCTCCCAAGACCGGTCGCTGACCTCCCACGACCGATCATACGACCGGTCACAAATGGACCAAAAAACCTCCAGAGACTTTAGGGGTGTTTTTCATATAGGGAGACCGGTCTCAAGACCGGTCGTCAGACCGATCGGAGGCACAATCAAGACCGGTCGTTGGCCTGTTTAGACAGGTCGTACGTCATCGTTTTCTATCCGTTGGAGCCTGATTCTTGGAGCCTATAAAGGCATATTTCGAGGGCTTTGATGATAGAACTTGCACACCCATTTAGAGCATTAAGAGAGGCTATTAAGGCTTTCATCTAATCTCTTTTGCTCATCATAGTCTTGAGTTCATCCTTCAAACCTAGCCATTAATGGCACTACATTGAGTATTCAAAGCTCAGTTTGAACAATGAACTCAAGCATGGCATTCATGGCTTGTCCCTATCATTCAATCTTCATCTTGAAGTCATTTATAGCCATTGAATGATCCAATTGATGGTTCCTTCATTATCCATTGCATTGTAATAGGAATATGTAACATCAACACCTTCTCCCACCTACCAGGCACTAGTCTAGGAACATCATATGCATTGGTAGCTGATCGTGGGAGCTTGGAGAGGAGCTAAGACATTCGTGGAAGCTAAAGCTACTCATCAACGACGCTAAATTGGGGCTCAATCGTCTAGGTATGTCTAGTATTTGAGAGTCCATTTATTGAATCACTATTCCCTGGATTGGGAAACTCCGGCGGGAGTGTACGTGACCGTCCTTGGATTAGGATTGGTGAGAGTTTGAGATCCAAACTCGTCAAGTCCCTGGATTGGGCCATCGGCAGATGGTAAACGCGGTCCTAGATCAAAGGATGTTAAGGTTGATGGTTAACCTGATTTAAAACCACGACTATAGTGAAATCCGGTGGTCTCATAGGTTGAGATCGTGAACTGGGAGTGGAGTAGGGAAACCGAACCACTATACATCGTGTGCAATATGGTGAATGCATTTTGTCTATTTTGTTCCTTGTTGATCAATCTTATAAGTGCTTAACTGTATGCCCATCTTATGTTTGACAAAATGTGTTAGTACACTTTTTGTTGTCAATTGGCGTGTTGGTTGGTCGCGTCTTGTCGTGTGAGCCCCGGTCGAAGAATTGAAGATCAAGACTTGAAGATTATGCTTCTTCCATTGCTCAAGCTCATGCTGAAACAAGATCTCAGGTAAGTTGCATATAGATCGACCATAGGAAACCTAAAACATCAAAGAATGGCGTAATGACTCACACATCTTATCCCATTCCCTCTCGACCCTTGCACAGTTGATCAGACTTGTGGTCCATGGCCTGGTGCAAAACGTAACTGAAGATATGTCCATACATTGGACCTCATGCACCAAATCACTTCATGCCTCATCATTGAAGTGATCCGCTGTTGCGTTGCGTTGAAAGACTTGGTCCAGCAAACCCGCTGTGACAAGATCATCTAGACAGCCGACCGGTCTTGACCAGTCGGGCAGAACTGTAAGAAATGGACAGCAACCTTGCTGTAATCAAAGTGTCTAGAAAGCCGACCGGTCTTGACCGGTCGGCCAGGCTCCTCAACTCAACAGCACCTTACTGTAGTATATTCAGCTGGACAGTCGACCGGTCTTGACCGGTCGGCCAGGTGCATCAAAAGAAGTCAGAGGCTTGCTGTGATGAAATCAGTTGGACAGCCGACCGGTCTTGACCGGTCGGCCAGGGACATTATCAAGACAGACTTGTTGTAATATGGTCAGATTGACAGCCGACCGGTCTTGACTGGCCGGCCAGTTATACTTAGTTATTCCAGCAAGCATATCCGACCGGTCTTGACAGGTCGGACTGGAAACAGCAGGTAGTCCAGCAAGCTGAAGTCGACCGGTCTTGACCGGTCGGCCTGTATTCATCAGCCTGTCCAGCAAGGTGTGACAACCGGTCTTGACCGGTCGGCCTGTATTTTGAAATCCTCCAGCAAGGTGAGCCGACCTGTCTTGACCGGTCGGCCTGTATTTCGAATGCTTCCAGCAAGGGGATCCGACCAGTCTTGACCGGTCGGGCAGACCCAGATGTGGCCCAGATATTTGAATTCCGACCGGTCCGTCCGACCAGTTGAGACCCCTCTCTGACAGGTCGGACATGACCGTTTTAGATCCGTTGGGGCCATCATTTGGGGCTCTATATAGTCATGACTTGTGGTCTTTCATGGTATGCATTCAACACCCTTCAAGAGCTAAGAGAGAGAGCTTTTACTCACATCCTCCTACCCTCTTTGCTCTTGTTCCCCTTGAGTTCATCATTCAAACCTAGTCATTAATGGCTTATCAATGAGTATTCAAAGCTCGGTTTGAAGTATGAACTCAAGACCTTCATTCATGGCTGACCTACCTTCGGAATATATTTATGAGGTCGTTTATAGCCATTGAATGTTTGAAGTTTGGTAGTTCCCTCATTACCATTGCATTGAATAGGCAAGAGGAACTAGACCAACTCTCTCCCAACTACCCGGCATCAACATAACCTCATCATTTGCATCGGTAGCTAATCTTGGGAGCACAAAGAGAAGCTGAAGCACGTGGAGCTGAAGCTACTCATCAAAGGCATCGAATCGGGGCTCAATCGTCTAGGTATGTCTAGTATTTGAGAGTCCATTTATTGAATCTCTATTCCCTGTATTGGGAAACTCCGGCGGGAGTGTACGTGACCATCCTTGGACTAGGATTGGTGAGAGTTTGAGATCCAAACTTGTCAAGTCCCTGGATTGGGCCATCGGCGGATGGTAAACGCGGTCCTAGATCAAAGGATGTCAAGGTTAATGGTTAACCTGATTTAAAACCAAGACTATAGTGAAATCCGGTGGTCTCATAGGTTGAGATCGTGAACCGGGAGTGGAGTAGGGAAACCGAACCACTATAAATCGTTGTGCATTGTGAGATTGAATGATTACTATGTGTTGAATGGTTTAGTCAATCATGAATGCTAACTGTTTGATGAAATGCCTATGATAGTCCTTGCTTACAAATTACTCATATAAATGCCTTGAATGTTATTGTGATAATCTTAGTTGATAAGATTGACTTGATTCAGTTTTTAATTGTAATTGGAATTTAAAAAGTCCTATTCACCCCCCTCTAGGACATTAGGCATATCTCCAAGTATCTTTATAAGCGGTAAAACCGCAATTTCAAAATGTTCATATGCCATCTTTGAATGATTGACACAAGCATGCATATGAACTGTTTGACTAAATGCTTCTCTTAGAAGAGTAGTCAAATTGAGTTGGATCTTGGGTGATCAATTGCTATCATTTACATGTGCTTAATTGGTATATTATAGTATAAATGCAATTAAGCTTTTGAATTTGCAAGAAAAATTAAAAAGTCCTATTCACCCCCCCCCCCCCCCCCCCCCCCCCCCCCCCCCCCCCCTCTCTAGGACATACGCATACCTTCAAGCTTATCTCACTAAGCGGTAAAACCGCAATTTCAATTGGTATCAGAGAGGGTTCCTCTTTAAGGGCTTAATTGCCTAGAGGTAGATCCTAAGTGAGCTTGTAAGTATGTCCAACTCCGAGGCAAGTTTGATTTCTAGTCCTCCACACTTTGATGGATCCGATTATACATATTGGAAGGCTAGAATGAGTATATTTTTAATGTCACTAGATCTAGCTATATGTGACATAATTGAGAAAGGTTGGTCGGTCCCTATTGTTCAAACTAAAAGTAAGGGTACGACCACTTCCACTCCAAAAGATGAATCAAAATGGAGTAAAGAAGAAAGGGCCAATTCTATGAGCAATATTAACGCCCTTGATGTAATCCGTTGTGCCCTCTCCCAAGAGGAACAAAATAGAATATCTACTTGCGAATCCGCTAAGCAAGCTTGGGAGAAGTTGGAATCTATGATGAGACATCCTCTAGTAGTGAAGAGGAAGATAATGATGAGGATGACGAATTACAAGATGTCTATAATGAGCTCTATTGTGAAAATTTAAAAGTTATGAAAGAGCTCAATAAAGAAAAGATTGAAAAGCAAAAGTTGGAAATTGACCATGTCTCTCTAACCAAAGAAAAGGAAAATGTTCAAAATGAATTGAGAGAGGCAGTAAAAAGAATTGAAGAGCTTGAGCTTGAACTTAAAATAGTTAAATATGAAAATGAAGCTCTAAAACTTAAGGTCAACCAACTTAAGACCTACACCAATGAGAACAAGGACCAAGAGACCCAAAATGCGCAAATAAGTAAATCTTGTATTATGAGTAAAGATTTGGGAGAAAAATGGGGTTACAAATATGTCAAGAAAACCCCTTCTCTGGTATTTGTGGAGGTTAAGTCTTCTTCACTTGAGAGCAAACCCAAGTCGGCTCTCTCATGCCACTTTTGTGGAGAGGCGGGACACTTTAAATTTGAATGCCCAATTGCAAAACGACCGCCATGCACCTCAGTCCGACCTCAAATAGTTAAATCAATTGTGACTGAAAGAGTGACTCAAGAAAAGAAGAGCCAACATGGGAAGGCTCCAAAAAGCGTGAAGAACTCAACCAAAGTTGAGAATAAGGAAAAATCTCGCAAGGTTGGCAAGAAAAGGAAAGTTTCATCCCTTTCTAAAAGATATGATTATGTGGGGGAGATGCTAAAGCAGGTTGCCCATTTGAACCAGAAAATTCAGAATATGGTTAAGGGCAAACAACAAAGGGTTTTTGGGAATCATATTGGCAATTCATATACCCAAAACCAATATTATGCGCCAACCAAGATGAGACAGCTAGTTGACATCTTTAGACCCTTGGATTTTAGAAAATCCATGGGTAGCCTTGTGTGCTAGTTAGGTAGTTAGCTATATGTGCATATTGGTAAATTTGAGGACTAAGCCTCATTCTCTTTTGATTAGTCTAACTCCTTTGTATCATGCTCAGATTATTTTGAGTTGAACTAATTGTTTTTGGATTAGCTTGGATTGATTGTGTGCTTTGCTAATCCCTATTGTGGTCAATTTTGCTCAATAGTTAAAATTCATTTGTGACCATATATATGTTGCATGCTTCATGTGTAGTATGTGAAATTCTCGACTAAGTTTGTGTATCTTGAATTGATTGAATATCATTAAAGCTTAATTGTTTAATCTTGCCAAGAAAATTCTGTTAATTGTGCTTTATAAGTAAACTTGAGGAAATCTAGCCTCTTTAAACATTTTCTATCTATCGAACTTATCCTTGTATGCATAATTAGCATAATTAATCTTGAGTTCTTTAGTTAGCCATCTCATATGCAATTATTTGTTTATCTTTATGTCTGAGATGATGTGATTTGATGAATTTATTGTGGCATGTGTAATTATATGAAAATTATTCAATTAAACATCTTTGCCACATTTAGATGGTTATGGTCATGCTTCCTCCTCATGCTTTATTATAACATATTGGGAGTAATCTGGTAGAAAAATGGGATAACTAGATTCTAAATCCCATGGTGATAAAGAGCAAGATATCATGCAAACCTTGACAATCTCCAACACTCTTCTCTCCCTACATCTATACATTTGGGAGAAAGCTCTTGACCATAACACCTTGAGTTTTAAAGAAACATACTCCAATTATGAAGACAGAGATTATTGCCAATAGGGTCATGATGGCAAGTAATCTCATAGCCCTATGCTAGCCGTATGAACTTGATCAATCTGTAATATCATAAAAATTCATTGGTGGCTGAGCATTGGGGATTGGCTAACAAATTATCTGTTTTGCAGGTTGTTAGCCTTTAGATAAATGTGGTTTATCATTTTATAGTAAAATCTGAGGTTCTTAGCCTCATCATTTATGAGCATAAATAGGTATATCTGGATATAAGATCCATCATCACAGTTTGCTTAAAATTTGTTCATTTTTGGCATCAAAATTTCGTAAAATTATATGGCCAAACCTATGCTTTTGATATGATCTGATGATGGACCGTTTGTCATCCTAAATTGCATAATTTCATAATAAACAAACCCATTTTTAAGAATTAAAAGTAAATTCAGCTGTGCAAATTTTTATAAAAAAATACATAGTTTTTGCAGTTTAGGGCTTACGACCGGTCGGGCGACCGGTCGTGGACCAGACAACCGGCGCGGGTTGGAGGTGTTTAAAAGAAATCGGGCTGCCCCAAATCACTTCTATTCCCATTTGTTTCCTCTTCTTTCATCCTAGAGGTCTCACCTGCCCTCCTCAAGCTTCCCTAGGTCTCCAATCGAAGATTAAAGCCCTCCTACGTGGTACATTGTCTTCCAATCATCATCTTCTTCATTGGTAAGGGTTTTAGTCTTGTTCTTCCTTGTTGTATCCTTCTCTTTTGATTCCTAGGGCATATTGTTACAACCCGAAGATTGCACACCCAAGTGCAGGTAGCGAAGCAGTAAAATACTTGGTAAGACCAAGGTCGATCCATAGGGATTGGGGTTAAGAAAACTTAGAGGAATTAGTTTAGGTGTGAGAGATGAAATCTGGATTATCCACGAGAGTGGAGCAAGTTGTGTGTGGTGAAAGACAAAAGTAAAGGGGCTAAAGCATCAAGGATCCACCTTTGATTCATTCACAAGATTTGATTTATTGGTCCAACTATAACTCAACTGGAATTGAATAAAGATTCATTCCAATCGGAAGATGAAACAGTTAAACCATTTGCATATTTCATAAAAGATGATGATCTGAACCGATTGGTTTGACCATGAAGCACTCGTTAGTTGATCACAGGGAATTCCAAGCATCCACTGTGCCCGAAGTCGACAATGGATCAAGGAATTGTACAGATCAACAACTTTGCCAACAAGTCAACCGATAAGATCACAATTCATACAATCAAATGCATACTTACAAGATAGGAGGCTTTGATTGACCGATCCAACCATTAAGATCTCGTCTATCGATCGCAGGGAATCCAAAGCATCCAATGTGCCCAGAGTCTACAATGGATCAAGGAATTTTACAGATCGATGACTTTACCTACACTAGTTTGATAACCGTAGGGAATCCAAAGCATCCAACGTGCCCGGAGTCGACGATGGATCAAGGGACTTTATCGATCATGAACTAGCTAATTGGTGTGCAAGGGATCCCAAGCATCCAACGTGCCTGGAGTCGATGATGGATCAAGGGGCTTACACAACAATAGCGTCTGCCAAGGCGGATAACCAAACCAATTAATCAAAGAGAACTCCAACATTTACACCACACAATGTTGAACCAAAAGAATCAAAGCTTGTAAATTTCTTCAAAGGCTTCACCCCTAGCCTTAGCTAGAGGTTTAGCCAACCATGATACAATGGGAGACTAAAACTCACTAGGAAAGAAAATTCTACACTACTCTACATTACAAATGAAAGTGTTAGTGCACTTTTCCGTGGCATACTAGTGCACCTTGTTTGTCAATCACTTACAGCAGTGAGTCTAGAGTCGGTTGAGCCCAAAGAAGACGAAGACCGAAGACTCAAGACGTCCAGCTGCATCTAGGAAGAAGATTCAGGTATATGAGATGCCTTGATGCCTTAACCTCGACCAAAACCTATCCCCTTTGTATCCTTGATGACCTTGACCATTTTGGAGTACATTTAGTCATCATAGATAGGCCCTAGGTGTCCCATTTGATCACCCTAACCTAGGACAATATGAATAGGCTGGAGAGAGTGGACTTCAGAATTCATGTGGGGAGAACCAGGTTGGTCCGACCGGTCATGACCGGTCGGCCAGCAGTTTGGCTGCCTTTTCAATGAACAGCCGACCGGTCATGACCGGTCGGCCTTCTATAACGCCAAGAGATCAGCAGGCACTGCCGACCGGTCATGACCGGTCGGCCTGGAGTTTTCCTTCATCCAGCTAGTGGGGCCGACCGGTCATGACCGGTCGGCCTGAAGATCTGCAGCCTGTCCAGCAAGGGGGTCCGACCGGTCATGACCGGTCGGCCCATGTATTTGGCTTGTACATTGGTCTTCCTTCAGCAGGGGAGTCCGACCGGTCATGACCGGTCGGGGCAGGCCGTTTTCTGCCCGTTTTATGACCGTTGGAGCCCTTTTTCTATATATTTGGAGCTCCACTCTTGGGCAGGGAGAGAAGTTTTTGAGAGGCCAATCCACACTTATCTTGTACATCTTTTGGGGCCTCAAAGAGGAGGTTTTCAAGTCATATCCCTTGTGTTTCAAACACAAGTATGGGCATTCAAATGCTAT
Organism: Liriodendron chinense; assembly: GCA_003013855.2. NCBI lineage: Eukaryota > Viridiplantae > Streptophyta > Magnoliopsida > Magnoliales > Magnoliaceae > Liriodendron > Liriodendron chinense. The sequence continues at coordinate 142,254 of ML058402.1, forward strand.
CAAGAGATGACTTGATTCCTCTCTCAAATCTAGAGGTGTGACACTATTCCACATAGGTATATCCTTTGTCCAAGACCTCTAGAAGACTCTCTAGGTGAATCTCCTAGTTGGAACAACCTACACATCCCATGTATGAGATTCACCCATCCTCCTAAGCACCTTGAGCATTTCAAGGCATCGCATGCAAGGTGTTTGATCGAATGTGGCTGAGGCATTGGCAACGCAACGGCGGCACGATCGAGGGAGCAAAGGGAAGCTGATTGAAGCACGGGAGAGCGGAGATCAAGCAACCCAATCCGGCGCTAAACAAGGGGCTCATCCGACAAGTAAGTTGTCTCATTTGAGAGTCCATTTTAGAGTTTGTTTGTCAACTCGCCTTAGGGACGTTAGCCGTTCCTTGGTCCGTCAGCCGGGCCTAAACTAAGTCTCCAAGGGGGAGCCTCCGACACGGGAGTAAACGTGCGATAAGGTTGAGAGTTAGCCTATGACTAAAACTCCGGATACGGTTGAGAGGTGAACCGATAAAACCTCCGTGTGTAAAGGTTGAGAGGTGAACCTCATTTAAAACCTCCGATAGTGAATGCCGGTGTGCTCAAAGGGGTTGAGTACTTGAACCGGGAGTGGAGTAGACACGTAGTCGAACCACTATACATCCTTGTGTTTGTGATTGTTATTGAGCACATTGATATCTTTGCATTGTTAGTTTAATTGCTTAATTATGAATGATTGATATGAATGCATGCTAGGCACTTTGTAGGCATCCTTGCACAAGATGTACCTTCACTACTTGTGTAGACTTGAGCTCATTGATCCAATCTCATAAGTCTACACAAGGTGCATAGGTTAGTAGCTTAATTAGTTGAATCATTTCCTTCCTATGCATGCTTAGACTAGGGTTGGTTATTGCTTAACTCTTGCTAGTCTTGTGATTGGACCCACCAAGGCTTGGAAGCCAAGGTGTTCTTGCTTACCTAGCTTAAACTTGTTGAATTGCATAAGTAGGCGAAAAGAATTTTAAAAAAAGGTCCTATTCACCCCCCCCTCTAGGTCCATAGATATATCTCCGAGTATCTCTACAAGCGGTAAAACCGCACTTTCAATTGGTATCAAAGCGGGTTCCTCTTTAAGGGCTTAATTGCCTAGAGGTAGATCCTAAAGAGAAACTTGAAAATATGTCTAGAGAGGACTCTTCATCCGTCACTAAGCCTCCCTTCTTTGATGGGTCAAATTATCCATATTGGAAAGCCCGAATGCGTATCTTCTTGGAATCTATTGATTCGGATGTGAGGGACATGGTTGATTTTGGATATGAACCCCCAATGGTCACTATTTCTAAGGAGGGTGAGCCGGATGTTCTCAGGCCAAAAGACAAGGCATTGTGGTCTGCTCATGAAAAAGCTCAACGTATTAATAATGCCAAAGGCCTGAATGCCATATTTTGTTCAGTATCAAGAGAAGAATTTGGTCGGATCCAAAATTGCACTACCAGTAAACAAGCATGGGATATTCTGGAAGTTACCCATGAAGGAACAAATGTTGTTAAAAATTCTAAACTCCAGCGCCTCTCCACTCTCTTTGAAAATATTACTATGGAGGAGGATGAAACGTTTACTGAATTTTATACCAAACTGAACAAAATCACAAATGATATGTGGGGCTTAGGGGATCCGGTTCCGGAACATAGGCTTTGTAGGAAAATCCTGAGATCTCTTCCGGATCGGTTCTCTTCTAAAGTCACCACCATTGAAGAGTGTAGGGATCTAAACACAATGAAAGTTGAAGAACTCATAGGTTCCCTACAAACCTTTGAGCTAGGCTTTAAAGCCCCCTCTAGAAGGAAAAACATCGCCTTCAAGTCCTCTCACAGACACAAGAAAATCAAAAGTGAGACGGAGGATGATAGCGATGATGAGGATGATGAGGAAGAACAATTGAACAAAAAATTTAAGAGATTCCTCAAATTTGATAGAGGGAATAGCCGTGACAAGAAGGACAAGAAGGGTGATAAACGTACAGGAAAATCATTCATACCTTCATCCGTCCGTTGTTACGGTTGCGGTCGTCGTGGCCATATTGCCCCGGAATGTCCGGAAGGGCCTAAACCAAAAGGTAAAAAGGCAATGGCTGCCACTTGGGATGATACGGAGGAGTCCGAATCTGATAATGAGAGCCAACATAATAATCTTGCTCTCTCGGCCTCCATCACGACCCCTTTGCCAGATTATCTAAGAGGGGATCCCAACCGCTATCCCTTCTAAGTGAAGGTAGAGTTCTCAACCCCTCACCTCATGCTACATTTTATGAGGGTGTTGTGGAATCTTGCTACCCTTTGGCTTTTTAATCTCATCATGGTAAGAGAGGGTAGCTAGTTATGCTTTTATTGGTAAATCTGAGGATTCCAGCCTCATTTCTGTGTATATGGGCAAATCAGAGGATTCAAGCCTCATTCGCCCAAATTTTGATCATTTAGCCTTGCTTTTAATTAATACATTTGCTTGCTAGATTGTCATCCTGCTTAGATTAGCTAATCATCTTGAGTTTTATGCTTCATGTATGCTAATCTTTGCCTAGTATTGGTCTTGATATACCACTAGGGGAGGTTGGTTGATTGGGCTATAAGCCCTTTGTGCTTCATTGCAAATGTATGTTCTTGACCAATATTGCATGATTACCTATGCTTAGACAGTTATATCTTCCTGTTAATCATGTTTCTTAGCATGCTCCATGTATTAATGATTCATGCACCCCACACTCTCCGTTTTAGCATGTGCTTATAGTTATAACTGCGACACACTATCTTCTCTTACCTTAACCTTATTGGCATATCATTAAGGGGGAGAGAATAGTTTGTCAATTGCTAACAAAAAGGGGGAGAAAGATCAAATCCCACCAAAACTAGTTTGCTTTGTTTTGTGATGCAGGGATTGACAGGTTGTGGGGGAGCAAACTGAAGAGGAGCAGCTTAGTTTAGGCATGTCAAGAGTCCTGTAATTTATGCTTTATCATTGTAATATCTTGAACATGTAATTTGTTTTGGTAGGTTAAGTTTTTGTAAGTAATTGACAAAGGGGGAGATTGTTAGTGCACTTTTCCGTGGCATACTAGTGCACCTTGTTTGTCAATCACTTACAGCAGTGAGTCTAGAGTCGATTGAGCCCAAAGAAGACGAAGACCGAAGACTCAAGACGTCCAGCTGCATCTAGGAAGAAGATTCAGGTATATGAGATGCCTTGATGCCTTAACCTCGACCAAAACCTATCCCCTTTGTATCCTTGATGACCTTGACCATTTTGGAGTACATTTAGTCATCATAGATAGGCCCTAGGTGTCCCATTTGATCACCCTAACCTAGGACAATATGAATAGGCTGGAGAGAGTGGACTTCAGAATTCATGTGGGGAGAACCAGGTTGGTCCGACCGGTCATGACCGGTCGGCCAGCAGTTTGGCTGCCTTTTCAATGAACAGCCGACCGGTCATGACCGGTCGGCCTTCTATAACGCCAAGAGATCAGCAGGCACTGCCGACCGGTCATGACCGGTCGGCCTGGAGTTTTCCTTCATCCAGCTAGTGGGGCCGACCGGTCATGACCGGTCGGCCTGAAGATCTGCAGCCTGTCCAGCAAGGGGGTCCGACCGGTCATGACCGGTCGGCCCATGTATTTGGCTTGTACATTGGTCTTCCTTCAGCAGGGGAGTCCGACCGGTCATGACCGGTCGGGGCAGGCCGTTTTCTACCCGTTTTATGACCGTTGGAGCCCTTTTTCTATATATTTGGAGCTCCACTCTTGGGCAGGGAGAGAAGTTTTTGAGAGGCCATTCCACACTTATCTTGTACATCTTTTGGGGCCTCAAAGAGGAGGTTTTCAAGTCATATCCCTTGTGTTTCAAACACAAGTATGGGCATTCAAATGCTATCAAGAGATGACTTGATTCCTCTCTCAAATCTAGAGGTGTGACACTATTCCACATAGGTATATCCTTTGTCCAAGACCTCTAGAAGACTCTCTAGGTGAATCTCCTAGTTGGAACAACCTACACATCCCATGTATGAGATTCACCCATCCTCCTAAGCACCTTGGGCATTTCAAGGCATCGCATGCAAGGTGTTTGATCGAATGTGGCTGAGGCATTGGCAACGCAACGGCGGCACGATCGAGGGAGCAAAGGGAAGCTGATTGAAGCACGGGAGAGCGGAGATCAAGCAACCCAATCCGGCGCTAAACAAGGGGCTCATCCGACAAGTAAGTTGTCTCATTTGAGAGTCCATTTTAGAGTTTGTTTGTCAACTCGCCTTAGGGACGTTAGCCGTTCCTTGGTCCGTCAGCCGGGCCTAAACTAAGTCTCCAAGGGGGAGCCTCCGACACGGGAGTAAACGTGCGATAAGGTTGAGAGTTAGCCTATGACTAAAACTCCGGATACGGTTGAGAGGTGAACCGATAAAACCTCCGTGTGTAAAGGTTGAGAGGTGAACCTCATTTAAAACCTCCGATAGTGAATGCCGGTGTGCTCAAAGGGGTTGAGTACTTGAACCGGGAGTGGAGTAGACACGTAGTCGAACCACTATACATCCTTGTGTTTGTGATTGTTATTGAGCACATTGATATCTTTGCATTGTTAGTTTAATTGCTTAATTATGAATGATTGATATGAATGCATGCTAGGCACTTTGTAGGCATCCTTGCACAAGATGTACCTTCACTACTTGTGTAGACTTGAGCTCATTGATCCAATCTCATAAGTCTACACAAGGTGCATAGGTTAGTAGCTTAATTAGTTGAATCATTTCCTTCCTATGCATGCTTAGACTAGGGTTGGTTATTGCTTAACTCTTGCTAGTCTTGTGATTGGACCCACCAAGGCTTGGAAGCCAAGGTGTTCTTGCTTACCTAGCTTAAACTTGTTGAATTGCATAAGTAGGCGAAAAGAATTTTAAAAAAAGGTCCTATTCACCCCCCCCCCCCCCTCTAGGTCCATAGACATATCTCCGAGTATCTCTACAAGCGGTAAAACCGCACTTTCAGAAAGAAAGAAAGAAAACTAAAGAAGAGAAGAGAGGAGTTGTAGAGAATGGGATGGGATTTGAGGAGTGGGATGATGAGAATGAGAAGGGATTGCCTCCTTTTATAGACTTTTGAGAGGCTCCCAAGCCTCCTCCCAATCCTAGGTGGCACTCCAAACCCAAAGCAGATTTTTATTTAGGTTTGGGAATGGAGCTAGGCTTGGAGTGCCTAAAACAAACTTTTCCTTTAGGTTTTGGCTTGGAGTTAAGCTTGGAATGACATGTGGCAAAAAAGTACTCTAAGCCTAGGTGTCACTCCAAACCCAAAGCAGATTTTTTTTTGTTTGGGAATGGAGTGAGGCTTGAATGATGAGGTGGCATTCCAAGCCTTACACATGTGTTGGGAAAGAGAGCTAGAGAGAGAGAGAGAGAGAGAGAGAGAGAGAGAGAGAGAGCTCCTCTCTTGCTTGGTCTGCACGTGAGAGTGGGGAGTGGTTCTCCATTGCTGGCCATGGATGGTGTAAGGTGAGACTGGATCTCCATCATGCTTGCTGTTGGTAGGAAGATGAAGTGCATACATCTCCATCAGCTGGATTTGTTGGTGATGTTGGAAAGCTGGGAATGGAGAGAGCATCTCCATCTTTTGGCTGCTGGCGCAATGGAGAATGCGGTGGAAGTGGACTAGTTCCTGTTTGAAATCGTTGCTGGATGTGGAGTTGCGCCTGACTGTTGATGGAAAAAGGAGTCCTGTTACACGTCAAATGAAGGTGGGATCCACAGTGCTTGGACGCTTCATGTGATGGAGCTAGAGCTTGTGATGATCAGCGGCCATGGAGGAGTGGACCGGTGCTCCACTCGTGCTGGTTGATAGAGGCTTCCACCATTGATGCTATGGATAAGTGATCTGCTTCCCCTTTTGCTTGCACGTGCACACTGTTGCACCTACAAACAGTGGGGTCCACTTTGATGGACGGCTGGAAACAGTCTAGCATCTTGGACAATGGATGAGGTTGGGTCTACTAGACGTTGGAACTGTGGACTGCTACATGTGTGCAGGCATGGAGAAAGAGCAGGGACGTCCAGTGCTTGTTGATGAGAGAACTGGGGCTCAACCTTCCTTTCTATACGTTGGAGTGGGGCCCATCTTGATGGACGACTGAGGAGCTGGAGTGGACTGCAGTGTGGGCTGGAAGACATCCACCTTTATTGGACGGCTGAGATGAAGCTGGCCGATGATGGAGATGAAAGAAGGCAGGATGTGGACGGTGGCCACTTGCTGGACGGCTGCTGATGGATGCTGGACGGTCGGAAGTTCTAGCTGTAGATGGGCTGGACGTGAGGTGACCATGGATCCCACCATCTGGACAGCTAAGCTGATCCACATGCTGACCTTGATTGGACGGTGAAGATCACACCATCAGTTGGATGTGGGTGATGGCGGGTGGAGATCACCCCAGCTACTGGATGGTGATGATGGGGTCCACCATAGCTGACCTGCTTCTCGTCATATGTGTAGCTGGTACACACGTGCCGGTCACACATGATGGATGGCTGGAGGATGTATTGTTGAGGGTGATCACCACCGTCCATTGCTGCTGGATGGTTGGAGATCAGGTGGGTGGTATGATGGACGCTGGTGGGGTCCACCTGCTGCATGGAAGTTTGTTGGATGGACGGCTGTGATGGACAGACGGACTGCATTTGATGATAGTGATGATGGTGTGGTCCACAGTGCCAGATGATCAAGGCCTTTGATCTGATTCTTACAAAAGTATGGCTCGCCTTTATGCACAATTGGTTCCACATGTGGACATCCAATCTTGTCCTTCCAAACTAGAGAACATGATGGTCCTTCAATCTTTACGGTTCGACTTCCTTCAAGATCGCCACATACTTTATCTTGATCACTTTAGGGCCTTTAATCGCCTTGATTGGCTCAAATCTTGTCCAACTTCTCCTGATCACCTGAAGACAGAAAATTCACCTAATGAGGGATAATTAACCAGAAAAACAATGATAATGCCCTTAACAACCAGGGTTAATTATACAATATTAGGTACTCATCACATATTTGTGTGGATTGTTCGGCTCCACTATGTCTTCTCGTGGGAGGAAAGATGCATCCCCTCCTCGGCGTGAACGCCGCTCGAAAATCCAACATGATGAGGGGCCCCCACAACCCACCTCCAAGAAGACGGCTTCCAAGGGAAAAGGGGTTGCTTCATCGTCTAAATCTCCTTCCAAACCCCATCCTACTGCATCAGACACATCACATCTTGCCAATTGGCACAATTTAAAAAATCGTGATGTGCTTTGTGAAAAATCCGCCAAACTTGTGGACTTGGAACCTTATCGGGTGGTCCAGCTTTTAGATGCAATAGGTTGGAAGCTTGTGCTCCATATGGTAAGTCCTGTTCAGAAAGAAGTAGTCAGAAAATTCTATTCCTATTGTCGCATCATTCCCGATGACTCTTCTTCTTTCGAAGTCCATTTCGCCGACGGGATTTGGACATTCGGTCTTCCTGCCATAGCTGAGGCTATTAGAGTGTCTATTGTTGATGAGGATGAGCTTTCTGATGATGAGGAGACCGAACCCGCCTCTCGAGACACCATGACTAGAGCTTTATGCAATGGAGCGTGCCCTAGATGGGTTAACAACAATGCTCTTCGTGCCTCGTCAATGTCTTGGGATTATCGTCTTATTCACAACATATTCTTCAGGAGCGTATTCCCGAGGAAGAGGAACAAGGCCGACCTTCCCGAAGACATGGTCATTGTTCTTTATAATGTCAGTCAGGACCGTAGAATGTGTCTTCCATCACGTATTATGAAAGTCATTCGGTCCGCCATCTTGGTGTCTGATGGTCTGTCGGCGGGTCTTCCTTTTGGGTATCTCATCTGTAGGTTGGCCAAAGCAGTAGGACTTGTTGATCCCTCAGATGTGATCGTAAAACCTCCCATTCTAAATTGCTCTATTATAACCAAAATGCGTAAGACACAAGAGGATCTCTAGCGTCGACTTCAGGTGGCTTAGCTGCAGTGTGAGGCCCCTCCAGGTTCCTCTGAGCCATCACAGCTTGGAGCAGCAGCGACATCATTCGATCCCTCCATCGATCCTCGTTTCGCTCCTGGACACTTCAGTACGCCCCCACGGGCGTTCTCCCGACGTAGCTCCCCTGTAGCGGACTCTTCAGCTTATACTGTTGAGCTACGCCAGCTTCAGGACCATCTTACACGGATTGAGCAGAGGATGGAGCGGACCGAGTCTCAGCTGTTTCAGGGACAGGTCACTCTACTCGTGCAGCATGAGGCTATTATGGCTCGCCTTGACCAGATTGATAGGCGTTTGGTGGCTTGGGAGCGAGCTGCTCGTGGCGATGCACCGCCACCAGATTTAGGCGACAAGACTAATTTTTAGCATCATTGTATCATGTGTCTTGGTCAGGAGTATCTTTTTGGGTGACCAAGACACTTGTCGCTCGTCATGTTATGTATTTATACATTTTAGATGACTGTTAGACCCTTGGATGATTGCGCTTTATAGTTATATCTATTGATGTCATCACTTGTTTGGATCCTCTTCTTTTTTTAGCTTTATTGATTCATCTTTTGAAGACAGTGGTATTCTCTATGCTTTGTAGTGCTATATTTATGAGTCTATTGCTTTTTCTTGGTATATTGATAGGGGGAGGTTGGATGGTTTGGGCATTAAGCCCTTATGGCTCATGGTTCTGTTTAATATAGCTTAAATGTGTTTCATTGCTCTTAATATACATGCCAGTTGGGGTGGTTGGTTGATTGGGCGAAAGGCCCTCTTGTGTGTAATGATTATTGTATATCAGGTTTCTATGTATTGCTTCTATTCTCCCATATGTTTCATGATCTATCTCTCCTAATTCATGGTTTCGCTGCTATTATAGGCAAATCTTTTTTAAGCTAACCCTTGTCAATGACTGACAAAAACGGGGAGAACTATATCCCACCAAGAAGCCAAATTGTTTTGTAGGCCTTCTTAGGTGCAAATGTTGAGGGGGAGAAATTGAAGATGTTTCGTGTCAGTACATGTCACTTTGTAAAGTTTTTATTATAAATTATGTTCTGACATGTAATTGGGTGTAAGTGTTTTTTCTGTTTTGGGATGTTCATGATACGGAGTAAAAAGGGGAATCTATGTTGCCTCATGTTTAACTATAAGTAAAATGATTAGTTGAGGTCAACAATAACTAGGGTAGGAACTATTGTCATAACCCCTACCAAACATTGCTCTCCAACTTGGAATGAACCTAAGGGAGAAAAATCTAGGATAAATGAATTCCCTCCCAACAAGCATGTTGGGTCCAATTTATCATACCCAAGGGGGTTGTGATCTAGGTTAGGTGACCTTAGGAGACCATATTGACCTCAAATACATATCTGAGGATCAAGCCTCATTTTGAGCAAATTGATGAACTTGAGGAATTTAGCCTCTTTGGAACAATAGGAAAATCTGAAGTTTTCAGCCTCATGTTTGTTCTTATGGGCAAATCAGAGGATTCAAGCCTCATTAGTCTAAATTCGGTAGTTTAGCCTTGCTTAAATTTGTATATTTGCTTGCTAGCTATCATCCGGCTTAGATTAGCTAATCATCTTGAGTTATATGCTTCATTGAATGCTAATCTTTGTTTAGTTTTGGTCTTGATATACCATTAGGGGAGGTTGGTTGATTGGGCTACAAGCCCTTTGTGCTTTCATTGCAAATGTATATCCTTGACATTGCATGATTAACCTTGTCTAGATAGTTACATTTTCTTGTTAATCATGTACCTTAGCATGCTCCATGGTTTTATGAGTCATGCACCCTATACTCTCCTTGTTAGCATGTGCTTATAGTTATAACTGCGACATACTATCTTCTCTTACCTTAGCCTTATTGATATATCATTAAGGGGGAGAGAATAGTTTGTCAATTGCTAACAAAAAGGGGGAGAAAGATCAAGTCCCACCATGCTTTATCAATGTAATATCTTGAACATGTATTTTGTTTTGGTAGGATAGATTTTGTCACGTAATTGACAAAGAGGGAGATTGTTAGTGCACTGATTTGTGCATTGTATTGTCAATTGCTTGATCATTGAGTCAGTCAAGTCTCGTGAGCCCCGATGAAGATTGAAGACTCAAGACTTGAGGACCAAAGCAGCTTTCCACACTCAAATTCAAGCCAGATCAAGCTCGGAAGGTAAGCTGCATATAGACAGCCTATAGGATCCCAAAACACCCAAGTCTATGGCATTCGAATCGCATTTTATGTTTGCCAATTGATCCATGGACTTATGGTCAAGATGATCAGTCTTGGACCTCCATTATGTAGGTGTAAATCAGTTGAAAAACGTAAGAAAATCATCTCTATGTGCACCATTAAATACAAGGGAGTTCACTCCATTTCAGGCCGTAAAATTAAGCCTGACGACCGGTCGGGCGACCGGTCGGCTGAAACAGGGTCTCAGACAGAAAGCTTTTGAAAGAGAAAACTCATAAAAGATCTGGCAGAAGACCGGTCTGAGGACTGGTCGCTGGTCTCCTAGGACCGGTCGCACGACCTGTCACATATGGACGAAATATGTCCAGCAACATTTGGAGAAAATTGGTTAAATAGGGAGACTGGTCGTGACCTCCCAAGACCGGTCGCTGACCTCCCACGACCGGTCGCAAATGGACCAAAAAACCTCCAGAGACTTCAGGGGTGTTTTTCATATAGGGAGATCGGTCTCAAGACCCAGTCGTACGACCGGTCGTCAGACCGTCGGAGGCACAATCAAGACCAGTCGTTGGCCTATTTAGACAGGTCGCACGTGACCGTTTTCTATCTGTTGGAGCCCGATTCTTGGAGCCTATAAAGGCATATTTCGAGGGCTTTGAGGATAGAACTTGCACACCCATTTAGAGCATTAAGAGAGGCTATTAAGGCTTTCATCCAATCTCTTTTGCTCATCATAGTCTTGAGTTCATCCTTCAAACCTAGCCATTAATGGCACTACATTGAGTATTCAAAGCTCGGTTTGAACAATGAACTCAAGCATGGCATTCATGGCTGTCCCTATCATTCAATCTTCATCTTGAAGTCATTTATAGCCATTGAATGATCCAATTGATGGTTCCTTCATTATCCATTGCATTGTAATAGGCATATGGAACATCAATACCTTCTCCCACCTACCCGGCACTAGTCTAGAAACATCATATGCATTGGTAGCTGATCGTGGGAGCTTGGAGAGGAGCTAAGGCATTCGTGGAAGCTGAAGCTACTCATCAATGGCGCTGAATCGGGGATCAATCTTCTAGGTATGTCAGTATTTGAGAGTCCATTTATTGAATCACTATTCCCTGGATTGGAAAACTCCGGCGGGAGTGTACGTGACCGTCCTTGGATTAGGATTGGTGAGAGTTTGAGATCCAAACTAATCAAGTCCCTGGATTGGGCCATCGACAGATGGTAAACGCGGTCCTAGATCAAAGGATGTTAAGGTTGATGGTTAACCTGATTTAAAACCACGACTATAGTGAAATTCGGTGGCCTCATAGGTTGAGATCGTGAACCGGAGTGGAGTAGGGAAACCGAACCACTATACATCGTGTGCAATGTGGTGAATGCATTTTGTCTATTTTGTTCCTTGTTGATCAATCTTATAAGTGCTTAACTGTATGCCCATCTTATGTTTGACAAAATGCTCATATGCTATCTTTGAATGATTGACACAAGCATGCATATGAACTGTTTGACTAAATGCTTCTCTTAGAAGAGTAGTCAAATTGAGTTGGATCTTGGGTGATCAATTGCTATCATTTACATGTGCTTAATTGGTATATTATAGTATAAATGCAATTGAGCTTTTGAATTTGCAAGAAAAATTAAAAAGTCCTATTCACCCCCCCTCTAGGACATAAGCATACCTTCAAGCTTATCTCACTAAGCGGTAAAACCGTAATTTCATGAGGTTGGGCCGGAAAGGTCCCTTCCCTAGCATTGAAGCGTCCCTTAATCTCATCAACCGAGACTTTAAGCTTTTGGAACATTTGCTGATTCGTTTGGTTAATTTGTGTTTACCCTTGTATAAACGCTTTCAAGGTATCCTCCATTGAGAATTGAGGTGGGCCATATTTTGCATGGGTGGCCCTCCTTGAGAGTTGGTAGGATTGCTCGTGGGAGCATTCTTCCAACTAAAATTTGGGTGCTTATTCCAACTAGTATTGTACGTATTACCCATCGGTCCATTGAAAGGCCGTTGATACCCATATGTGGCATTTGCATGTTCATGTAACACCTCTTGAAATGCAGGAATTGTGGGACAATCTTGCGTAGCGTGTAAATCGGTGTGACAAATCCCACATATGGTCTCAATAGCTTCATTGGACTTTGGAACTCCACTTTTACTAAGTTCCATGGCCTCGATCTTCCTTGTGAGGTTGGCTATCCTTGCATTCACGTCGTCTTCCTCCTTGAGGATATAAATCCCTCCTTTCTCTTTCTCTTGAATAGGCTTGGGGTTATTAGGTTTATCCGAGGTATCCCAAGATTGGGCATTTTCAGCCAACATGTTCAAATAACTCCAAGCCTCATCTGGATTTTTGCTCATAAACTCGCCATTGCACATCATCTCTACAAATTGGCGCATATTGGAACTTAATCCATCATTGAAAAAATTTATAATTCGCCAACTCTCATAGCCATGATGTAGGCAAGGAAGTAGGAGGTCCTTAAATCTCTCCCAACATTGGAAGAAAGATTCACCCTCTTTAGCTGAGAAATTCATTATGGCTCTTCGAAGGGTGTTCGTTTTATGAACCGGGAAGAACTTTTTCAAGAATTCCCAGGTCATCTCATTCCATGACCCAATCGAATGTGGTTTAAGAGAGTGAAGCCAATCTTTGGCTCTTTCTTTCAATGAAAAGGGAAAGAGTTTAAGCTTAATGGTATCTTCAGAAACATTGGTGTATTGCAAGGTAGCCACCACTTCTTTGAATTCTTTTTAAGTGCAGATATGGCCTGTTAGAATCTAGCCCATGGAACTTTGGTATAAGTTGAATTACACCCGGCTTTATGTCAATGTTTCCCCCATTTGGTGGTAGAACCATGCAAGAGGGTGTAATTGCACGAGCTGGTTGGAGGTAATCCCGCAGTGATCTTGTTATGTACCTCATTCTCTCCTACTCCCTCTTGATTTGCGTTTGTAGTTGGAGTAGGAGGGGGAGGATTCCTTAAAGGTGTTTGATCCATATTCCCCAAACTTTCACAACATTCTTGGTAATTTTGAACTCATCAATGGACTGACAATGGTCCAACTAAACCACCTTTGGATTGGAGACGATTATAGTGGTCACGTTCCCAACAGGACATAAACCACTCAACTAAAACTAAGCTATTCCTAAATCCTAGAAATCTGAAATTAATCTGGAAATTGGAAAAAAAATCTGCAAAAAGGTAATTTAGAAGGATATTACCCGATGTGCTTGAACTAGAGAAGAAATCCTATAAAACAAACAACTTTGATTAGTTCTAAGAAATCAGAAAAACCCTATCTAATTCTACTTCTACAGCCACTAAAACAATTTGAAAACCGTTATCTAAATTCCCCGGCAACGGCGCCAAAAACTTGTTCGCTCGCCTCAAGTGTAAGGCTGCGATGTAGTAATAAAACTCGGTAAGACCAAGGTTGATCCACAGGGAATTGGAAAATAGATTCCAAACTATTACAGCAACTCAATTTTACAAGAAATAGGAGATTCAATTGAAGCAATTATACTAAAACAGTAACTTAATGAAAATCAGTAGTTTAAGGTACTAAGGCATTTAAGGATCCACTTGTAGCAATCCCATGTCAATCCAATCAATCCAAGCAAGATACACAACTAGATTTGAAGTCCTATCTCTCATCTAGTTGGAAAATAAAGCATTAAACACATTCAATCCCATTCAAGTTGAACTTCCAAGTTCTAGTCCCATTCAATTAATGTAGAATTCAAAATCATAGCCTTCGGAATAACAGCCATGCCTATGGACTATGGCCCGCTGAAGGACTACTATAATTCGAATCTAAACAAGCACCATATGATAATCTCAGAGAAGTGCAAGGAATCCATGTCCGGAGCACATGAACTCTCATAAAACATCTCAAACTATCAACTTGAAGAACTAGAATAGATAAAAATCCAAACTTGAATTGAAAGTACTTGAATTAACTGAATCAAATCATGAAATTAGCTACAAGCTTCACCTCTCAGCCTTAGCTGAGAGATTCTAGCGAGCATTGTCATACTACAACTAGAACTCAAATAAGAAAACATAAAAACTAGAAAAATCGGAGCTTGGAGGGTTGCAGACGCTCCACGACGACTTCCGTCCTCTCCCACAACGTCCCTTGGCTTTTATGATACCCTAGGAAGAGCCCCTAGGTGTCCTTTTATAGTGAGGACGCTCGGTTACGTCGGAATCTTCCAGAAACCGTGTAAGGTTACGCACAGCGCAGTATTTTTCGGAGCCGACCGGTCGGACAACTGGTCGGAAACCCTGTTTTTGTATGTGGCCGACCGGTCGGACAACCGGTCGGACTGGCCTGGCCGACCGGTCACGACCGGTCGGACCACTCTATTTAACGGTCTAAGGAGCTCAAGTGGGAGGATGACCTGCTGGCCAACCGATCAAGACCGGTCAGACTAGACTGGTTGTTAGTCCAGTAAGCACACAGGGGGCACCGACCGGTTGGTCGACCTTTCAAGACCGGTCGGACCAACTGGTCCTTCTTCCAGTGATTTTCAAAGATGTGGCCGACCGGTCGGACTTGTTATTCTTCTTCTTTTTCTTCTTTTCTTTATTCTCTTTTCTCCCTCTTTCTTCTTCCTTCTTTGGTCCACCTTGGACCTTCATTCACAGGTTCTAAATGGACCCTTTTTGGTCTCCAATTGAGTGAAGTCTGCTCTCATCCCTACAATCACAAAACATGCGTTAGATGGGCCTTTTAATCATGAAAACAATGCATATAATTTGATGTAGTGGGCTATGCAATGTATAAATTGGAGGTTCAACAGTTACCTGGGAGAGGAGAGACAACCGATGCCCCGCCGTCGAGCTGTGTAGCCTTTTATGAATATTTTTTCCGGCTCGACGTGCGTCTTCCCCTCTATCCCTTCATCCGGAACTTCCTTCGCACTTATAAGATTGCCCCTGGCCAACTTTTTGTAAATGGCTGGAGGGTGCTTATAAGTGCTTTCGTTCTCTGAAAACAAGCGGGTAACGAAGATTTAAACGCTGAGGAGTTTCTGAGATTATATCAGCTGAAAAAGGCCCCAGCTAGCGAGGGTTGGTAGTACCTCTGCTTCTGGCACCGGGATAATTTTATCTTGGGAAACCCATCCTCCAATTATCCTGGGTGAAGGAAGAAATGGTTTTATGTCTCCGGGAATTAGGAGTCAGACGTGGGCTCTGACCCCAAAGGCCACAATGTTACCTGCTTCTTTGGCGAAGGTGGGTTTGATTTTCTGCCCCTTTGCCCAAAGAGAAAAAACTCCGCGCCGCTTTTGACTAATGTGCCGTCATCTTCTTCTTGCAGGCATTCTGATTGAAGCTAGGCCAAACTTGCGGGGAGGACTTAATGAAAAACTCGCCAAGGTCTCCAAGCTTTCAGCAGCCGCGTGCAACGTTAACGTTGCCTTGGACCTTCGCTGTCTCTCCGCCGCGGGCCTGATTTCCCAAGAGGAGATGACGAATGTGGGAGACAAAAGGGGCACGTTGGGGGTGCTCCCCCGCCTGAAGGGCACGACTTCGAAAATGCAAAAGAAGTCAGTAGCTAGTCCTTCAGCTAGGCCCGCTCAGTCAGAGGGGCCTGCTTGCGGCTCACAACCGCGTAGTACTACTCAAGGGGGAGTTGCCGTGACCCCTCCTACATTGCGACCCCTTCGGCTGGCTCCCACGGCCAGCCGATAATCAAAGTCATCGACAACTCGCCGAAAGGCGATTGAACGGAGGCAAGTCTCCCTTTAAGGGAGATATCATGCGAGCCCAATGTTCGCTTCCCCAAGTGTAGGGTTGCGATGTAGTAATAAACTCGGTAAGACCGAGGTCGATCCACAGGGACTTATGTAAGATCTCACAAATTCATCCACAAGTTTCTATTGAAGTCTACTAATCAGATTTTGAATAGAATGTTTGTGATTAACAGTTTAAGCTAATTCGAATGTAACCAATTATAAGAAGGCACTAGGGTTCAAGGATCCACTTGTAGCAATCCTTGATGTTCAATCCGCTATGGTTTCCCATTCTCTCAACTAGAATCACCAGTCAGGTCTATCTAGTCGGATGATAGAGCTATAAAACCAAAAGTCTGTAATATGTAAGTTCTGTGCATAAAGTTCACTCAATCTAGGCTGATCTGAGCATGCTCAATGCATAGGTCATTCACCTTTTCTATAGGTCCAGTTCATAATCATAACCATCCTCAAGTCCTCTCACAAGACAAGGCTAGATCAGGATTTGAACTGGATTCAAATTATATGCACAGTCCATACATATTCCAGAAAATCAACCAAAACTAGAACTTTGGCATGAAGCCCCTTTATGAAGAGCTTGGTACTAGAGCGCACTCCAATTCCTCGGATCATACAGGTCTAGACCGTTGCAAACAAATTAAGCAGATAAGTAATTCATCCAAACATCCATGAGTCATCACAAGACTAAGAGAAATTACTTAAAAACTTGTATAAACTTCAAACCTTAGTTCATAATCCTTAATTCCAAACTGAAAACCACTTAACTACGAATTAAAACATCTTGGATACACTACAAGCTTCACCTCTTAGCCCTAGCTAAGAGGTTTAGCTGCTCATGATCCAAGGAAACATGAAACAACTCCTAAAAGCATGAAAACAGCAAAGCAAACCAAAAGGAGTTGTGAAACTCCAATTTCCACTTCCACAGTCTCCAACCTCGCTTCCAGCCTTCTAGCCTCCCTTAGGAACAATCCCTAGGTGTCTATTTATAGTTTGGAGGAGTCCTTTACGCAAGAAAGATCCAGAATTTGCGTAATACTACGCACTTGCGCAGGAATTTTCGGAGTTCCCATAATAGAAAGAGGCAGTTTACGCTGGCCGACCAGTCGTGACCGGTCGGCCTCAATGTAAGGTCACTCCAGCAACGTTGTCCGACCGGTCATGACCGGTCGGAGGTCTTCAACAATGTTTCAGCAACCATGGCCATCAATCCAGTAGCTATGCCCGACCGGTCATGACCGGTCGGGCCTATGAACCCTTTAGTCCAGCAGCAGTAGCCGACCGGTCATGACCGGTCAGACTGGCTGGTCAGCTGTCCAATGCATTCTGTGTTGTGTCCGACCGGTCTTGACCGGTCTGGCTGTCTTGGCCGACCGGTCATCCGACCGGTCTGGCTTATTTTTCTTCATTCTTTCTTTCTTTCTTTCTTCTTTTCTCTTCTCTCCTTGCTTGTCTTTCTTTGATTCTTCTTCATGCTTCATCTAATGGTCTTTAACACTTGTAAGAAACTCCACTTAGCCTTCAAATGGTGAGCTCTCCATCTTGTCCCTACAATCACACATCATGCATTAAGTTAGTTCTTTAAACGTATATATCGTGCATAATGAGTGATGCATTGGGGTTAGAATATGCATAATTATGAGCTCAACACACCCCCCAACCAGCATTTTGCTAGTCCCGAGCAAAACATGCGTGAAACTAATTCCATCCTTTAAAACTCAACTCTCTTTCAGAAACCATCCTTCTATACATTCCAAGGTTCATAAGCTTAAGATTCAGAAACATTAGGCAACAGAGGTTGAAACCGTAAACTCTCAAAACATAATAAGCATTCATATGAAATTCCCGCTGATTGGTTGATAAATAGAAAGATTTGAACAAATTTAACCTAGTGTGGGTAGTGAAAATTCATCTCACGAGTTTCTAGGATTATCTTCTTCATAGATCAAGTAAACTATAGAACTCAAGGTACATAGAGCCACATCAAGCCAATGACAGGGATTTGCCTTACCGTCCTTCCGACGACTTTCACACTACGTCCCATTTCCGGCTTTGGTTACGGGTAGACCATCCCCCGGTTGGTAGTAGGTAGCCCTAATCGGAATTCTCCACCATTTTTCCACATTCCCAATTTCATCCTTCCTTTTCCTTTTTCTTTTTAAATTAGATAGGATTTTTAAAAATCCATATCTTTCATTATTTTCCCATGGACAAGGATGGACAAAGTACCCCGGCCTGATTTCTCAATACCTTAATTCAAAGTCTAGCTAATCCATAAATCACATAATCCCTTCAACTCATGAAAATCGTGTAATGTGAACTAGGTATAAAGGTGTTCAGATTTTCTATCAATCAAAAAATAGGGGAGTTCACATATAAAAACCATTATGCTGTGAGGAATTCCAGACTTCCAGCCCTATACACTTCATATCTCCTCCTCTTATGCTCATATCAACTCGAATGCATAGAACCGGTGTTTTCCAAAAGAGTTTCAAATTTTTGAAAAATCGAAAAAAATTTCCACATGATTGCTTGAAATGTTGCAAATCGCTGGATTCATCCAAGTGATCCTACACCCCCAACCAAATTGTTCACTCGCCTCAAGTGTAAGGCTGCGATGTAGTAATAAATCTCAGTAAGACCGAGGTCGATCCACAGGGAAAGAGTAACAGCTTCCTAATTACTCCAGCAACTCAGTTTAATAGAATAAATTCAGTTTCAATGGGGTGTTTAATTAAAACAGTAACTTAATGAAAAATCAGAGATATAACGTACTAAGGCTTTCAAGGATCCACTTGTAGCAATCCTATGTCAATTCAGTCAATCCAAGTAGAGAACACAACTAGATTTGAAGTCCTATCTCTCATCTAGTTGGAAAATAAAGCATTCACACACATTCATCCAATTCAAGTTGAACTTCCAAGTTCTAGTCCATTCAATCAATGTAGAATTCAAATTCATAGCCTGCGGAGTAACAGCCATGCCTATGGACTATGGCCTGCTCAAGGATTACTATAATTCGAATCTAAACAAGCAACCTGTGATAATCTCAGAGAATTAAAAGGAATTCATGTCCGGAGCACATGAACTCAGATAAGACATCTCAAACTACCATCTTTTGAACTGAACATAAGAAAATTCTAACTTTGAATTGAATAATACTTGAATCAAACTGAAATTAACATAGAATTGGCTACAAGCTTCACCTCTCAGCCTTAGCTGAGAGGTTTTAGCCGAGCATAGTCATGCTACAACTAAAAACTCAAAAATAAAGCATAAAACTAGAAAAACCCGAAGATAGATGTTGCAGACGCTCCACAGTCGCCTTCAGCCTCCAAACTCACTTTCCTTCTCCTCTCTGATGCCTTAGGGAGAGCCCCTAGGTGGCCTTTTATAGCAACAAGCCCCCCTTGCGTCGGATTCTGCGAAAGCCTTCGCATTGCGCAGCAATTTTCGGAGTCCCAATTTAGAAAGGAAACTTCTTACGCAGGGCCGACCGGTCGTGACCGGTCGGACCAGCTCTTTGAAACGTCCAGTGAGTGCATCCGACCGGTCAAGACCGGTCGGACTGACCTCCCTCTCATCCAGCGTGCATGCCCGACCGGTCATGACCGGTCGGGCTTTGTTTCCTCTTCGTCCAGAGCCTATAGCCGACCGGTCATGACCGGTCGGCCCTTCCTCAATGTCTTCTGCCTTCATGGCCGACCGGTCTTGACCGGTCGGCCTGATCTATTGCCTTGATCCAGTGTGCATGGCCGACCGGTCATGACCGGTCGGCCTCTCTTCTTCTTTTTCCTGTGATGTGGCTGACCGGTCGGACGACCGGTCAGCCTTGTATTCCTTCATCTTTTTCTTCTTTTCTTCATTCTCTTTTCTCTCTCTTTCTTCTTCTTTCCTTGGTCCATCTTAGGACTTCATCCAATGTCTTCAAATGTAATCTTTTGACTCCAATGAGATGAAATCCCCTCTTATCTCTACAATCACAAAACACATGTTATGTGGGCCTTTTAACCATGAAAATCATGCAAATTATGTAGTGTAATGGGCAATGCAATGTATAAATTGGAGGTTCAACACAAATCTTGCATTGTCCTCAATGTAAAAGATGTGCAATGAGCAAAACATGAGAGCAATTTGAAAATAAAAAGGAAGTGAGGACTGATAGTACCTGAGAGAGTGAAAAGTGGAGATCTTCCTCCTTCTAACAAACCTATGAAAACGAAAACAAAAGCAGCAAAATCCTAATCCTAACTACTCTATACCTCCATCAGACTAGGAGATCAATCATCCTGATACACAGGATCATTCAGAGGTATGGACATACCTTCTGAAGGGAAGTTCTCAAAGAACGGCTTTAATCGCTGCCCATTTGCTTTAAAAAGGTTGCCGTTCCTTGGATTTAACAGCTCGACAGTCCCATATGGATAGACAGTTTGCCAAGGTAGGGACCGGTCCACCGAGATCTCAGTTTTCTCGGAAATAAATGTAAGCGAGAATTATACATGAGGACTTTTTGGTTGATCGTGAATGTCTTGCGAAGAATATTCTTATCATGGAATATCTTCGTCTTGTCCTTGTAAATTCTCGCATTCTCATAAGCTTCATTCCAGATTTCTGCAAGTTCATTCAATTGCAGTTTGCGTAACGAGCTTGCCTTGTCAGAATTGAAATTCATCTTCTTAATAGCCCAATACGCCTTATGTTCCAACTCCACAGGCAAGTGACAAGCCTTCCCATAGACAAGTCTATAGGGAGACATTCCAATAGGGGTTTTAAAGGCAGTACGGTAAGCCCAAAGCGCATTGGTAAGTCGAAGTGACCAATCCTTGCGATCGGGATTCACCGTTTTCTCTAAAATGTGTTTAATCTCCCTATTGGATATCTCAGCTTGGCCACTAGTTTGTGGGTGATAGGGAGTGCTCACTTTGTGCGTTACGCCATATTTCTTCATTAAGGCTTCAAAAGGGCGATTGCAAAGTGAGACCCTCCATCACTTATGATGACTCGAGGAGTTCCAAACCGGGAAAGAATATTTTCTTTTAAAAATCGAATGACCGTTTTATGGTCATTGTTCCGGCAAGGGATGGCCTCGACCCATTTGGAAACATAATCAACGGCAAGCAAGATGTATAAGTTTCCAAAAGAAGATGGGAATGGGCCCATGCAATCGATGCCCCAACAATTAAAAATTTCGATAATTAAGATGGGATTGAGTGGCATCATATTTCTACGGGAGATTCCTCCTAATTTCTGACAAGGTTCGCATGCTTTGCAAAACTCATGTGTGTCTTTGAACATGGTGGGCCAATAGAACCCACATTGCAGAATTTTCGCTGTGGTCTTTTTAGCCGAAAAGTGGCCACCACATGCTTGGGAATGACAGAAGGAGATGATACTTTGTTGCTCATCATCTGGGACACATCCCCTTATGATTTGATCGGGACAATACTTGAACAAGTATGGGTCGTCCCATAGAAATTTCCGTACCTCTGAGAAGAATCTATCCTTATCTTGCTTTTTCCAATATGTAGGAATTGTACCTGTAGCAAGATAATTAGCAATGTCCGCATACCATGGCAATTGGGAAACAGCAAAAAGTTGTTCATCAGGGAACATGTCATTGATTGCAGTCGTTTCAGGGGAATCAGTGAGGACAAGTCGAGAGAGGTGGTCAGCTACTACATTCTCTACTCCTTTCTTATCACGTATTTCTAAGTCAAATTCTTGGAGTAGGAGGATCCATCTTAATAACTGTGGTTTAGCATCCTTCTTAGAGAGAAGATACTTAAGCGCGGCATGGTCAGTGAATACAATGATCTTGGATCCAATCAAGTAGGATCTAAACTTCTCCAAGGCAAAAACTACGGCTAAAAGTTCTTTTTCAGTAGTAGTGTAGTTTGCCTGGGCTGAGTTTAGGGTTCTACTTGCATAGTAGATGACACATGGCTTTTTATCTTTTCTTTGGCCTAACACAGCCCCAATAGCATAGTCGCTAGCATCGCACATAATTTCAAAAGGGAGGCTCCAATCAGGTGGTTGCATTATTGGAGCACATGTCAACATACCTTTAAGGGTGGTAAAGGCCTTTTGACATTCTTCATTCCACTCGAAAGAATTTTCCTTTTGAAGTAGGTTACATAAAGGGCGAGAGAGTGAACTGAAATCCTTTATGAACCTTCTGTAAAATCCTGCGTGTCCTAAAAAGGACCGTATATCTCGTATGCTTTTGGGTGGTGGGAGGTTAGAGATAAGATCAATTTTCGCCTTGTCCACCTCAATTCCATTTTGTGAAACGATGTGACCAAGTACAATTCCCTTTTGAACCATGAAGTGAAACTTTTCCCAATTGAGCACAAGGTTCTTCTCTTCACATCTTTTTAGCACAGATTTCAAGTGCTCAAGGCACTCATCAAAGCTACAACCAAATACGGAAAAATCATCCATGAAGACTTCGAGAATGGTCCCCACCATGTCAGAAAAGATGCTCATCATACAACGCTGAAATGTGGCAGGGGCATTACATAGTCCAAACGGCATCCGTCGATAGGCGAAAGTGCCGAATGGACATGTGAATGTAGTCTTTTCTTGGTCTTCACGGGCAATTTCTATTTGGTTGTACCCTGAATAGCCATCAAGGAAGCAAAAGTGGGAATGACCCGCCAACCGTTCTAAAATCTGATCAACAAACGGTAGGGGAAAGTGGTCTTTCCTCGTGACAGTGTTTAGCTTCCTGTAGTCAATGCACATTCTCCAACCGGTAGTGACTCTAGTTGGTACGAGTTCATTATTGGCATTGGCTACGATGGTTATTCCGGATTTCTTAGGCACCACTTGAGTTGGGCTCACCCATTGGCTATCGGATATCGGGTAAATGATACCTACATCCAATAGTTTCACCACTTCGGCCTTAACCACATCCTTCATGTTTGGGTTTAATCGCCTTTGTGGTTGCCGGGATGTTTTTGCATTTTCCTCAAGGTGTATGCGGTGAGTGCAAATCAGTGGGTCTATGCCTTTGAGATCCGCAATTGTCCATCCAATGGCACTCTTGTGCTCTAATAGAGTGGCTATTAGCCTACTCTCTTGTTCCTCATCCAAGTGGGAAGAAATCACCACTGGATATGTCTCATCTCGACCTAAATAAACATACTTTAGCTCACTTGGCAATGGTTTTAGGTCGAGTTTTGGTGCCTTGATGTTGGATGGGAGAGCCTTGTTCTCATTTACAGGCAAAGGTTCAATTGGGGCCCTCCATCTTTAATTCTCAAGCACCAGCATCACATCTAGAATGGCCTCCCTCTCTTGTATTGTGTAATCATTTGTCTCATGAGAGTGGGCCATACATGCCTCCAAAGGGTTGGAAAATAGTGATAAGGGGACTGTATCCTCCATGAATGATTCGATCATGTTTAATTCGTGGACATCATCATCAACTTCTCGCGGTTGTTTGCATAACTCAAATATGTTAAGCTCAAGGGTCATATTTCCAAAGGACATTTGTACAAGTCCGTTTCTACAATTGATAATGGCGTTTGAAGTGGCTAGAAACGGTCGTCCAAGTATGACGGGAATTTGAGTACCGGTGCCTATCACGGGATGTGTGTCCAAGACAATAAAATCTACTGGGTAGTAGAATTTATCAACTTGGACTAGAACATCCTCTACCATTCCTCTCGGTATCCGGATGGATCTATCAGCAAGTTGGAGTGTGGTTTTGGTGGGTTTCAATTCACCTAACCCAAGTTGTTCGTAGACCGAGTATGGAATGAGATTCACACTTGCCCCCAAGTCGAGTAGGGCTTGTTTAATCTGGTAGTCTCCTATGATGCATGAGATGGTTGGACTACCTGGATCCTTGTATTTTTGGGGCACCTCTTGTTTGATGATGGCGCTCAAATTCTCAGCCAAAAGCACTTTATTGTGAACGTTATGTTTCCTTTTGATTGTACACAATTCCTTTAAAAATTTAGCATAAGATGGTATTTGTTTTATTGCATCCAACAGCGGGATGTTGATCTTCACTTGCTTGAAAACTTCCAGAATCTCCAGATTTTTATCTAAAGGTTTAGGTGAAATCAACCTTTGTGGAAATGGGGCAACCGGCTTGTATTGTCTTTCCGGTTCTTTCTCTTGTGGAATATTGTTTGGGCTATCATCCTCTTTGGGAATTTCCGGATCCTTAGGCTTGGGGGCCTTCACCGGATTAGATTTATCAATTTCTTTCCCACTTCTCAAAGTGGTGATAGCTTGGACATGTTCCATATGGTGGGAGGATGAGCTTGCATCTTGTATCTCATATTGGGTCCTTGGGTTAGGAAGAGGTTGGGCAGGGAGTGTGCCCTTCTCTCTAACACTAAGGTGAGCTTCAACTCTAGCCAAAGATGTTTTCAATTCATTGATGGCTTGGTTTGAGTTTTGATTGAATTTCAATTGCTCTTGCATGAACCCATCTATTTTTAGAGAATTTGTCTTGTTATACTCATTCTGGACCGTTACGAATGCACCCAACATCTCTTCTAGTGATACTTTTGGAGTGTTGTTTGCATTTGCATTGGGCCCATTCTTCCAACTGAAGTTGGGATGGTTCTTCCAATTAGGATTATACGTGTTGGAGTTTGGAGCACCATATTGCTGCTGATAACTGTTTATGGCATTTGTTTGTTCTTGTAGGATGCCTTGGACTGCTGAAATTGTGGGACAATCTGGTGTAGCATGTTGATTTCCAGCACAAATTCCACAAACAGTTTCAACCTCAGTGGAGTTGATTGTTTCTCCTTTCCTTAATTCCATGGCTTCGACCTTTCTTGTAAGGCTAGCCAACCGTGCACTTATGCTATCTTCTTCTGATAAGACATACATTCCTCCCTTTTCCTTTTGTTGGCCAATCTTGGAATTTGTTGGTTTAGGTGTGTCCCAAGATTGTGCACTTTCAGCCAATTCTTCCAGATAATCCCATGCTTCATCAGCTTCCTTATTCATGAACTCCCCATTACACATCATCTCTATAAATTGGCGCATGGATGGAATCAGTCCTTCATAGAAAAAACTTATAATCCGCCAATTTTCATAGCCATGATGTGGGCATGCGTTTAATAGGTCCTTGAATCTCTCCCAACATTGGGAAAAGGTTTCATCCTCCTTTTGGGCAAAGTTCATGATAAGGCGCTTAAGCATGTTCGTTTTGTGAGTAGGGAAGAATTTTTTTATAAATTCTCTGTGCATATCATTCCATGACCCAATTGATCTTGGCCTCAATGCATAAAGCCAACCCTTGGCTTTATCCTTAAGAGTGAAAGGGAAGAATTTAAGTCTTACTACATCTTCAGTCACATTTGCAAAGTGCATGGTGGTGATTACCTCATCAAACTCCCTAAGGTGTTGATAAGCACTTTCACTGTCTAAACCATGGAATTTAGGGAGAAGATTGATCACTCCCGGTTTCAAATCCACATTCCCTGCATTTGGTGGAAATACTATGCATGAGGGAGTGCTCGTTCTTGCAGGTTGCAAGAAATCACGTAAAGTCCTAGGTCGGGGAACATTCTCAACCACATTCTCCCCTATTTCAGTTTGATTTTGAACCGGGTTATGTTGATTTGCAGCCATACTTTCAGATAAAATTGGAGAATCTAGATGTCTCCTAACACGTGGCTCTCTATCAAAGCCTTCTACTATCCCCCCTTCACTTATGAGTCGGTTATTGGAATCCCGAGCCCAATGTGGCATGCAAAACCAAAAATAAGAAACAAAAAGAAAGGAGAATTCTTCCTCCCTTTTCTCTACTCTTTTCTAAGACCGAAGCACAAGGTGTCTTGCAATGGCTAGGCCAGAAGCAAGGATAAAGACCGATTTCTCCTGGTCAATAGGGGTTCAGAGAACTCCCCACCCACTCTTTGAATCTTTTGAGAAAAAGTGCAGAAAAAGGAAAAAGAGGAGTAGAGATGAGAAAAGAAATCTCTGAGCACAAGGTGATCCAAGGCGGCTGAGCCGACCAATAGGAATCCAGGTGGCAAAAAGGCCGACCTTTTAGAGATCCAAAAGGAATCTCCACCCACTCTACTAGAGATGAATAGGAATGAATAGGAGAAGGAGAAGAGTAAGGTTTAGAAAGATAGAACCTGATTCGCACTTGAAACTCTTGTATCTTCTTCAGCTTCCTAGAAATCCCTGAAAAGAAAAAAAAATCAAATAAATAAACTAAGTTAGTTCTAAAAATCTAAGAAAAATCCTAAATAGATACTAATTTCAGAAATTTGTGAAAACCGTCAAGGTTCCCCGGCAACGGCGCCAAAAACTTGTTCGCTTCCCCAAGTGTAGGGTTGCGATGTAGTAATAAACTCGGTAAGACCGAGGTCGATCCACAGGGACTTATGTAAGATCTCACAAATTCATCCACAAGTTTCTATTGAAGTCTACTAATCAGATTTTGAATAGAATGTCTTTGATTAACAGTTTAAGCTAATTCGAATGTAACCAATTATAAGAAGGCACTAGGGTTCAAGGATCCACTTGTAGCAATCCTTGATGTTCAATCCGCTGTGGTTTCCCATTCTCTCAACTAGAATCACCAGTCAGGTCTATCTAGTCGGATGATAGAGCTGTAAAACCAAAAGTCTGTAATATGTAAGTTCTGTGCATAAAGTTCACTCAATCTAGGCTGATCTGAGCATGCTCAATGCATAGGTCATTCACCTTTTCTATAGGTCCAGTTCATAATCATAACCATCCTCAAGTCCTCTCACAAGACAAGGCTAGATCAGGATTTGAACTGGATTCAAATTATATGCACAGTCCATACATATTCCAGAAAATCAACCAAAACTAGAACTTTGGCATGAAGCCCCTTTATGAAGAGCTTGGTACTAGAGCGCACTCCAATTCCTCGGATCATACAGGTCTAGACCGTTGCAAACAAATTAAGCAGATAAGTAATTCATCCAAACATCCATGAGTCATCACAAGACTAAGAGAAATTACTTAAAAACTTGTATAAACTTCAAACCTTAGTTCATAATCCTTAATTCCAAACTGAAAACCACTTAACTACGAATTAAAACATCTTGGATACACTACAAGCTTCACCTCTTAGCCCTAGCTAAGAGGTTTAGCTGCTCATGATCCAAGGAAACATGAAACAACTCCTAAAAGCATGAAAACAGCAAAGCAAACCAAAAGGAGTTGTGAAACTCCAATTTCCACTTCCACAGTCTCCAACCTCGCTTCCAGCCTTCTAGCCTCCCTTAGGAACAATCCCTAGGTGTCTATTTATAGTTTGGAGGAGTCCTTTACGCAAGAAAGATCCAGAATTTGCGTAATACTACGCACTTGCGCAGGAATTTTCGGAGTTCCCATAATAGAAAGAGGCAGTTTACGCTGGCCGACCAGTCGTGACCGGTCGGCCTCAATGTAAGGTCACTCCAGCAACGTTGTCCGACCGGTCATGACCGGTCGGAGGTCTTCAACAATGTTTCAGCAACCATGGCCATCAATCCAGTAGCTATGCCCGACCGATCATGACCGGTCGGGCCTATGAACCCTTTAGTCCAGCAGCAGTAGCCGACCGGTCATGACCGGTCGGACTGGCTGGTCAGCTGTCCAATGCATTCTGTGTTGTGTCCGACCGGTCTTGACCGGTCTGGCTGTCTTGGCCGACCGGTCATCCGACCGGTCTGGCTTATTTTTCTTCATTCTTTCTTTCTTTCTTTCTTCTTCTCTCTTCTCTTCTTGCTTGTCTTTCTTTGATTCTTCTTCATGCTTCATCTAATGGTCTTTAACACTTGTAAGAAACTCCACTTAGCCTTCAAATGGTGAGCTCTCCATCTTGTCCCTACAATCACACATCATGCATTAAGTTAGTTCTTTAAACGTATATATCGTGCATAATGAGTGATGCATTGGGGTTAGAATATGCATAATTATGAGCTCAACACCCAACACTTGCTCGCGAATCAGCCACACCTGCCTTGGGGACTACGAATACTCGCGAGGCCGGCTCTGGCGAGATGGTCGTAGCCCAACCCTCAGGGTCGGGAGTCTATGTCATCCCACCACACTTGCATCCAATATGAAAGTTCATGTTTGATAACATTTCCCCCAACTCCTTTGGGGGCCTCCCTGAGCTAAGTCCAGAGGCTCTCTCCACCGACATAGGGGTGAGATTGATTCAGGTGACAACCTTCTCTCCGTTCCTCATTCTTCTTTGAATTATTTATGTGGTAGACTGCTCTAATTCTTCTTTCTTTGTTTGAGCAGAGTCTGGACCTCACGCTACGAGTTAGGCGCGACATCGATGCCGCCCGTTGCATCGTCGATGATGTGGAGAAGAAGAAGAAAGCGATGGAGGGCGAGGTCCATGGAAGGGACCGCATAATAAAGTCCCAGGAAGTCGCCAAAATAAATGAGGAGAAGCAGATCCTCATTGCCAAGGTCCAAGTCCTGACTGATCGTTTTCAGTCATTGGACCTACATTTTGCGAAGCTCCAAGAAGTCCACACCAAGAGCGAGAGAGAAGGAGATTTTTCGCCAAGACAAGATCTCCCTCGAGGAATAGCTCAAGGACTGTCGAACTAAGCTTGAAGAGGCTAGGATGACTCTTGCCCAGCTGAAGGACGATTCCATTCACTGGGAGGAGGAAAGAGTGGCCCTCATCAAGATGATGTCTGAAGAAGGTCCTCGTGCCGTACTGGAGTTTCGAACCTCTCAACTCTACGACGAGGAGCGCTATGAGGCATATATCGCTGGTCGCGACTTCGTGGTCAGGTTTATGCAACAAATTACTCATTCGTTCAACGTAAAGGAGTTCGAGAGAGTGGCCTTCGAGGTGGCAACTAAAGAGTGAGCTGCAGCTGAGAATGAGGTCACAGGGGCTACTGACGCCGCACCTGCTCCCGAGGCCGGTCTTGAAGCAGAGAGTCGTGAGCCTGCCCCAGACGAGGACGACCGATCTTAGAATCGTCGCCCTTCTCCCTCTCCTTTGTTTTTTTCTTTATTTTGAAAAGAAATGTATTCTCTGTAAATGATTCGACTTTTTTAGTCACTTGAAATGAAAATTACTCTTTCTCAACGCCATGTATCTTTCTCGCTTTTCTCCCTTTGCCAATCGCATGTTGAATGCTTGTATACTTAACTCATGAAAAAATGAGTTAGACTCAATCCCGGGGTCGTGGTGACCATGTCCGCGTTGAGATAGATTGGTCTATCGATTGAGGCTTTAATTCTACCAAGGGTAGAAGATTGGTCAAGAGAATGTGTGTATTCTCTTCGGGGCTGTTTAGATCCAATAAAATGGAGAAGCGACCAAAAGACAATCCATCTTTATTTGAATATCATTCAGACTTACATTAAATTAAGGGAAATACCATAGTAAATGTTCTACGTGCCAAGGGTGACGTATGAGTCTTCCCTGCATGTCTTCAAGATAATAGGTACCGGGTTGCACAATTTTGATGACTCGATACGGACCCTCCCAATTTGGGTCCAACGAACGGGCAGGAATTTCGAGGTTCTGTCTGAGAACCAAATCACCGAGCTGAAAAGCTCTAGGTCGGACTTTGGCATCACGATACCGAGCGATGCGCTGTTGGTAGGCTGCTGCTCAAAGCTAGGATGCATCCCTCCGCTCTTCTAAGAGATCGAGATGAAGCCTCAGACCTTCTTGATTACAAGTGGGATCATACTGCTCAATCCGATATGAGGGCACCTGAACTTCAACTGGAACCACTACACCGGTGCCGAAAGCCAAGGAGAAAGGAGTTTCTCCTGTTGATGTGCAAGTCGTAGTCCTATAGGCCCATAAGACTTCTAGCAAGAGTTCTGGCCACATGCCTTTACATTCATCGAGCTTGGTCTTTAGATGATGTTTGATGATCTTATTTATTGCTTCAACCTGTCCATTAGCCTGAGGAGGATATGGGGAGGTGCGAATACTACGTATCTTCCATTTTTCGTAAAATTCTGCGAACGCAGCGTTGTCGAATTGCTTTCCGTTATCTGTGATTATAGTATGTGGGAGTCCATAACGACATATGATGTTTCTCCACATAAACTTAGTGGTCTGTTTTCAGTGATTCTAGCTAGTGGTTCTACCTCGACCCATTTGGTGAAATAATCAACTGCCACAATTGCAAATCTGTTCTGACCTTTCTCGGTAGGCAAGGGTCCGATGATATCGACTACCCATTGGGCAAAGGGCTAAGGACCATCCATTGGCGTCATTTGCTCGGATGGTACGCGAGGTATGAGAGAATATTGTTGGCACTTGTCACATCTTTTAGAGAATTTGATCACATCCGCCTTCATAGTGGGCCAATAATAACCTTGCCTCATCGCCTTATACGCTAAAGACCATCCCTTAGGATGGTTACCACATGCCCCCTTTTGTATTTCATCTAGAACGCGATGTGCTTCTTTTGGGTGAAGACACCTTAAGTATGGTAAAGTAAAACTCTTGCGTAACAACGTTCCGTTTTGTAAAGTATACCTGGCAGCGCGATAACGAATTTGTCGTGCAGATTTCTTATCATCCGGGAGATGTCCATCTCTAAGATAGAGGACGATGGGGTCCATCCAACATGGAGAGGGATGAACCATGATCACTTGCTCGGAGGTTGTTTGATCGATACTTAGAGCATAAAGGTGCTCGATGGGAATAGATTGCGGTAACTCAGATTCAGGGTGCAGAGGCTAGTTTTGCCAAAGAATCTGTGAGTTTGTTCTTCTCGCGAGGGATGTGGATTATTTCATAATTCTTCAGCCTTACGAGCAAGATGAGAACTTGGGATTTGTATAAAGCCATCCGTTCTTCTCTCGCCTCAAATTCGCCGAGTACTTGATTGACTATGAGCTGAGAATCACTATGAATAAATAAACTCTGAATCGAGAGGACGTTTGCTAATTGGAGGCCGATGATCAAAGCCTCATATTCTGCTTCATTGTTTGAGACGTGAGAGTCAAATCGTAAGGCATATTGAAAACGCGACCCGTCCGGAGCGACTAAGATTAAGCCTGCTCCTCTCCCGGTGGCCCGTGAAGACCCATCCACAAAGAGCGACCAGGGAGTCTGGTCGCTGGTCGTAGAGTTGTCATCAGAAGAGGAATATGTGAATTTGGCGATGAAGTCGGCCACGGCCTGACCCTTGATGGCGGTTCTAGGGCAGAACGAAATATCATGCTCGATGATCTCAATCGCCCATTTAGTTAATCGCCCCGAAACCTCAATTTTTTAAGGACCTGCCTTAACGGATGGTTTGTTGGCACCAATATAGCGATGGTGACTAAGGCGAGGGCCAACTTCTCCATATCAGAATATCGAGTTTCGGCATCCACCATCGCTCGACTAATATAATAAATGGGCCTTTGTACCCCGGAATCTTCTCTTATTAATGCGGCACTAACGGTCGTAGAAGACACAGATAAATAAAGAAGAAGTTGCTCATGTGCCACAGTTTTGGATAAAACGGGGGGGTGCACTCATATATTGCTTCAGTTGTTAGAATGCTTCCTCGCATTGCGGTGTCCACTCCCAGTCAGCTTTGGCGGTGGCTCGGAGGAGCTTAAAGAAGGGTAAGCACTTATCAGAGGCCCATGAAATGAACCTATTCAGTGATGCAATGTGACCAGCCAGACGCTGGACATCTTTGAGAGTGGACGGAGACTTCATCTCGATCAATGCCTTTATTTTTTTAGGATTTGCCTCGATTCCTCGTTGGCCGACCATAAATCCGAGAAATTTTCAAGCGGACACTCCGAAAGCACATTTCTCTGGATTTAGCTTCATCTGATACCTCCTCATTAAGTCGAAGGCTTCTTGAAGATCTGTGAGGTGGTCGTTTTCTACGACGCTTTTCATGAGCATGTCGTTGACATAAACCTCCATATTCCTACCGATCTATGTGGCGAATATTTTATTGACTAGGCGCTGATAGGTGGCTCTTGCGTTTTTAAGACCAAAAGGCATCACCTGGTAGCAATACAGGCCACGGTCAGTGATGAAGGCAGTGTGCTGGCTGTCGGGCGAATGCATCATGATCTGGTTATAACCAGAATAAGCGTCCATAAAACTGAGCAGGGCATGCCCTCCCGTCGAATCAACCAATTGGTCGATTCGCGGAGTCAGGAAAACTATCCTTCGGGCACGCTTTGTTCAAATTGGAATAGTCAACGCACATTATCCACGTGCCGTTAGCCTTTCGAATGAGGACCACGTTCGCGACCCATTCTGGGTAGTCAACTTCTTTATGAAATCGACTGTTAACAACTTCTCGACTTCACCCTTAATCACCATTTGCCTTTCTGCAGTGAAGGCACGCCGACGCTGGTGAACAGGTTTATATTTCGGATCAACATTCAAACGATGTGCTATGATGCTGGGGTCGATACCTGTTATATCACTATGGGACCAAGTAAACACATCTTAGTACTCGGTGAGGAAACGGACCAGGTTTTCACGATATACACTGCTTAAAGAAGATCCAACGTGGATAACTTTGGATGAACAGTCTTTAGATAAATGGATCGCAACTGTCTCTTCCCCTGGACTTCCTGATTGGAGGGCACTCTCCCTTAGGTCCAACGACGTAGCCGTCGGAGGGCTTGATGAATCTTTTGTCGCCATCATAACTAGCGTTGCCTGGGCCTTCTTTTGGTCTTGTACGGCGATCCCATAACATGCTCGTGCTTCCTTCTGATTTCCTCGTACAACCCCGACTCCATTTGGAGTAGGGAATTTGACGCATAGGTACAGAGGATGTAAAGCCGCCCCTACCTTATTGAGAGAAGGTCGGCCCAAAATGACGTTATACACTGATCTCCGATCCACCACGAGGAAATTAACAAAGATAGTAGTTTTCGCTGGGCTCTCTCTGAAGGTGACTAGAAGGTCGATGCTTCCTTCCGGTGTTACTACTTCGCCCCCAAAGCCGACGAGAGGAGTTGAGACCGGTTTAAGCAGGCCCCTGGCTGGTGCTATTTTGTTGAAAGCTTCTAGGTAGAGAATATCAGCGGAGCTACCTGTATCCACCATAATACGATGAGTCAAATAATTTGATACCTTTAATGCGACCACAATGGAGTCTTCACGAGGGAAGTGAATCCCTTCCGCATCTTCGAGAGAAAAGGAGATCGGAGGGTGGCCAAGATTCGACGCATCGAGCGTCTTTTCCAACCAATAGATATGCTGGGGCTTCTGAGACGCCTTGTGAGTATATGCTTTTCTTAAAGTTGGAGAATCCCCCCCGCAGGCCGGTCCTCCGGCGATGGTCCGGATCTCACCGGTGGGCTCGACGTCTTCTTGCGAAGTGTGACGTTGAGGTGATTTCTTCCGGTGTGATGGGGCTTCCGTTCGTTTCTGTGATCGACCTTGTCAGGCTACGTATTCCCGAAGGTGACCTTTCCGAATGAGGGCTTCGATGTGATCTCTCAGAGATATACAATCTTGGGTGTTGTGCCCATGGTCTTTATGAAAATAGTAGAATTTACTCTTATCTCTTTTTTCAGGATCAGATTTGATTTTTGAGGGCCCCTTCATGTACGGCTTGTGTTTGATCTCCATTAGCACTTTTTCAGGAGGTTGGATAAGAGGTATGTAATTATGATATTTTTCAGAATAGGGCTTCTTAAGGGATCGATCCCGTCGATCTCGCCAGTACTTTTTATCAGAAAGAGGGATCTCCTCAGTTTTGCGCTTCTTGCCCTGTATACCGTGACAAGCCAAAGCGACGTCTTCCGCATTGATGTACTTCTGGGCCTTTGCCTGAAACTCCGTCATAGTTTTAGGAGGGTTCTTGTCTAAGGCGAACCTGAATTTTTCGCTTGTGATTCCGGCTATGAGGGCGGTGAGACCTTTATCTTTGGTATAACCTTCAGTCTGAACAGCTTCTGCATTGAATCGAACCGTAAACTCCTTTATCGTCTCCCCGTGCTGCTGCTTTAAGTCCATTAAGTGAGATGCCTGCTTTTTGGTTCGGATGCTTCCCATGAACTGAGACAGGAAAGCTCCGATAGCTGAGAGAAGGACCTGATGGATCGGGGTTTGATCCCCCGGAACCATGTACACGCTGCATCCTTTAAAGTTAGGGAAAAAGCCCTACACATGATTTCTGAGCCATGTCCCTCCAGTTCCATAAGAGATTTGTATGTTTCCAGATGTTCGAGAGGTCGCCAGTACCTGTATATGGAGTGATGATAGGCAGTGCGATACTTCCTAAGTAATGGTGCTTCCATGACCTCGCGGGTGAAAGGAGATTCGGATTGATGTATTGACGCCACAACAATAGATGGTTGATTCGTCTGATATCGTTGTTCCATATCGTCGAAGCGATCGTGGATTCTCTTGAGGTCTCCTTCCCATGGTAAGGTGTAGCCTGAAGTTTCGACGGTGGACCCCTGAGATTGCTGTTGTCAGGAAGTACTGGAGTGTATAGAATGTGGAGGAAGTACAGGGACTTGGTTGCCGAGTGGCATTCGATTTGATGGAGGAGGATTTGGCTGGGTTGTGGCTCATCTGTAGAATGCCTGGAAGCCACTAGCATAGGTTGTGCCGGCGGCCCTTCTGGAGATTGTCGCTAGGGCTCCGGAAAATGCTGATCAAGCCGATTAGATAAGGCTTGAAATCTGGCATTGAGATTTAGAAGCGTGTTTCCGAGGAAACGCACAACTTCTTCTTGACTCCCGGACATATCAAACAATGGGTTTTATGATAGTATGTTAGGATCTCCCTGGAGAATGCCCGTTGAAGCAGTCTAAGGGAGGTTAGGCGCTGGTTCGGTAATGTCAGGTGGAGGTAGCGTCTGCCTTGAAGTGGAAGGATGAACCGTCTTTTTGGGAGGCATGGTGGGAGAACTTAGATCAGTGATTAGAATGGCTAATCCTGACAATCGGTTCCCACAGACGGTGCCAATCTGTTTACGTCGGATTTGGTAACAGGATCCTCCAGACGTTTGCCTTCCTTCAAGCCAGCTTCCTTTCGAACCTGAAAGAGCACAAGGGAAAACTAAGGGTGGCCGATGTCCAGCCGTTGGCCCTCCGAAGCTTAAGTTAGACAGGACGTGGTTGTAAAGGAAACAATGGGATTTGGAGCTTAGAGATTGTGTACCTTTCTTACTAATGAGGCCGTCCATTTATATAGATCCAAGTGATCCAATCTATTATGCAAGACGTCGAGAATACTGCTCATTTCAGGGGATAAGGTATTTATCCTGTTAATCCCTAGACGAGGGAACGACCTGATCCAAATAAACATCTACTCGATTACGTCCCTTGATGATGATCCCCTGAAGTCTGGAGACACGAACAAAGATAAGCATAGAATCGATCTATAGGGGCTGCTGGTACTATAAAGGTGATGGATGCTTAGGCTCGGAGGTAACTGCTCGCATGTTGAGATGCGACCCCTTTTGGCGACCACGAGCCGAGCTACTCGCATGTTGCGATGCGACCCCTTTCGACGACCACGAGCCGAGCTGCTCGCATGTTGAGATGCGACCCCTTTCGATGACCACGAGCTGAGCTGCTTGCATGTTGAGATGCGACCCCTTTCGGCGACCACGAGCCGAGCTGCTCGCAGTTGATTAGACTGGCCGCAACTTCTCTCAATCGTTCTCTGATCACATCTCTCGATGACCAACTTTATCCTACAACATTCCTCAATGTAAAAGATGTTCAATGAGCAAAACATGAGAGTAATTCTAAAATAAAAGGGCGTGAGGAATGATAGTACCTGAGAGAACAAAAAGTGGAATTCTTCCTCCTTCTAATAAACCTATGAAAAAGGAAACAAAAGTAACAAAATCCTAATCCTAACTACTCTATACCTCCATCAGACTAGGAGATCAATCATCCTGATACACAGGATCAGTTAGAGGTATGGACGTACCTCTGGAGGAAACTGCTCAAAGAACCGCTTTAATTGCTGACCATTCGCCTTAAATATGTTGCCGTTCCTTGGATTTAATAACTCGACGGTCCCATATGGGTAGACAGTTTGCACAATGTAGGGACCAGTCCATCGAGATCTCAATTTCCCCGAAAATAAATGTAGGCGAGAATTATACAGAAGGACTTTTTGATTAATCGTGAATGTCTTACGAAGAATGTTCTTATCATGGAACACCTTCGTCTTGTCCTTGTAAATTCTCGCATTTTCATAAGCTTCGTTCCGGAGTTCTGCAAGTTCATTCAATTGTAGTTTGCGCAACGAGCTTGCCTTGTAAGAATCAAAATTCATCTTCTTTATTGCCTAATATACCCTATGTTCCAACTCCACAGGGAAGTGACAAGCCTTCCCATAGACAAGTCTATAGGGAGACATCCAATAGGGGTCTTAAAAGCGGTACGGTAAGACCAAAGCGCATCGGTAAGTCGAAGCGACCAATCCTTGCGATCGGGGTTCACCGTTTTCTCCAAAATATGTTTAATCTCCCTATTGGATATCTCAGCTTGTCCACTAGTTTGTGGGTGATAGGGAGTGCTTACTTTGTGTGTTACGCCATATTTCTTCATTAAGGTTTCAAATGGGCGATTACAAAAGTGAGACCCTCCATCACTTATGATGACTCGAGGTGTTCCAAACCAGGAAAGAATATTTTCTTTTAAGAACCGAATGACTTGTTTTATGGTCATTATTCCGGCATGGAATTGCCTCGACCCATTTGGACACATAGTCAACGGCAAGAAAGATATATACGTTTCCAAAAGAATATGGGAATGGACCCATGAAATCGATGCTCCAACAATAAAAAAATTTCAATTATTAAGATGGGATTGAGTGGCATCATATTTCTATGGGAGATTCCTCCCAATTTCTGACAAGGCTCACATGTTTTGCAAAACTCATATGTGTCCTTGAACATAGTGGGCCAATAAAACCTACATTGCAGAATTTTGGCTATGGTCTTCTTAGCCGAAAAATGGCCACCACATGCCTGAGAGTGACAAAAGGAGATGATCCTTTGTTGTTCATCATCTGGCACACATCTCCTTATGATTTGATCGGGACAATACTTGAATAAGTATGGGACGTCCCATAGGAATTTTCGCACCTCATTGAAGAACTTATCCTTATCTTGCTTTTTCCAATGTGTAGGAATCGTACCTAGTAGCAAGATAGTTAGCAATGTCCGCAGACAATGGCAATTGGGAGACTTTAAAAAGTTGTTTATCAGGGAACATGTCATTGATCGCGGTCATTTTAGGAGAATCGGTAAGAACAAGTCGAGAGAGATGGTCAGCCACTACATTTTCTACTCCTTTCTTATCACGTATCTCTATGTCAAATTCCTGGAGTAGAAGGATCCATCTTAACTACCATGGTTTAGCATCCTTCTTAGAGAGAAGGTACTTAAGCGCGGAATGGTCAGTGAATACGATGATCTTGGATCCAATCAAGTAGGACCTAAACATGTCCAAGGCAAAAACTACGGCTAAAAGTTCTTTTTCTATAGTAGTGTAGTTTGCTTGGGCTGGGTTTAAGGTTCTACTTGCATAGTAGATAACACATGGCTTCCTCTCTTTTCTTGGGCCTAACACGGACCCAATAGCATAGTCACTTGCATCGCACATAATTTCAAAAGGAAGGCTCCAATCAGGTGGTTGCATTATGGGAGCACAGGTCAACATATCTTTAAGTGTGGTAAAGGCATTTTGACAATCTTCATTCCACTCAAATGAATTCTCCTTTTGAAGTAGGTTACATAAAGGACGAGAGAGTGAACTGAAGTCCTTTATGAACCTTCTATAAAATCCCGTATGCCCCAGAAAGGACTGCACATCTCGTATGCTCTTGGGTGGTGGAAGGTTAGAGATAAGATCGATTTTCGCTTTGTCCACCTCGATTCCGTTTTGTGAAACGATGTGACCAAGTACAATTCCCTATTGAACCATAAAGTGACACTTCTCCCAATTCAACACAAGGTTCTTTTCTTCACATCTTTTCAACACAGATTTCAAGTGCATAAGGCACTCATCAAAGCTACAACCAAATACTGAGAAATCATCCATGAAAACTTCGAGAATTGTCCTCACCATATCAGAAAATATACTCATCATACAACGCTGAAAGGTGGTAGGGGCATTGCATAGTCCAAACGGCATCCGTCGATAGGCAAAAGTGCCGAATGGACATGTGAATGTAGTCTTTTCTTGGTCTTCACGGGCGATCTCTATTTGGTTGTACCCTGAATAGCCATCAAGGAAGCAAAAATGGGAATGACCCGCCAACCTTCCTAAAATTTGATCAACAAACGGTAGGGGGAAGTGGTCTTTCCTCTTGACAGTGTTTAGCTTCCTGTAGTCATGCACATTCTCCAACCGGTAGTGACTCTAGTTGGTACGAGTTCATTATTGGTATGGGCTACGATGGTGATTCTGGATTTCTTAGGCACCACTTGAGTTGGGCTCACCCATTAACTATCGGATATTGGGTAAAAATACCCATATCCAATAGTTTCACCACTTCGGCCTTAACCACATCCTTCATGTTTGGATTAAGTTGTCTTTGTGGTTGCCGAGATGTCTTCGCATTCTCCTCAAGGTGTATGCGATGAGTACAAATCAGTGGGTCCATGCCTTTGAGATCCACAATCGACCACCCAATGACACTCTTGTGCTCTATTAGAGTGGCAATTAGCCTACTCTCTTGTTCCTCATCCAAGTGGGAAGAAATCACCACTGGATATGTCTCA
Source organism: Liriodendron chinense (assembly GCA_003013855.2). NCBI lineage: Eukaryota > Viridiplantae > Streptophyta > Magnoliopsida > Magnoliales > Magnoliaceae > Liriodendron > Liriodendron chinense. Next base: position 180,946 of record ML058402.1, read on the forward strand.
TCTCGACCTAAATAGACATATTTTAACTCACTTGGTAATGGTTTTAGGTCGAGTGTTGGTGCCTTGATATTGGATGGGAGTGGCTTGTTTTCATTTTCGGGTAAAGGTTCAAATAGGGCCCTCCATCTTTTGTTATCAAGCACCGGCATCATATCTAAAATGGCATCCATCTCTCGTGTTGTGTCATCATTTATCTCATGAGAGTGGGCCACTGTTCGCTCGCCTCAAGTGTAAGGCTGCGATGTAGTAATAAAACTCGATAAGACCGAGGTCGATCCACAGGGAATTAGAAACATATCCCAAACTATTCTAGCAACTCAGTTTGCAATGAATAAAAGATTCAATTGAGCAATTAAGCTAAAACAGAAACTTTATGAAAAACAGTAATTTAAAGACACTAAGGCATTCAAGGATCCACATGTAGCAATCCCATGTCAATCCAATCAATCCAAGCAAGATATACAACTAGATTTGAAGTCCTATCTCTCATCTAGTTGGAAAATAAAGCATTAAACACATTCAATCCCACTCAAGTTGAACTTCCAAGTTCTATTCCCATTCAACAATGTAAAATTTGAAATCACAGCCTTCGGAGTAATAGCCATGCCTATGGATTATGGCCTGCTCAAGGATTACTATAATTCAAATCTAAACAAGCACAATATGATTGTTAATGTCAGATTTTGTAACGAGATCCTCCGGCTTTGCTCCTTCACTCCAGCAGGGATTTCGCCACCAGACCTGAAGCAAGACAGCAAATAAGGGTGGCTGGGGACCAGCCGTTAGCCCTCCGATGCTTAAGTTAGGCCACAATAAGAAGAGAAGCCAAGCAAAACGGGACCAAGATTGAATGATGTGTGCGTACCTTTCTCCTCATGGAGTCACCCCCTTATATAGATCTAAGGCTAGCCAATTTTGTTACATAAGATATCGAAATCCCGATGATGTCGCGTACGATACTGAGATCTCGCTGATTTCAGAGGACAAGATCCTTATCCTCAAAGGCAATATCTATCCTAATAACTCCTTCCGGCAATCACGTTTCTTGATAGCAATCTGAGATTCGGAACCACCAGAGAAGATAAGCCCAAAGACCAACCTATACAGGCTGCTGATCGACATGGTAATAGTGCTGATTGCTCGTAGTTGGAGTCATAGCTACCGAAAAGGAAGGAGACGCCGAAAGGAAGAAGACCATCCGAACCAAAAGATTCAGGACTATTCTGATGTCGGGAGCTGCTTGTGTCAGGGATGCTCGCATTCATGATGCGCGACCCCTCCTGACGAGCCAGAGCAGAGATGCTCGCATCCAAGGGATGCGACCCTTTCTAACGATCCCGAGCCGAGCTGCTCGCATCCAAGCGATGCGACCCTTTCTAACGAGCCCGAGCCGAGCTGCTCGCATCCGAGCGATGCGACCCTTTCTAACGAGCCCGAGCCGAGCTGCTCGCATCCGATTGATGCGACCCCTTCTAACGAGCCCGACCTAGATTCCTCGCATTCATATGGTCGTGACCCTTCACTTCTTGTCAGATTATATTTGCCTACAACAGATGCCCCCCAAACCCTTGGTATTGAGGAATTATGCCATGGGTTTGCTAGTGTTGACAGCTGGGTGCTGGGAGACAATCGCACATGATTCGCTTAACGTGCTTCCGCATTTATGATGGCCAGCTTTCGCGCAGCTTTTTCTGCTGCTAGAGATGAAGCGTCGGGCGTCACGTGTTTCCGTATTTAATGCTAGCGTCCGTTAGTCTGGTGTGCCGAATGAGAAACTGCCACGTGTCCAGCAAATCAAACGGAATGATTGCGTATAAATACCGGACTTAGAAAAAAAATTCTTTCATTTTCGAATTTCCCTGCTGCGGCGCTCCTGCTTTCTTCTTCTTCCTTTGCTTCTGGTGCGAAAAACCTCTTCACAGAGGTAGTTTTTCTCCAACTTTCTCTCTTCATCTCTGTTTCCTTCATCTTTCTTTCTTGCTTTCCTCTTTGCGATGGCGGGGTCCTCAGACGAAGAGATTGTTCCCTTGGGAGATCACACCCCTGATTCTTCCGAGTCAAATAATGCCAGAGTACCGGCTGGTAGATATTCTGCCTCCGGGTATTCTTCCATCTTAACGGAGGAGAGGCTTTCTAGCCTTAGGGAGACATACAGAGTGCCGGACTCTGTTATATTCAGATTGCCCGGGAGGGGGGAGACAGCCGATGCACCACCGCCTGGGTGTGTGGCGGTTTATGAATACTTTTTCAGAGTAGGCGTACGTCTCCCCCTCCACCCCTTCATTCGAAATTTCCTCCGCCTCTATAAGATTGCTCCGGGCCAACTTATAGTTAACGGCTGGCGGGTTCTTTTGAGTGCTTTCACCCTTTGGAAGCAGGCGGGTAACGAAGAATTAACCGCTCAAGAATTTTTGAGGTTATTCCAACTGAAGAAGGCACCAGCTAGCGAGGGTTGGTACTACCTCTGCTTCTGGCACCGGAATAACTTCATCTTGGGGAACCCTTCTTCCAATTGCCCGGGATGGAGAAAGAAGTGGTTCTATGTCTCCGGAAACTGGGAGTCCGAAATGGGCTCTGACCCGAAAGGCCATAACGTTAATCGCCATTTTGGCGAAGGTGGGTCGAGTGCTCGTTTTATTTGTCCGACAGAATCTTTACTACTTTGACGTTTTAACGAACCTTCTTTTTTGCTCGCAGGAATCCCAATTGGTGTGAAGCCCAATCTGCGAGGAGGGCTCAACGAAAAACTCGTCAAGGTCTACAAGCTCCCCGCGGCCGCACGTCACGTCAACGCTGCTCTAGAGCCTCGCTGTCTCTGTGCAGCGGGTTTAATCTCTCAAGACGAAATGGCGAACGTGGGAGATAAAAGAGGCGCACTGGGGGCACTTCCTCGTTTGAAGGGTGCAGCCTCGAAGAGGCAAAAGAAGACTGCGGAGGGTCCTTCTAATGCGCCCACTCCCGCAGAGGGGTCTGCTCGCGGTCCTCAACCGCGAGGGATCGGTTCGGGTGGAGTCGCTACGACTTCTCGTACGACTGCGACCCCTCCGGTTATCGCGACCCCTCTATCTGCCGTGCCCCCTCCGGCTACTGCGACTCCACCACTAGGTGCTCGCGGACAGCCGGTGATCGAAGTCGCTGATAATTCGCCGAAAGGCGATCGGAGGGAGGCCCTGAGAAGCGAGCCTACTAGTGCTCGCGAGTCTGCGACGCCCTCTATGGGTGCCGTGAGTGCTCGCGAGACGGGCTCTGGTGAGATGGTGGTGGCCCAACCTTCCGGGTCGGGGGTTTTTGTTATCCCCCCACACTTGCATCCTGTATGCAAGTTTATGTTTGATAACATTCCCCCCAACTCCTTCGGGAGTCTGCCTGAGCCAAGCCCGGAGGCTCTTTCTACAGACATTGGAATGAGACTGGTTCAGGTAACAACCTTTTCTCTTTCTACCAATCTTTTCAGGATTTTAGACGATTAGCATTCTAATCCTTCCTTCTTTGTTTGTTTCAGAGCCTGGATCTCACACTCCGCGTTAGACGGGACGTCGAAGCTGCCCGCCGCAGCGTAGAAGATGTGGAGAAGAAGAAGAAGGCCATGGAAGCCGAGGTCCAAGGGAGGGACCGTTTGGTGAAGGCCTTGGAGGTTCAGATCTCCAAGCTGGACGAAGAGAAGAAAATTCTCCTTGTCAAGATCCAATCCCTGACTGAGCGTTTTCAGTCAGTGGACCTCCAACTCGCGAAGCTTCAAGAAATTCATACCAAGAGCGAGAAGGAGAAGGAGATCTTCCGCCAGGACAAGATCCAGCTTGAGGGATGGCTCAAGGATGCGCGGGCCAAGCTCGAGGAGACTCAGAAGAAGCTTGAGGAGGCCCAGCAGGAGCTCAAGGAAGCCCAGCAGCAACTTCACCAGTTGAAGGATGATTCCATTCACTGGGAAGAGGAGCGAGTGGCCCTCGTTCAAATGATATCTGATGAGGGTCCTCGCGCCGTTCAGGAGTTCCGGACTTCTCCACTTTACGATGAGGAGCGGTATGATGCATATATTGTTGGTCGCGATTTCACGGTCAGAGTTATGCAGATGATCGTTCCAACTTTTAACGTTGAGGAGTTCGACAGAGTGGCATTCGAGGTCGCAGCTAAAGAACGGGCTGCTGCTGAGAACGAAGTCACCGGGGCAACAGATGCTGGTCCTGCTCCTGAAGCTGGTCCTGAAGCTGATAGCCGCGAACCTGCGCAAGAGGATGACCAACCCTGACCTCGGCAGCTTCCCGTATCATGTATTTTTTTTTTTTTTTTTTTTTTTCAGAAGAGATCTGTAATTGTAAGGTCATTATTTTAATGAACACTTACTTTTTTAGTATTGTGTATTCTTTTCTTTCCTTCATTGTTGCTTTGTGTTGATCCCATTTGATTCATCAGGGGATGCGACCCATTATGCGAGCACGAGCTTCGCTGCTCGCGATTTAGTATGCATGGCTGCATGACTACGACCCTTATTCGAGCACGAGCTATGCTGCTCGCATTTTGGAAATGCGATCTCTTTCATCAGTTGCGAGCAACTAGCTCATGAAAAAAAAATGAAGACTCAATCCAGGGGTCGTGTGACCATGTCCACGTTGAGATAGACTGATCTATCGATTGAGATTTCGATTCTACCAAGGGCAGAAGGTTGGTCAAGAGATGGTATACATTCTCTTCAGGGCTATTCAGGTCCAGGTAAATGGAGAAGCAACCAACTAGTAATGACTTCAATCCTACCAAGGGTAGGCAATTGGCCAAGAGGATGTGTAAACGTTCTCTTCAGGGCTATCCAGATCCATGTAAATGGAAAAGCAACCAACTGGTAATGACTTCAATCCTACCAAGGGTAGGCAATTGGCCAAGAGGATGTGTAAACGTTCTCTTCAGGGCTATCCAGATCCATGTAAATGGAAAAGCAACCAACTGGTATCTTCTATTTTATTCATAAAATGTTGTAATGAACTACATCGAATTTAGGGGTAGTATCGTAGCAAATGCTCCACGTGCCAAGGGCGACGTACGGGCTTCCCCAGCATGTCTTCAAGATAATAAGTACCGGGTCGCACAACCCTAATAACCCGATACGGGCCTTCCCAATTTGGATCCAATGAACGAGCAGGAACTCCAAGATTTTGCCTTAGGACCAAATCTCCGGGCTGGAAGGATCTAGGTCTAACCTTCGCATTCCGATAACGAGCAATGCGTTGTTGATATGCTGCCATTCGTACTTGGGAAGCATTTCTTCGCTCTTCCAGGAGATCAAGATGAAATCGGAGGTTTTCGTGATTGCTCGCGGGATCGTACTGCTCGATCCGATATGAGGGGACTTGAATTTCCACTGGTACCACTGCGTCAACACCAAATGCTAAGGAGAAAGGAGTTTCACCTGTTGATGTACAAGCCGTGGTTCTATAGGCCCATAATACCTCTGGCAGAAGTTCTGGCCACACCCCTTTACATTCACCTAGCTTGGTCTTTAAATGGTACTTTATTATTTTATTCACTGCCTCGACCTGCCCATTCGCCTGAGGATGATATGGAGAAGTGCGGAGATTACGTATTTTCCATTTGTCGCAAAATTCATCAAAGGCTGCGTTGTCGAACTGCGTTCCGTTATCGGTAATTATAGTATGAGGAAGTCCGAAACGACATATGATATTTCTCCATATAAACTTAGTAGTTTGTTTTTCAGTAATCTTGGCTAATGGTTCTGCCTCGGCCCATTTGGTGAAATAATCAACCGCCACGATCGCGAACCTATTCTGTCCTTTTCCCATAGGTAAGGGCCCGATGATATCGATCCCCCACTAGGAAAAAGGCCAAGGGCTATCAACTGGGGTCATCCGCTCAGATGGTACACGAGGTATGGGTAGATATCGTTGACACTTGTCGCATTTTTTAGAAAATTCGATGGCGTCTGCTTTCATCGTGGGCCAATAATATCCTTGCCTCATCGCTTTATATGCCAGGGATCGCCCCCTGGGATGATTACCACATGCCCCCTGGTGTATTTCATCCAGAACACGATGTGCTTCTTCTGGGTGAAGACACCTTAGATATGGCAAGGAGAAGCTTTTTCGCAACAATATTCCATCTTGTAAGGTGTACCTGGCAGCTCGAAGCCGAATTTGTCTCGCAACTTTTTTGTCTTCTGGTAGGTATCCATCTCTGAGGTAAATGATGATAGGATCCATCCAGCATGGAGACGATTGTACCGATAGAACTTGCTCTAGAGTCACTTGGTCGATACTCAAGTTCTGACGATGTTCGATGGGGATCGAATGTGATAACTCCGATTCCGGCGCAGAAGCGAGTTTTGCCAAGGAATCGGCAAGTTGGTTCTGCTCGCGAGGGATATGAATTATTTTATAAGTCTTCAACTTAGCGAGTAGGATGAGGACACGAGACTTGTATAAGGCCATTCTTTCTTCTTTGGCTTCGAATTCTCCAAGAACTTGATTGACAATGAGCTGGGAGTCGCTATGAATTATCAAATTCTGGACTGTGAGGACAATGGCCAGTTCGAGGCCAACAATCAGGGCCTCATATTCCGCTTCATTATTGGAGACGCGTGATTCGAAACGCAGAGCGTATTGGAAATGCGACCCGTCGGGAGCCGCTAAAATCAGACCCGCTCCACTACCAGTGGCCCGTGACGACCCGTCCACGAAGAGCGACCACGGAGGCTGGTCGCTGATCATGACATTATCTTCAGAAGAATATGTAAATTCAGCTATGAAGTCAGCCACGGCCTGGCCCTTGACTGCGGTCCTAGGACAGAATGAGATATCGTGCTCACTAATCTCGACCGCCCACTTAGTTAAGCGCCCGGAAGCCTCAGGTTTTTGAAGGACTTGTCGTAATGGATGATTTGTTGGTACTAAAATAGCATGGGCTTGAAAGTAAGGTCGCAGTTTTCGAGCCGCCATGACTAAGGCTAGGGCCAGTTTCTCCATATCAGAATATCTATTTTCTGCATCGACCATTGCTCTACTGACATAATAAACGGGCCTTTGCACCCCGGAATCTTCTCTTATTAAAGCGGCGCTAACGGCCGTGGAAGACACAGATAAATAAAGAATGAGTTGCTCATGTGCTACAGGTTTAGATAGAATGGGGGGAGCGCTCATGTATCGCTTCAGTTGTTGAAAAGCTTCTTCACACTGAGGTGTCCACTTCCAATCAGATTTGGCTGTTGCACGAAGGAGTTTGAAGAAGGGCAAGCATTTATCAGACGCTCGCGAGATGAACCTGTTCAATGATGCGATGCGACCAGCCAGACGCTGGACGTCCTTTAGAGTAACAGGGGATTTCATCTCTATTAATGCTTTAATCTTTTCAGGATTTTCCTCAATTCCACGCTGGCCAACCATGAACCCAAGAAATTTCCCTGCAGACACTCCAAACACGCATTTTTCTGGATTTAACTTCATTTGATACTTCCTCATCAGATCAAAGGCTTCTCGAAGATCTGAAATGTGGTTATCTTCAACGATGCTTTTCACGAGCATATCGTCGACATACACTTCCATATTCCTACCGATTTGAGCCGCGAATATTTTGTTGACAAGACGTTGATAAGTGGCCCCTGCATTTTTAAGACCAAACGGCATTACCTGGTAGCAATATAGTCCTCGATCTGTGATGAAGGCAGTATGCTGGCTATCAGGTGGATGCATCATAATCTGGTTGTAACCAGAATAGGCATCCATAAAGCTGAGAAGAGCATGTCCAGCTGTCGAGTCGACCAACTGGTCGATCCGCGGTGTCGGAAAGCTATCTTTGGGGCATGCTTTGTTTAAGTCTGAATAATCGACACACATCCTCCATTTGCCATTAGCTTTTCGGACGAGAACTACGTTTGCGACCCACTCTGGGTAGTCAACTTCCTTTATGAAATTAGCCGCGAGTAGCTTCTCAACTTCAGTTTTGATCGCCATTTGTCTTTCTGCGGTAAAGGCACGTCGACGCTGATGTACGGTTTTATGCTTTGGGTCAAGGTTGAGACGATGTGCGATGACATTGGGATCGATGCCTGGCATGTCTTTATGGGACCAAGCAAACACGTCCTGGTATTCAATGAGGAAACGGATCAAATCTTCACGGTGGATACTGTTTAAGGAGGAACCGATGTATACAATCTTAGACGGGTCGTCTTCGGTCAAGCGGATCGCCACTGTTTCCTCCCCTAGAGTTCCTAATTTCAAAGCATTTTCTCTCGGATCCAACGCGGTGGCGGGAACGTCGGATGAACCTTGAACTATTTCCATGACAGGTGTCGCTTGAGCCTTCTTTCGATCTTGGAGGGCTATCTGGTAACAAGACCGTGCCTCCTGCTGACTTCCTCGTACGACCCCGATGCCATTTGGGGTTGGAAATTTAACACACAGATATGAAGGGTGCAAGGCCGCTCCAACCTTAGTCAGAGACGGCCGCCCCAAAATGGCGTTATATGCTGATTTTCGATCTACGACGAGGAAGTTTACGAAGACGGTGGTCTTCGCTGGACTCTCTCCAAAAGTAACTGGGAGATCGATGCTTCCTTCGGGTGTTACTACCTCTCCTCCAAAGCCGACGAGGGGGGTCGATACTGGCTTGAGGAGGCTTCTGGATAGTGCCATTTTGTTGAAAGCCTCCAGGTACAGAATGTCGGCTGAGCTACCTGTATCCACCATAATCCGATGAGTCAGATAATTTGATACCTTCAATGTGACTACGATAGAATCTTCATGAGGGAAGTGGATTCCCGCTGCATCTTCGAGGGCGAAAGAAATTGGAGGATGGCTCGCTTTTGATGAGCTGGACGTCTGTTCCAGCCAATAGATTTGCTGGGGTTCTTTGGACGCCTTTCGAGCGTATGCCTTTCTTGAAGCTTGAGAGTCACCCCCACAAGCTGGTCCCCCGACGATAGTGCGAATTTCTCCCGTGGGCTCAGCGTCCTCTTGATCGGTTTGATGATGAGATGGTTCCTTCTGGCGAGATGAGGTCTTCGCCCTTTCTGGTGATCGATTCTTACGAGCAACATAATCCTGGAGATGGCCTTTTCAAATAAGGGCTTCGATATGGTCTCGTAGAGAGATACAGTCCTGGGTCCTATGCCCGTGATCTTTGTGAAAGTAACAGAACTTGCTCTTGTCCCTCTTCTCGGGATCGGATTTGATCTTTGCAGGCCACTTCACATATGGCTTGTGTTTAATCTCCATTAGAACTTTTTCAGGAGACCGATTAAGAGGAGTGTAATTATGATATTTACCAGAGTAAGGCTTCCTGGGAGAACGATCGCGCTGATCACGACGGTATTTCTTATCTGTAGAAGAAGTTCCTTCTGGCTTGCGTTTCTTACTTTGTACTCCATGGCATGTCAATGCGACTTCTTCCGCATTGATATATTTCTGAGCTTTCGCTTGGAATTCCGCCATAGTTTTCGGCGGGCTTTTATCTAAGGCAAACCTGAATTTCTCGCTCGTTATTCCAGCGATGAGGGCTGTGAGACCCTTTTCTTCAGTGTAACCCTTGGTTTGAACGGCTTCGGCAGTGAACCGTACTGTGAACTCTTTTATTGTCTCCCCATGTTGCTGTTTCAGATTCATCAGATGGGAGGCTGGCTTCTTAATGCGAATACTTCCCATGAATTGAGAAAGAAATATCTCCGATAATTGGGAAAAGGAACTGATGGAACGAGGCTTTAACCCCCGAAACCACGTACGAGCCGCTTCTTTCAATGTAAGGGGAAAAGCCCTACACATGATTTCTGAACCATGTCCCTCCAACTCCATGAGGGACCTGTATGTTTCTAGATGTTCCAGAGGATCGCCAATGCCTGTATACGGAGCGATAACAGGCGCTCGATACTTTCTGGGCAACGGGGCTTCCATGACCTCGCTAGTGAAGGGAGATTCAGATTGATGTATCGTCGCCATGACGGCAGATGGCCGATTTGCCTGGTATCTCTGTTCCATGACATCAAAACGATCTTGGATTCTTTTGAGATCTCCTTCCCATGGCAGGGTATAGCTAGACGTTTCGGCGATGGAGCCTTGCGGTTGAGGTTGTCGAGACGAACTGGAATGTATAGAATGTGGAGACGGCACAGGGGGATGGCCGCCAAGTGGTGGGACTTGTGGTTCATCCATAGGATGTCTGGAAGCAACTGGTATGGGTGGCGGTGGTAACCCTTCGGAGGGTTGCCTTTGCGGTTCAGGGAAGTGCTGATCAAGCCGATTTGACAGCGCCTGAACTCCGGCGTTTAGAGTTAGGAGAGTGTTCCCGAGGAAACGTAGGACATCATCTTGATTTCCAGAGGCCTCCAACAATGGGTTTGTTGACGGCATATTTGGGACTCCTTGAGGGATATCCGTCGAAACAGGTGGGAGGGCAGGTGCGGATTCCGTCTCATCAGGAGGAGTTGGTGCCTGCCTCGAAGTTGAAGGATGAATAGCCTTTTTAGGAGGCATCACCGAAAGATTTTGATCGGTGGTTAACACGATTGATTTTGACGATCAAGTCGATTCCCACAGACGGCGCCAAAACTGTTAATGTCAGATTTTGTAACGAGATCCTCCGGCTTTGCTCCTTCATTCCAGCAGGGATTTCGCCACCAGACCTGAAGCAAGACAGCAAATAAGGGTGGCTGGGGACCAGCCGTTAGCCCTCCGATGCTTAAGTTAGGCCACAATAAGAAGAGAAGCCAAGCAAAACGGGACCAAGATTGAATGATGTGTGCGTACCTTTCTCCTCATGGAGTCACCCCCTTATATAGATCTAAGGCTAGCCAATTTTGTTACATAAGATATCGAAATCCCGATGATGTCGCGTACGATACTGAGATCTCGCTGATTTCGGAGGACAAGATCCTTATCCTCAAAGGCAATATCTATCCTAATAACTCCTTCCGGCAATCACGTTTCTTGATAGCAATCTGAGATTCGGAACCACCAGAGAAGATAAGCCCAAAGACCAACCTATACAGGCTGCTGATCGACATGGTAATAGTGCTGATTGCTCGTAGTTGGAGTCATAGCTACCGAAAAGGAAGGAGACGCCGAAAGGAAGAAGACCATCCGAACCAAAAGATTCAGGACTATTCTGATGTCGGGAGCTGCTTGTGTCAGGGATGCTCGCATTCATGATGCGCGACCCCTCCTGACGAGCCAGAGCAGAGATGCTCGCATCCAAGGGATGCGACCCTTTCTAACGATCCCGAGCCGAGCTGCTCGCATCCAAGCGATGCGACCCTTTCTAACGAGCCCGAGCCGAGCTGCTCGCATCCGAGCGATGCGACCCTTTCTAACGAGCCCGAGCCGAGCTGCTCGCATCCGATCGATGCGACCCCTTCTAACGAGCCCGACCTAGATTCCTCGCATTCATATGGTCGTGACCCTTCACTTCTTGTCAGATTATATTTGCCTACAACAATGATAATCTCAAAGAATTGCAAGGAATCCATATTCGGAGCACATGAACTCTCTTAAAACATCTAAAACTATCAACTTTTAAGAACTAGAATAGGTAAAAATCCAAACTTGACGTAGAATTACTTGAATTAAACTGAATCAAACATGAAATTGGCTACAAGTTTCACCTCTCAGCCTTAGCTGAGAGATTCTAGCTGAGCATTGTCATACTACAACTAAAACTCATGAAAGAACTAGAAAACATAGAAAAATCGGAGTTTGGAGGGTTGCAGACGCTCCACAACGGCTTCCTTCCTCTCCCATGACGTCCTTTAGCTTCTATGATCCCCTAGGAAGAGCCCCTAGGTGTCCTTTTATAGTGAGAACGCTCGGTTGCGTCAGAATCTTCCAGAAACCGCGTAAGGTTACGCAGTGCGCAGCAATTTTCGGAGCCAGAAATAGAAACTGCCTGTTTTTATATGTGGCCGACCGGTCGAACTGGGCTGGCCGACCGGTCTTGACCAGTTGGACCTCTCTGTTTTGAGTCCAGGGAGTACAGGTGGGCGTCCGACTTATTGGCCGACCGGTCTTGACCGATCGGGCTGGGTTGGCCAACCAGTCTTGACGAGTCGGACCCTCCTGGTCCATTGTCTAGTGTCCTCTAGTGGGGTGGCCGACCGGTCTTGACCGGTCGGACTAATTTCATTCTTCTTCTTTTTCTTCCTTTCTTTCTTCTATTTTCTTTTCTCCTTGCTTTCTTCTTTCTTTGGTCCTTCTTCAACCCTCATCCAATGGCTTCAAATGGCTCTTTTTAGTCTCCAATTGGGTGAAGTCCCCTCTTATGCCTACAATCACAAAACATGCATTAGATGGGCCTTTTAATAATGAAAATAATTCATATAATGTGATGTAATGGGCCATGCAATGTATAATTTGGAGGTTCAATACACCCCCAACTAGCTTTTTGCTAGTCCCGAGCCAAACATGCGTGAATAAGTTCAAACCTCCAAAACCAACGCTCCTTCAGAAACTATGTTTCTATCCATCCCAAGACATACAAGTACAAAATTCGAAGAAATTAGGCGATAGAAGTTGAAACCTCAAACTCTCAAAACATGATAAGTGTCCATATGAAATTCCCGCTGATTGATTTGATAAAATAGAAGGATTCGAACAAATTTAACCGAGTGTGCATAGTGAAAGTTCATCTCATGAGTTTCTGGGATTATCTTCTTCATAGATCAACTAAACTATAAATCTCGAGGTGTACAGAGCAACAACAAGCCTATGACAGGAATTTATCTTACCATCCTTCCGACGGCTTTCACACTACGTCCCATTTTCGGCTTTGGTTACGGGTAGACCATCCCCCGGTTGGTAATAGGTAGCCCTTTTCGGAATTTTCCACCATTTTTCCGTCATTCCCAATTTTATCCTTCCTTTTCCTTTTTCTTTTAGATTAGATAGGGTTTTTAAAAATCCATATCTTTCGTTATTTTCCCATGGACAAGGATGGACAAAGTACCCCGACTTGGTTTCTCAACACCTTTAAATCAAAGTCTAGCTAATCCACAAATCACATAATCCTTTCAACCAATGAAAATCATGTAATGTGGACCAGGTGTAAAAGTGTTCAAATTTTCTATCAATCACATAAATAGGGAAATTCACATATGAAACCATTATATTAAGAGAAATTCAAGACTTACAACATCACACACTTCATATCTCCTCTTCTTATACTCGTATCATCTCGAATGCATAGAAATAAGGTTTTCTAAAGGAGTTTTGAAATTTTAGAAAATTTGAAAAAATTTGCACATGTGATGCTCGAAATGTTGTAACATGCTAGATGAAGAATCTCATCTCACCCCCCAACCAAATCTTGCATTGTCCTCAATGTAAAAAGATATGCAATGAGCATGAACATGAGAGCAATGGTAAAATATAAGAGTGTGAGAATAATAGTACCTGTGAGAGTCGAACATGAAAGTCTACAACCCAACAACTAAAACCTACTAAAACAGTAAAACTAAATAAAACTAAACCTAATCTACGGAAAGCAATAAAGATACCTAACCTGTCCTTTTAAAAAAAGGATCTTCATTAGACTAGGAGATCAATTATCAGTAAAACATCCAAAAGGACAAAGTTGAGCAAGATCATCAAGTGGTGTAACAAATTATTTAGAAAAACTATCCACCATCCTGCTTTGGAAAGTACATTGGTGACATCGATCATTCTAACCCATTGAAAATCCAGCTGAAAAATTTCAGCGGGTTCCTCAAGAAAATTGTCACATGTACTAGGAAAGGAGAATTGCATTGGTTGGAAGTCATTGAATATAGATCTCCTTTCCTTCTTGTCTGGGCAAAATTCATTCAAGTATGTCAAATATGGGTCATCCCATAAGTGTTCTTCGGTTTGAACAAACCAAAGAGATGTGGAGACTTTAATTGCTTCATCCTCAAACATTGGGATGGTCTCCACATAATCATTTGTCGCTTGTGCTTCCACAGTTGATTCTTCAATTTGGCACTCTGTGGAAGGAAGCTTTTTAGGTGCATGAGGTCTCTCTCTTAAAGCATTTACTGTCCTGAATCATGGGATCATCCCAATCTTCAAAATACCCTAAACACTCCTCGAATGTGTAGGAGACCTCAGGAGAGGAAGTTTTCAGATTTGGACCCTTTATGTCTTCCTCCTTCTCAGAATTTTGTGTAGGTTAGAGTGGGTCCTCAACCTCTACACTTTCAGAAATTAGCCTCTTTATAGTCAAGTCAAGCACTAATTCTTCCAAATCCTACATAACAATTTTGTGTAAATCAGAAATTGGCGACTTGTCAAATAAATTTTCAGAAATTGACACTGCCAAGGTCTTATTAAAATTAGAATTAGATTCATCCTTAGAATGTGTCAAACATGTCCCCGAGCTTTCAGGTAGATCATGTTGGAAAAACCCCCCATCTTCCATAGATTCTATCATGTTTACCTCATGGGGGCCATCATTGTCATCCTAATCCTCAAAAGGATCAAAGACAACGACATCTAGAGGATTAAAATTCTGCCTTAAAGTGAACTCCTCTTCCGTGATTGAATCAATCATATCAACCTCGTGGACATCATCATCATCCCTATACCTTTTGCCCAAGTGGAACACATTCACCTCCAACATCATGTTCCCAAAGGACATTTGCATCACTCCATTCCGACAATTTATGATTGCGTTTGATGGTAAGGAATGGGTGGCCTAGAATCATCGGTATTTCGGTGCTAGCATCCATGACTGGTTGTGTGTCCAAGACAATGAAATCTACCGGGTAGTAGAATTTATCAACTTGGACTAGCACATCCTTAACTATCCCTCTCGGTACATGGATGGATCTGTCAGCGAGTTGCAATGTGGTTTTGGTGGGTTTTAATTCACCAAGACCTAATTGCTCGTATACTGAGTATGGGATCAAATTCACACTTACCCCCAAGTCTAGTAATGCACGCTCAATCCGGTAGTCTCCAATGATACATGAAATTGTGGCACTACCGGGATCTTTAAATTTTGGGGGGATCTTTTGAGTGAGAATGGCACTCACTTGCTCATTTAGGAAGGCCTTTTGCTACACATTATATTTGCTTTTAGTTGTGCATAGGTCCTTTAAAAACTTGGCATAGGAAGGGACTTGTTTGATGGCATCAAGCAAGGGAATGTTGATCTTGACTTGCCTAAAAATCTCTAGAATATCATGAGAGTTTGGGATAGATTTTGGGGCAACCAATCTCGAAGGGAATGGTGCTACGGGCTTGTTGTTCACTCCCCAAGTGTAGGGTTGCGAAGTAGTAATAATTCGGAAAGACCGAGTATCGTTCCCACAGAGATTTATGAATGGGTATTCTCAGAATTTGTTTTAAATAACTAATAATTAAGATTCTATTAAGAACTAAAGTTGAAAAATAATGATTTGAATTTAAACAGTGAAAGTGTCAAGTAATATCAATCTAAAAAGGCACTAAAGCACTAAGGATCCACTTTTGATAAGTTTCAATGCATTAACACAACTAGGTCTCACATAACTCAATCGGAATCGAATTCATATCTCTATCCGATCGGAATATAGAGCAGTTCAATCAACAATTATCTAAAACGGTTGCTTATTCATTGATTCGATTCCCATAACAATGCTCAGGCCTTGAGCATACTCAATTGTATAGGCCAAGCCTCCTTCCAATCTAATTGAGATTCACAATCATAGCTTTCATCAATCCTGTCACTAGACTTGATTACGACTAATGATTAGAACTCTAATTAAATCAAAATCAACCAGCAAACAGCTATTTCAGATTATAACAAAAGATAAGAACTTTAGTTGAATGAGTTCCCACATAAAAATCAGGCCATTGTACACAAGGCAATCAAAGGGTTTACCATGCCCGGATTCGATGATAGATCAATAAACTACACAAGCATAACCAATGCTCAGAAGATAAGCTACTAAATTTAGAATCACTAAGAATCACATGAGCCCAGAGTCATCAAGAGATCAAAGTAAAACCAAACTAGTACTTGATTCAAACTCATATTGAACTAAATTCTTCAATTAAAACATAAAAAGGAAACCTAGGTTGCATCAATCCATTAAAAACAAATTAAAAGCTTCACCTCTTAACCCTAGCTAAGAGGTTTTAGTTCACCTCTAACATCCTTGAACTAGAAGCCTCAAAAACATAAAAACTACTAAAACATGAAGAAAAACTAGGAAAACTTGAAGTAGAATCCATCTCCTATGCTTCCTTGATGATCCCCATGTTGAGCTCTTAATTGTGCATATTCTAACCCCAATTCATCACTCATTATGCACGGTTTACATGTTTAAAGAACTACTCTAACGCATGATTTGTGATTGTAAGAACAAGATGGAGATTTCACTGATTCAAGGCTAAATAGAGCTCCTTACAAGCATTGAAGACCAAAGGAGGCTAGTTAGAGCCATTGGATGAAGGTTGAAGGAGGACCAAAGAAAGACAAAGCAAGGAGAGAAGAGAGAAGAAGAAACAAAGAAAGAAATGAAGAGAAAAAGGGCCTAGACTGGTCGTGCGACCGGTCGGCCAAGGAAGCCCGACCGGTCAAGACCGGTCGGCCACATCAGTGGAACCTGCTGGAGGATTAACTACAAGGTCCAACCAGTCGTGACCGGTCAGCCAAACCAGTCCGACTGGTCAAGACCGGTCGGCCCCTTTAATGTACTCGCTGGACTGATCCAATCAAAAGGTCCGATCGGTCGTGACCGGTCGGCCAGGCCAATCTGACCGGTCGTGCGACCGGTTGGCCATGCGTAAGCAGCAGTTTCTAAATCGGGCGCCGAAATTCTCTGTGCAAGTACGTATTCTTACGCGAAATCTGAAAGTTTCTTACGCAATGGACACCTCCAAGCTATAAAAGGACTTCTCCTCTTCATACCAAGGTATGCTAGGACATGGGGATTGCTTGGGAGACGGATTCTACTTCGAGTTTCTAGTTTTCTTCCTGTTTTAGTAGTTTTTATGTTTTTGAGGCTTCTAGTTCAAGGATGTTAGAGATGAACTAAAACCTCTTAGCTTGGGCTAAGAGGTGAAGCTTTTGATTTGTTTTTTATAGATTGATGTAACCTAGGTTTCCTTTTTATGATTTAATTGATGAATTTTAGTTAATGTGAGTTTGAATCAAGTACTAGTCTGGTTTTTTACTTTGATCTCTTGATGACTCCGGGCTCATGTGATTCTTAGTGAATCTAAGCTTAGTATCTTAGGTTTTGAGCATTGTTTATGTTTGTGTAGTTCATTGATCTATCATCGACTCCGGGCATGGTAGATTCTTTGATTGCCTTGTGTACAATGGCCTGATTTTCATGTGGGAACTTGTTCAACTAAAGTTCTTTTCTTTTTATTATAATCTGAAATAGCTGTTTGCTAATTGATTTTAATTTAATTAGATTTCTAACCATTAGTTGTAATCAAGTCTAGTGACAGGATTTGATGAAAGCTATGGTTGTGAATCTCAACTAGATTGGAAAGAGGCTTGGCCTACACAATTGAGTGTGCCCAAGGCCTAAGCATTGTTGTGGGAATCAAATCAATGAATGAGCAACTGTTTTAGATAATTGTTGATTGAACCACTCTATATTCCGATCGGATAGAGATATGAATTCGATTCCGTTTGAGTTTTGAGAGACCTAGTTGTGTTGATGCATTGAAACTTATCAAAAGTGGATCCTTGGCGCTCTAGTGTCTTTTTAGATTGAAATTACCTTACACATTCACTATTTAAACCCAAATTACTATTTTCCAGCTTTAGTTCTTAATAAAATCTTAATTATTAGTTAGTTTAGACAAATTCTGAGAATACCCATTCATAAATCTCTATGGGAACGATACTCGGTCTTTTCGAATTATTACTACTTCGCAACCCTACACTTGGGGAGTGAACACCCCACGTCTTAGCATCCTTAGTATGAAGAGGAGAAGCCCTATTTATAGATTAACGCGGAAGATTCCTGATTGCGCAAGGAAATACGCAATTGCGAAGAGAAAATCGGAGCTTCCCGCACAAGCTGTTACGCTAACGACCGGTCGCACGACCGGTCTGAGCCTGTGGACGACTGGTCGCACGATTGGTCTTAAAACCACCAAATTTATCAGGAGAGTTTTCACAATTTCTTGTTGAACGCACGACCGGTCGCACGACCGGTCTGAGTGATGAACGACCGGTCGTACAACCGGTCTCAACTAGTCCAGTGAAGTTTTGGCAATGTAGCCTCTTCTGTTGTGTAGTCAGACCGGTCGGACGACCGGTCTTCAGTGTCCTTTTCTTCCTTCTTTTCTTTATCTCCTTTGCTTCTTTCTTTCACCCTTTCATGCTTAGTCTTGTGATCTTCAATGCTTGTAAATAGTATCTTTAAGCCTTCATTTAATAAATCCTCTCTTATTCCTACAATCACAAATCCATGCATTAGATTAGTCTTTAAACTAAGAAACTATGCACAATGAGTGATGAATTGGGGTTAGAATATGCACAATTAAGAGCTCAACACACCCCCCAACCAGCATTTTGCTAGTCCCGAGCAAAACATGCATGAAACAAGTTTCATTCTCCAAAACCCAACTCTCCTTCAGAAACTATTCTTCTATACATCCCAAGACACACAAGCTTAAAATCAGAAAAATTAGGTGATAGAGGGTGAAACCTTAAACTCTCAAAACATAATTAGTGTTTATATGAAATTCCCGCTGATTGATTAATGAATAGAAGAACTTGAACAAATTCAACCTAGTGTGCATAGTGAAAGTTCATCTCATGAGTTTATGGGATTATCTTCTTCATAGGGTCAACTAAACTATAGATCTCAAGGTGTATAGAGCAACAACAAACCTATGACAGGAATTTGCCTTACCGTCCTTCCGACGGCTTTCACACTACGTCCCATTCCGGCTTTGGTTACGGGTAGACCATCCCTCGGTTGGTAAATAGGTAGCCCTTTTCAGAATTTTCCACCATTTTCTCCATCATTCCCAATTTCATCCTTCCTTTTCCTTTTTCTTTTAAATTAGATAGGATTTTTAGAAATCCATATCTTTCGTTATTTTCCCATGGACAAGGATGGACAAAGTACCCTGGCTTGGTTTCTCAACACCTTAAATCAAGGTCTAGTTAATCCACAAATCACATAACCCTTTCAAATCATGAAAATCGTGTAATGTGAACTAGGTGTAAAAGTGTTCATATCAATCATATAAATAGGGGAATTCACATATAAAACCATTATATTAAGAGAAATTCACAGCTTGCAACATCACTCACTTTGTATCTCCTCTTCTTATACTCATATCATCTCAAATGCATAGAATCAAAGTTTTCCAAAAGAGTTTTGAATTTTAGAAAAATAAAAAATTTTCTACATCATTGCTCAAAATGTCACAAAAGCTAGTAGATTCATCTAAGGAATCTCTCACCCCCCAACCAAAACTTTACATTGTCCTCAATGTAAGAAAATATACAATGAATGCAACACATGAGAGCAATGACAAAATAAAAGGGAGTGAGAAAGAGAGATATAACCTGAGGAATATATTTCATGGCACGATTAGCTTCTGGAGATAGGTTACTTCACAACTACATCTACTGATCAAAGCAAACCTAATAGGATATCATTCTAGAAAACTATTTAAAATCATCCTCCGTTGTTCGCTTCCCCAAGTGTAGGGTTGCCATGTAGTAATAAACTCAGTAAGACCAAGGTCGATCCACAGGGACTTATGTAGGATTTCACAAACACATCTAATAGTGTCTATTGATAAGCTAACAATCAGGTTTTTGTATGAGATTGATGTAAGTAACAACTTTAAACTAATTTGAAGGTAAACAATTCTAAAAAGGCA
The DNA here is from genome assembly GCA_003013855.2 of Liriodendron chinense. Lineage (NCBI taxonomy): Eukaryota > Viridiplantae > Streptophyta > Magnoliopsida > Magnoliales > Magnoliaceae > Liriodendron > Liriodendron chinense. The sequence goes on from ML058402.1 coordinate 200,757, forward strand.
CTAGGGGTTCAAGGATCCACTTGTAGCAATCCTTGATGTTCAATCCGCTGTGGTTTCTCACTTTCTCAACTAGAATCGATATTAAGATCTATCTAGCTGGATGATAGAGCTGTTAAACTAACAATCTGTCATATGTAAGTCCAATGCATATGACTCACTCAATGTAAGCTAGGCTGAGCATGCTCAATTGCATAGGTCAGTCCCAATTGCAATAGGCTCAGATCACAATCACAACCATCCTCAAGTCCTGTCACAAGACAAGGCTAGATCATGATTTGAACTTGATTCAAATCACATGCACAGTCCCATACATAGCACAGAAATTCAGAGAAGTATAACTTTGGTAGGAAGTTCCCACATGAAGATCATAGTACTAGAGCGTACTCCAATTCCTCGGATCATACAGGTCTAGACTAATACAACTCAATTAAGAATTTAAGTAATTCTCCCAAACATCCATGAGTCATCATAAGACTAAGAAAAACTACTTAGAACTTGTATAAACTTCAAACTATTGTTCATAAACATGAATTCCAAACTTAAAACCAACTTAGAACGGATTGAAACATCTTAGATCCACTACAAGCTTCACCTCTTAGCCCTAGCTAAGAGGTTTAGCTGTTCATGATCCAAGGAAACATGAAACAACTTAAGAAAAGCATAAAACAGTAAAAACAAACTAGAAGGAGTTGTGGAACTCCGAAATCCACTTCCGCAGCCTCCAACCTTGCTTAAACCCTTCTAAGATACCCTAGGAACGATCTCTAGGTGTCCTTTTTATAGTGGGGAGGCTCCGCAACTTTAGAAGATTCGAGAATTTGCGTAACACTTACGCAGTGCGCAGAGAAAATCGGACTGAAAATGGAAAGTTTCTGTTTTAAACACTTGGCCGACCGGTCGGACGACTGGTCGGACTGGCTGGCCGACCGGTCACGACCGGTCGGATTGGCTATTGGAATCAGTCCAGCAAGCTTCTGGATTAAAAACTTCTTCTGGCCGACCATTCGGACTGCATTGGCCTTCGTCCAGTGTGTACACAGGGTTGGCCGACCGGTCAGGCTCCCTTGGCCAACCGGTCGTGGCCATTGCTTCTTCATGTTCTTCTTCTTTTCTTCTCTCTTTGCTTCCTTCTTTCTTTGGTCCTCCTTGATCTTCATTCCAATGGTTCTAAATGGACCTTTTCATCTTCAATTAGGTGGAGTCCACTCTCATTCCTGTAATTACAAAACATGCATTTAATTAGCCTTTGAATCATGAAAACCTCGCACAATGAGTGATGAATTGGGGTTAGAATATGCACAATTAAGAGCTCAACACACACCCCCAACCAGCATTTAGCTAGTCCCGAGCAAAACATGCGTGAAGCTAATTCCATTCTTCAAAAATCAACTCTCTTTCAGAAACCATTCTTCTATACATCCTAAGACATACAACTGTAAGATTCAGAAATAATTGGTGACAGAAGTTGAAACCGTAAACCCTCAAGACATGATAAGCATTCATATGAAATTTCCGCTGATTGGTTGATAAATAGAAGAACTTGAACAAATTCAATCTAGTGTGGGTAGTGAAAATTCATCTCATGAGTTTGTAGGATTATCTTCTTCATAGATCAACCAGACTATAGATCTCAAGGTACATAGAGCCACATCAAGCCAATGATAAGAATTTGCCTTACCGTCCTTCCGACGACTTTCACACTACGTCTCATTTCCGGCTTTGGTTACGGGTAGACCATCCCCTGGTTGGTAGTAGGTAGCCCTAATCGGAATTTTCCACCATTTTTTCATCATTCCCAATTTCATCCTTCCTTTCCCTTTTTCTTTTAATTTAGATAGGATTTTTAGAAATCCATATCTTGCATTGTTTTCCCATGGACAAGGATGGACAAAATACCCCGGCTTGATTTCTCAACACCTTAATTCAAAGTCTAGCTAATCCATAAATCACATAATCCCTTCAACCCATGAAAATCGTGTAATGTGGATTAGGTGTAAAAGTGTTCAGATTTTCTATCGATCACAAAATTAGGGGAATTCTCATATAAAACCATTATGCCAAGAGAAGATTAAGATTTACAACCTCATACACTTCATATCTCCTCTTCTTATGCTCATATCATCTTGAATGCATAGAACCAAAATTTTCCAAAAGAGTTTTGAATTGTAGAAAAATCGAAAAATATCCACATAATTGCTTGAAATGTTACAAAATGCTGGATTCATCCAAGTGATCCTCCACTCCCAACCAAATCTTGCATTGTCCTCAATGTAAAAGATGTGCAATAAACAAAACATGAGAGCAATTTGAACATAAAAGGGAGTGAGGAATGAGAGTACTTGAAAAAAATGAAAAGTGGAATTCTTCCTTCTTCTAACAAACCTAAGCAAAAGTAAACAAAAGCAACAAAATCCTAATCCTAACTACTCTATACCTCCGTCAGACTAGGAGATCAATCATCCTGATACACAGGATCATTCAGAGGTATGGACATACCTTCTGAAGGAAATTTCTCAAAGACCGGCTTTAATCGCTGCCCATTCGCCTTAAAAATGTTGTTGTTCCTCGGATTTAACAGCTCGACCGTCCTATATGGATAGACAGTTTGCACAATGTAGGGACCGGTCCATCGAGATCTCAATTTTTTCGGAAATAGATGTAGGCGAGAATTATACATGAGGACTTTTTTATTGATCGTGAATGTCTTGCGAAGAATATTCTTATCATGGAATATCTTCGTCTTGTCCTTGTAAATTCTCGCATTCTCATATGCTTCGTTCCGGATTTCTGCAAGTTCATTCAATTGTAATTTGCGCAACGAGCTTGCCTTGTCAGAATTGAAATTCATCTTCTTAATTGCCCAATATGCCCTATGTTCCAACTCCACAGGCAAGTGACAAGCCTTCCCACAGATAAGTCTATAGGGAGACATTCCAATAGGGGTCTTAAAAGCAGTACGGTAGGCCCAAAGTGCATCAGTAAGCCGAAGCGACCAATCATTGCGATCGGGGTTCACCGTTTTCTCCAAAATGTGTTTAATCTCCCTATTGGATATCTCAGCTTGCCCACTCGCTTGTGGGTGATAGGGAGTGCTCACTTTGTGTGTGACGCCATATTTCTTCATTAAAGTTTTAAAAGGGCAATTACAAAAGTGAGACCCTCCATCACTTATGATGACTCGAGGTGTTCCAAACCGGGAAAAAATATTCTCTTTTAAGAAGCGAATGACCGTTTTATGGTCATTATTCCGGCAAGGGATGGCCTCGACCCATTTGGAAACATAATCAACGGCAAGCAGGATGTATGTGTTTCCAAAAGAAGATGGGAATGAACCCATGAAATCGATGCCCCAACAATAAAAAATTTCGATTATTAAGATAGGATTGAGTGGCATCATATTTCTACGGGAGACTCCTCCCAATTTCTGACAAGGTTTACATGTTTTGCAAAACTCATGTGTGTCTTTGAACATGGTGGGCCAATAAAACCCACATTGCAGAATTTTTGCTATGGTCTTTTTAGCCGAGAAGTGGCCACCACATGCTTAAGAATGACAGAAGGAGATGATACTTTGTTGTTCATCATCTGGGACACATCTCCTTATGATTTGATCGGGACAATACTTGAATAAGTATGGGTCGTCCCATAGGAATTTTCGCACCTCAGTGAAGAATTTATCCTTATCTTGCTTTTTCCAATGTGTAGGAATTGTACCTGTAGCTAGCTGGTTAGCAATGTCCGCATACCATGGCAATTGGGAAACAGCAAAAAGTTGTTCATTAGGGAACATGTCATTGATCGCAGTCGTTTCAGGGGAATCAGTGAGGACAAGTCGAGAGAGATGGTCAGCTACAACATTTTCTACTCCTTTCTTATCACGTATTTCTATGTCAAATTCCTGGAGTAGAAGGATCCATCTTAACAACCTTGGTTTAGCATCCTTCTTAGAGAGAAGGTACTTAAGCGCGGCATGGTCAGTGAATATGATGATCTTGGATCCAATCAAGCAGGACCTAAACTTGTCCAAGGCAAAAACTGCAGCTAAAAGTTCTTTCTCAGTAGTAGTGTAGTTTGCTTGGGCTGAGTTTAGGGTTCTACTTGCATAGTAGATGACACATGGCTTTTTCTCTTTTCTTTGGCCTAGCACGGCCCCAATAGCATAGTCGCTAGCATCGCACATAATTTCAAAAGGAAGGCTCCAATCAGGTGGTTGCATTATGGGAGCACATGTCAACATACCTTTAAGGGTGGTAAAGGCTTTTTGACATTCTTCATTCCACTCGAATGAATTTTCCTTTTGAAGTAGGTTACATAAAAGACGAGAGAGTGAACTGAAGTCCTTTATGAACCTTCTGTAAAATCCTGCGTGTCCCAAAAAGGACCGTACATCTCGTATGCTCTTGGGTGGTGGAAGGTTAGAGATAAGATCAATTTTCGCTTTGTCCACCTCAATTCCATTTTGTGAAACAATGTGACCAAGTACAATTCCCTTTTGAACCATGAAGTGATACTTCTCCCAATTCAGCACAAGGTTCTTCTCTTCACATCTTTTCAGCACAGATTTCAAGTGCATAAGGCACTCATCAAAGCTACAACCAAATACGGAAAAATCATCCATGAAGACTTCGAGAATTGTCCTCACCATGTCAGAAAAGATACTCATCATACAACGCTGAAAGGTGGCAGGGGCATTACATAGTCCAAACGGCATCCGTCTATAGGCGAAAGTGCCGAATAGACATGTGAATGTAGTCTTTTCTTGGTCTTCACTGGGAAATCTCTATTTGGTTGTACCCTAAATAGCCATCAAGGAAGCAAAAGTGGGAATGACCCGTCAACCGTTCTAAAATTTGATCAACAAATGATAGGGGGAAGTGGTCTTTCCTCGTGACAGTGTTTAGCTTCCTGTAGTCAATGCACATTCTCCAATCGGTAGTGACTCTAGTTGGCATGAGTTCATTATTGACATTGGCTATGATGGTTATTCCGGATTTCTTAAGCACCACCTGAGTTGGGCTCACCCACTGACTATCGGATATTGGGTAAATAATACCCACATCCAATAGTTTTACCACTTCGGCCTTAACCACATCCTTCATGTTTGGATTTAGTCGTCATTGTGGTTGCCTGGATGTCTTCGCATTCTCCTCAAGGTGTATGCGATGAGTACAAATCAGTGGGTCTATGCCCTTGAGATCCGCAATGGACCATCCAATGGCACTCTTGTGCTCTAATAGAGTGGCCATTAGCCTACTCTCTTGTTCCTCATCCAAGTGGGAAGAAATCACCACTGGATATGTCTCATCTCGACCCAAATAAACATATTTCAGCTCACTTGGTAATGGTTTTAGGTCGAGTGTTGGTGCCTTGATGTTGGATGGGAGGGCCTTATTCTCGTTTATAGGCAAAGGCTCAAATAGGGCCCTCCATCTTTTATTATCAAGCACCGGCATCACATCTAGAATGGCATCCATCTCTTGTATTGTGTCATCATTTATCTCATGAGAATGGGCCACGCATGCCTTCAAAGGGTCGAAACATAGTGACAAGGGGAATGTATCTTCCACGAATGATTCAATCATGTTTAGTTCGTGGATATCATCATCAACCTCCCTTGGTTGTTTGCATAAATCAAATATGTTAAGCTCAAGGGTCATATTTCCAAAGGACATTTGTACAAGTCCGTTTCTACAATTGATAATTGCATTTGAAGTAGCTAGAAACGGTCGGCTAAGTATGACGGGAATTTGAGCACCGGTGCCTATCACAGGATGTGTATCCAAGACAATAAAGTCTACTGGGTAGTAGAATTTATCAACTTGGACTAGAACATCCTCAATCATTCCTCTCGGTATACGGATGGATCTATCAGCAAGTTGGAGTGTGGTTTTGGTCGGTTTCAATTCACTTAACCCAAGTTGCTCGTAGACTGAGTATGGAATGAGATTCACACTTGCCCCCAAATCGAGTAAGGCTTGTTTAATCCGGTAGTCTCCTATGATGCATGAGATTGTTGGACTACCCGGATCCTTGTATTTTTGGGGCACCTCTTGTTTGATGATAGCGCTCAAATTCTCAGTTAAAAGTACTTTATTGTGAACATTGTGTTTCCTTTTAACTGTACACAATTCCTTTAGAAATTTGGCATAAGATGGTATTTGTTTTATGGCATCCAACAACGGGATGTTGATCTTCACCTACTTGAAAACTTCTAAAATTTCCAGAGTTTTATCTAAAGGTTTAGGTGAAATCAACCTTTGTGGGAATGGGGCAACCGGCTTGTATTGCCTTTCCGGTTCTTTCTCTTGTGGAGTGTTGTTTGAGCTATCATCATCTTTGGAAATTTTCGGATCCTTAGGCTTTGGGGCCTTCACCGGATTAGATTTGTCAATTTCTTTCCCACTTCTTAAAGTGGTGATAACTTGAACATGCTCCGTATGATGGGAAGATGAGCTTGCATCTTGTATCTCAAACTGGGTTCTTGGGTTAGTAAGAGGTTGGGCAGGAAGTGTGCCCTTCTCTCTAACACTAAGATGAGATTCAACTCTAGCCATTGATGTTTTCAATTGATTGATGGCTTGAGTTGAATTTTAATTGAATTTCAATTGCTCTTGCATGAACCCATCAATTTTCAAAGAATTTGTCTTGTTATACTCAGCTTGGACCGATACGAATGCACCCAACATCTCCTCTAGCGTCACTTTTGGAGTAATGACTAGAGATGGACCTAGTATAGGTTGAGCTTGAGGGATAGGGGTTGCATTCGCAGTGGGTCCATTCCTCCAATTGAAGTTGGGATGGTTCTTCCAACTAGCATTAAACATGTTTGAGGTTGGAGCACCAAATTGCCGTTGATAAACTGTTTATGGCATTTAATTATTCTTGTAAGATGTCCTGAACTGTTGAAATTGTGGGACACTCTTGTGTTGCATGTTGATTTCCGGCACAAATTCCACAAACAGTTTCAACGTCATTGGAGTTAATCAGTCTCTCCTTTCCTCAATTCCATGGCTTCGACCTTTCTTGTGAGGCTAGCCACCCGTGCACTTATGCTATCCTCTTCCGATAAGACATACATTCCTCCTCTTTCCTTTTGTTGGCCAGTCTTGGAATTTGTTGGTTTCGATGTATCCCAAGACTGTGCATTCTCAGCCAATTCTTCCAAATAATCCCATGCTTCATCAGCCTCCTTATTCATGAACTCCCCATTACACATCATCTCTACGAATTGGCGCATGGGTGAAGTCAGTCCTTCATAGAAAAAGCTTATAACCCGCCAAATTTCATAGTCATGATGTGGACATGCGTTTAATAGGTCCTTAAACCTCTCCCAACATTAGAAGAAGGTTTCATCTTCCTTTTGGGCAAAGTTCATGATAAGGCGCTTCAACATGTTTGTTTTGTGAGTAGAGAAGAATTTTTTTATGAATTCTCTATGCATATCAGTCCATGCACCAATTGATCTTGGCCTTAATGCATGAAGCCAACCTTTAATTTATCTTTGAGAGTAAAAGGGAATAATTTAAGTCTCACCACATCATCAGTCACATTAGCAAAGTGCATGGTGGTTATTACCTCATCAAACTCCTTAAGGTGATGATAGGCATTTTCACTGTCTAATCCATAGAATTTAGGGAGAAGTTGGATCACTCCCGGTTTTAAATCCACATTCCCTGCATTTTGTGGAAAAATTATGCATGAGGGAGTGCTCGCTTTTGCTGGTTGCAAGAATCACGTAGAGTTCTTGGTCGGGGAACATTCTCAACCACATTCTCCCCTGTTTCAGTTTGGTTTTGGCCCAGATTAGGATTGGCCATTGGATTAGGTTGATTCACAGCTATACTTCAGACAAAATTGGAGGGTTTAGATGTCTCCTAGCATGTGGCTCTCTGTCAATTCCTTCTACTATCCCCCCTTCACTTATGAGTCGGTTATTGGAATCCCGAGCCCAATGTGGCATGCAAAACCAAAAAAATATGAAACAAAGAGAAAGAAGAATTCTTCCTCCCTTTCTTTACTCTTCTCTAAGACCGAAGCACAAGTTGTCTTGCAATGGCTAAGCCAGAAGCAAGGATAGAGACCAATTTCTCCTGGTCAATAGGGGTTCAGAGAACTCCCCACCCACTCTTTGAATCTTTTGAGAAAAAGTGCAGAAAAAGGAGAAAGAGGAGTAGAGGTGAGAAAAGAAATCTCTGAGCACAAGGTGATCCAAGATGGCAGAGCCGACCAATAGGAATCCAGGTGGCACAAGGCCTACCTTTCAGAGATCCAAAAGGAGTCTCCACCCACTCTACAAGAGATGAATATGATAGGAATGAATAGGAGAAGGAGAAGAGTAAGGTTTAGAAAGATAGAACCTGATTTGAGCACTTGAGATCCTTACGTCCTCTTCAACTTCCTAGAAATCCCTGAAAAAGAAAAAAAAATCAAAATAAACTAAGTTAGTCCTAAAATCCTAAAAATCCTAAATAGATACTAATTTCAAAAATTTGTCAAAAAACCGTCAAAGTTCCCTGCAACGGCGCCAAAAACTTGTTCGCTTCCCCAAGTGTAGGGTTGCGATGAAGTAATAAACTCGGTAAGACCGAAGTCGATCCACAAGGACTTATGTAGGATTTCACAAACACATCTAATAGTGTCTATTGATAAGCTAACAATCAGGTTTTTATATGAGATTGATGTAAGTAACAACTTTAAACTAATTTGAAGGTAAACAATTCTAAAAAGGCACTAGGGGTTCAAGGATCCACTTGTAGCAATCCTTGATGTTCAATCCGTTGTGGTTTCTCACTTTCTCAACTAGAATCGATATTAAGATCTATCCAGTCAGATGATAGAGCTGTTAAACCAACAATCTGTCATATGTAAGTCCAATGCATATGCCTCACTAAATGTAAGCTAGGCTGAGCATGCTCAATTGCATAGGTCAGTCCCAATTGCAATAGGCTCAGATCGCAATCACAACCATCCTCAAGTCCTGTCACAAGACAAGGCTAGATCATGATTTGAACTTGATTCAAATCACATGCACAGTCCCATACATAGCACAGAAATTCAGAAAAGTAGAACTTTGGCAGGAAGTTCCCACATGAGGATCATAGTAGTAGAGCGTACTCCAATTCCTCGGATCATACAGGTCTAGACTAATACAAATCAATTAAGAATTTAAGTAATTCTCCCAAACATCCATGAGTCATCATAAGACTAAGAAAAACTACTTAGAACTTGTATAAACTTCAAACCATTGTTCATAAACATGAATTCCAAACTTAAAACCAACTTAGAACGGATTGAAACATCTTAGATCCACTACAAGCTTCACCTCTTAGCCCTAGCTAAGAGGTTTAGCTGTTCATGATCCAAGGAAACATGAAACAACTTAAGAAAAGCATAAAACAGTAAAAACAAACTAGAAGGAGTTGTGGAACTCTGAAATCCACTTCCGCCGCCTCCAACCTTGCTTAAACCCTTCTAAGATACCCTAGGAACGATCCCTAGGTGTCCTTTTATAGTGGGGAGGCTCCGCAACTTTAGAAGATTCGAGAATTTGCGTAACACTTACGCAGTGCGCAGAGAAAATCGGACTGAAAACGGAAAGTTTCTGTTTTAAACACTTGGCCGACCGGTCGGACGACTGGTCGGACTAGCTGGCCGACCGGTCACGACCGGTCGGATTGGCTATTGGAATCAGTCCAGCAAGCTTCTGGATTAAAAACTTCTTCTGGCCAACCAGTTGGATTGCATTGGACTTCGTCCAGTGTGTACGCAGGGTTGGCCGGCCGGTCTTGACCGGTCTGGCTCCCTTGGCCGATCGATCGGACGACCGGTCGTGGCCATTGCTTCTTCATGTTCTTCTTCTTTTCTTCTCTCTTTGCTTCCTTCTTTCTTTGGTCCTCCTTGATCTTCATTCCAATGGTTCTAAATGGACCTTTTCATCTTCAATTAAGTGGAGTCCACTCTCATTCCTGTAATTACAAAACATGCATTTAATTAGCCTTTGAATCATGAAAACCTCGCACAATGAGTGATGAATTGGGGTTAGAATATGCACAATTAAGAGCTCAACATCCGTCAGACTAGGAGGTTCATCCCAACAACTTGTCCAAAAGCATAAAGTCAAGCAGAATCATTAGATGGATCAAAAGGTTTTGCAATAAAGTCATCCAATATCCTGCTTTACAATATACATGTGTGTGAGTGATCCAGATAAGCCACTGAAAATCCCAAAAAGGAATTTCAGCATGTTCTTTAATGTTTTCACCACATGTATACAAGGAGACATCATCATATTTGTCAGAAAAAATATGTCTCCATTCAGATTTTCCTAGGCATTGATGTTGCAAGTATGGATCTTCCCAGGGGTGGGTAGAGTTCAGTATGCATGAACCATAGAGGTGTGGAAATATGAATTGATTTCTCAGCACAACAAAGTGTTGTTTCCACATCCTTCTCTTGGCTAACATTATATGCCGATACCAATTCTAAAGGTGTGACCATATCTCCTATCACATCATCGTTCTTATCAAGGGAGTAAGTCACGTCTTCGTCTAAGTGACCGGAGTAAAAAGGTGAGAGGGACTCATCTTCCACAATAGAATTGATCATGTTTATTTCGTGAACCTCATCTTCATCCTCTTGTTGGTTGTCAATATTGAAAACATTTAACTAAATCGTCATATTGCCAAAAAACATTTGTATTACCCCACTCCTACAATTTATGATAGCGTTTGATGTAGCTAGGAATGGGCGGCCAAGTATGACAGGAATTTGAGGGCCAATATTAACCATGGGTCGTGTGTCCAAGACAATAAAGTCCACCAGGTAGTAGACCTTGTCAACTTGGACAAGAATGTCTTCAATCACCCCTCTCGGAATACGAATCAATCGGTCAGCGAGTTGTAACGTGGTTTTGGTGGGTTTTAATTCACCTAAACCCAATTGTTCATAGACCGAAAAGGGAATTAAGTTCACACTTGCCCCTAGATCGAGTAAAGCATGTTTCACCCAATAGTCTCTAATTACACATGATATTGTCGGACTACCGGGATCTTTGTATTTCTTGGGCATCCCTTGATTTATAATGGCACTTACATTCTCTGTCAAAAATGCCTTCTTTTGCACATGTATTTTCTTTTCACCGTGCAAAGGTCTTTTAAAAATTTAGCATATGACGGTATTTGTTTAATGGCATCCAACAATAGGATGTTGATTTTGACTTGCTTAAAAACCTCCAAAAATTCCTGATATTTATCTTGAGGTTTGGTTGAAATCAAGCGTTGAGGAAATGGAGCAACAGGTCTATATTCTTTCAATGGCTCTTTTTCATTCATGGCGGTGCTAGGTCCATCATCCTCTTTGGAAGATACCGGATCATTAGGTTGTGAGACCTTCACCGGGTCAGATTTTTCAATAATTTTACCACTTCTAAGAGTGGTGATGGCCTTAGCATGTTCCATATGTTGGTTAGAGGAACTAGGCATGCTTATTTCGCATTGTGATTTTGAATTTGGTAGGGGTTGGGCAGGAAGAATCCCTTCCCTTGCGTTTAAGCGAGCCTTGATTTCCTCCACCGATTTTTAAGCTCAAGCATTATCGTATGGTTTGATTGATTTATTTGAGCTTGACCTTCCATGAATGTTTTCAATGTATCCTCTATAGGCATTTGAGGTGGGGCCATAGGAAATTGCATTGGGGGCGACTTTTGAGGATTACTTTGGTTGGTTCCATTTGCCCAATTGAAGTTAGGGTTGTTTCTCCAACTAGAATTGTTCGTTTTTGGATTTGGAGTACTAAAAGGTCGTTGATAACTATTCAAAGCTTCAATTGTTCATATAAAAGTTCTCGAAACGCATAAATTGTTGGACAATCCGGCGTTTGATGTACATTGGAAGCACAAATACCACAAATAGTTTCAACAGTCCCCCTTTGTTGGGTTGTATCCACTTTCCTTAATTCCATCTCCTTGACTTTTCGTGTGAGATTAGCCACTCTAGAACCTAGATCATCTTTCTCATTTAAAACGTAAATTTCTCCCTTTTCCTTGGCTTGGGGTTGTTTTGAACTTGTCGGTTTAGACGTATCCCATGATTGTGTGTTTTCAGTCAACATGTCAAAATAGTCCCAAGCTTCCTCCGTTTCCTTGTTCATGAACTCCCCATTGCACATTATCTCCACAAATTGGCGCATGGTTGAGTTTAATCCATCATAGAAGAAATTAATCAAGCTCCACCGTTCATAGCCATGATGTGGGCATGCGTTTAATAGCTCATTATACCTTTCCCAACATTGGAAAAAGGTTTTATCTTCTTTTTGAGCAAAGTTCATTATGGCCCTTCTTAGTGCATTGGTTCGATGAGTAGGGAAGAATTTTTTAAGAAACTCCCGAGTCATCTCAGCCCATGTCCCAATAGACCTTGGCCTTAAGGAATGTAGCCATGATTTGGCCTTCTCTTTCAAGGAAAAAGGGAATAATTTGAGTTTTATAGTATCCTTGGTTACATTGTCATAGTTTATTGTGGCAATAACCTCTTCGAACTCCTTAATGTGTAGATAAGCGCTTTCAGAGTCGAGTCCATGGAATCTGGGAAGAAGTTGGATCAACCCCGGTTTAAAATCAATATTTTCCATATTGTAAGGGAAAATTATGTAAGAGGGAGTACTCGTCCTAGCTGGTTGTAAATAGTCACGTAAAGTTCTAGGTTGAGGTACATCCCCCACTTCATTCTCATCCAATTCAGTAAAGTTTTGGGCTTGATTTTAAGGTTGATTAATTTGGTTGATTTTCAGCCATCTCTCTAGTAAATTTAGGAAAATTTTTACGTTTTCTAACACGAGGCTCTCTTTCAATCCCTTCAACAATTACTCCGTCACTAATGAGCCGGTTATTAGAATCCCAAGCCCAATGTGGCATGCAATTCCTAAAAGAATGAAACAAAAAAGAATTCTTCCTTCCTTCCTTTACTCCTCTCTAAGATCGAAGCACAAGGTGTGTTGCAATGGCTAAGCCAGAAGCAAGGATAGAGACCGATTTCTCGTAGTCAATAGGGGTTCAGAGAATTTCCCACCCACTCTTTGAGTCTTTTAAGAAAAGTACAGAGAAAGAAGAAAGAGGAGTAGAGGTGAGAAGAGAAATCTCTGAGCACAAGGTGATCCAAGACGGCAGAGCCGACCAATAGGAATCCAGGTGGCACAAGGCCTACCTATCAGAGATCCAAAAAGGAGTCTCCACCCACTCTACAAGAGATGAATATGATAGGAATGAATAGGAGAAGAAGAAGAGTAAAGTTAAAAGGATAAAACCTGATTTGAGAACTTAAGATGCCTACTTCTTCTTCAACTTCCTAAAAATCCCTAAATTGTAGATCTATGTTAGAATCCTGCCAAAAATCAAAAGAAAAATAAGTTAGTATTATGATTTTAGAAGAAAATCTACCCTAGAAAGCAAAAAAAATCCTAAATCTATCTTAACCCAATCTCAACTAAAAGCTATCTCAGCAAATTATAAAAATACCGCATAGAAATCCCCGATAACGGCGCCAAAAACTTGTTCACTCCCCAAGTGTAGGGTTGCGAAGTAGTAATAATTCGGAAAGACCGAGTATCGTTCCCATAGAGATTTATGAATGGGTATTCTCAGAATTTGTATAAAATAACTAATAATTAAGATCCAATTAAGAACTAAAGCTGGAAAATAATGATTTGAGTTTAAACAGTGAAAGTGTCAAGTAATATCAATCTAAAAAGGCACTAGAACACCAAGGATCCACTTTTGATAAGTTTCAATGCATTAACACAACTAGGTCTCACATAACTCAATCGGAATCGAATTCATATCTTTATCCGATTGGAATATAGAGCGGTTCAATCAACAATTATCTAAAGCGGTTGCTTATTCATTGATTCGATTCCCACAACAATGCTCAGGCCTTGGGCATACTCAATTATATAGGCCAAGCCTCCTTCTAATCTAATTGAGATTCACAATCATAGCTTTCATCAATCCTGTCACTAGACTTGATTACGACTAATGATTAGAACTCTAATTAAATCAAAATCAACCAGCAAACAGCTATTTCAGATTATAACAAAAGATAAGAACTTTAGTTGAAAGAGTTCCCACATGAAAATCAGGCCATTGTACACAAGGCAATCAAAGGGTCTACCATGCCTGGAGTCGATGATAGATTAATGAACTACACAAGCATAACCAATGCTCAGAAGATAAGCTACTAAGTTTAGAATCACTAAGAATCACATGAGCCCAGAGTCATCAAGAGATCAAAGTAAAACCAAACTAGTACTTGATTCAAACTCATATTGAACTAAATTCTTCAATTAAAACATAAAAAGGAAACCTAGGTTTCATCAATCCATTAAAAACAAATCAAAAGCTTCACCTCTTAGCCCTAGCTAAGAGGTTTTAGTTCATCTCTAACATCCTTGAGCTAGAAGCCTCAAAAACATAAAAACTACTAAAACAGAAAGAAAAACTAGGAAAACTTGAAGTAGAATCCGTCTCCTAAGCTTCCTTGATGATCCCCACGTCTTAGCATCCTCGGTATGAAGAGGAGAGGCCCTATTTATAGATTGGCGCGGAAGATTCTCGATTGCGCCAGGAAATACGCAATTGTGCAAAGAAAATCGGAGCTTTCCCGCACAAGCTGTTACGCTAACGACCGGTTGCACGACCGGTTTGAGCCTATGGACGACCGGTCGCACGACCAGTCTCAAAACCAACAAATTTGTCCAGAGAGTTTTCACAATTTCCTGTTGAACGCACGACCGGTCGCACGACCGGTCTGAGTGATGAATGACCGGTCGTACGACCGGTCTCAACTGGTCCAGTGAAGTTTTGGCAATGTAGCCTCTTCTGTTGTGTAGTCAGACCAGTCGGACGGCCGGTCTTCAGTTTCCTTTTCTTCCTTCTTTTCTTTATCTCCTTTGCTTCTTTCTTCCACCCTTTCATGCTTAGTCTTGTGATCTTCAATGCTTGTAAATAGTATCTTTAAGCCTTCATTTAATAAATCCTCTCTCTTATTCCTACAATCACAAATCCATGCATTAGATTAGTCTTTAAACCAAGAAACTATGCACAATGAGTGATGAATTGGGGTTAGAATATTCACAATTAAGAGCTCAACACTTGTAAACGTGTTCCGTTTCTTGTGGGGCTAAGTTAGATCCGTCCTCATCCTCAGAATTTACCGGATCATTAGGCTTGTTGGCCTTCACTGGAATAGATTTTTCAATTTGTTTACCACTTGTAAGAGTGGTGACGGATTTGGCTTGCTCCATATGTTGGTTGGAGGGATTAGGAATGCTCACTTCATGTACATGCTTTGGATTGGGCTGAGGTTGGGCCGGAAAGGTCCATTCCCTAGCATTCAAGCGTCCCTTAATCTCATCAAGCGATACTTTAAGCTCTTAGAAAATTTGCTAATTCGTTTGGTTAATTTGCATTTGCCCTTGTATAAACGCTTTCAAGGTATCCTCCATTGAGAATTGAGGTGGGGCCATATTTTGCATGGGTGGCCCTCCTTGAGAGTTGGTAGGATTGCACGTGGGAGCATTCTTCCAACTAAGGTTGGAGGAGTGGCTTGCAGAAACTAAGTCGCAGCTCAAGGAAGTTAGCGACAATTTGGAAAAAGAGCGCTCCACTTTTGCGCAGCTCAAGGACGAATCGATCCACTGGGAGGAGGAGAGAGTGGCCCTTGTCAAGATGGTCTCTGAAGAGGGGGCCCGACCCATCATGGAGTTCCGAACTTCGAAGTTGCACGATGATAAAAGATATGAGTCGTACGATACTGGTCGCGACTTCGCGCTACGAGTAGTGCAACGGATGTCCCCTCTCTTGATATGGGAGAATTCGAGAAGGTCGCGGCTATCATAGCTGCGGAGGAAAGAGCAGCTGCCGAGAACGAGGTGACCGAGATCACTCAAGCAGGAGGGGTCTCCGAAGTGGGCCTTGAAGCCAAGAGTGTCACTCCTCCTCCTACCGACGCGCAAGGATGATCATCTTTCTTCTCTTTACTTTTCTCATGTATCAGTTTTGCGTGTGTACACAACTCGACTTTAATAATGTTGTTGGCATCTTGTTTCTTTTTCCTTTCTTATGTACTGAATGCCTTCATACTTAACTCACGTAGTAATGAGTTAGGCTCAATCTGGGGGTCGTGGTGACCATGTCCGCGTGGAGATAGAATGATCTATCGATTGAGACTTCGATTCTACCAAGGGTAGACAATTGGCCAAGAGAACGTGTGTATTCTCTTCGGGGCTATTCGGGTCCAATCAAATGGAGTAACGACCAAAAGACTGACTTTGATTCTACCAAGGGTAGACAATTGGCCAAGAGAATGTGTGTGTTCTCTTTGGGGCTATTCGGGTCCAATCAAATGGAGTAGTGACCAAAAGACGTTAAAGTCAATACACCTTTATTCGAATGTCGTTTAAAATTACATCGAATTAAGGAAAGTACCGTAGCAAATGTTCCACGTGCTAAGGGTGACGTATGGGTCTTCCCTGCATATCTTCAAGATAATAAGTACCGGGTCACACAAGTTTGATGACTCGATACGGGCCTTCCCAATTTGGATCCAGCGAACTAGTAGGAGCTCCGAGGTTCTGTCTAAGGACCAAATCGCCGAGTTGGAAAGCTCTAGGCCGGACTTTAGCATTACGATAACGAGCAATGCGCTGCTAATACGCTGCTGCTCGTAGCTGGGAGGCATCCCTCCGCTCTTCTAAGAGGTCGAGATGAAGTCGGAGACCTTCCTGATTACAAGTGGGATCATACTGCTCGATTCGATACGAAGGTACTTGAACTTCAACCGGTACTACTGCGT
Source organism: Liriodendron chinense (assembly GCA_003013855.2). Taxonomy (NCBI): domain Eukaryota; kingdom Viridiplantae; phylum Streptophyta; class Magnoliopsida; order Magnoliales; family Magnoliaceae; genus Liriodendron; species Liriodendron chinense. The sequence goes on from ML058402.1 coordinate 217,601, forward strand.
CGGTGCTGAATGCCAAGGAGAAAGGAGTTTCACCTGTTGATGTGTGAGTCATAGTCCTATATGCCCATAAGACTTCTGGCAGGAGTTCTAGCCACATGCCTTTACACTCACCGAGCTTGGTCTTTAAATGATGCTTGATGATTTTATTCACCGCTTTAACTTGCCCATTTGCCTGAGGATGATATGGAGAGGTGCGGACATTGCATATCTTTCATTTTTTGTAAAATTCATTGAAAGCAGCATTGTCGAATTGCTTTCCATTATCGGTGATTATAGTGTGGGGGAGCCCATAACGGCATACGATATTACTCCATACGAACTTAGTGGTCTGTTTCTCGGTAATTCTGGCTAATGGTTTTGCCTCAACCCATTTGGTGAAGTAATCGACCGCCACGATTGCAAACCTATTTTGACCTTTCTCGATAGGCAAAGGCCCGATGACATCGACTCCCCATTGGGTGAAGGGCCAAGGGCTATCCATTGACGTCATTTGCTCGGACGGTACATGAGGTATAGGAGAACATCGTTGGCACTTGTCGCAATTTTTAGAGAATTTGATCGCATCTGCCTTCATCATGGGCCAATAATATTTTTACCTCATCGCCTTATATGCTAGAGATCGTCCCCTTGGGTGGTTACCACATGCCCCCTGGTGTATTTCATCCAGAACGCGATGTGCTTCTTCTAGGTGAAGACACCTTAAGTAGGGCAAAGAGAAACTTTTACGTAATAACGTTCCATTTTGTAAAGTATACCTAACAGCTCGATGACGAATTTGTCGTGCTGATTTCTTGTCATCTGGAAGATATCCATCTTTAAGATAGAAGACTATGGGGTCCATCCAAGATGGAGAGGGATGGACCACGATCACTTGTCCAGAAGTTACTTGGTCGATACTTGGAGTATGAAGGTACTCGATGGGTATTGATTATGATAACTCAGATTCTGGTGCAGAGGCGATTTTTGCCAAAGAATCTGCAAGTTTGTTCTTCTCGAGAGGGATGTGGATTATTTCATAATTCTTCAGCTTCGCGAGCAGGATGAGCACTCGAGATTTGTATAAGGTCATCCTTTCTCCTTTCGCCTCAAATTCGCCGAGTACCTGATTGACTATGAGCTGAGAGTCACTATGAATAAGCAAACTTTGAATCGAGAGGGTGTTTGCTAGTTTGAGGCCGACGATCAAAGCCTCATATTCTGCTTCATTATTTGAGATGTAAGAATCAAATCGTAAAACGTATTGGAAGCGCGACCCATCTGGAGCAACTAGAATTAGGCCAGCTCCGCTACCGGTGGCCCGTGAAGACCCATCCACGAAGAGTGACCAGGGTGGCTGGTCACTGGTCGTAGAATTATCATTGGGAGAGGAGTATGTGAATTCGGCGATGAAGTCTGCCACGGCCTGACCCTTGATGGCGGTCCTAGGGCAGAACGAGATGTCTTTCTCACTGATCTCAATCGCCCATTTAGTTAATTGCCCTGAAACCTCGAGTTTTTGAAGGACCTGCCGCAACGGATGATTCGTTGGCACTAATATAGCGTGGGCTTGGAAGTAGGGTCGCAGTTTTCCAGCAGCCGTGACTAAGGCAAGGGCCAACTTCTCCATATCAGAATGCTGAGTTTCGACATCTACCATCGCTCGACTAATATAATAAATGGGCCTTTGTACCCCAGAATCTTCTCTTATGAAGGCGGCACTAACGGTCGTGGAAGACACAGACAAGTAAAGAAGAAGTTGCTCGTGCACCACTGTTGAGCTCTTAATTGTGCATATTCTAACCCCAATTCATCACTCATCATGCATAGTTTACATATTTAAAGGACCATTCTAATGCATGATTTGTAATTATAGGAACAAGATGGAGATTTCACTGAGTCAAGGCTAAATGAGGCTCCTTACAAACATTAAAGACCATAGGATGAAGTATTGAAGGAAGAACAAAGAGAAGAAAGCAAAAAGAGAAGAGAAAAGAAGAAAGAAAGAAAGAAATAAAGAAGAAAGAGAGCTAGACCGGTCGGCTGACCGGTCGGCCAAGCAAGCCCGACCGGTCAAGACCGGTCGGCCACCCGTTTACATGCCAAAACAAATGGACTGCTCAACCCGACCGGTCAAGACCGGTCAGGGCATAGTTGCTGGAATCATCAGGGAGACGGTCCGACCGGTCATGACCGGTCGGCCATTGCTACTGGACAAGGGACCAGGCCACTCCGACCGGTCATGACCGGTCGGCCATGCGAAACAGGCCACTTTCTATTTCGGATTTTCGAAATCTTCTGCACAATAGCGTAAGTTTACGCAATTTCTGGAGTTCTCTTGCGAAAAGGACACTTTCAATCTATAAAAGGGTGTCTTCTCTTCATATCAAAGGAGGCTACGACGTAGGGGATTGCTCAGGAGACGGATTCTACTTCGGATTTCTAGTTTTCTTCCTGTTTTAGTTATTTTCTATGTTTTTAGAGGCTTCTAGTTCAAGGATGTTAGAGATGAACTAAAACCTCTTAGCTAGAGCTAAGAGGTGAAGCTTTTGATTCGTTTTTGATGGATTAATGCAACCTAGGTTTCCTTTTATGTTTTAATTGAAGAATTTTAGTTCAATTTGAGTTTGATTCAAGTACTATGTTGGTTTCTACTTTGATCTCTTGATGACTCCGGGCTCATGTGATTCTTAGTGATTCTAAGCTTAGTATCTTAGCTTTTGAGCATTGTTTATGCTTGTGTAATGCATCGATCTACCATTGACTCCGGGCATGGTAGACGCTTTGATTGCCTTGTATGCAATGGCCTGATTTTCATGTGGGAACTCATGCAACTAAAGTTCTTATCTTTTGTATATAATCTAGAATAGTTGTTTATTGATTGATTCTGATTTAATTAAAGTTTTAACCATGAGTTGTAATCAGATCTAGTGACAGGATTTGGTGAAAGCTATGGTTATGAATCTCAAATAGATTGGAAAGAGGCTTGGCCTATACAATTGAGTATGCCCAAGACCTGAGTGTTATTGTGGGAATCAAATCATTTAATAAGCACTTGTTTTAGATAATTGTTGATTGAACCACTTTATATTCCAATCAGATAGAGAAAGGAATTCGATTCCGATTGAGTTATGAGAGACCTAGTTGTGTTGATGCATTAAAACCTATCAAAAGTGGATCCTTGGCGCTCTAGTGCCTTTTTAGATTGAAATTACCTTAACCATTCACTTTTTAAACCCAAATCACTATCTGTTTAGCTTCAAGTTCTTATTAGGATCTTAATTACTAGTTGTTTTAGTTAAATCCTAAGAATACCCATACATAAATCTCTGTGGGAACGATACTCGGTCTTTCCGAATTATTACTACTTCGCAACCCTACACTTGGGGAGTGAACAAGTTTTTGGCGCCGTTGCCGGGGATTTCTATGCGGTATTTGTAGAATTTTCTGAAATAACTTTTAGTTGAGATTGTGTTAAGATAGATTTAGGATTTGTGTTGCTTTTTAGAGTAGGTTTTCTTCTAATTGCTAACTTACTTTGCTTTGATTTTTACAGGATTCTAACACAGGTCTAATCCAGGGATTTTTAGGAAGTTGAAGAAGAAGAAGGCATCTTAAGTCACAAATCAGGTTTTATCGTTCTAACCTTACTCTTCTTCTTCTCCTACTCATTCCTATCATATTCATCTCTTGAAGAGTGGGTGGAGACTCCTTTTGAATCTCTGAAAGGTAGGCGTTGTGCCACCTGGATTCCTATTGGTCGGCTCTGCCGCCTTGGATCACCTTGTGCTCAGAGATTTCTCTTCTCAACCTATCCCTCTTTCTTCTTTTTCTGTACTTTTTCTCAAAAGACTCAAAGAGTGGGTGGGGAGTTTTTGAACCCATATTGACCAGGAGAAATCGGTCTCTATCCTTGCTTCTGGCTTAGCCATTGCAAGACACCTTGTGCTTAAGTCCTAGAGAGGAGTAAAGGAAGGAAGGAAGAATTCCTTTTCCTTTTTGTTCATTCTTTTTTGGTTTTGCATGCCACATTGGGCTCGGACTTATAATCACCGACTTGTAAGGGACGGAGTAATTGTTGAAGGGATTGATAGAGAGCCTCGTGCTAGGAAACGTCAAAATTTTCCTGAAATTACTAGAGAGATGGCTGAAAATCAACCAAATCAAGGGGTTAATCAAATTCCAGCCCCAAACCTTACTGAATTGGATGAGAATGAAGCGGGGGATGTACCTCAACCTAGAACTTTACCTGACTATTTATAACCAGCTAGGACTAGTACTCCCTCTTGCATAATTTTCCCTCACAATGTGGGAAATATTGATTTTAAACCAGGGTTGATCCAACTTCTTCCTAGATTCCATGGACTCGACTCTGAAAGCGCTTATTTACATATTAAGGAATTTGAAGAGGTTATAGCCATAATAAACTATGACAATGTGACCAAAGATACAATAAAACTTAAATTATTCCCTTTTTCCTTGAAAGAGAAGGTCAAATCATGGCTACATTCCTTAAGGCCGAGGTCTATTGGGACATGGGCTGAGATGACTAGGGAGTTTCTTAAAAAATTCTTCCCTACTCATCGAACCAATGCACTAAGAAGGGCCATAATGAACTTCGCCCAAAAAGAAGAAGAAACCTTTTTCCAATGTTGGGAAAGGTATAATGAGCTATTAAACGCATGCCCACATCATGGCTATGAAAGGTGGAGGTTGATTAGTTTCTTCTATGATGGATTGAACTCAACCATGCGCCAATTTGTGGAGATGATGTGCAATGGGGAGTTCATGAACAAGGAAACGGAGGAAGCTTGGGATTATTTTGACATGTTGGCTGAAAATACACAATCATGGGATACATCTAAGCCAACAAGTTCAAAACAACCCCAAACCAAGGAAAAGGGAGAAATTTATGTTTTAGATGGGTAAGATGATCTAGGTTCTAGAGTGGCTAAACTCACACGAAAGGTCGAGGAAGATGGAACTAAAGAAGGTGGATACAACCCAGCAAAAGGGGGCTGTTGAAACTATTTGTGGTATTTGTGCTTCCAATGTGCATCAAACGCTGGATTGTCCAACAATCTATGCGTTTCGAGAACTTTTATTTGAACAATCAAATGCCTTGAATAGTTATCAACGACCTTTTAGTACTCCAAATTCCAACACGAATAATTCTAGTTGTAGGAACAACCCAAACTTCAATTGGGCGAATGGAAACACGGCTAATCAAAATAATCCTCAAAGGGGGCCCCCAATGCAAATAGCCCCACCTCAAATGCCTATAGAGGATACTTTGAAAGTATTCATGGAAGGACAAGCTCAAATTAATCAATCCAACCATACGATAATGCTTGAGCTTAAAAGTTCGGTGGAGGAAATCAAGGCTCGCTTAAACGCAAGGGAAGGGGTGCTTCCAGCCCAACCCATACCAAATCCAAAATCACAATGCGAAATAAGCATGCCTAGTTCTTCTAACCAACATATGGAACATGCTAAGGCCATCACCACTCTTAGAAGTGGTAAAATCATTGAAAAATCTGATCCGGTGAAGGTTTCAACACCTAATGATCCGGTATCTTCCAAAGAGGATGATGGACCTAGCATCACAATGAATGAAAAAGAGCCATTAAAAGAATATAGGCCCGTTGCTCCATTCCCCCAACGCTTGATTCCAGTCCAAACCTCAAGATAAATATCAGGAATTTTTAGAGGTTTTCAAGCAGGTCAAAATCAACATCCCATTGTTGGATGCCATTAAACAAATTCCGTCATATGCTAAATTTTTAAAAGACCTTTGCACGGTTAAAAGAAAAATACATGTGCAAAAGAAGGCATTTTTGACAGAGAATGTGAGTGCCATTATCAACCACAGGATGCCCAAGAAATACAAAGATCCCGGTTGTCCAACAATATCATGTGTGATTGGAGACTACCGGGTGAAACATGCTTTACTTGATCTAGGGGCAAGTGTGAACTTAATTCCCTTTTCGGTCTATGAACAATTGGGTTTAGGTGAATTAAAACCCACCAAAACCACATTACAACTTACTGACCAATCGATTCGTATTCCGAGAGGGGTGATTGAGGACGTTCTTGTCCAAGTTGACAAAGTTTACTACCCGGTGGACTTTATTGTCTTGGACACACAGCCCATGGTTAATATGGGCCCTCAAATTCCTGTCATACTTGGCCGCCCATTCCTAGCTACATCAAACGCTATTATAAATTGTAGGAGTGCGGGCATACAAATGTCTTTTGGCAATATGACGATTGAGTTGAATGCTTTTAATATTGACAACCAACAAGAGGATGAGGATGAGGAGGTCCGCGAAATCAACATGATCAATTCTATTATGGAAAATGAGTCCCTCTCACCTTTTTACTCTGGTCCCTTAGACGAAGAAGTGACTCACTCCCTTGATGAGAACGATGATAGGGTAAGGGATATGGTCACACTTTTTGAGTCGGTATCGGCATATGACGTTAGCCGAGAGAAGGATGTGGAAACCATACCTTTTTGCGATGAAAAATCAATTCAGATTTCCACACCTTTGTGGATCATGCATACCGAACTCCACCAACCCTGGGATGATCCTTACTTGCAATATCATTGCCCAGGAAAATCTGATTGGAGACATATTTTTCTTGATAAATCTGATGATGTCTCCTCTTATGCATATGGTGAAAACATTAAAGAACCCGCTGAAATTCCTTTTTGGGATTTTAAGTGGCTTATCTCGATCACCCACACACATGTACATTGCAAAGCAGGATATTGGATGACCTTACTGCGAAACCTTTTGATCCATCTAATGATTCTGCTTGACTTTATGCTTTTGGATGAGTTATTGGGATTAACTTCCTAGTATGACGGAGGATGATTTGCTAGAATGCTTTTCCCATTAGGATTTGCTTTGATAGTTGATTTAGTTGTGAAGTAATCCATCTCCAAAAGCTAATCTTGCCATGGACTGTATGCTTCAGGTGATATCTCTCTTTCTCACTCTCCTTTATTTTATGTCATTGCTCTCATGTCATACATATTGCATATCTTATTACATTGAGGACAATGTAGGGTTTTGGTTAGGGGGTGAGAGATTCCTTAATTGATGAATCTGCTAGGTGTTGTGACATGTCGAGCAAAGATGTAGAAATTTTTTGATTTTTCTGAAATTCGAAACTCTTTTGGAAGGCTTTGATTCTATACATTCGAGATAGCATAAGTATAAGAAGATGAGATATGAAGTGAGGGATGTTGCAAGCTTTGAATTTCTCTTAATATAATGGTTTTATATGTGAATTCACCTATTTTTATGATTGATAGAAAATTTGAACACCTTTTGCACCTAGTTCACATTACACGATTTTCATGATTTGAAAGGAGTATGTGATTCGTGGATTAATTAGACTCTGATTTGAGGTATTGAGAAACCAAGCCGGGGTATTTTATCCATCCTTGTCCATGGAAAATAACGTAAGATATGGATTTCTAAAAATCCCATCTAATTTAAAAGAAAAAGGAATGAAAGGATGAAATTGGGAATGACGGAAAAATGGTGGAAATTCTGATTAGGGCTACCTACTACCAACCGGGGGATGGTCTACCCGTAACCAAAGCCGGAAATGGGACGTAGTGTGAAAGTCGTCGAAAGGACGGTAAGGCAAATTCCTGTCATAGGCTTGTTGTTGCTCTATATACCTTGAGGTTGGTAGTTTAGTTGATTTATGAAGAAGATAATCCCGGAAACTCATGAGATGAACTTTCACCATGCACACTAGGTTGAATTTGTTCAAATTCTTCTATCTATCAATCAATCAGCGGGAATTTCATATAAATACTTATTATGTTCTGAGAGTTTTAGGTTTCAACCTTTATCCACTGAATTTCTCTGATTCTTACGCTTATGTGTCTTGGAATGTATAGAAGAGTAGTTTCTAGAGGAGAGTTGGGTTTTAGAGAATGAAACTAGTTTCACGCATGTTTTGCTCGGGACTAGCAAAATGCTGGTTGGGGGGTGTGTTGAGCTCTTAATTGTGCATATTCTAACCCCAATTCATCACTCATCATGCACAGTTTACATATTTAAAGGACCATTCTAATGCATGATTTGTAATTATAGGAACAAGATGGAGATTTCACTGAGTCAAGGCTAAATGAGGCTCCTTACAAACATTAAAGAACATAGGATGAAGTATTGAAGGAAGAACAAAGAGAAGAAAGCAAAAAGAGAAGAGAAAAGAAGAAAGAAAGAAAGAAATAAAGAAGAAAGAGAGCCAGACCGGTCGGCTGACCGGTCGGCCACCCGTTTACATGCCAAAACAAATGGACTGCTCAGCCCGACCGGTCAAGACCGGTCGGGCATAGTTGCTGGAATCATCAGGGAGACGGTCCGACCGGTCATGACCGGTCGGCCATTGCTGCTGGACAAGGGCCAGGCCACTCCGATCGGTCATGACCGGTCGGCCATGCGAAACAGGCCACTTTCTATTTCGGATTTCCGAAATCTTCTGCGCAATAGCGTAAGTTTACGCAATTTCTGGAGTTCTCTTGCGAAAAGGACACTTTCAATCTATAAAAGGGTGTCTTCTCTTCATATCAAAGGAGGCTACGACGTGGGGATTGCTCAGGAGACGGATTCTACTTCGGATTTCTAGTTTTCTTCCTGTTTTAGTTATTTTCTATGTTTTTAGAGGCTTCTAGTTCAAGGATGTTAGAGATGAACTAAAACCTCTTAGCTAGAGCTAAGAGGTGAAGCTTTTGATTCGTTTTTGATGGATTAATGTAACCTAGGTTTCCTTTTATGTTTTAATTGAAGAATTTTAGTTCAATTTGAGTTTGATTCAAGTACTATGTTGGTTTCTACTTTGATCTCTTGATGACTCCGGGCTCATGTGATTCTTAGTGATTCTAAGCTTAGTATCTTAGCTTTTGAGCATTGTTTATGCTTGTGTAATGCATTGATCTACCATTGACTCCGGGCATGGTAGACGCTTTGATTGCCTTGTATGCAATGGCCTGATTTTCATGTGGGAACTTATGCAACTAAACTTCTTATCTTTTGTGTATAATCTAGAATAGTTGTTTATTGATTGATTCTGATTTAATTAGAGTTTTAACCATGAGTTGTAATCAGATCTAGTGACAGGATTTGGTGAAAGCTATGGTTATGAATCTCAAATAGATTGGAAAGAGGCTTGGCCTATACAATTGAGTATACCCAAGACCTGAGTGTTATTGTGGGAATCAAATCATTTAATAAGCACTTGTTTTAGATAATTGTTGATTGAACCGCTTTATATTCCAATCGGATAGAGAAAGGAATTCGATTCCGATTGAGTTATGAGAGACCTAGTTGTGTTGATGCATTAAAACCTATCAAAAGTGGATCCTTGGCGCTCTAGTGCCTTTTTAGATTGAAATTACCTTAACCATTCACTGTTTAAACCCAAATCACTATCTATTTAGCTTCAGTTCTTATTAGGATCTTAATTACTAGTTGTTTAGTTAAATCCTAAGAATACCCATACATAAATCTCTGTGGGAACGATACTCGGTCTTTCCGAATTATTACTACTTCGCAACCCTACACTTGGGGAGTGAACAACCACCGGTTTTGTTAGAACGGGGGATGCACTCATGTATTGCTTCAGTTGCTGGAACGCTTCCTCACATTGTGGTGTCCATTCCCAATCGGATTTGGCGGTGGCTCGGAGGAGCTTAAAGAAGGGTAAACACTTGTCAGAGGCCCGCGAAATGAACCTGTTCAACGATGCAATGCGACCAGCCAAACGTTGGACATCTTTGAGAGTGGTTGGAGACTTCATTTCGATCAATGCTTTTATTTTTTTAGGATTTTCCTCGATTCCTCATTGGCCGACCATAAATCCGAGAAATTTCCCAGCAGACACTCCGAACGCACATTTCTCTGGATTTAGCTTCACCTGATACTTCCTCATTAAGTCGAAGGCTTCTCAAAGATCTGCAAGGTGGTCATTTTCTACAGCGCTTTTCACGAGCATGTCGTCAACATAAACCTCCATATTGCTGCCGATTTGTGTGGCGAATATTTTATTGACCAGGCGCTGATAGGTGGCCCCTGCATTTTTAAGACCAAAAGGCATGTCCTGGTAGCAATACAAGCCTCGGTCAGTGATGAAGGCGGTGTGCTGGCTGTCGGGCGGATGCATCTTAATCTGGTTATAACCAGAGTAGGCGTCCATGAAACTAAGCAGGGCGTGCCCTGTCGTCGAATCAACCAGCTGGTCGATTCGCGGGGTCGGGAAGCTGTCTTTGGGACACGCTTTATTCAAATCAGAATAGTCAACGCATATTCTACACTTACCATTAGCTTTTCGAACGAGAACCACGTTCGCGACCCATTCTGGGTAGTCAACTTCTTTTATAAAATTGACTGTGAGTAGCTTCTCGACTTCAGCCTGGATTACCATTTGCCTTTCTACAGTGAAGGCACGTTGGCGCTGATGAACAGGTTTATACTTCAGATCAACATTCAGACGATGTGCGATGACACTGGGGTCGATGCCCGGCATATCTTTGTGAGACCAGGCAAACACATCTTGGTATTCGGTGAGGAAACGGAGCAGATCTTCCCGAAAGACGCTCCTTAAAGAGGATCCCACGTAGACAACTTTGGACGAATCGTCTTCAGTTAAGTGGATTGCCACTGTCTCTTCCCCGGGAGTTCCTGATTGAAGAGCATTCACTCTTGGATCTAACGAGGTAGCCGTCGGAGTACTTGATGAATTTTGTGCCACCATCATAACTGGTGTCGTCTGGGCTTTTTTCCGGTCTTGTACGGCTATCTCGTAACAAGCTCGGGCTTCCTTTTGATTTCCTCATACAACCCCGACTCCATTTGGGGTAGTGAATTTTATGCACAAGTATAGCGGATGTAATGCTGCCCCCATCTTGTTAAGCGAAGGTCGACCCAAAATGGCATTATATGCTGATCTCCGATCTACCACGAGGAAATTTACGAAGATAATCGTTTTCACTGGGTTTTCACCGAAGGTAACTGGAAGGTCAATACTTCCTTCAGGTGTTACCACTTCGACCCCGAAGCCGACGAGAGGGGTTGAGATTGGTTTTAGCAAGCTCTTGGAGAGTGCCATTTTGTTGAAAGCTTCCAGGTAGAGAATATCAGTAGAGCTACCTGTATCCACCATAATACGATGAGTCAGATAATTTGATACCTTTAGCGCGACCACGATGGAGTCTTCAGTGAGGGAAGTGAATCCCCTCTACATCCTCGAGGGAGAAGGAGATTGGAGGATGGCCGGATTCTGACGCGTTGGTCGTCTGTTCCAACCAGTAGATATGCTGGGGCTTCTTAGACGCCTTGCGAGTGTATGCTTTTCTTGAAGCTTGAGAATCTCCCCCGCAAGCCGGTCCTCCGGCGATGGTCCGGATATCCCCGGTGGGTTCAACGTCTTCTTGTGAAGTATGATGATGAGGTGACTTCTTCTGGTGTGGTGGGGCTTCTCCCCTTTTAGGTGATCGACCTTGGCGGACAATATAATCTTGAAGATGACCTTTTCGAATGAGAGCTTCAATGTGATCTCGTAGAGATATGCAATCTTGGGTACTATGCCCATGGTCTTTGTGGAAATAACAAAACTTGCTCTTATCTCTCTTTTCAGGATCAGATTTGATTTTTGCAGGCCATTTCACATATGGTTTATTCTTGATCTCCATTAGCACTTTTTTAGGGGATCGGTTGAGAGGAGTATAATTATGATCTTTACCAGAATAAAGCTTCTTGGGAGAGTGGTCCCGCCGATCATGTCGATATTTCTTATCTGGGGGAGAGATTTCCTCCGGCTTGCGTTTCTTGCCCTGTATACCATGACGTGCCAAAGCAACTTCTTCTGCATTGATATATTTCTGAGCTTTTACTTGGAATTCTGTCATAGTTTTAGGAGGGTTCTTATCTAGGTCGAATCTAAATTTCTTGCTTGTAATTCCGGCTATGAGGGCGGTGAGGCCTTTTTCTTTGGTATAACATTTAGTTTGGACGACTTCTGCAGTGAACCGTACTGTAAACTCCTTTATCGTCTCCCCATGCTGCTGTTTCAAATCCATTAGGTGAGATGCCAGCTTTTTAGTACAGATGCTTCCCATGAATTGAGAGAGGAATAGCTCCAATAGCTGTGCGAAGGACCCGATGGATCGGGGCTTTAGCCCTCGGAACCATGTACGAGCTGTCTCCTTTAAAGTTAGGGAAAAAGCCCTACACATGATTTCTGACCCATGTCCCTCCATCTCCATAAGAGACCTATACATTTCCAAGTGTTCGAGAGGATCGCCAGTACCTGTATACGGGGTGATGACGGGCGTGCGGTACTTCCTAGGTAAAGGTGCTTCCATGACCTCGCAGGTGAAAGGAGAATCGGATCGATGTATCGACACCATAGCAGCAGATGGTCGATTTGCCTGATATCGTTGGTCCATATCATCAAAACGATCATGGATTCTCTTGAGGTCTCCTTCCCATGGTAAGGTATAACCTGGTGTTTCGACGGTGGACCCCTGAGATTGCTGTTGCCGGGAAGTACTGGAGTGTATGGAATGCGGGGGTAGTACAGGGGCTTGGTTGCCGAGTCGCATTCGATTTGACAGAGGGTGATTTGGTTGGACTTGTGGTTCGTCTGCGGAATATCTAGGAAGCCACTGGTATAGGTTGCGCCAGCAACCCTTCGGAAGGTTGTCGCTGGGGCTCTAGGAAATGCTGATCAAGCCGATTAGACAAGGCTTGAAATCCTGCGTTGAGGGTTAGGAGTGTGTTTCCGAGGAAACGCATGACATCTTCTTGATTTCCAGAAGCATCAAATAATAGGTTTTGAGATGGCACGTTGGGATCTCCCTAGGGGATGCCCGTTGAAGTAGTCTGAGGGATGGGCGCTTGTTCGGTAATGTCAGGCGGAGGTAGCGTCTGCCTTGAAGTGGAAGGATGAACCGTCTTTTTGGGAGCGACACTATTTTGATTAGAGTGACTGACCCTGACGATCTGGATCCCACAGACGGCGCCAACTTGTTTACGTCGGATTTAGTAACAGGGTCCTCCAGACGTTCGCCTTCCTTCAAGCCAGCTTTCTTCCAAACCTAAAAAATTACAAGGGAAAACTAAGGGTGGCCGGCGTCCAGCCATTGGCCCTCCGAAGCTCAAATCAGATGGGACATGGTTGAAAAGGAAATGAAAGGATTTTGAGCTTAGAGATTATCCACCTTCTTATCGATGAAGCCATCCATTTATATAGATCCAAATGACCCAATCTGTTACATAAGATATCAAGATTACTACTGATTTCCGGGGATAAGCTATTTATCCTGTTGATCCTTAGATAAGGGAACGGCCTAATCCAATTAGACATCTAGGTCGATTACGTTTCCTGATAGTGATCCCCTGATATCTGGAGCCACGGGCAAAGATAAGCCCAAAATCTGTCTATAAGGGCTGCTGGTACTATAAAGGCGGAGGATGCTTTGGCTCGGAGGTAACTACTCACATGTTGAGATGTGACCCCTTTCGGTGACCACGAGCCTAGCTGCTCGCATGTTGAGATGCGACTCCTATTCGGTGACCAAGAACCGAGCTGCTTGCATATGGAGACGTGACCCCTTTCGGCGACCACGAACCGAGCTGCTCGCATGTTGAGAAAGGTATTCCGTACTCTCCTAATATTCGAGCATCGACCATAAGGGCTCGGTGACTTGGTAACTGTGCGTCGTACTTGTCCAATGTAATGAGCCTCGACCAGATGGGCTCCCAAGTCGAATACTGTCATAAGGGTGCTCGCACATCTCGAGTTTTCGCTATCTTCGGCCACCGTAATTTGACTATAACAAGGTGTAAAAGTGTTTAGAAATTCTATCAATAATAAAAATAGGGGGATTCACATATAAAACTAGTATCTTAGAGATTGTTCAAGATATTCAACTTTACTCACTTTGCCTCTCCTTTTTCTTATACTTACATCATCCCAAATGCATAGAAACAAAGTTTTCCAATAGAGGTTTGAATTTGTAAAAAAATTGAAAAAGTTCTACATAATTGCTCGAGATGTTATAAAACACTGGATTCATCCTAGTAATCCCACACCCCCCAACCAATTCTTGCATTGTCCTCAATGTAAAAGATATGCAATGAGCAGAACATGAGAGCAAATATAAAATAAATTCTACCTCCTATCAAACCTATGAAAAAGCAAACGAAAAGCAACAAAATCCTAATCCTAACTACTCTATACCTCCATCAGACTAGGAGATCAATCATCCTAAGACACAGGATCAGTCAGAGGTATCGACATACCTTCTGAAGGAAAATTCTCAAAGAACAATTTTAATCGCTCCCCATTTGCTTTAAAGATATTACCGTTTCGTGGATTAAAAACTCGATGGTCCCATATGGATAAACAGTTTTTACAATGTAGGGACCGGCCTATCGAGATCTTAATTTTTCCGGAAATAAATGTAGTCGAGAATTATACATAAGGACCTTTTGATTAATCATGAAGGTCTTACGAAGAATGTTCTTATCATGGAACACTTTCATCTTGTCCTTGTAAATTCACGTATTTTCATATGCCTTGTCCCGGAGTTCCACAAGTTCATTCAATTGAAGTTTGCGCAATGAGCTTGCTTTGTCAGAATCGAAATTCATCTTCTTTATCGCCTAATATACCCTATGTTCCAATTCCACAGGCAAGTGACAAGCCTTCCCATAGACCAGTCTATAGGGAGACATTCCACTGGGGGTCTTGAAAGTAGTACGGTAAGCCCAGAGTACATCGGTTAGTTGAAGCGACCAATCCTTGCGATCAGGGTTCACTATTTTCTCCAAAATATGTTTAATCTCCCTGTTGGATATCTCAGCTTGTCCACTTGTTTGTGGGTGATAGGGAGTACTCACTTTGTGATTTACGCCATATTTCTTCATTAAAGCTTCAAACGGGCGGTTAAAAAAATGAGATCCTTCATCTTTTATAACGACTCGAGGTGTTCCAAACCGGGAAATGATATTTTCTTTTAAGAAACGAATGATTGTTTTATGGTCATTGTTCCGGAATGGAATCACCTCGACCCATTTTGAAACATAATCAACGGCTAGCAATATATATAAATTTTCGAAAGAAGATGGGAATGGACCCATGAAATCGATGCTCCAACAATAAAAAATTTCGATTGGTAAGATGGGATTGAGTGGCATCATATTTCTATGGGATATTCCTCCTAATTTCTGATAAGGCTCACACATTTTACAAAACTCATGGGTATCTTTGAACATAGTAGGCCAGTAAAACCCACATTGCAGAATCTTGGTTGTGGTCTTCTTAGCCGAAAAGTGGCCACCACACGCTTGAGAATGACAAAAGGAGATGATACTGTGTTGCTCATCATCTGGCACACATCTCCTTATGATTTGATTGGGATAATACTTGAATAAGTATGGATCGCCCCATAGGATTTTTCTCTCCTCGTTGAAGAACTTATCCTTATCTTGCTTTTCCCACTATGTCGGAATTGTACCTATAGCAAGATAGTTAGCAATGTCCGCATACCATGGCAATTGGGAGACTTTAAAAAGTTGTTCATTAAGGAACATGTCATTGATCGCGGTCGTCTTAGGGGAATTGGTGAGGACAAGTCTAGAGAGATAGTCAGCCACGACGTTTTCTACTCCTTTCTTATCACGTATTTCTATGTCAAATTCCTAGAGTAGGAGGATCTATCTTAACAAGTGTGGCTTAGCATCCTTTTTAGAGAGAAGGTACTTAAGCGCAGCATGGTCAGTGAATATGATGATCTTGAATCCGACCAAGTAGGACCTAAACTTGTCTAAAGCAAAAACTACGGCTAAAAGTTCTTTTTCTATAGTCGTGTAGTTTTCTTGAGCCGAGTTTAGAGTTCTACTTGCATAGTAGATGACGCATGGCTTTTTCTCTTTTCTCTGGCCTAACATGGCCTAATAGCGTAGTTGCTCGCATCACACAGAATTTCAAAAGGAAGGCTCCAATCAGGTGGTTGCATGATGGGAGCACATGTCAACATACCTTTTAATTTGTTAAAGGCATTTTGACAATCTTCAGTCCACTCGAATGAGTTTTCCTTTTGAAGTAGGTTACATAAAGGATGAGAGAGTGAACTAAAGTACTTTATGAACCGTCTATAAAATCTGGCATGTCCCAAAAAGGACCGCACATCTCGTACGCTCTTAGGTGGTGGAAGGATAGAGATAAGATCGATTTTAGCTTTGTCCACCTCAATTCCATTTTGTGAGATGATGTGACCAAATATTATTCCCTTTTGAACCATAAAGTGACATTTCTCCCAATTTAACACGAGGTTCTTTTCTTCACATCTTTTCAGAACAATTTTTAAGTGTATAAGGCACTCATCAAAGTTACAACCAAATATAAAGAAATCATCCATGAAGACTTCGAGAATTGTTCCCACCATATCAGAAAAATACTCAACATACAACACTGAAAAGTGGCAGGGGTATTGCATCGTACAAACGGCATGCTTCGATAGGTGAAAGTGCCGAATGGACATGTGAATGTTGTCTTCTCTTGGTCCTCTAGGGCGATCTCTATTTGGTTATACCCTGAATATCCATCAAGGAAGCAAAAATGGGAATGACCCGCCAACCTTTCTAAAATTTGATTAACAAATGGTAGGGGTAAGTGGTCTTTCCTCGTGACCGTGTTTAGCTTCCTATAATTAATGCACATTCTCCAACCGGTAGTGACTCTGGTTTGCACGAGTTCATTATTGGCATTAGCTACAATGGTTATTCCAGATTTCTTAGGCACCACTTGAGTTGGACTCACCCATTGAATATCGAAAATTGGGTAAATGATACCTACATCCAATAGTTTCAACACCTCAGCCTTAACCACCTCCTTCATGTTTGGATTGAGGCGTCTTTGTGGTTGCCTAGATGTTTTTGCATTCTCCTCAAGGTGTATGCAATGAGTACAAATCAGGGGGTCTATGTCTTTGAGATCCGCAATTGACCATCCAATGGAGCTCTTATGCTCTATTAGAGTGGCTATTAGCCTACTCTCTTGTTCCTCATTCAAGTGGGAAGAAATCACCACCGGATATGTCTCATCTCGACCTAAGTATACATATTTCAAATCACTTGGTAATGATTTTAGGTCGAGCTTTGGTGACTTGATATTGGATGGAAGAGGCTTGTTCTCGCTTAAGGGTAAAGGTTCAAATAGTGCCTTCCATCTTTCGTTCTCAAGTACTAGAATAACATAAAAAATGGCATCCATCTCTCGTATAGTGTCATCATTCATCTCATAAGAGTGGGCCAAACATGCCTCCAAAGGGTTGGAATATAATGTCAAGGGGAATGTCTCCTCCACGAATGATTCAATCAAGTTTATCTTATGGATATCGTCATCAACTTCCCGTGGTTGTTTGCATAAATCAAATATATTCAGCTCGAGTGTCATATTTCCAAAGGACATTTGTACAAGCCCGTTTCTACAGTTGATAATCGCATTTGAAGTAGCTAGAAAGGGCGGCCAAGTATAACGAGAATTTGAGCACCGGTACCTATCACAGGATGTGTATCCAAGACAATAAAGTCTACTGGGTAGTAGAATTTATCAACTTGGACTATGACATCCTCAATCACTCCTCTCAGTATACGAATAGATCTATCAGCAAGTTGGAGTGTGGCTTTGGTGGGTTTCAATTCGCCTAACCCAAGTTGTTCATAAACCGAGTATGGAATGAGGTTGACACTTGCCCCTAAATCGAGTAAGGGTTGTTTGATCCGGTAGTCACCTATAATGCATGAGATGGTTGGACTACCCGGATCCTTGTATTTTTGGGGCACCTCTTGTCTGATAATAACGCTCAAATTCTCAGTCAAAAGTACTTTGTTGTGAACATTGTGTTTCCTTTTGACTGTGCACAATTCCTTAAGAAATTTGACATAGAATGGTATTTGTTTTATCGCATCCAACAACGGAATGTTGATCTTCACTTGTTGAAAAACCTCTAAAATTTCCAGGTTTTTCTCTAAAGGTTTGGGTGAAATCAACCTTTGGGTAAACAGGGGCAACCGGCTTATATTGCCTTTCCGGTTCTTTCTCGTGTGGAGTATTGTTCAAGCTATCGTCCTCTTTGGAAATTTCTGGATCATTAGGCTTTGGGGCCTTCACCGGATTAGATTTATCAATTATTTTTTCACTTCTCAAAGTGGAGATAGCTTGAACATGCTCCGTATATTGGGAGGATGAGCTTGCATCTTATATCTCAAATTGGGTTTTTGGGTTAGGAAGACATTGGGCAGGAACTGTGCCTTTCTCCCTAACACTGAGATGAGATTCAACTCTAGCCATTGAGGTTTTCAAGTCATTAATGGCTTGAGATGAATTTTGATTGAATTTCAGTTGCTCTTGCATGAACCCATCAATTTTCAGAGAATTAGTCTTATTATATTCAGCTTGAACCGATACGAATGCACCCAACATCTCCTCTAGCGTAGCTTTTGGTGTAATAACTAGGGATGGATCTAGTAAAGGTTGAACTTGAGGGGTATTGTTTACATTTGCAGTGGGGCCATTCCTCCAACTGAAGTTGGGATGTTTCTTCCAACTAGAATTATACGTGTTTGAGTTTGGAGCACTAAATGGTCGTTGATAACTATTTATGGCATTTGATTATTCTTGTAAGATATCTTGGAATGCTGAATCGTGGGACAATCTTGTGTTACATGTTGATTTCTGGCACAAATTCCACAAACAGTTTCAAAGTCTTTTGAGTTGATCGTTTCTCCTTTCTTCAATTCCATGGCCTCGACTTTTCGTGTGAGGCTAGCCACACGTGCACTTATGTTATCTTCTTCTGAGAGGACATATATTCCTCCTTTTTCCTTTTGTTGGCTTGTCTTAGAATTTGTTGGTCTAAATGTATCCCAAGACTGTGCATTCTCAGGCCAATTCGTTAAAATAGTCCCATGCTTCCTCGGCTTCCTTATTCATAAATTCTCCATAGCACATCATCTATACGAATTGGCGCATGGGTGAAGTCAGTCCTTCATAGAAAAAGCTTATTACCCACCAAATTTTATAGGCATGATGTGGGCATGCATTTAACAAGTCCTTGAACCTCTCCCAACATTAGAAGAAGGTCTTATCCTCTTTTTGGGCAAAATTCATGATAAGGTGCCTCAACATGATCGTTTTGTGAGTAGGGAAGAACTTTTTAACGAACTCCCTAGTCATCTCAATCCATGTGCCAATTGATTGGCCTTAATGCATGAAGCCAAGCCTTAGCTTTCTCTTTAAGGGAAAAAGAAAACAATTTTAGCCTCACCACATCATCGGTTACATTTGCAAAGTGCATTGTGGCTATCACCTCATCAAATTCCTTAAGATGTTGATAAGCACTTTCACTGTCTAGTCCATGGAATTTTGGAATGAGTTGAATCACTCCCGGTTTTAAATCTATATTCCCTGCATTTATTGAAAAAACTATGCATGAGGGAGTGCTCGCTCTTGCAGGTTGCAAGTAATCAAGTAATGTTCTAGGTCGGGGAACATTCTCAACCACGTTTTCTCCCGTTTCAGTTTGGTTTTAGCCCAGATTTTGATTGGCCATAGGGTTGGGTTGATTTTCAGCCATGCTTTCAGAAAAAAATTGAAAAATCTAAACATTTCTTAGCACATGGCTCCTTATCAATTCCCTTCAACAATTCCCCCTTCACTAATGAGTCGGTTATTAGAATCCCGAACCCAATGTAGCATTCCAATCTCAGAAAAATAAAAAGAAAAGGGGTTAGAAAAACCTGATTTGAAGTAACTACTTCGACCCCTAGAATTCCTAGAAAAACAAAACAAAGCAAACTAACTAAGTTAGTAAAAGAGTCCTAAAAATCTCAAATAGAAACTATTTTCAGAAATTTTGTGAAAAACCGTCAAAGTCCACGGCAACGGCGCCAAAAACTTGTTCGCTTCTCGAAGTGTAGGGTTGCGATGTAGTAATAATCTCGGTAAGACCAAGGTCGATCCACAGGGACTTGTGTAGGAATTCATAAAACACTTCCAATGGTTTCTACTTAAGAGTTAACTAAACAGAATTTAGAAATTTAGTGTAGATAGATATTTTAAATTAAATTGAATATAATCAATAATAAAAAGCACTAGGGGTTCAAGGATCTAGTTGTAGCAATCCTTGATGCTTAATTCGTTGTGGTTTCTCACTTTCACAACTAGAATCGAAATTAAGTTCTATCTAGCCGGATGATAGAGCAGTTAAAACAAACAATCTGCCATATGTGTGATACATGATTCTCTCAATTCAAGTTAGGATTTGAGCACACTCAATTGCATAGATCAATCCTAGTTCCAATAGGTTAAGATCACAATCATAATCAGCATTACCTTCTGTCACAAAGTATAACTAGATCATAATTTGAGCTCAATTCAAATCATATAAACAACCACACATAGACAGAAATTTCAAAAAGAGAAGAACTTTTAGTATGAAGTTCCCACATGAGGATCATAGATTTAGAGCGTGTTGAATCCAATTCCTTGGATCATATAGGTCTAGAATAATTTAAAACAATTAAGAACTCAAGCAATTCTTCTAAACATCCATGAGCCATCATAAGATTAAGAAAAACTACTTAGAACTTTATTCAAACTTCAACCATTGTTCTTCACTAATAATCCAAATTGAAACCAAATAAAACGAATTGAAACATCTTAGATTCACTATAAGCTTCACCTCTTAGCCCTAGCTAAGAGGTTTAGCCGTTCATGATCTAAGGAAACATGAAAACAACTAAGAAAAATATAAAACTAGAAGAACAAACTAGGAGGAGTTGTAGAACTCTGGATCTGACTTTTGCCATCTCCCACCATGCTAAATCTCTTCTCGGATCCTTAGAACGAGCCTAGGGAAGTTTTTTTATAGCTTTGAATCCCTAGGTGTGAAGAAGCTTCGATAAATCCCACAAGATTAGCGTTTTGCGCAGAGATTTTTGGAGCTTGTAGAAGAAGTTTTATTACGCAGCCAACCGATCGGACCCCCTGTCCGGCCAGTCGGACAAAGTGCTTGCAATTGAAATTTTCACTAGAGTCTTTTTTACACAGTCCGACCCATCAAATTGCTGAAAGTCACTGGACATAGTAGTGCATAAGCCAACCCTTCAGCCGACCGGTCGTCCGGCCGGTCGGACAAGGGGTCAGCCCCCATAATTTCTGTCTAGAAATTTCCTTAGTTTCTGGAGGGTTTGGCCGGCCGGTCGGTGGCTATGAATGGCCGGCCGGTGGACATGAAATTGGCTAAAATCTTCAGCTTCTCCTCCTTCATCTTCAATGTACTGTTTCTCCACCTTTGGTCCTTTATTCCTTTGATCTTCAATGTGTGTAAACAGCATCTCTTAGCCCTCATTTGATGAATTCTCTCTCTCACTCCTACAATCACAAAACCATGTATTAGTTGAGTCTTTAATCACTTATTTCAAGCATAGTTAGTAATGAAATGGGCTTAGAATATGCACATTTTAGAGCTCAACACCCCCCAACCAACTTTTTGCTAGTCCCGAGCAAAATATGCGTGAAACACGTTCAAACCTCCAAAAACCAACTCTCCTTCAGAAATTATGTTTCTATCCATTCCAAGACGTGTAAGTGTAAAATTCTGAAAAACTGAGGTGATAGAAGTTGAAACCTTAAACTCTCAAAAAATAATAAGTGTCCATATTAAATTCCCGCTGATTGATTGATAAATAGAGGAACTCGAACAAATTCAACCTAGTGTGCATAGTGAAAGTTCATCTCATGAGTTTCTGGGATTATCTTCTTCATAGATCAACCAAACTATGGATCTCAAGGTGTACAGAGCAACAACAAGCCTATGACAGGAATTTGCCTTACCGTCCTTCCGACGGCTTTCACAGTAGATCCCATTTTCGGCTTTGCTTACGGGTAGACCATCCCCCGGTTGGTAAATAGGCAGCCCTTTTCGAAATTTTCCACAATTTTCTCCATCATTCCCAATTTTCATCCTTCCTTTTCCTTTTTCTTTTATATTAGGTAGGATTTTTAGAAATCCATATCTTTCATTATTTTCCTATGGACAAGGATGGACAAAGTACCCCGGCTTAGTTCCTCAACACCTCAAATCTAAGTCTAGCCAATCCACAAATCACATAATCCCTTCAACCATGAAAATCGTGTAATGTGAACTAGGTGTAAGAGTGTTCAAATTTACTATCAATCACATAAATAGGGAGAATTCACATATAAAACCATTATTTAAGAGTAGTTCAAGACTTGCAACATTCATCACTTCATATCTCCTTTTATTATACCCATATCGTCCCCAGTGCATAGAAATAAGGTTTTCCAAACGAGTTTTGAATTTTCAGAAAATTCAAAAAAAATTGCACATATGATGCTTGAAATGTTACAAACTGCTAGATGAGGAATCTCATCTCACCCCCCAACCAAATCTTGCATTGTCCTTAATGAAAAAATATATGCAATGAGCATGAACATGAGAGCAATGGTAAAATACAAGAGTGAGAACAATAGTACTTGAGAGAGTCGATCATGGAAGTCTGCAACTCCGACAACTAAATCTACTAAGCAAGCAGAACTAAAACAACTAAACCTACCTACGCTATACCTCCGTCAGACTAGGAGATCAATCATCTTGATACACAGGATCATTTAGAGTGATGGACATGTCCTCTGAATCAAATTTCTCAACAAGGCTGCATGTAGTAATAAATCTCGATAAGACCGAGGTCGATCCACAGGGAATAAGGTAAACCAATTCAAGTTGTTCCAGCAACTTCAAATTCAATGAATTAAGGATTTTAGGTTTATAAACTAACTTAAAATAGTAATTGTAAAAATCTGTAATAAAAGCGAACTAAGGCTTTTGAGGATCCACTTGTGATAGCCCTCATGTGAATTCATTCATCCAAGCATAACACAACTAGAATTGAAGTTATATCTCTCTTCTAGTTGGAAGATATAGCATTCAAACACAAACAATCTCTACTAAGTTGAAGAACAAGGTTCTAGTTCTAATGAAGCCCATAGAAGTCGAATATGTAGCCTTCGAAGTAATGATCATGCCAATGGACTATGGTACGCTCTAGGGTTACTACAATTCGAATCTAATAAATCCAAACATGATAATCTCAGAGAATTGCAAGGAACTCATATCCTAAACACATGAACTCTCATAAAAACATCCAAAAATATCACTTTTATTCAAACTAGAACTTAAAAATTAAAACTTTAAGCAAAGTACTTGAATTAGAACTAATCCAACGTGATAACCACTCACAAGCTTCACCTCTTAGCCTTAGCTGAGAGGTTCTAGCCAAGCATTATCATGCTTCAACTAGAATTAAAAGAAAAACTAAACAAAAACATGAAAAACTAGAAAAAACCCTAATCGGAGGAGTTGCAGTCTCTCCCTGGTGATCTCCTTTGCTCCCCATGAACTTAGAACTCTTCTAGGATACCTTAGCAAGGATGACAAGGTGTCCTTTTATAGAAAAAACCTTGAACAGCCTCGGATTGTGTAAAAATTTACGCACTTGTATCGGTAGTCGGACGTTGGTCGGGCGCCCGGTCACGTTTTGGTCGGGCGCCCGACCGTGCTTGAATTCGGTCAGCAACTTAATGATAAAATCCACTTTGAATATCGGGCGCCCGACCATATGTTGGTCGGGCTCCCGGTCAGGTACAGAAATGGCCAGCAGTTTTAGTAGATTATCATCCAATTTCGGGCGCCCGGCCATGTTTTGGTTGGGCAGCCGGTGGCCTTCTGACATGTATTCTAAACTCTTCTTTCTTCTGGCCAATCCAAGTCTTTCTGACATGATTCGTTAGGGCTTCTTTTCAATGTCTTCAATGTGGTTCCAAAGGACACTTTCAGCAACAATTTCATGACTTCTCTCTTACATTCCTACATACACAAAACAAGCATTAGATGGGTCTTTAAAGCATGCAAACCATGCATGTAATGGGCTAGAAAATGTATAAAATGGGAGCTCAACACTTGGTGAGTCAACCCGCTGAGTCAAATCACTCACTCAACTCACCGGGTCAGTCCAGCCCCTACACCCAGTCAACTCACCGTGTCAATCCATCTTTCAAACCCAGTCAACTCACCTGGTTCTGAGCCATAGCTTCGGAGTAGCTCCGAACTTCGAAACTCAGGCTTTTCTACTTCAGGTTGGGGACTGTACTTTCCGAAGCTGGAGCAGAGAGTCCGTATGGGCTGCCCCCTAGGGGCCTCCCAAGCCTAATTACCCAAGTTGTCACTGCTCGCAGCTATAAATACCCCCTCCTCTCTTATTTTAGTATCCAGAAAATATCCCTCAACGTCTAGAAATTTTGAGTCTAGCTCCATCCATTTAGCCCATTCCTCCACCAAGGAGAGCCCTGAGTGAGAAGAGCCTAGCCCTGGTCCAGCCCAGCTTGACCCTGGTCCAAGTCTCCCAAGCTACCTAAGTTCTAATCTTAGCCACTCGAAGCAAACCCTTGCGACACCTCCATCCAACCAACTACTCTTTTATTAGCATCATCTCATTCGCATCTAGCATAAGTGTAACATTTACTATTCTTCCAACCCCCCTGCTTATCATATCATTGCAAGCACTTTGATTAATCAAATACATAGCATGCATCCGCATAAAGCACTTGTCAGTTCGAGCATATGCTCTAGGCTTGTCTGTTAATGGAAACTTGCCCATCAGAAACTCTTACTGTTCAAACCTACATTCATGTATCATATCATTCATGAGAGTATATGAGGATTAAATCAGACTTTCAAGTATTAGTTCAATTCTGTGAAGTAGAGACCGTACTTTAGTACGGGTAGAGTGGGTGCTTAACACCTTTCCACCCTGTAACCATGATCCCTTACCTCGAATCTCTGACTGCAGATCAAAAGGAGTCATTTTAGAGGAATGAATCTTCAGATTCTCTTCTCTAACATTTCTACAAGGTCTAGTCGACTGTAGATTCGAAGTAACTAGCTAGTGGTGACTCTAGTCTTATACAAACTCATTCAAACATATCCAATTTAACATGACAACCGAAGAAAAAAGCCCTCGAGAACGAGGCGAGCCAGTGGCACAACGGCAATTCGCACCTACCCCTTTTCGAAAGGGAGGGTCGAGACCACAGAAAAGCGAGCGTCCACACCATGTTTTGCATGGGTGGCCCTCCTTGAGAGTTGGTAGGATTACCCATAGGATTATTCTTCGAACTGAAATTTGGGCGGTTCTTCCAAGTAGAGTTGTACGTGTTACCTACCGGTCCATTGAACGACCTTTGATACCTGTATGCGGCATTCCCTTACTCTTGTAACACTTCTTGAAACGCAGGAATTATGGGGACAATCTTGCGTAGAGTGTACATTGGTGGCACAAATGTCGCATATATTCTCAATGGTTTCCGTGGACTTAGAAACTCCACTCTTACTAACTTCCATGGCCTCGAATTTTCTTGTGAGGTTGGCTAGCCTTGCATTAACATCATCTTCCTCCTTAAGGATGTAAATCCCTCCTTTCTTTTTTTGTTGAGGAGGCTTGAGATTATTAGACTTATTCGAGGTATCCCAAGATTGGGCATTCTCGGCCAACATGTCCAAGTGACTCCATGCCTCATCTGGATTTTTGCTCATGAACTCGCCATTGCACATCATCTCTACAAATTGGCGCATGTTGGAATTTAATCCATCATAAAAGAAGTTAATAATACGCAAACTTTCGTATCCATGATATGGGCAAGTGAGTAAGAGTTCCTTAAACTGGTCGTAACTTTGAAAGAACGACTCACCCTCTTTTCTCATGAAGTTCATTATTGATCTTCGAAGGGTGTCAGTTTTATGAGCCGGGAAGAACTTTTTTAAGAATTCTCGGGTCATCTCAGTCCATGACCCTATCGAATGCGATCTACGAGAATGGAGCCAACTCTTGGCTCTTTCTTTCAATAAGAATAGAAACAATTTAAGTTTGATAACATCCTCTGAAACATTATTGTATTGCAAGGTAGCAACAACTTCATCAAACTCTTTCAAGTGTACATATGGGCTGTTAGAATCTAACCCATGGAACTTTGAGTTGAATTACCCCTAGCTTTATACCAATGTTTCCCCCGGTGGTTGGTAAACCCACACAAGAGGGTGTAGTCGTACGGTCCGGTTGTAGATAGTCTCATAAAGCTCTCATTGGAGGAGCATTGTGCACCTCATTCTCTCCTACTCCTTCATGATTTTCATTTGTGGTTAGAGTAGGGTGGGGAAGATTCTCTAATGGAGTTTGGTTCATACTTTCCAAATTTTCACGATGTTCTACGAACTTTGAACTCGGCTATGAGCAGAGAGTGGTCCAACTAAACCACCTTCGGTTTGGAGACGATTGTTGTGGTCACATTCCCAACGGAACATAAACCGCACAATCCAAAATCTAAAATAATCTTAAGTCCTAAAATAGAAATTCTGAATTAAAAACTGAAAACTGAAAGAGTTCAAGTTGGAAGGATAGTACCCAATTTTCTTGAACTAGAAGAACTTCCTACAAAATAAAACAAACTGTGTTAGTTCTATAATTCAGAAAAATTAATCCTAAGAAAATAGTAAAACCTAACTACTTCTACTTCTATAGCTACTGAAACAATTTCGAAACGTTTAACCTAGCTTCCCCGGCAACGGCGTTAAAAACTTGTTCGCTCGCCTCAAGTGCAAGGATGCGATGTAGTAATAATCTCGATAAGACCAAGGTCGATCCACTGGGAATTAGGGTAAACCAATTCAAACTATTTTAGCAACTTCAACTTCAATAATTTTTGAATTCAATTTGAAAACTTAAGAAAAACAGGAACTTTTGTAAAAATTGATTAATTAATGGAATTAAGGCTTCAAGGGTCCACTTGTAATAGTTCTATGTGAATTCATTCATCCAAGCATAAACACAACTAGATTCGAAATTCTATCTCTCATCTAGTTGGAAGATTAAGCATTCAAACATAAACAATCCCACTTAAGTCAAAAAATAAGATTCTAGTTCTAATGAAGCACATAGAATTCAAAACATGTAGCCTCCAAAGTAACAACCATGCTAAGAGACTATGATATACTCTAGGGTTACTACAATTCGAATCTAATCAATCCAAATATGATAATCTCAGAGAATTACAAGGAACCCATGTCCGAAGCACATGAACTCTCATAAAACATCTAAAAATAACAACTTTATTCAAACTAGAACTTAAAAATCCAAACTTTAAGTAAAGGTACTTGAAATAAACAAATTCAACATGAAAACTAGCTACAAGCTTCACCTCTTAGCCTTAGCTAAGAGGTTTTAGCCAAGCATTGTCATACTTAAACTAAAAACAAAAGAAAAACTACTCAAAAGCATAGAAAACTAGAAAAACCGGAGTTGGAGGAGTTGCGGTCGCTTCACAATAATCTCCTTTGCTCCCCACGAACTTAGAACTCTTCTAGGATGTCCTAGAAAGGATGCCAAGGTGCCCTTTTATAAAAAAAAACCACGCACTACCTCAGATTGCGTAAGAATTTACGCACTAACACCGGTCATCGGGCGCCCGATCAGGTGTTGGTCGGGCTCCCGACCATATTGAAAATTGGCCAGTGGGTTTTGACAATTTATCTTTGAATTTCTAGCGCCCGACCAGGTGTTGGTTGGGGTGCCCGGTCAAGTCCAGAAGTCTCTAGCATTTTTGGCATGAATCCTCCGAATTTCAGGCGCCTGACCATCCCATTGATATGTTGCTGATTTCTTCTTTTATTCTTGCCAATCCAAGTCTTTCTGATGTGATTCTTCAAGGTTTCTTCCCGGTGTCTTCAATGTGGTTTCAAATGACCCTTTTAGCAGCAAATTCATAACTCATCTCTCTCATTCCTACAATCACAAACATACATTTAGAATAGCCTTTTAAACATACAAATCATGCATAATATGTGATGAAACATGGTTAGAATATGTATAAATTAAGAGCTCAACACCCACTAATGGTTGCCTAGAAGTGAGTTGCATAGACTTATGAAGATAACATCACATCAACCATGTTATAGAGGGAGACCTCAAGACTAACTGCCTATTTTACTTATCTTATTATTACCAAAATGATTGACTATGATCAAATGAATCATAGGCCTACGACTTGTTGAGACCTCATGTAAGTGTTTGATCAACACTAAGGGGGGCATTAGGATCATTAGTTACTTTAGATAAGCTACTTATGCCACAAGTAGCTTGTTTTGGTTTCTACTTATTCAACAGATAAGTATATATGTGCTCGGTAAACAACATACTTATAGCCGGAGAATATAAAAGCATATTTGGTTTTCAACATCATAATTATTTATCCCTAAAGTCTCATTGGTCCCCCTCAATTCATTGTCCATCATGTGGGGCCAACCTTTGATGTGGATCGTTCATTGTGTGGGCCCCACCTTTGATGTGGGTTGTGCTTCATGTGGAGCATACCTTGGATGTGGGCCATTCATCATTACGAGACAACCTTTAATATGCATTGTCCATTATTTAGGGCCCATCTTTGATCTTGGCCATCCATCATGTGAGGCCCACCATGGATGTTATTATCCATTATGTGGGTCCCACCTCCAATATCCATCGTCCATTATGTGGAGCTCACTTTTGATGTGAACCATCCATCATGTGGGCCCCACCTTTGTTGTGGGTCATCCATTATACGGCCCCCCTTAGATATGGGCCACTCATCATTAAGGCGGACCTTTGATATGGACTGTCCATGTGGGGCCCACCTTGTAGATCATCCATCATGTGGGGCCCACCATTATTAATTGCCCATCATGTAGAGCCCACCTTTGATATGAACTGCCCATCATGTGGACTCAACCTCCAATGTGGGTTGCCCATCATGTGGGACTCACCTTGGATGCGTATCATTCATCATTAGGGGTCGAGCTTTGATGTGGATTGTCCATCATGTGGGGCCACCTCGATGTGGTCCATCCATCATGTGGGGCCCAACTTCAATGTCCATTTCCCATCATGTGCAGCTCACCTTTGATGTGGACTATCTATTGAGTGGGCCTTACCTTTGAA
Source organism: Liriodendron chinense (assembly GCA_003013855.2). Classification (NCBI taxonomy): domain Eukaryota; kingdom Viridiplantae; phylum Streptophyta; class Magnoliopsida; order Magnoliales; family Magnoliaceae; genus Liriodendron; species Liriodendron chinense. The sequence continues at coordinate 246,718 of ML058402.1, forward strand.
GTGGGTTGTCCATCATACAAGCTCATTTTGAATGTGGGTTATTTATCAATCACTAAGGGCCAACCTTTGATGTGGACCATCCATTACGTGGGCCCACGTTAATATGGGTGATCCATCATGTAGGGCCCACCTTTGATATGGACTATCCATCGTGCAGGCCCCACCTTCAATTTAGACCATCCATCATGTAGGGCCTCCTTTGATATGGATTATGAGATGGAGAAATGTAGAAAAGTGAAAAGTTAAATAAAAAACTTATGGCTATGAGTAGCTTTAAGCACATAAGTTACTTTTGCAATCATATTTACTAAACTAACTTAAGTGAAAAAAGGAATTTAATGACTTCAGTTAAAAAGTAACTTATTTGGTGGTATCCAAACAAGCCCTAAGAGATCATCTTACAATAACTTAATAACCCAAGCTTTGTTGTGATAGTTCACATGACCAATCCAAATGGAGTTGACTCTTAATCCAAGTACTTGGCTAGCATATGAATTTTTCAAGTTAATTTAGAAATATTAATCCATAAAAATTTGCATATTATTGCAAATAAGTCCCCCCGCAATATGTATTAATTAGTAGTCCTAGGAACTTAGTTTAGGTGTCACATGAACTTTTTCATTCAAATTGTAATTTGGAATCTATTATGTTACTTTTCTAGTGTAACAGCCAAGTCTAGTACAATCAAATAGGACTTTCGTCATCTTACATAGAAGTAACATCACCTAATCTCATCCTCTTGTGCATAAAACTAAGGCAACTATGACACAAAGTGTCGCAAATGGTACTCGTTCCATGACCATACAATTATTAGATTGAATCAAAGCATTTAACATGTTATTGATCCATGTTTGTGGATTTACATCCAGTCATATATAATGTAAGTGATACTATGAGTACATTGTGTTTACAATACATGGGTCATTATGCATGAGGTATGATTCATCTCATAAAAACTTAAAAACTAGCTTTGAGTTAAGGCCATAATGGTTGCATAATAGTGCAATGGATAAAACATTTTTCCTCATGATCTCACCCTTTATGTTCATAATACAAGGTGCTTTACATCTCCATTATGGAGCACAAATTGTGATTTTAAGTCAGTTATCTCTTCAAAGTTTTCTGAGGAGCTCCTTCTTCTTCAATAACATAAAGTCCGCATAATAGAATAAAACAGAATAACTCTTGTTTATTATTTGAATGGTGGGTACAATGAACAGATTGAGAAAAGAGCTCAGTTTCAACTCTTGAAGTTAATTATGATCTATCCTTTGATTTGTTGTAATGTTTACAAGAAAAGATCATACTTATGAAAGGAAGAGTATCTAGAGGTCTCCCTTTTACGAAGTTGTGGACGCTTGCCTTTCCGAGCTCCCAACCCTCCCTTTCGAAAAGGGGTTGCGCAAATTGCCATTTGCCACTGGCTCACCTCTTTCTCGAGGGCTTTTTCGGTTCTTGTGTTATTATTGAGTTTCACTGGATATGTTTAGATAGATGATGTAAGACCAAAGTCGTGACTAGCCAATTACTTAGAATCTACAGTCGGCTAGACCCCGTAGAAACGTTAGAGAAGGGAATCTGAAGATTCCTTCCTCTAAAATGACTCTTTTTGATCTGCGGTCAGAGATTCGAGGTAAAGGATCATGGTTACAATGTGGGAAGGTTTTAGGCACCCACTCTGCCCGTACCAAAGTACGGTCTTTACTTCACAAAATTGAACTAATACTTGAAAGTCTAAATTATTCCTCGTACATTCTCATGAATGATATGATGCATGAATATGGGTCTGAACAGTAAGAGTTTCTGATCGGCAAGTTCCGATCAGACAGGCAAGCCCAGAGCATACTATTGAACCTCCAATTTATACATTGTATAGGCCATTCCATCACATTATATGCATGGTTTGCATGTTTAAAAGGCCCATCTAATGCAGGTTTTGTGATTGTAGGAGTGAGAGCAGACTTCATCTAATTGGATACCAAAATGAGACATTTAGGAGCCTTGGATGAAGACCCAAGGTGGGCCAAAGAAAGAAGAAAGCAAAGAGAGAGGAAGGAGAGAAGAAAAGAAAGAAGAAAGAATGCAGAAAATGGTTCTGACCGGTCTTGACCAGTCGGCCAAGAAGGCCCGACCAGTCATGACCGGTCAAGACCGGTCTGTTGCACTCCCTGGACATCTAACAGATAGGCTAGACTGGTTAAGACCGGTCAGCCAGCCCTGTCCGACCGGTCAAGACTGATCGGCCATGCAATTTCAGGTTTTCAGATTTCAAACAGCAGGCTATTCTCGTTTCTGGTTTTTCGGCCTAGTTTTTTGGGCTCATCTTGATGATATTTGGAAATCCAACACATCCATGTTGAATAGGAGCTCAACGCCGAAATAACCCAAGTGGTTCGTGTCGATCGAAACTACGGATTGACCGTGGTGGCCAAAACAATACGAACTATCCAGAAAGTTCCAGATTCCGCCTACTCCACTCTGGGCCAGTCCAGGTGACCCATCATTAATGATATAAAGAATCTACTTTAACCATCTTCTAAGCCACATCCATATATGAATAACCACAAAGTTTCAAATCAAAAGGATGTGTGGTTTGATCGTACCGGTTGAGGAAAGATGGACCATCCAGAAAGATCCAATTGCACAGATTTTATAAAAGTCCTGAGTGTTCTAATTTTCGAACCTAATTCTGAAATTATTTTGGACAATCTAATACATCTATCATGTAGAGGAGGAAGTTTTCTACTAATGTTCAAAATTTGAGATCAATCTGACCTCTGTACACTCCGGAGCGTTGAAAGCAAGATGATTGGTTCTAAGGTACCCGAATTGCGTGATTTTGAGAGGCGGTCACTGATCTGATTGGTGGGCCCATTCAAAAGATAATCTTGGAAATCTAAATCATCTATGAGGAAGATCACAGTACAAGGAAGCTGCAAATCAAATTTGAAGGCAATCCGACCATTGGTTAAGCCGTACGAAGCGAAACAAAATCTGTTGTGTTGTGGTACTCTTGCTGTATTATAAAAGGAGGTGCTCTCTTCTATTCTAAATCAAGCAAGGACGTGGGAAGCAAGGAGTTCAAGTCCTAGGAGGCTACCTAGCCTCCTACATCTAATTTTTCTTCCTTTTCGTAGTTCTAGTTCTAGTTTTAATATGCTTTTTCTTAGTTAACCTCTTAACTAGAGCTAGAGGTGAAATTTGTAGTTGGTTTCAAGTACAAATTTTGGATTTTGAACTTCTAGTTTGAATAAAGTTTGGATTTTTAGATGAATTGTGAGAGTTTGTGTACTCCGGACATGAGTTCCTTGCAATTCTCTGAGATTACCATGATTGGGCTGTTTGAATTCAAATTGTAGTGACCCTTAAGCATGCCATAGTCTCTTGGCATAGTTGTTACTCCGAAGGCTACAATTTCAAGTTCTATGTGCTTCATTAGAACTAGAAATCAGATTTCCATATTTAAGTGGGACTGTTTGTGCTTGAATGTTATATCCTCCAATTAGATGAGAGATAGAACTTTGATTCTAATTGTGTTTTGCTTGGATGAATGGATTAGTATTGGACTACTACAAGTGGATCCTTGATGCTCTAGTTCTTCATAATTTTAGATTTTTCTATTTTATGTGAAAAACTATTTTCTTAAACTTCTTAGATTCTAGTTATTAGAGTAGTTGGAATTGTTTACTTTTTCCCTGTGGATCGACCTCGGTCTTACCGAGATTTATTACTACATCGCAGCCTTGCACTTGAGGCGAGCGAACACATACGCTCGAACTGACAGGTGTTTTATGCGATATGCATGATGTGTGTTTGAGCGGTTAGAGTTTCTGATGGGCAAGTTGTTCGCTTCCCCAAGTGTAGGGTTGCGAAGTAGTAATAAACTCGGTAAGACCGAGGTCGATCCACAGGGAAGGAAGTAAACAATTCCAACTATCCTAATAACTAGAATCAAAGAGGTTTGTGAAATTGATTTTTAAAATAAAATAGAAAATCTAATAATGAAAAGATAACTAGAGCATCAAGGATCCACTTATAGCTCTTCTTATATGCATAATTCGCTATGGTTTCTTACTTTCTCAATTAGAATCGATATTAAGATCTATCTAGTCAGATGATAGAGCTGTTAAACCAAACAATCTGTCATATGTAAGTTCTATGCATAGGATTCACTCAATGTAGGCTGAGCTGAGCATGCTCAATTGCATAGGTCATTCCCCTTTTCAAAAGGTCTAGTTCACAATCATAACCATCCTCAAGTCCTGTCACAAGACAAGGCTAGATCAGGATTTGAACTGGATTCAAATCACATGCACAGTCCATACATATTCCAGAAAAACAGAAAAATAGAACTTTGGTAGGAAGTTCCTTTATGAAGATCATAGTACTAGAGCGCACTCCGATTCCTCGGATCATACAGGTCTAGACCGTCACAAACCAATTAAGCAATTAAGTAATTCTCCCAAACATCCATGAGTCATCATAAGACTAAGAAAAACTACTCAAAAACTTGTATAAACTTCAAACCATAGTTCATAAGCATGAATTACAACTTTAAAACCAATAAAACGAATTAAACAATCTAAGAAAACTATAAGGTTCACCTCTTAGCTCTAGCTAAGAGATTAGCTAATGAAAAGCATATTAAAAATAAAACTAGAACTAAGAAAAGGAAGAAAAACTAGCTGGAGGAGGCTAGGAAGCCTCCTATGACTTGAACTCCTTGCTCCCCACGTCCTTGGTTGCCCTGGAATAGAAGAGAGCACCCCCTTTTATAGTGCAGCAATAGTACAGCAACATAGCAGAATTTGTTTCGCTTGGTACGGCTTAACCAATGGTCGGATTGCCTTCAAAATTGATTTGTAGCTTCCTTGTAATGTGATCTTCCTCATAGATGATTTAGATTTCCAAGATTGTCCTCTGAATGGGCCCACCAATCACATCACCGACCGCCTCTCAAAATCGCGCACTTCGGGTACCTTCAGAACTAGTCATCTTGCTTCCAACGCTCCGGAGTGTACAGACGTCGGATTGATCCCAAATTTGGAACATTAGTAGAAAACTTCCTCCTCTACATGATAGATGGATTATATTGTCCAAAACAATCTCAGAATGTGGTCTGAAAATTAGAACAATTAGGGCTTTTATAAACTCTGCGCAGTTGGATCTTTCTGGATGGTCCATCTTTCTTCAACCGGTACGATCAAACCACACATCCTTTTGATCTGAAACTTTTGTGGTTATTCATATATGGATGTGGTCTAAAAGATGGTCAAAGTATATTATTCATATCATCAATGATGGGCCACCTGGATCGGCCCAGAGTGGAACAGCGAAATCTGGAACTTTCTAGACAGTTCGTATTGTTTTGGCCACCACGATCAATCCGTAGCTCCGATCGACACGAAACCACTTGGGTTAGTTCGGCGTCGAGCTCCTCTTCGATATGGATGTGTTGGATTTCCAAATATCATTAATATGGCTTCAGAAAAGTGGTCTGAAATGTCAGAAATGGGAATGGCCTGCTGTATGCAATCTGGAGTCTGAAACTTGCATGGCCGACCGGTCACGACCGGTCGGACAGGGCTGGCCGACCGGTCATGACCGGTCGGACAAGGCTGGCCTTGCTCCAAGGAGTGCATCCGACCGGTCATGACGGGTCGGGCCTTCTTGGCCGACCGGTCTTGACCGGTCGGATCCAGTTTTGCTTGTTTTTCTTCTTTCTTTTCTTCTCTCCTTCCTCTCTCTTTACTTTCTTCTTTCTTTGGTCCACCTTGGGCCTTCATCAAAGGCTCCAAATGGCCCCTTTTTGTTCTCTAATTGAGTGAAGTCCGCTCTCATCCCTACAATCACAAAACATGTATTTGATTAGTCTTTAAATCATGAAAATCTTGTATAATGAGTGATGAATTGGGGTTAGAATATGCACAATTAAGAGCTCAACACAAGTTCCGGGTGAGTCGGCAAACCTCAGAGCATACACTAAGACTTGATCAAGTGCTTGTTGTGGAATGATAAGCAGGGGGGTTGGAAGAATAATAAATGTTGCACTTATGCTAGATACAAATGAGATGATGCTGATATAAGCGTCGCTGGATGGACGAAGCTATCGTAAGGGTTAGCTTCGAGTGGCTAGGATAAGGACTTGGTAGCTTGAGAGGCTTGAACTAGGGTCAGGCTGGGCTGGACTAGGGCTAGACTCTTCTCACTCGGGCTCTCCTTGGTGGAGGAATGGACTAAAGGGGGTGGAGATGGACTCGAAGCTCTTGGGTTGGAGAGAGGGAGCTGGATGCTGTAAATGAGAAGGAGCGGGGGTATTTATAGCTTCAAGGGATGGCAGTTCTCGTAAATATTTTGGGAGGCCCCTAGGGGGCCACCCATACGGACGCTTTACTTCAACTTCGGAGCGTACGGACTCCGAACTTGAAGTAAAAAAGCTGTAGGTTCAAGGTTCGATGCTACTCTGAAGCTATGGCTAGGAACTAGGTGAGTTAACAGGGTTTGAAAGATGGACTGACAAGGTGAGTTGACTGGGTGCAAGGGCTGGACTGACCCGGTGAGTTGACTCGGTGATTTAACTTAGTGGGTTGACTCACCAAGTTTGACTTTTTTAGGATTTTTGGACTGGTTTTTCTTATCAGGGGTTTTTCGGGCTGACGTTTAAGGGTGAGTTGACTGGGTTCAGGCTTGAGTTGGGTTATGGATTGGGGCTTACAAGGGTGAGTTTGGATGGTTTTGGATATAGGGTTTGGGGACACTGGACCTCCATTCATTCAGCTATCTCAACTAGCCTTATAGCCGAAGGTGGGGTGTCTACAGATGCCCCTCTTTGGCAGAGGTTGCGTGCAACCGAATGTCAAAGCGACTGGACACCCCACTTCTGACCCGGTCATTCATTGATCGTGGTCTGAAATCTCTGCTTACCTTTGTATCTGAGTCAGTTGATTATCTGAAAATAGATAACTCGCACATATCATGGGAGTTTGGAGAAAAAGTTGCGATTGTCCTTGCATGAACTGCAACTTGGGTACCCAATCACAACCCTTTCATTCTCGATCGGTACTAACATCAGAAAGGTACAGTAGAGCCTCTGCGTCCATGTAGTCTTACGAGGTTACTGACCCTATGATTGATTGTTCGTTGCTTTCCCGAATCGCTCCAGGAATACTTATTTTGCTTGACTGTCAAAGTGGTTAGTTGCCCTACGTCCATGTAGTCTTACGGGAGATCCACTACGTGAAAGTACGTCGGTAGTCTAACACGACACCTTCGTATATGTGGAAGCTTAAAGAGCAACTAGAATTATGGCTAAGACCTATAGGAGGGGGGATTAGGACCTCTTGAAATTCTTTTCGCCTACTTACACAATTTAACAAATTATACTAAGCAAGAACACTTCAACTTCTAAGCCTAAGTGGATCCAATCACAAGACTAGCATATGGTTTTAAGCAATAAACATCCTAGTCTTAAGCATGCATAGATAATCAAATGATATAACTAATCAAACTCCTAATCTATATAACCTATGTAGACTTATGAGAATGGATCAATGAGCTCAAGTCTACACTACTAGTGAAAGTACATCTTGTGTGTGGATGTGCTTATCTAGAGCATAGCATACATTCCTATCAAGCATTCATAATTAAACAATTAAACATTCAATGCTAAGATTACAATGTGCTCAATTCAATCACAAACACAAGCATGTATAGTGGTTCGACTTCGGGTCTACTCCACTCTCGGTTCAAGTACTCAACTCCTTTGAGCACACCAGCATTCACTATCGGAGGTTTTAAATGAGGTTCACCTCTCAACCTTTACACAGAGGTTTTACCGGTTTACCTCTCAACCATAACCGGAGTTTTGGACAAAGGGCTAACTCTCAACCCACACAAAGTTTTGAACATAGGCTAACTCTCAACCCGATGCAGGTTCACTCCTGCGTCGGAGGCTCCCCCTTGGAGACTTTGTTTAGGCTCGGTAAACTGGTCAAGGAGTGCCAAACAACTCCTAGTCTTTAGGCCGACAAACAGGCCAAGGAACGGCCAACGTCCCTAGTTCGAGTTTGACTAACAAACTCTACACTCAACTCCCACAAGGAATTGTGTGGATGGACTCTTAATAAAGACAACCTTACTTGTTGGATGAGCCCCTTGTTCAACGCTGGTTTGGGTTGCTTGATCTTCGCTCTCCCGTGCTTCAATCAGCTTCCCTTGCTCCCACGATCGTATTGCCATTGCATCTCCAATGCCTTCAGTTACACTCGATCAATCACCTTGCTTGTGATGCCTTTGAGATGCCCAAGGTGATAGGAGGGTAGGTTTGAGAACTCTACAACTAATGGGAATGGGTTGCCTAGAGTTTCTCTCCTACAACGATCTCATCTTAGAGTTTTGGACAAGGATATGCCTATCAAGGAGGATCCAAACTCTAGAGATCAAGAGGGGATGTAGATCATCTTCTTCATGAGCTTGGAATGCTCCAATCTTGTGTTAAAGCACAAGAAAGATGCGAAATGCCTGCAAGAAGAATATGAAGGCACATTAGTCGATGCAGAGCAAAATTCTTTTTTCTTTCTTCAGACAAAAGGGCAAAAACTCAACCCACCTTCTCCAAAATAGCGGTTAACATTATGGCCTTTGGGGTCGGAGCCCACGTCTGACACCCAATTGCCGGAGACGTAAAACCATTTTTTCCTCCACCTGGGGCAATTAGAGGATGGGTTTCCCAGAATGAAGTTGTCCCGGTACTAGAAGCAGAGGTAGTACCAACCCTCGCTAGTTGGGGCCTTTTTCAGCTGGTATAATCTCAAAAACTCTTCAGCAGTTAAGTCATCGTTACCCGCCTGTTTCCAGAGGACGAAGGCACTTATAAGCACCCGCCAACCATTTACGATAAGTTGGCTGGGGGCAATCTTATAAGTGCGAAGGAAGTTTCGGATGAATGGGTGAAGGGGAAGACGCACGCCAACCCGAAAAAAATATTCATAAAAGGCTACACAGCCTGGCGGCGGCGCATCGGCTGTCTCCCCTCTCCCAGGTAACCTGAGAATGATGGAATCCGGAACCCGATACTTCTCTCGAAGGCCCGAGAGCCGTTCTTCCGTCATTATAGAGGGATAACCGGCGGCAGAATCCTCCCGGCCGGTACTCAAGCATTATTGGATACAGATGAATCGGGGGTATTATCTCCCAGAGGGACGATCTTTTCATCGGAAACCCCCGCCATTGTAAAAGAAAAAGAAAGGAAGAAAGAGAAGAGAAAAGAAAAATGAGAAGAAAGACTACCTCTGCGAAGAGGTTTGCACCGAGAACAAACGGAGAAAAGAAGGAAGAACTCTCTGCAGCAGAATTTCGAAAATGAAGCAAACTCCGCAGGATTCGATATTTATACGCAATCATTCCATTTGATTTAGTTGACACGTGGTGGCTTCTCATCCGGCACGACAGACGAACGGGCACAAGCATTAATTACAGAGGCACGGTGGCGAGCGACGCTTCACCTCTCACGGCCGAAAAGCTGCGTAAAGCTGGCCGTCATAAATGCAGGATCACTCCAGATGATTCACGCACGATTCTCTTCCAACAGTCGGTTACCCATACAAACAAAACCCTTGGCATAGCTCCTCAACGCCAAGGGTTTGGGGGGCATTTGTTGTAGGATAAAGTTGGCCATCAAGAGATGCGATCAAAGAATGAATGAGAGAAGTCGCGGCCATGCATCTCAAAATGCGAGCAGCTCGGCTCGTGGTCGTCGAAAGGGGTCGCATCCCAAAATGTGAGCAGCTCGGCTTGTGGTCGTCGAAAGGGGTCGCATCTCAAAATGCGAGCAATTGCCTCCGATCAGAGCCTGAGTATCCTCCGCCTTCGTAGTTCCAGCAGCCCATATAGACCGATTCTGGGCTTATCTTTGTTCGTGGTTCTGCACTTCAAGGGAACATCATCAAGGGACGTAATCGAGTAGATGTCTAGTTGGACTAGGGCGTTCCCTCATCTAAGGATCAACAAGATAAATACTTTATCCCTGGAAATCAGCAGGACTCACAACGTCTTGCGTATTGGATTGGATCATTTGGATCTATATAAATAGATGGTTTCATCAGATGAATAAGGTACACAATTTCTGAGTCCTAAATCCCATCCTTTCCTTCTATAACCATATCTCATCTAACTTAAGCTTCGGAGGGCCAACGGCTGGACGCCGGCCACCCTTAGTTTTCTTTTGTGCTCTTTCACGTTTAGGAGGAAATTGCCTTGAAGGAAGGTGAATGTCTGGAGGACTCTGTTACAGAATCCGACGTAAACACTAGTCGTGTTAATACATTGAAACATATCAAAAGTGGATCCTTAGTGCTCTAGTGCCTTTTTAGATTGATATTACCTTTCACAAATCATCATTTTACTTCAAATCATTATTTTCTAGCTTTAGTTCTTAATAGGATCTTAATTATAAGTTGTTTAGATAAATTCTGAGAATACCCATTCATAAATCTCTGTGGGAACGATACTCGGTCTTTCCGAATTATTACTACTTCGCAACCCTACATTTGGGGAGTGAACACTCTCCCATGCTTGAATCAGCTGTTCGCTCGCCTCAAGTGCAAGGCTGTAATGTAGTAATTATTCTCGGTAAGACCGAGGTCGATCCATAAGGAAAGAGGTAAACAATTCGAACTACTCAAATAACTTGAATCTAAAAAGTTTTAAAAAATCAGTTTTTAACATAAATAGGAAAATCTGATATTTACGAAGAACTAGAATATCAAGGATCCACTTGTAGTAGTTCAATACCAATCCATTCATCCACAAACACCACAATTAGAATCAAAGTCGTGTCTCTCATCTTATCGGAGGATATAACATTCAAGCACAAACAGTCCCAATTAAATCTGGAAATCAGATTTCTAGTTCTAATGAAGCACATGGAACTTAAACTTGTAGCCTTCAAAGTAACAGCCATGCCAAGAGACTATGACATGCTCCAGGGTTACTACAATTCGAATCCAAACAAACCAATCATGGTAATCTCAGAGAATTGTAAGGAACTCATGTCTGAAGTACATAAACTCTCATAATTCATCTAAAAATCCGAACTTTATTTAAACTAGAACTTGAAAATCCATAATTCAGAAAATGATACTTGGAGAAACAAATTAAGCACTGAAACTAACTACAAAATTCACCTCGTACCTCTAGCTAAGAGGTTAACTAGAAGAAAGCATATAAAACTAGAACTAGAACTAAGAAAAGAAAGAAAAAATAATTGTATGAGGGTAGGAAGCCTCCTAGAACTTGAACTCCTTGCTCCCCACATTCCTAGATGGCTTAGGAAGAGAGTAGAGGTGGCCTTCTTTAGGAGAAATCGCGCACCAAGTTGTAAACTTTCAGAAATTGAAGAGTCCTTACGCAGTCTGGACACTGGCCGGCCGGTCGGTCGGACCTTGCACAGCAACAATAGAAGCCACTAGAAACCATCCAACCTGTCTGCCGACCGGCCGGCCGGACTTGGTAAAAACAGTCCAACGAGTTTAGCTTCAAAAAGCTTGAAAATCCGACCGTCGGCCAGCCGGAGGTGTAACACTAGGGCTGTTTTCTGCAATTTCTGTACTTTACTTTTCTGGCCCTGCAACTCTGCACTTTAGTTTTTATGTCCATTTCAGGTCTTCAACTCGATTCCTTCAATGCTTTTTCTTCACTTCTTTGGCTCATCAAAGCTTGGTCTGCTAATCATTCTAAATCCTTCAAATTAGCATTATATCCATGACATCTCTCTCTTTTACCTACAAATACAAAAACAAGCATAAGTCCTTAACTTTAACAACTTAAACTATGCAATTGTGCTATGAATTGAGGTTAGAACATACATAATTCAGGACTTAACACACGCCCCAACCAGCATTTTGCTAGTCCCGAGCAAAACATGCGTGAAACAAATCAAACTTTTCAAAACCCAACTCTCCCTCGAAATCTATGCTTCTATAAACTTCTAGACATTCAAGTACAAAATTCAGATAAACTTAGTGATAAGAAGCTGAAATCTTAAACTTCTTAAACATAATAAATGTTTCACATAGAACCCCCACTGATTGATTGACAAATAGAAGAATTAGAACAAGTGTGATCTAGTGTGCATAGTGAATGTTCATATCATGAATTTCCAGGATTACCTTCTTCATAGATTAGGAAACTAAAGATCTAAAAGCGTACAGATCAACCACATGACTATGACAAGAACTTGCTTTACTGTTCCTTCGACGACTTTCACAGTACTTATCAGTTCCAGCTTAGGTTACGGGTAGACCTTCCCCTGGTTGGTAATAGGTATCCCTTTTCGAAATTTAATATATTTTCAACATAAATCATTCTTTATTTTTAGAAATTCATATCTAGACATTCTTTTCTTCTTCTTATTTCTCATGAATAAGGATGTACAAAGTTCCCCAGCTTGGTTCCTCAACACCTTAAATCTCAGTCTAGCCGATCTACAAATCTACATAATCCCTTCAATCATGAGAATCGTGTAATGTGAACTAGACTCAAAAGTGTTCAAATTTTTATCGATCATAAAAATAGGGGAATTCATATAGAAAACTACTATATTTAAGATAATTCAAGGGTTTCGAAATCAATCATTTCATCTATCTTCCTTTGATAATCATAACATCTCAAGTGCATAGAAATAAAGTTTTCCAAAAGAGTTTTGAAATTAAGAAAAATCATAAATTTTCTACATAATTGCTCGAAATGTACAAAAACTAACTAGTATAGATTCATCTAAGGAATCTCACCCTCCAACCAAAATCTTACATTGTCCTCAATGTAACATGATATGCAATATGCAAGACATGAGAGCAATGAAATAAAACAAAGGAGAGTGAGAATGAGAGTACCTGAGTTAGCAAGTTGATCAATTCTAGCATTTTCCATTATCTCTGTGAGACTTATTCAATCCTAAATGCAGAAAAATAAATCCTAACCTACCTACCTACCTTTGATTAGTCTGATATATTACATGATCAAATTTGAGCAAGACCTTCATGAATTTCAGGAAGTTTCTCATGAGGACCATCCAAAGTCCTGCTCAACAGTAGACATGGGTGTTTTTCATCATTGAAGTCCAATCGTAATATGCACCACATGCATTAAAGGAGGAGATAAAATCAGCAAAAAGATATCTCCTCAAATTCTGAACTGGGTTGTGATTGATTAAAAACGGGTCCTCCCAATCAGAATTTTCAATGGGCTGAAGAACCCATGGTGGTGGAGAGACATTCATCATGTTTCCATCAGTTAAAGTTGTCTCCTCTACAATTTTCAGAATTGTACGGTGCTTCCGCAAACAATAGTAAAGAGTGTAAATCAGTGGAGTAGTGTTCTTCAGCCACCGACACCGTGTCTAACAAACTATCCAACTCCTTAATCATTTCATCATCAAGATCATTGAAGTGGGCTAAGCATTCCTCTAGGAAGTCAAGATAGTTAGATGAAGGCTCTTCGTCTTTCCTAAGGGATTACAAAAATTCAATTTATATGGTGAGGGATTCGTACTCCATGGAGTGCAATTCTTCCAAGCTAGGTTCCTCATAACTAGTATGGGGCACCAAGTCGGAAGTTTGCAAGGCTTTAACAATCTCTTAAATAATGAGATTTTTTGAATTTTCAAAGTGAGATAGGCATTCCTCCAAAGAATCTGAATTTTCACTCAAAGGAAAATCCTCCACAATAGAATTTGACATGTGTTGTTGATGAAAGGACTCAAAAATATCAACTTCGGCCATCTCTCTAGCAAGCATATTCTCTAAAGACCCATAATCATTATGCCCTTGGGAAAAAGAAACCATAGGTTCATAAGCATCCATCGAACCCTCATTGTAAGTAACCCCATTATCGCTTTCAGATTTTATGGATTCCTCGGGTTCATCAACAGTTATTGAAATCTCTTCATCATTAAGTTTAAAGCATCCAAAAGAGATAGTGGACTCACCATAATTGATGATGACATTGGGATCATCGAGATCGATCTTCTCTAAAAGTTTATTCATTATATCCGAAGAAGGTAGGACTTAGGTAGCCCCATCCTCCTCATTAGAGGGGATTGATTTGATGCCCCCAATTTCGGGCTCAACGTCTTCACAAGATGGCGAGTAAGCTTGATTTGATTGCTCGTACTCGCATTCTTTTGCTAAGTCCTCAAGGGTATGTATATACATGTCATCATAAGAGGAAGACGTTTTTGGGTGATTGTTGATGACTATGGTTGTTTCTTCCCTTGAACAAAGAGAATGGTGGCTTCCCCAATTAAGACTGTGCGCATTGTAGGATGAAGAGTTTTGTGATGGTTGATAGGCATATCCATACAAGTGATCACGCATTGTCTTAACCGGTTGGCCACTATTCACCCATTCCTTTTGTTGTTGCGCACCTCCTATCATGACTGATGGAACACTTATGTTATTTTCAATCCTATAATCCTGCAGTGCTTTTCCAGTTGATCATTATTCGATTTTGCTTCATTCCGATACTCCTCCATCATCTTGCGCCGTGTCTCAACATGTGTATTTCTTTCATTAATGTAATCACGCAGCATCTTACGTGAGGGGTGGTGGAGGTTGTTTGAATATCAGAAAAACACCCATGCTTGGAGGGATCCCGATCACAATAAGTTTGGATCCCATGGTCCCGCTTCTTATCTTCCAAAAGGAATGCATAAGCACTACCCATCTAATTAGCCATGATGAAATTTTAAAGAATTGAAATAACCCTAATCTAAAAAAAAAAAAAAAAAAAAACAAGAAGAAGAAGAAGAAGAAGGGAGATGGGGAGATGTTACCCGTGAAGGTGAGAATTATGTCAGCAACACTGTCTTACAAAAAAAAATTTGTTAGTAATCTAGAAAAATCAGAAAATCTACTTCTAGAAAAACTAGAAATCCTACCTAGCTAAAAGTACTTTATAGCTACTAGAACAATTAGAACCGTTTAACCTTTTCCCTGGCAGCAGCGCCAAAAACTTGTTCGCTTGCCTCAAGTACAAGACTGCGATGTAGTAATAATTTTCGGTAAGACCGAGGTTGTTCCACAGGGAAAGAGGTAAACAATTCGAACTACACTAATAACTTAAATTTAAAAGGTTTAGAAATCAGTTTTTAACATAAAACAGAAAAATCTGAGATTTAAGAAAAACTAGAGCGTCAAGGATCCACTTGTTGTAGTTCAATACCAATCCATTCATCCAAGAATAACACAATTAGAATCAAAGTCCTATCTCTCATCTGATCGAAGGATATAACATTCAAGCACAAACAGTCCCACCTAAATCTGGAAATCAAATTTCTAGTTCTAATGAAGCACATAGAGCTTGAACTTGTAGCCTTTAAAATAACAGTCATGCGAAGAGACAATGACATGCTCCAGGGTTACTACAATTCGAATCCAAACAAACCAATCATGGTAATCTCAGAGAATTGCAAGGAACCCATGTTTGGAGTACATAAACTCTCATAATTCATCTAAAAATCCAAACTTTATTCAAACTAGAACTTGAAAATCCATAATTAAGAAAATGGTACTTGGAGAAACAAATTAATCACTGAAACTAACTACAAACTTCACATCTTAGCTCTAGCTAAGAAGTTAACTAGAAGAAAGCATAGAAAGTTAGAACTATAACTAAGAAAAGAAAGAAAAACTACTTATATGAGGGTAAGAAGCCTCCTAGAACTTGAACTCCTTGCTCCCCATGTTCCTAGATGGCTTAGAAGAGAGTAGAGGTGGCCTTTTATAGGAGAAATCGCACACCAAGTTGGAAACTTTCAAAAATTGAAGAGTCCTTACGCACTTTAGATGCTGGCCGGCCGGCCGGACGGACCTTGCACAACAACAATAGAAGCCACTGGACACCATCTGACCTGTCTACCAACTGGTCGGCCGGACCTGGTAAAAACAGTCCAGTGAGTTTAGCTTCAAAAAGACTGAAAATCCAACCCGTCTGGCCTCGGGGCCGACCGGCTGAAGGTGTAACAGCAGGGCTGTTTTCCGCAGTTTTTGCACTTTAATATTATTATATAATATATAAAAAAATGTTTAAAATAATAAAAGATTCCAAAGGTCGCACCCTCGCCCGCGGCTGCCTGACCGCATTCCAGCCTCCACGAGGACCACGACCCTCTCTCTCTCTCTCTCTCTCTCTCTCATTTCCTCTCTCTCTCCACTCATCACCCAACCATTCCGGCAATACCCAACTTTGTCCGATAGCCGACCTCCCTCCAACCTTGGGCAATGCCCAAGTCCGATAGTGGCTCAAAAGATGAATTTAGGCTCGAAAGCCTGAAGCTCGAATACGCTCGAACATGCTCGAATTCAGCTTAAAAGTTGGACTAAACCAAACCAAGCCAAGCCTACCAATTGGGCTCGAGGACCAAGCCGAGCTAAGCCTGAGCCAAGCGCGAGCCCAAGTCGCTTGTTGACCAAACCAAGCTTAACTATCCAAAGCTAGCTTGAGCTCGGGTAGTGTACTGCTCTCTCTCTCTCTCTCTCTCTCTCTCTCTCTATATATATATATATATATATATATATATATATATATATATATTGTAATGGTCTTTTGGGCACTGTTTCCAACTTAGGCAAGTGTGGTGGAGGTTAGGCCTCGATGTAATGTGCCCGTGAAATCCACTCCGTCCATTAAGCCCATGATAGAAATTAAGATGGTGGGCACAAAAATATGATGGATTTGTGATTTAGGCGGGGCCCACTAAGTGAAACAGTTTGGATAGTATGCGTACCTACATTGTTTTCGCTTATGTGGCCCACCAAAATTATGAATGTGGCTGATGTTTGATTTATTTGCCTAAATTATCGTCACACCCCTTTATGATCGGAGTGGATTTTACATAATCGTAAAGGCGGGCCCACCTTCAGCCGACCGGGTAATGGTTGTGATGCTATATGCTATCTGTCACGGACGCGGATTAGCACTGACGGCTTCGGACGGTAGCCATCCAGCTACTGAAGTGACGTCACCAGCTTCTGTGGGCGCCACCATGATGTATGTGTTGTATCCACATCGTCCACCCGTTTGAAGAGATCATTTTAGTGCATGAGATAAAGAATGAGGCGAAATCGGATTGCGAACGGAGTTACTCAGGACGCTCTTATCGTCCTGACTAAACTCAGTTGGGACTACTGTGAATGTATGTGGCTTATCTACACCCGTCCATCCGTTTTTTCAGCTCATATTAGCCGTTGAGCCCAAACTTGAAGCATATCCAAATCTCAAGTGGATCATACAATAGGAAACAGTG
This sequence comes from Liriodendron chinense, assembly GCA_003013855.2. Taxonomy (NCBI): domain Eukaryota; kingdom Viridiplantae; phylum Streptophyta; class Magnoliopsida; order Magnoliales; family Magnoliaceae; genus Liriodendron; species Liriodendron chinense. The sequence continues at coordinate 264,020 of ML058402.1, forward strand.
GGAATAATGATTTCCACCGTTGAAACCTTCATAGGGCCCACAGTGATGTTTATTTGTCATCCAACCTGTTCATAACGTAAAAAAAGAGACATGGATGAAGGGAAAACACAAATATCAGCTTGATCCAAAACTTTTGTGTCGTCTAAGAAATTTTCAATGGTACAGGTTTAATTCACACTGTTTCCTTCGGCGTGGTCCACGTTAGCTTTGGATATGCTTAATTTTTTGTCTCAAGCCTAAAATTATATGCTAAAATGGATGGACGGAGTGGATAAAATACATAAATCATGTAGACCCAACAGAGTTTACTTAGTACGCTAAGAGTCCTGAATAACTCCGCTCGCGATCCGTTTCCGAAGGAGGCAGGCCAAAGTTCAAGTGGATCCCACCACATAAAACCGTGGGAATTGAACGCCTATCATTAAAAACGTCTCAGGGCCGCATAAGTTTTCGATCAAGCTGATATTTGTGTTTTCCCTTCGTCCATGTCTGTGTGAACTTATGATCAGGTTGGATCTCAAATAAACATCATGGTGGGCCCTAGGAAGGTTTCAACGGTGGGGCGTTCATGAAATATCCCTGCTGTTTTCTGTGGTGGGTCCACTTGAGCTTTGGATCTTCCTCATTCTTTGGCTCATGTGCTAAGATAATCTTTCCAAATTGATGGATGGTATGGATACAACACATACATCATGGTAGGGCCCACAAAACTTCATGGATTGCATGCTGAAACAGTTAGCATCGACCTTGCAAAGGGTCAGGTGAGCGTGGGCCCAACAATTAAGTATATATAATCTAAGCATTAGAATATGTTGAGCCCGTTGGGGTGTGGAGCCAATCACACCATTGCTGACCAGGAGGTGGTCGGGTGCCCGGATAGTCTGAGGACCAGGCGCCCGATATTCATGTAAATGAGACAGAGATGTTTGGAGTGGTCTGTGAATAGCCGGGCGCCCGACAGTCAAGTGGACCGGGCGCCCGATAATCGGGTATTTCATCTGGTTCTCGCTGGAGGATTTTTACATTGGGTGGGCGCCCAACCAAGCCTGATCGGGAGCCAGACCGGTCGCGAACTGTTTTGCGGGCTTTCTTATTTTAAGTTCTATTTTCGGGTTTTCTTATATAAAGGGGTGTAACTTGGGATTAGGGTATGAGATTAGGGTTTCTATACGTCCAAGGTAAGAAAGAGGGAAGAGGTTATCAAAAAGGGTCATCTCTGTGCATAGGAGTATCAGAGAAGGTGAGTATTATGCTTGTAACTTTGTCCTTTTTATAGTGAAGTTTTGCACCGTGTTTTTTTTACCCTTGTTTAGGGTTTTTCCACGTAAAATCTGTCTTGTGGTTTGTTGGTTTGTTTTGATTCCTCTTCTAGTTATTATTTCTTCCTGTTTATCATTTGTGGGTGAGACCGGAGATTGGATCTCAGTTCACCGGTGTTGTTGGCGTGCTGCACAACAATTAGTATCAAAGCTATTGGTTTAGTTCAAGTGGGAGTGATGACGGAAGAAGGGAAGACTAGAATTGAGAAGTTTGATGGTTCAAACTTTGCCTTCTGGAAGATGCAAATGGAGGATTATCTGTATCAGAAGGACTTCTATATTCCTCCAGAAGGACTTCTATATTCCTCTAGAAGGAAAAGAGAAGAAACCAGAGAAGATGACAGATGATGAATGGGTTTTAGTGGATCAGAAGGCTTTAAGAACGATCCGACTTTCTTTGCCTAAGAGTGTCGCTTTCAATATATCCAAAGTAAAGACCACAAAAGAATTAATGTAAGCTTTGGCAACAATGTATGAGAAACCCTCGGTGTCCAACAAGGTTCATCTTATGAAATGACTATTTAACATGAAGATGTTAGATGGTGGGGGCGTGGCTGAACATCTAAACGAGCTCAATACAGTCATGAACCAATTGGAATCCTTTGGCATCACTTTTGATGATGAGGTCAGGGCACTATTGATCTTGTCCAGTTTGCCAGACAATTGGGATGGTTTAGTGATTGCCGTGAGCAATTCCTCATAAATGATGAAGTTAAAATTCAATGATGTGGCCGGTCTAATTCTCAGCGAAGAATCTAGAAGAAGGGCATCAAGAGTTTCAGGGGACTCGGTGAATGCTTTAAACGTTGAAAGAAGAGGAAGATCTTCGAACAAAGGTGGCAATAAGTACAAGCGTTCTAAGTCGAGGAATAAGTCCAAAGGGACGGAAAGACAAGAATGGGTGTTGGCATTGCGGGAAGAAGGAGCACATGAAGCATGATTGCAGGGCGCTTAGGAAACAAGAAGGAATCTCTCAAGGTGGGAAGGATTTAGTGAATCTATCTGAGGAGGGTGACACAGAGGCGTTGATCTTGTCTTTTGATGCGCAGAATGAGTATTAGGTTGTAGACTCGGGTGCTTCGTTTCATGCCACTTCGTCTAAGGAAGTTCTTCATGATTATGTGTCAGGTGACTTTGAGAGAGTCTACCTGGGTGATGATGAGCCATGCAGTATTGTTGGCAAGGGAGATGTTCACTTAAGTCAGAAAGACGGAACGATCTTGAAATTGAAGGATGGCAGACATGTACCGAGTTTGAGACGGAACTTGATCTCAGTGGGGCAGTTGGCCGATACCGGATATGTGACGACATTCACTAATGATTTCTAGAAGGTCACAAAAGGTGCCTTGGTGATATCTCGAGGCAAGAAGGAAGGTACTTTGTACGTGACTTCTGAATCGTATAGTTCACTCGCAGTCATATCAACTGGAGTGAACGGGCAGTTATGGCATCAGAGGTTGGGACATATGAGTGAGAAGATGATGAAAGTGTTATTGTCACAATGGAAGCTACCAGGGTTGAAGTCTATCGACCTGGAATTTTATGAGGACTACGTGTATGGCAAGCAGAAGAGAGTAAGTTTCAAGAAAATAGGACATGCTCCAAAGACACATCTATTGAAGCTTGTATACACTGATGTGTGGGGACTGACACAGGTATCATGTCTTAGTGGATTATGTTATTTTGTTTCATTTATTGATGATGCTAGTAGAAAACTATGGGCCTATTTCTTAAAACATAAATCTGAGGTGTTTGATGTATTTAAGAAGTGGAAGGTTATGGCAGAAAATGAGATAGGTAAAACAGTAAAATGTCTCAAATCAGATGATGGGAGAGAGTACTGTGATAAGAGGTTTGAGGAGTATTATACAGCACATGAGATCAAACATCAGAAAATGATTCCAAGGACACTGCAGCAGAATGGTGTGGCCGAGCGCATTAACAGGACCATTCTTGAGCGGCCAGGAGCATGAGGTTACATGAAGGGTTGCTTAAGACGTTTTGGGCAGATGCTATGAATACTGCCATATATCTCATAAATAGAAGTCCCTCATCACCATTAGATAGTGGGTTACTAGAAGAAATGTGGACTGGGAAAGAAGTGAACCTTGCACATCTCAAAGTGTTTGGTTGCACTTCATATGTTCACATTGATGCAGAGCACAAAAACAAGCTGGATGCGAAGTCCAGGAGGTACATGTTTATAAGCTACGGGCAGAATGATTTTGGCTACCGATTTTGGGACACAGAGAACCGAAAAATCATCAGAAACAAGGATGTAGTCTTCAATGAAAAAGTGATGCGTAAGGATAACTTGCAGCAAAAACAGAATAAGGCTGATGAGAAAGAATTCGTAGAATTAGAAGAGTTACCGGACACGGGTGTTACAATGCCATAGGATGAGCATGCACAGGAGCATGATGAGGCAGAGTCGTAAACACCAGTTGTGAGGAGGTCTACTCGGGAGAGGAGACCCAAGGTTCGATACTTACCCTCCTTACATTATCTACTACTGACAGATAATGGTGAGCCAGAATGTTTTGAAGAGGTATTATGGTCAGATACACGGGTTAAGTGGGAGCAAGCCATGAATGATGAGATGGACTCACTTGAGTCCAATCGTACGTGGGAGCTCGTTACTCTACCTAAGGGTAAAAAAGCTCTTCATAACAAGTGGGTTTACAGACTGAAAGAGGAGCATAATGGTTCAAAACGGTATAAGACTATACTGGTTGTGAAAGGGTTCCAACAAAAGGAAGGTATCGATTTCACTGAAATATTTTCACCAGTGGTGAAGATGTCTACGATTCACATAGTCTTAAGTATAGTGGCTACAGAGGATCTACATCTAGAGCAACTAAATGTTAAGACAGTCTTTCTTCATGGAGACCTTGAAGAAGAGATATGCATGCATCAGCCGACATGATATGTGGTATCAGGAAAGGAGAACAAGGTGTGTAGACTGAAAAAGATTCTATATGGCCTGAAGCAAGCCCCGAGGCAGTGGTAGAAGAAGTTCGACAGTTTCATGTCGGAAAATGGGTACAGGAGATGTCATGCTGACCACTGTTGCTACTTGAAGAAGTTTGATACGTAGTACATTATCCTTCTTCTGTACGTTGATGATATGCTTGTGGCCAGATCAAGCATGAAGGACATCTCAAATCTCAAAAGACAATTGTCTAGAGAATTTTTCATGAAGGATTTAGGATGTGCAAAACAAATCCTAAGCATGAGGATAAAGCGTGACAGGGAAAACAAAAGGCTAGTTTTGTCACAAGTAGAGTACATAGCCAAGGTACTTGATTGATTCAGCATGGGAGGTGCTAAGCAGGTTAGCACGCCATTAGCCAATCACTTCAAGCTTTCGAAGGAGCAAAGTGCGAAGACACAAGAGGAACGGGACTACATGGCTAAAGTCCCTTATGCGTCAATTATATAGGGAGCCTCATGTATGCTATGGTTAGCATGAGGCCAGATATTACTAAGTGGTGGGAGTTGTTAGCATGTTCATGAACAACCCCAGGAAGGAACATTGGGAAGCTGTGAAGTGGATCCTCAGATATCTAATAGGTATTGTGGATATAGGGCTGTGTTGTAGAGGATCGAAAATTGAGCTACAGGGCTACATCGATTCAGACTTGGCACGGGATATTGACAGCAAAAGGAGCACTACAGGATATGTCTTTACCCTGGGTAGTGCTACAGTTAGTTGGGTTTCTCAGTTACAGAAGATAGTGTCTATCAATACAACGAAAGCAGAATATGTTGCGGCTGCAGAAGCATGCAAGGAGATGGTGTGGATGCAATGTTTTATGGAAGAGTTGGGGAAGAAGCAAGCAAATTGCAAGCTGTACAGTAACAGTCAGAGTGCAATACACTTGGCCAAGAATTCAGTCTTTCATTCAAGGACCAAGCATATTGACATCAGATATCACTTCATATGTTCGTTATTGGAAGATGAATCGATTGCACTGGAGAAGATCCATACAAGTGAGAACCTTGCAGATATGTTGACCAAGGCACATGGGAGAAGCTGAAGCTCTGTTCAACTTTGATTGGTCTTCAGGCTTGAAGACGGGGAGGTGGTGCACTCCGGATGTAGAAGACGAAGGACTATGGTGATGTGTCTCCAAGTGGGAGATTGTGGGGGTGTGGAGCCAATCATACCATTGCTGACCAGGAGGTGGTCAGGCCCCTGGACGGTTTGAGGACCGGGTGCCCAATATTCATGTAAATGAGACAGAGGTCTCTGGACTATTCTGTGAACAGCCGGTGTAACACCCCAAGATTTTGGCTCCCGTGTACATCACGACGGCCGAATTCCCAAGGTTATTTGGAATGTGTGAGGGTTATACCCCTTACATAATTTTCACACAAACATGCACATTTCATACTATTTGGAAAATCAAAAGCAAGATGGTGAAACCAAACTTATATATTATTTCATTAACTAAACCAAATCATCAAACCATGTAACCATCATTCATTTAAACATCATGTTCATAACTACGTCCTCCCATTGGGACTTATTACAATTTCAAATATTAAATAAATGCTAGAACTATGAATGATTATGCGGTCTCGTCTTCCACCATCTGCTCCCACGAGCCATCATAATCGTCTCCTTGAGGCTCGGGCTCCTGAGGATCGTTACCTACATGTTCTAAATTATTTCCACAAAACACCGTCAAAAGCGGCATAGTGAAGAACTACTTTAAGGTTAGAAATAATAATTGCATAAAAATCATAACAAAACATCCATTACTCTTTCTTAATGCAATGCATGATAATGCATGACCCAGCGTAGGAATCCTTAGACATGCCGCCAGGGGTTTTGGGACACGCAAGCCCATAATTTTGCCCGACCACGTGAGAAACGGGACACTCATATCCCAAATCCACACGTGACAGTGTATGGGAGAAGTAGGACGCTCTAGCCTATTCTCAAATCCATACACCCACATGGAGCCACGTGCATGCATGAGTTAGCCATTCTTTATTATTATTTCCAATTTACACCAAGCCACTTATCGTCTAACCAACCTTTGGTACCACCACATCCTTCCTTATGGTTCATCACTCATCAAAATAGTCGTAACCGACGCATCACATCCCAGGATGGCGACCCGTACTATTAAGCTTCATAACAACCATACTCAACTATCGTCTTATGGAGATCCTTAACAACTTTAGGAATAATAATAATAATAGTAAATATAATAATAGTAGTAGTAATAAATGGATTTAACAACCACTTAATCGGGCGATCTTGATACCACCACCACAGATCAGGGTGGCCACTTAACCGGACAAGCTAAAAGCATCGTCTCAGGTTAGGGCAACCTCTTAACCGGGTGTTCCGATATTCATCACCACAGATCAGGGTCCATCCATATATATATAAAAGGAATATATATAGCAATATAAGAATCTCCATTAGACAATCACAACCATTCTTTATACAGTATAGAAAGAAAGGTGGTCCCTTTAAAGCTGGTTACACAAATCTCATATGTGCAACAAACATAATTCTATTCCTTACTAGTTCTCTAAGTCCAATGAATATCCTCATCGCCATGAGATTGAAAAAAAAGTATCTAAAAGCATTCATATATAGCTAATTAAGGAGAGAATAAATAAACACATGTAAACAAAAACACATAAGAATTATGAACCTACAAAATATGAAATTATTAATCCAATCTTAAAGGAGTTCTCACCTTATGATCTTCGACTTATTAGAGATACAAGATGATGAAATAATGGCAAGATGGTACTCCTCCCTCTCTCTCTCTCTCTCTCTCTCTCTCTCTCTTTCTCTTTCTCTTTCTCTCTCCCTCTCTCAAATTCGTGGGTGGGAGTCACCTTTGGCTAAGAGGGGCCCTATATATAGAGGTAGGGTTGGAATTAGGGTTTGGAGGTGCGTAGTAGAAATATGGAGAGGGATGTGCACGCGGGGTCTTGTGTAACAACCTCTCAAGGTAGGTTTCTCAAATCTTAATATTCTGATATTTTTGATCGATTTCAATCCGTTAATCTTATCAAGCTCGAAAAGTAGAGTTAGAATACGTAAATTTCTTGATGATCCGCATTCTAGATTGGCCGATCCTTAAAAATGGCCTAACGGGTGCTAAAATGGGCTATATCTCAATTAACGGTCTACGCTTGATGATCAGGGCCCAAATTTTGAAAAAGTATGTAGTCATGATAGGCAAACAATTGTACAAAGTTTAGTGGTTGATTGATGGTGAGAAATGCCTAGATCTGAAATTCCAACTTTTGGCGGAAAAGGAAGGGGCTGGCTTTGTGGTTTAACGGTGTAGGATTATAGATCGAGGTCCAAATTTTGTGTAAACTCGTAGTCATATGAGTATAATGGGTGGTCCAAATTTGAAAAGCGATTGATGGTGAGAAGTGGGTAAATTGAAATGTTCAAATTTGAGAAGAGTTGGTAACTCGTTAATTTCTAGAACGGGATAATTTCGCACATAAGAAAGAGGCTTATCAATGTGGGGCAATCAAATCACACTATTGGTCCATGATAAAGATGATCCAAGTCACTCATATGAAGAAAAATATTCGACTACGACTAACCATCTACTTTCCTCACTCGATGGACATGAAAATCAAGGGTTAAGGCCTGATTTGACAATTGGACCACTTCTACTATGATTTAAGGGCTGAAATTTGATGTGTATGGTTAATATGTGTCCAAAAGCTCAAATTCAGGATTTTGCGTTTTAATGATCGCTAGAAACATGCGTACTTAAAAATGGTCAGTTAACTTAAGTTTAACTAATGGCATTTTTGTAATTTTTGTAAATATTCGAGTTTAACGAAATCTAACTCTTCTATATTGTTAATGAGGTCATTCTAAGCAACTTTAATAAAGGGTACTCCATACGATCTCCTACGGATGTCCTGTTATTTGAATTTTAATATCAATGGCCAGTATTTAATATAAAAAAAAAAGAAATAAATTTCAGAAAATTTTAAAATAATTACGGTAAATTCGGGGCGTTACAACTCCCCCCACCTTAAAACTAAACTTCGTCCTCGAAGTTACCTGAATGTACGGCGAAAAGGTGTGGATAAGCTTTCTTCATTTCTTCTTCGGTCTCCCAGGTTACTTCCTCTTCTCCGTGAAACGACCATACAACTTTTACTAGTGGAATGACTTTCCTTCGCAGTACGTGCTCTTTTCGGTCCACGATACGCAGTGGTTCTTCGATGTATGACCCGTCACTACGTACTTCGATCTTTTCCCATTCGATCACGTGAGCGTCGTCTCTGTTGTACTTCCTCAACATCGATACATGAAAAACGTTATGGACGTTTGCTAGCTGCGGGGGCAAGGCCAAGCGATAGGCTACTTCACCAACTCGTTGGAGAATCTGGAATGGCCCGATGAAACGCGGAGCTAACTTTCCCTTCTGTCCGAACCTCAGCATTCCTTTCATAGGCGATATCTTTAAAAATACATGATCCCCTTCTTGGAACTCCAGATTCCGCCGTCGGTTATCTGCATAACTCTTTTGCCTGCTTTGAGCAACTTTTAGGTGCTTCCGAATGATGTCAATCTTTTCTGAGGTAATTTGAACAATTTCCGGCCCAATCAAGCTTCGATCTCCTACTTCAGCCCAACATTGAGGCGTGCGACAAGGGCGACCATACAGTGCTTCAAATGGTGCCATACCTATACTTGCTTGAAAGCTATTGTTATAAGCAAACTCTGCCAGAGGTAGGTAATCTTCCCAACTTCCCTTAAAGTCCAACACACATGCTCGCAACATATCTTCTAGAATTTGGTTCACACGTTCCGTCTGACCATCCGTCTGTGGGTGGTAAGCTGTACTATACTTGAGCGACGTTCCCATAGCTTGTTGCATCTTTGACCATAATGATGACGTATAGCGTGAATCTCTATCTGATATAATCGATACCGGTACCCCCATGTAAACGTACAACTTCTTTCACATACAACTCCGCCAATTCTGATACCTTCGCCGACACTCGGGTCGCGACAAAGTGAGCTGATTTGGTGAGGCGATCTACTATCACCCAAATGGCGTCATGATTCTTTCTCGACTTGGGTAAACCCGTGATGAAGTCCATAGTAATGTGCTCCCACTTCCACGTAGGGATCTCCGGTTGTTTCAACAATCCTCCTGGCTTTTTGTGCTCGGCTTTTACCTGTTGACACGTGAGGCACTTAGATACGTATTCTGCGATCTCTCGCTTCATGTTGTTCCACCAGTACTGCCTCTTCATGTCCTGATACATCTTCGTGCTCCCCGGGTGAATCGTTAACTTCGAGCGATGTGCTTCGTCCATCACTTCCTTCTTCAAACTTAGTTTATTTGGCACACATAGACGGTCGCGAAAACGTATGCCTCCATCTGATCCAATTCGCCAATCTACATTTCTTTCATCGGCCATAAATTTTGTCATTATTTCCTGCAATTCATCGTCTTGGTTCTGAGCATCAATGATTTTACGCATCAATGTCGGTTCTACTACAATATTATTCACTTTCACTACTTGGCTCCCAATGTTTAATTTTACATCAAAATCTTTTATAAAATTTAGCATTTCCCACTTCTTGAGGATGCAAGACATTGTTGTCTCATGCACCTTCTTCCTACTGAGGGCATCAGCCACTGCATTAGCTTTCCCAGGGTTATAGCACAACTCTATCTGAAAATCTTTAAGTGTCTCCATCCACCTTCGTTGACGCATATTCAGATCTTTCTGCTGAAACAAGTACTTCAGGCTCTTGTGGTCGGTGTTTAACTTGAATTGCTCCCCATACAAATAATGTCTCCAAATCTTCAAGGCAAAGATCACAGCTGCTAATTCTAGGTCGTGTGTGGGATAGTTCTGCTCGTGTGGTCTCAATTGGCGAGAGGCATAAGCTATTACCTTATCTGCCTGCATCAATACACAACCCAGGCCTGCTCGTGAGGCATCGGTATGGACCACGAATTCTACTCCTTCTTCGGGCAATACTAGAACTGGGGCTGTTGTTAATAATTCTTTTAGTCTTTGAAAAGCTTCTTCTGCTTTCGTGCTCCAGACAAAGCGAGTATTCTTCCTAGTTAACTCGGTCAAAGGGCGAGCGATCTTTGAGAATTCTTTAATGAAACGACGATAGTATCCTGCAAGCCCTAGGAAACTTCGCACTTCGGTGACTGAGGTAGGTTGGATCCATTGGCGGACCGCCTCAACTTTGGACTGGTCGACTGCTATCCCATCGCGAGTGACTACATGACCAAGGAACTTCACTTCTTCTTCCCAAAAATCACATTTCTTTAACTTAGCATACAATTGGTTGTCCTTCAGTGTCTGCAGAGCTATTTTTAGATGCTCGGCGTGCTCTTCCTTACTCTTCGAGTATATGAGGATATCATCGATGAAAACAATAACGAATTTATCTAGATAGGGATTGAATACACGGTTCTCAGGTCCATGAATACTGCTGGGGCATTTGTCAGTCCGAAGGGCATAACAACAAACTCATAATGTCCATACCTCGTTCTGAATGCCGTTTTGGAAATATCTACATCTCTCACTCTTAGCTGATGGTACCCGGACCTTAAATCAATCTTCGAAAAGAACTGGGCTCCTCTTAACTGGTCGAAAAGATCATCTATGCGCGGAAGAGGATACTTATTCTTAATAGTGGCTTGGTTCAACTTTCTATAATCAATACACAGGCGAAGCGAACCATCCTTTTTCCGTACAAAGAGGACAGGCGCGGCCCAGGGAGATACACTGGGGCGAATAAATCCTTGCTCTAGGAGTTCTTCTAATTGTTTCTTCAATTCTTGCAATTCTACAGGAGCCATGCGGTACACTGCTAATGCTATAGGTGCTGTACCAGGCACGAGATCAATGGCGAAATCTACTTCACGCTTCGGGGGTAGACCAGGAATATCTTGGAATACTTCAGGGAATTCAGCTACTATGGGGATTTGGTCGACAGATAGCTCAACCGATTCTCCGACGCACATCAACGGTTCGATTACTTCCTTCTTCTTCTTACCTTGAAACACTACCGGGTCGTGGCTCGGGAGAGACAATGATATGGTCTTGGCATGGCAATCCAAGTTCACCCGGTGCTTAGAGAGCCAGTCCATTCCCAAGATCACGTCGAAGTTCTTCATGTTCAATACAACTAGATTTGCTTCGAATTTAACTCTGCCAATGGTTAAAGGACACCTTCGACATTCCTTTCTGAGTTCTATAATTCGACCGATAGGTGTTGCTATGACCACAGATTCACCTAAGCATTCTACCTTTAAGTTTAATCGAGCCACAACTGATGCAGCAATAAAAGAAATGGAGGCACCGCTATCAAATAAGACAACTACTGGATCATCGCCGATAAAGATAGTACCTTCGATGGCGCGGGGGTCTTCTTCCATATTATCTGGTGGAGCCATAGCATAGAGACGTCCTTGTTGCTTTTGGTTTGGATTTGGTGCTTCTCTCTTCTGCATTTGAGGACGGGCTGCTGCAGGTGGTTTGGGTGCTTGATTCTGCTGTTGTGGTTGACTCCCCTTAGGCTGGGAGGCATTCTTCTCATCTGCAGCCTTCTTGAAACAATTGATGGCCTTGTGTCCTAGCTTCCCGCAGTAGTGACAGTTGAAGGGGTCCCGGTTTTGTTGCTGATTGGTTGGTGCAAGTCTTGGCCTCTTGTCAGGAATGGAAGGTGGGTTTGGTATTGCTCTGCTTTTCTGGCCTACTTGTCTTGTTTGATTTCGTTGCTGGATATAGCGTTCAGTGTCTTTCTCAGCGATCATTGCTCGATCTATGATCTCTTCATAAGTACGCAGCTTCAATATGCTAATCTTTGACCGAATACTAGGTCTCAAGCCTTCCTGGAACTTGTGGATCTTGTAGTCCAGGTCTTCTACTGCTGAGGGTAGGTAACTTGACAACTCGGCGAATTTGTCTTCATATTGGGCTACGGTGAGGTTACCTTGCTCTAGTTTCAGGAATTCCGACATCTTCTCTTTCCTATATGCTTCAGGGAAAAACTTGTCACAGAACTTGGCATGGAAAGTGTCCCACGTCCACTGGAATCCTTCTGGGACTCTTCTTTTTGCTGCCTGCCACCAAACGTAGGCCGCCCCCTCTAATAGGTATGTAGCTAGGGTCACTCGGTGTTGCATGGGGCAAGCCAGGGTGTCCAGTGCCTTAGCCACTTGCTTAAGCCAATAATCCGCCTTGGTAGGGTCAGGGTTTCCATGGAACTTCTCAGGATGTAGCTTCAGGAACTTCTCAATCAGGATGGTTTCTTCAGGAAGCATGAACCGAGGTTGATTTGGCGGAGGAGCCTGTCTAGGTGCTAGGGGTACTTGAAATGTTTCAGGTTGATTTTGGGGTGTTGGTGTGGTTGTCTGAGTTTCCACTGGAGGCGGAGGTGCAGTTTGAGTAGAGGTTGGAATCGGAGTTTGGCCAGGGGTCACGATCGTTATCAGTTGTTCGAGGGTGGCCTGGTGTCGGGTTTGTTGCTCATGTTGTTGGGCCTGTTGTTGCTGAATGATACCGGTGAGACGATCGAGTGCGCCTAACATGGCTTCCCAAGGTTGTAGAGCATTGGAGTTTCCTCCTACTGAAGTCATTGGTGGATTTGTATTAGGACTCGCAGTGTTAGCCATGGGTGGTGACTCAGGCTGGGGTGAGGCCGCGGGAATGTTTCTTGAAGATTTCCTCTTAGGGGCCATCAAGCTGAAAATAAGTGTTCTATAGGTTAGACGTCACTTCTAAGGTGAAAACTAATGAACTCAAATCAGAAAGTTAGAGTTAGAGGTTCACCTAGCTCGTAGTTTGGGAATCTGATACCCAGGACCTGATCGCGCTCTCAGATTTTTTTCTCTCAAACCGGAAGTCCTTTTCCTCTGAAATTTGGAGGGTAGATAGATGATTATGTGGGGAATACCTCAAATTTTTTTAAGAATACAAATCTCATGATAAAGTATATTTCTGACCCCCACAAGTCTGAAAAACGTAACAGATCAGCAGACTTTTACACAACATATGTGCTATTGCCAGAATTTTCCTGATTTAATTACAGATTGGATTGATCTGAAATTTTATACAGATACTGGGAACTGAGTTAGGAATCTCCAGAAAAATTTATAAAATTTTCTGAGATCTAAAAATACATTTTCTAATGTCAGAATTACAGATGGGTCTAAAAATCTGCCCTAATTGAAATAATTAGAAATAAAATAGTTACTCCTAATTATTTATGGAGAAAATTCACAAGATTCAATGAATCAATGATTCAAATATGGGGAATAGATGAGAGCCCCAAATATTTTTAAAAAAAATGAAAATTTCTTTCCAAAAAATCCTAAAATATTGAGATTTCTAAGTTCCACGACTACGCTAGTAAATTTTCAAGGAACCTAAGTGTGGGTCTCTAAGTTCATAACATTACATACCATTAATAGGATTGAATCTAAATGATTTGTCTCTAGTCATTGGGGACCTAAGCCCTAAGATGAGTTAATTATGATATGGATTTAGGCTTCTCGCCCAGAGGTCCCATTTTGCTTTGATACCAACTTGTAACACCCCAAGATTTCGGCTCCCGTGTACATCACGACGGCCGAATTCCCAAGGTTATTTGGAATGTGTGAGGGTTATACCCCTTACATAATTTTCACACAAACATGCACATTTCATACTATTTGGAAAATCAAAAGCAAGATGGTGAAACCAAACTTATATATTATTTCATTAACTAAACCAAATCATCAAACCATGTAACCATCATTCATTTAAACATCATGTTCATAACTACGTCCTCCCATTGGGACTTATTACAATTTCAAATATTAAATAAATGCTAGAACTATGAATGATTATGCGGTCTCGTCTTCCACCATCTGCTCCCACGAGCCATCATAATCGTCTCCTTGAGGCTCGGGCTCCTGAGGATCGTTACCTACATGTTCTAAATTATTTCTACAAAACACCGTCAAAAGCGGCATAGTGAAGAACTACTTTAAGGTTAGAAATAATAATTGCATAAAAATCATAACAAAACATCCATTACTCTTTCTTAATGCAATGCATGATAATGCATGACCCAGCGTAGGAATCCTTAGACATGCCGCCAGGGGTTTTGGGACACGCAAGCCCATAATTTTGCCCGACCACGTGAGAAACGGGACACTCATAGCCCAAATCCACACGTGACAGTGTATGGGAGAAGTAGGACGCTCTAGCCTATTCTCAAATCCATACACCCACATGGAGCCACGTGCATGCATGAGTTAGCCATTCTTTATTATTATTTCCAATTTACACCAAGCCACTTATCGTCTAACCAACCTTTGGTACCACCACATCCTTCCTTATGGTTCATCACTCATCAAAATAGTCGTAACCGACGCATCACATCCCAGGATGGCGACCCGTACTATTAAGCTTCATAACAACCATACTCAACTATCGTCTTATGAAGATCCTTAACAACTTTAGGAATAATAATAATAATAGTAAATATAATAATAGTAGTAGTAATAAATGGATTTAACAACCACTTAATCGGGCGATCTTGATACCACCACCACAGATCAGGGTGGCCACTTAACCGGACAAGCTAAAAGCATCGTCTCAGGTTAGGGCAACCTCTTAACCGGGTGTTCCGATATTCATCACCACAGATCAGGGTCCATCCATATATATATAAAAGGAATATATATAGCAATATAAGAATCTCCATTAGACAATCACAACCATTCTTTATACAGTATAGAAAGAAAGGTGGTCCCTTTAAAGCTGGTTACACAAATCTCATATGTGCAACAAACATAATTCTATTCCTTACTAGTTCTCTAAGTCCAATGAATATCCTCATCACCATGAGATTGAAAAAAAAGTATCTAAAAGCATTCATATATAGCTAATTAAGGAGAGAATAAATAAACACATGTAAACAAAAACACATAAGAATTATGAACCTACAAAATATGAAATTATTAATCCAATCTTAAAGGAGTTCTCACCTTATGATCTTCGACTTATTAGAGATACAAGATGATGAAATAATGGCAAGATGGTACTCCTCCCTCTCTCTCTCTCTCTCTCTCTCTCTCTCTCTCTCTTTCTCTTTCTCTTTCTCTCTCCCTCTCTCAAATTCGTGGGTGGGAGTCACCTTTGGCTAAGAGGGGCCCTATATATAGAGGTAGGGTTGGAATTAGGGTTTGGAGGTGCGTAGTAGAAATATGGAGAGGGATGTGCACGCGGGGTCTTGTGTAACAACCTCTCAAGGTAGGTTTCTCAAATCTTAATATTCTGATATTTTTGATCGATTTCAATCCGTTAATCTTATCAAGCTCGAAAAGTAGAGTTAGAATACGTAAATTTCTTGATGATCCGCATTTTAGATTGGCCGATCCTTAAAAATGGCCTAACGGGTGCTAAAATGGGCTATATCTCAATTAACGGTCTACGCTTGATGATCAGGGCCCAAATTTTGAAAAAGTATGTAGTCATGATAGGCAAACAATTGTACAAAGTTTAGTGGTTGATTGATGGTGAGAAATGCCTAGATCTGAAATTCCAACTTTTGGCGGAAAAGGAAGGGGCTGGCTTTGTGGTTTAACGGTGTAGGATTATAGATCGAGGTCCAAATTTTGTGTAAACTCGTAGTCATATGAGTATAATGGGTGGTCCAAATTTGAAAAGCGATTGATGGTGAGAAGTGGGTAAATTGAAATGTTCAAATTTGAGAAGAGTTGGTAACTTGTTAATTTCTAGAACGGGATAATTTCGCACATAAGAAAGAGGCTTATCAATGTGGGGCAATCAAATCACACTATTGGTCCATGATAAAGATGATCCAAGTCACTCATATGAAGAAAAATATTCGACTACGACTAACCATCTACTTTCCTCACTCGATGGACATGAAAATCAAGGGTTAAGGCCTGATTTGACAATTGGACCACTTCTACTATGATTTAAGGGCTGAAATTTGATGTGTATGGTTAATATGTGTCCAAAAGCTCAAATTCAGGATTTTGCGTTTTAATGATCGCTAGAAACATGCGTACTTAAAAATGGTCAGTTAACTTAAGTTTAACTAATGGCATTTTTGTAATTTTTGTAAATATTCGAGTTTAACGAAATCTAACTCTTCTATATTGTTAATGAGGTCATTCTAAGCAACTTTAATAAAGGGTACTCCATACGATCTCCTACGGATGTCCTGTTATTTGAATTTTAATATCAATGGCCAGTATTTAATATAAAAAAAAATAGAAATAAATTTCAAAAATTTTAAAATAATTACGGTAAATTCGGGGCGTTACAGCCGGGCGCCCGACAGTTAAGTGGATCGGGCGCCCGATAATCGAGTATTTCTTCCTGGTTCTCGCTGGGGGATTTCTACATTGGGCAGGCGCCCGACCAAGCCTGACTGGGCACCCGACCGGCCGTGAACTGTTTTGCGGGCCTTCCTATTTTGGGTTCTATTTTTGGGTTTTCTTATATAAAGGGGTGTAACTCGGGATTAGGGTTTCTATACATCCAAGGTGAGAAAGGGGAAGAGGTTAGCAAAAAGGGTCATCTCTGTGCATGGGAGCATCGAAGAAGGTGAGTATTATGCTTGTAACTTTGTCTTCTTTATAGTGGAGTTTTGCACCGTGGTTTTTTACCCTTGTTTGGGGTTTTTCCACATAAAGTTTGTCTTGTGGTTTGTTAGTTTGTTTCGATTCCTCTTCTAGTTATTATTTCTTCCTGTTTATTGTTTGTGGGTGAGACCAGAGATTAGATCTTAGTTCACGGCGTTGTTGGCGTGCTGCGTAACAGAGCTATAATGTATATATGCTTGCTATATATAAATCTATTTGTCTATTTACCACGCCTAATATATCTGGCAATTGGTTAAAGATACAAATGAATCACATGATCTTAGCCATCTGATCAGCAGTTACTTCAAAATGTCGGTGGTAAATAAAATCAGTTAATGATCAACATTAAGTTCTAATGAAGTACTGAAAAAAAGTGATAGTTGTGATTGTCTAATAAATCTGCTTTTCAAAACATAGGCCATCGATAACAAGGCCCACCAAATGGATGGATAGTCCTGATGGGTATTTCATCCTACCACTTTTAATGTATAAAGAAGGATTAATGTACTCTGGTTCTTTGTGCTCTATATCATGTGAAGTCACATGAAAACAAACTGGCTACTTGCTCTTCAGCAGTGAGGCAACAGACATGTTCTAATTGTTGCACAAATTGTCTCTAATCTTTTATTTTTTTTATTTTTAAGTTAGCTGGGCAACGCACCCACTTGGTTAGTCACACGATACACCCACCCACCAATGGGGTTAGTGTGTCTCCTTAGCACTTGAACCTGAGACCTGCTGTTGAAACGCCTAGGCGTCTTCCAGCTGGGCTAGCAGGCAAGACACAATTGTCTCTGGTCTAAATTTGCATAAATAGTGGTAAAATAATCTCCCGTCAAAGCATTGAAATGGGTCATTTCAGTACCCCTTACATTTATAGAGCAATGATCGCATACACTGATTTGATGGTAGTTTCACAAAATAAATAAATAAATAATTTTTTGCCAATCTGATTTTATATTCTATCTGTGAAAAAGCTGGTTCATACCATGTTAATCCCCTGGTGCAAAAATTAGCCTGATCCACTTAATGAGCAGGATAACATCAAAATAATTTACAGTTGATGGTATGACTCAGTGCACTCTGCAGACCATCCAATAAGCATATTGGCTTGATTTTCCTTCTCCTCCTATGTGTAATGACTTGCTTTGGTTTAGAGGCCATATACCAAAGCATTCCTTTTGCCCTTGATTGTCTCTTATAGGAAGTTAAAAACTAAAGACAGGCACCCTCATTTTTATACTATATACATAATTCTTAATTTTTTTTTCCTGCAATTATTGAATCTAATAGGCATCTTTTCTTTAAATGTAATTATGCTTGTTAGATCTGGGAACGTTTGTATATTAAGCTTGATGTCAGTAACCCCACCTCTACTAATATTTTTTATGCAATTATATTTCTTACCAATTATGTGCCATCTAGTTCAGACTACTTTCTAATAGTTAATCTTTGCTTTCTTAGGCTTGTGTGACATGTTTGGAGAGAGAAATTCCTTCTTTTTTTTTTTAAAGAAGCTTGTAAAAAAATTCAGCTTAAGCCTATTGTTGAGGATATTACGAGGCATATTCTCTCTTTGAGGGTTGATAGTGATTTGCCCGCTATTATTGCTACTTATTGAGATATTTCCCCTAACATCATTCATAGTGTTAAAAAAAGTAATGCAACTTCTTCTTCTTTTTTCTCTCATCATTTTAGAATTCATTACTTTTGGTGTGCACCTTTTTCCAATTCCAGGATTGTTCTTTGTTTTCCCTCTCCCATAAGCAAGCTAGGATATTATCTCAGAAGGTAGAGGGGAAGACATGCCTAACTCTTTCCTTTTTTCTATTTCTCTTAACTTGACAAGACTTCTTGAAGCTAACATTTCAAGTGTCCAAGTTGAAGTGCCCAATTCTGACATGAAGAAAATCATCATGACCTCGAGTTTTCCCTTGGAAGTTGTGCCTTGAAGCCAAAGCTACTAAAAGTATAACTCAAGCCACGATCAATCTCATTTCTTCGTAGCATGGAAAGATTGTTGCCTAGCTTGCGCACATCCTTTATATCGCCCCATGAGTAAATTGTGTCCATAGCCGATACTCTACTTTTCATGTAGGAGTCTTCCTTAGCCTAGTGTGTGAGCATTTTATTATCCCTATCTCACGGTGTGGCTTTACCTAACCCAAGGTGTGGGGTTTCTTTTGTTAGCTTTGTGTGGCCCCTTTTTTTCTTCTTCTTTTTTCTTTCTTTTTTTTCTTGCGTTGAAGCATTGGCCTCTTCGTTCTTTGTAATATTGGACTTCTACCCTTGGTTAGTAACAAGCGATTATTTACTTACTTGCCCAAAAACTAAATATAATTATAATGTCGTGCACACCTTTTACACTAATCAATATTTGACATGTTTAATGGGAAAGAAATAGCCATGTGTTAAATTCACATATACTTAATTGTATTAATCATTTTTCATACTTGAAAAGGTAGATATTTGGGAGATGCATGATGCAGGGAGCAGTGCACCCAATAACTTTTTCCATTAAATCATTGTTAAATTGGCCAAAATATGGCAATTAGAGGAAATGATATGGTGGAGACAGTTATGGCAGAGCCCAATCAGATCGAATGTGGAAAGGGATAATCGATTGATGACTTGACCTAGTTACCCTTCAAAATCTCAAAATCATGTTGCTCCCTTTATTGAAAACATCCTCTCAATAAATAAATAAATAAATCCTCACTGTAGGGTCCACCGTGACCATCTTCAAAGGATTCACTTGATGCCAGTGATTTTGGAATTCTTGTCTGATTTGACCCATATATGTTAGATACAAATGGGGGTCATTGAGGTGTAGCTTGGGTTGGTTACAAAAGGTGAAAATGAGCTGCTGATAATTGATGTCTTAACTGTTTAAACACTAGTATAACTATAAGAAATATCTATTAGCTTGAACCATGTCTTAGAAATCTATCAAAACACATTCTCAAGGAGAAAATGTAGTTACTTGAGTAAGAAGAGAAGGAAGTGGTGATCTACATGTGTTCAAGTTTCTTTCCATTACCAACCTGTTTTTCAAGAATTGAAAGATTTTAGTCCAACCGTATGTTTAGATTTAATTGTTTTAAGCAAATAGGATTTAATGGTTGTAGCATAGTTTGAAAACTCAATGACTAGAATTTAAACTATACTAAGTTAACTCTTGAAATGCTGACTCGGTCAACTCCATGAAAATTACAGTGACTCAAACGGAGTCACTTATTAAAGAGTGGTTCTAGTTATAAGTAGCTACTTTAAATTGTTTACTACAAATGAAGATATGCTAAATTTAATTACTAAATATCGAGTCGAGTCAACTAAAGAGTGGTAAGTTGTCAGATTCTTCAAGTCTACTAAACCCGGCTGGACACTGAGTTGAGTCTTTCTTTCTTTTCTCTTTTTTTTTTCTTTAACTTTTTTAAAGTATGGCTTTCAGAACACTCAATACTAGACTCCATTTCAGAGTTGATTATGAGAGATTGGGAGGATTTGGAGAACCTCTTGAGTTTTGGAATAGTTTTTAGGATCACTCTATTATGCTTGGTTTGAAGGTCTTCTCTTTTTTTTTTTTTTGCAATTTCTCTGAAATTGTTGGAAATTCAATGATTGAAACGGAACATTTTTATCAAGTAATATGAACATTTTATTTTATTAATTTTTTCTTTTCAAGAAAATATATACATTTTATTTTGTTAGTGATGCAATATGAGTAAATATGAGAAATGTTTCTTAGTTCATCACGGTCACAAATGACTTGGGGGTTGTTTGGTTGAAAACAGAGTTCTGTCCCAGATAGGCTATTGCTGCAAACCGCTTGTTCCTTATCTGTCACCATAGTTCTTACAAAGAGACTAATAAAAGATTCATACTTTGTTCTAACCTTCCAATCTTTGTTTTCTTAAGAATGGCTTCTTTAATGGGGGGCAAAAAGAAAAAGGTGTTAAAGTTATGTTTATACTTTAGCATCTTTTGGAATATACTATACCATCTTGGCTTTCCCTAACCCAAGGTGTGGGGTTTCTTTTACTAGCTTAGTGTGGCCCCTTTTTTTCTTCTTCTTTTTTCTTTCTTTTTTTTCTTGCGTTGAGGCATTGGCCTCTTCGTTCTTTGTAATATTGGAGTTCTACCCTTGGTTAGTAACACGAGATTATTTACTTACTTTCCCAAAAAGTAAATATAATTATCATGTCGTGCACACCTTTTGCACTAGTCAATATCATGTTTAATGGGAAGGAAATAGCCATGTGTTAAATTCACATATACTTAATTGTATTAATCATTTTTCATACTTGAAAAGGTAGATATTTGGGAGATGCATGATGCAGGGAGCAGTGCACCCAATAACTTTTTCCATTAAATCATTGTTAAATTGGCCAAAATATGGCAATTAGAGGAAATGATATGGTGGAGACAGTTATGGCAGAGCCCAATCAGATCGAATGTGGAAAGGGATAATCGATTGATGACTTGACCTAGTTACCCTTCAAAATCTCAAAATCATGTTGCTCCCTTTATTGAAAACATCCTCTCAATAAATAAATAAATAAATCCTCACTGTAGGGTCCACCGTGACCATCTTCAAAGGATTCACTTGATGCCAGTGATTTTGGAATTCTTGTCTGATTTGACCCATATATGTTAGATACAAATGGGGGTCATTGAGGTGTAGCTTGGGTTGGTTACAAAAGGTGAGAACGAGCTGCTGATAATTGATGTCTTAACTGTTTAAACACTAGTATAGCTATAAGAAATATCTATCAGTCTAAACCATGGCTTAGAAATCTATCAAAACACATTCTCAAGGAGAAAATGTAGTTCCTTGAGTAAGAAGAGAAGGAATTGGTGATCTACATGTGTTCAAGTTTCTTTCCATTACCAACTTGTTTTTCAAGAATTGAAAGATTTTAGTCCAACCGTATGTTTGGATTTAATTGTTTTAAGCGAATAGGATTTAATGGTTGTAGCATAGTTTGAAAACTGAATGACTAGAATTTAAACTATACTGAATTAACTCTTGAAATGCTGACTCGGTCAACTCAATGAATATTACAGTGACTCGAACGGAGTCACTTGCCAAAGAGTGGTTCTAATTATAAGTAGCTACTTTAAATTGTTTACTACAAATGAAGATATGCTTAATTTAATTACTAAATATCGAGTCGAGTCAACTAAAGAGTAGTAAGTAGTCAGATTCTTCAAGTCTACTGAACCCGGCTGGACACTGAGTTGAGTCTTTCTTTCTTTTCTCTTTTTTTTTTCTTTAACCTTTTTAAAGTATGGCTTTCAGAACACCCAATACTAGACTCCCTTTCAGAGTTGATTATGAGAGATTGGGAGGATTTGGAGATCCTTTTGAGTTTTGGAATAGTTTTTAGGATCATTTTATTATGCTTGGTTTGAAGGTCTTCTTTTTTTTTTTTTGGTTGAAATTTCTCTTAAATTGTTGGAAATTCAATGATTGAAACAGAGCTTTTTTTTCAAGTAATATGAACATTTTATCTTATTATTTTTTTCTTTTCAAGAAAATATATACATTTTATTTTGTTAGTGACGCAATATAAGTAAATATGAGAAATGTTTCTTAGTTCATCACGGTCACAAATGACTTGGGGGCTGTTTCGTTGAAAGGGGAGTTTTGTCCCTGATAGGCTATTGCTGCAAACCGCTTGTTCCTTATCTGTCACCATAGTTCTTACAAAGAGACCAATAAAAGATTCATACCTTGTTCTAATCTTCCAATCTTTGTTTCCTTAAGAATGGCTTCTTTAATGGGAGGGAAAAAGAAAAAGGTGTTAAAGTTATGTTTATTCTTTAGCATCCTTTGGACTATACTATAAGACTTTGGCTTTCCCTTCCCCAAGGTGTGGGGTTTCTTTTATTAGCTTAGTGTGGCCCCTTTTTTTCTTCTTCTTTCTTCTTTCTTTTTTTTCTTCCGTTGAGGCATTGGCCTCTTAATTCTTTGTAATATTGGACTTCTACCCTTAGTTAGTAACAAGAGATTATTTACTTACTTGCCCCAAAAGTAAATATAATTATCATGTCATGCACACCTTTTGCACTAATCAATATTTGACATGTTTAATGGCAAAGAAATAGCCATGTGTTAAATTCACATATACTTAATTGTATTAATCATTTTTCATACTTGAAAAGGGAGATATTTGGGAGATGCATAATGCAGGGAGCAATGCACCCAATAGCATTTTCCATTATATCATTGTTAAAGTGGCGTTAAAATATGGCAATTAGAGGAAATGATATGGTGGAGACAGTTATGGCAGAGCCCAATCAGATCGAATGTGGAAAGGGATAATCGATTGATGACTTCACCTGGTTACCCTTCAAAATCTCAAAATCATGTTGCTCCCTTTATTGAAAACATCCTCTCAATAAATAAATCTTCACTGTGGGGTCCCCCGTGACCATCTTGAAAGGATTCACTTGATGCCAGGGATTTTGGAATTCTTGTCTAATTTGACCCATATATCTTACATACACCAGAAGGGGGTCATTGAGGAGTAGCTTGGGTTGGTTACAAAAGGTGAAAACAAGCTGCTGATAATTGATGTCTTAACTGTTTAAACACTAGTATAACTATAAGAAATATCTATCAGTCTGAACCATGTCTTAGAAATCTATCAAAACACATTCTCAAGGAGAAAATGTAGTTACTTGAGTAAGAAGAGAAGGAATTGGTGATCTACATGTGTTCAAGTTTCTTTCCATTAACAACTTGTTTTTCAAGAATTGAAAGATTTTAGTCCAACCGTATGTTTGGATTTAATTGTTTTAAGTGAATAGGATTTAATGGTTGTAGCATAGTTTGAAAACTCAATGACTAGAATTTAAACTATACTAAGTTAACTCTTGAAATGCTGACTCGGTCAACTCGATGAAAATTACAGTGACTCGAACGGAGTCACTTCCCAAAGAGTGGTTCTAGTTATAAGTAGCTACTTTAAATTGTTTACTACAAATGAAGATATGCTTAATTTAATTACTAAATATCGAGTCGAGTCACCTAAAGCGTAGTAAGTAGTCAGATTCTTCAAGTCTACTGAACCCGGCTAGACACTGAGTTAAGTCTCTCTTTCTTTTCTCTTTTTTTTTCTTTAACTTTTTTAAAGTATGGCTTTCAGAACACTCAATACTAGACTCCCTTTCAGAGTTAATTATGAGAGATTGGGAGGATTTGGAGATCCTTTTGAGTTTTGGAATAGTTTTTAGGATCATTCTATTATGCTTGGTTTGAAGGTCTTTTTTTTTTTTTGGTTGAAATTTCTCTTAAATTGTTGGAAATTCAATGATTGAAACGGGGCATTTTTCTCAAGTAATATGAACATTTTATCTTATTATTTTTTTCTTTTCAAGAAAATATATGCATTTTATTTTGTTAGTGATGCAATATAAGTAAATATGAGAAATGTTTCTTAGTTCATCACAGGTCACAAATGACTTGGGGGCTGTTTCGTTGAAAGCGGAGTTTTGTCCCTGATAGGCTATTGCTGCAAACCGCTTGTTCCTTATCTGTCACCACAGTTCTTACAAAGAGACCAATAAAAGATTCATACCTTGTTCTAACCTTCCAATCTTTGTTTTCTTAAGAGTGGCTTCTTTAATGGGCGGCAAAAAGAAAAAGGTGTTAAAGTTATGCTTGTTCTTTAGCATCTTTTAGACCATACTATAGGACCTTGGCTTTCCCTAACCCAAGGTGTGGGGTTTCTTTTATTAGCTTAGTGTGGCCCCTTTTTTTCTTCTTCTTTTTTCTTTCTTTTTTTTTTCTTCCGTTGAGGCATTGGCCTCTTCGTTCTTTGTAATAGTGGACTTCTACCCTTGGTTAGTAACAAGCGATTATTTACTTACTTGCCCAAAAAGTAAATATAATTATCATGTCATGCACACCTTTTGCACTAATCAATATTTGACATGTTTAATGGGAAAGAAATAGCCATGTGTTAAATTCACATATACTTAATTGTATTAATCATTTTTCATACTTGAAAAGGGAGATATTTGGGAGATGCATAATGCAGGGAGCAGTGCACCCAATAACTTTTTCCATTATATCATTGTTAAATTGGCGTTAAAATATGGAAATTAGAGGAAATGATATGGTGGAGATAGTTATGGGAGAGGCCCAATCAGATCGAATGTGGAAAGGGATAATCGATTGATGACTTGACCTGGTTACCCTTCAAAATCTCAAAATTATGTTGCTCCCTTTATTAAAAACATCCTCTCAATAAATAAATAAATAAATCCTCACTGTGGGGTCCACCGTTGTTAATGTCAGATTTTGTAACAGGATCCTCCGAACGTTCGCCTTCTCTCCAATAGAGATTTCCTCCGCCAAACCTTGAAAGAGGACAGAGCAACTAAGGGTGGCTGGACTCCAGCCGTTAGCGCTCCGATGCTTAAGTCAGGCCAAAGCAAGAAGAAGAGCAGCCAAGCAAAATGGGATCGAGATTATTGTGTGTACCTTTCCCTCAATGGAGTCAGTCCCTTTATATAGATCTGGAACGGTTCAATCTATTACGCAAGATATCGAGATCCCGTTGATCTCGTATACGATACTGAGATCTTGCCGATTTCATGGGATAAGATCCGCATCTTTAGAGACGAGATCCAACCCAATGACTTATTTCGGCAATCACGTTCCTTGATGACAATCCCTTGAGATCCGAAACCATCAGAGAAGGTAAGCCCAAAAACCGACCTATACGGGCTGCCGGTAGCCGTAGTAATAGCGCTGATCGCTCATGTAGAGCTGGAAACCGTAGTTGGAGTCATAGCCAGAGAAAAGGAAGGAGACGCAGACAAGACGGAAACCACCGAACTGGGTGTAGCCCTGCCTGGCATCGCAGAGGGATTGAACAAGCTGCCCGACGAGAATCGGGTGCTGGTACTGAAGGTTAAGAGATGTAGCCGCAGAAAAGCTGTTCGCATGTTGGAACCTAGTCACAAGTCCAAGTGCTCGCTCATTTTGACGTAACACCTTTCAACGACTTGTGAGAAGGTCTGCTCGCTGTTCAAGAAGGGAATCTTTGCTTCGCTTTATCTGACCATCGGATAGGGGAGCTCGAAGCCTTGCGAATAGGTGCTCCGTATTTATCTATCCTACGACTTTCGAGCATATGATCTCGAAAGTCGGATGGGCATCCCGCACTTACTCGATCTGCGACCCTCGATCAGATGATCACGAGAGTCTAATGGGTTCTTCCTTACTTTCCCAATCTGCGACTCTCGATCAGATGATCTCGAGAGTCTAATGGATTCTTCCGTACCTTCCCAATCTGCGACTCTCGATCAGATGATCTCGAGAGTCGAATGGGCGTCCGTGTACAATTTTTAATAGCTGAACTGGTCTCCATTATTTTGTCTATAACAACCGTGACCATCTTCAAAGGCTTCACTTGATGTTAGTGATTTTGGAATTCTTGTCTGATTTGACCCATATACGTTACATACACCAGAAGAGGGTCATTGAGGAGTAGCTTGGGTTGGTTACAAAAGGTGAAAACGAGCTGCAGACAATTGATGTCTTAATTGTTTAAACACTAATAACTATAAGAAATATCTATCAGTCTGAACCTTGTCTTAGAAATCTATCAAAACGCATTCTCAACGAGAAAATGTAGTTACTTGAGTAAGAAGAGAAGGAATTGGTGATCTAAATGTGTTCAAGTTTCTTTCCATTACCAACTTATTTTTCAAGAATTGAAAGATTTTAGTCCAACCATATTTTTGGATTTAATTGTTTTAAGCGAATAGGATTTAATGGTTGTAGCATAGTTTGAAAACTCAATGACTAGAATTTAAACTATACTGAATTAACTCTTGAAATGCTGACTCGGTGAACTCAATGAAAATTACAATGAGTCGAACGGAGTCACTTGCCGAAGAGTGGTTCTAGTTATAAGTAGCTACTTTAAATTGTTTACTAGAAATGAAGATATGCTAAATTTAATTTCTAAATATCGAGTCGAGTCAACTAAAGAGTAGTAAGTAGTCAGATTCTTCAAGTCTACTGAACCCGGCTGGACACTGAGTTGAGTCTTTCTTTCTTTTCTCTTTTTTTTTCTTTAACTTTTTTAAAGTATGGCTTTCAGAACACTCAATACTAGACTCCCTTTCAGAGTTGATTATGAGAGATTGGGAGGATTTGGAGATCCTTTTGAGTTTTGGAATAGTTTTTAGGATCATTCTATTATGCTTGGTTTGAAGGTCTTCTTTTTTCTTTTCTTTTTTGGTTGAAATTTCTCTTAAATTGTTGGAAATTCAATGATTGAAACAGAGCACTTTTTTCAAGTAATATGAACATTTTATCTTATTATTTTTTTCTTTTCAAGAAAATATATACATTTTATTTTGTTAGTGATGCAATATGAGTAAATATGAGCAATGTTTCTTAGTTCATCACGGTCACAAATGACTTGGGGGTTGTTTGGTTGAAAGTGGAGTTCTGTCCCTGATAGGCTATTGCTGCAAACCACTTGTTCCTTATCTGTCACCATAGTTCTTACAAAGAGACCAATAAAAGATTCATACCTTCTTCTAACCTTCCAATCTTTGTTTTCTTAAGAATGGCTTCTTTAATGGATGGCAAAAAGAAAAAGGTGTTAAAGTTATGTGTATACTTTATCATCTTTTGGAATATACTATAGCACCTTGGCTTTCCCTAACCCAAGGTGTGGGGTTTCTTTTATTAGCTTAGTGTGGCCTCTTTTTTTCTTCTTCTTTTTTCTTTCTTTTTTTTATTGCGTTGAGGCATTGGCCTCTTCGTTCTTTGTAATATTGTAGTTCTACCCTTGGTTAGTAACAAGAGATTATTTGCTTACTTGTCGAAAAAGTAAATATAATTATCATGTCGTGCACACCTTTTGCACTAATCAATATTTTACATGTTTAATGGGAAGGAAATATCCATGTGCTAAATTCACATATACTTAATTGTATTAATCATTTTCATACTTGAAAAGGGAGATATTTGGGAGATGCATAATGCAGGGAGCAATGCACCCTATAACTTTTTCCATTAAATCATTGTTAAATTGGCGTTAAAATATGGCAATTAGAGGAAATGATATGGTGGAGATAGTTATGGGAGAGCCCAATCAGATCGAATGTGGAAAGGGATAATCGATTGATGACTTGACTGGGTTACCCTTCAAAATCTCAAAATCATGTTGCTCCCTTTATTGAAATCATCCTCTCAATAAATAAATAAATAAATCCTCACTGTGGGGTCCACCGTGACCATCTTCAAAGGATTCACTTGATGCCAGTGATTTTGGAATTCTTGTCTGATTTGACCCATATATGTTACATACACCAGAAGGGGGTCATTGAGGAGTAGCTTGGGTTGGTTGCAAAAGGTGAAAACGAGCTGCTGATAATTGATGTCTTAACTGTTTAAACACTAGTATAACTATAAGAAATATCTATCAGTCTGAACCATGTCTTAGAAATCTATCAAAACACATTCTCAAGGAGAAAATGTAGTTACTTGAGTAAGAAGAGAAGGAATTGGTGATCTTCATGTGTTCAAGTTTCTTTCCATTAACAACTTATTTTTCAAGAATTGAAAGATTTTAGGCCAACCGTATGTTTGGATTTAATTGTTTTAAGTGAATAGGATTTAATGGTTGTAGCATAGTTTGAAAACTCAATGACTAGAATTTAAACTATACTGAGTTAACTCTTGAAATGCTGACTCGGTCAACTCGATGAAAATTACAGTGACTCGAACGGAGTCACTTCCCAAAGAGTGGTTCTAGTTATAAGTAGCTACTTTAAATTGTTTACTACAAATGAAGATATGCTTAATTTAATTACTAAATATCGAGTCGAGTCAACTAAAGAGTAGTAAGTAGTCAGATTCTTCAAGTCTACTGAACCCGGCTGGACACTGAGTTGAGTCTTTCTTTCTTTTCTCTTTTTTTTTTCTTTAACTTTTTTAAAGTATGGCTTTCAGAACACTCAATACTAGACTCCCTTTCAGAGTTAATTATGAGAGATTGGGAGGATTTGGAGATCCTTTTGAGTTTTGGAATAGTTTTTAGGATCATTCTATTATGCTTGGTTTGGAGGTCTTTTTTTTTTTTTTTTTTTGGGTGTAAATTTCTCTTAAATTGTTGGAAATTCAATGATTGAAACAGAGCATTTTTTTCAAGTAATATGAACATTTTATCTTATTATTTTTTTCTTTTCAAGAAAATATATACATTTTATTTTGTTAGTGATGCAATATGAGTAAATATGAGAAATGTTTCTTAGTTCATCACGGTCACAAATGACTTGGGGGCTGTTTGGTTGAAAGCGGAGTTCTAGTCCTTAATAGGCTGTTGCTGCAAACCGCTTGTTCTTTATCTGTCACCATAGTTCTTACAAAGAGACCAATAAAAGATTCATACCTTGTTCTAACCTTCCAATCTTTGTTTTCTTAAGAATTGCTTCTTTAATTGGGGGGGGGGGGGGGGGGGGGGGGGGGGGGGGGCGCACAAAGAAAAAGGTGTTAAAGTTATGTTTATACTTTAGCATCTTTTGGAATATATGTCATTAAGTACGCATGTGTTAGTCCAACTTCAAACGCTCTACATGTGCCACCATTAATCTAGTTAGTTAGCATGTGCCAATATCCATCTTCAAAATCACAAGTGCCTTGTATTATTTTATCCAAACATGCCTTAGTGTCCATCCATTTAGAAGAGTAAATGCTTTGCCACTTCTCCACACTTCTTCTACTTTCCCTTGTGGTTATTGTTAGAGGTGAGCAACAATCTGATCCGAATCAAACATGGATCAGATCGGATCATTCGGTTGCTTGAGTGGTCGTGTTCGAACAAACATTCGAACAGGGTGACTCCGTTCAAACTCGGTTTGGTCTGGCCCAGCCATGTTCAAACATGTTCAAACATATGGATTTTGGACAATACGTACAAGTTCGAACAATTTAGCTTTTTTCGTTTAAAAATATTTTTTCTACTACTGAATAGTGAATACCGATTTGTTCACAAATTACATACCACAAATGACAAATCACAAGGTTTAAAGTTTTTAACTTACTAAATAAAAATTATAACATATATAGTTAATATTCATACTTTTGCTCACCTGAAGCGGGAAGAGTGAAGACTGAAGCAAACATTGGCCGTTCAAAGCTTTGTAGGTCCCACCATGATGTATTTGTTTTATCCATTCCGTCCATCCATTCGTACAGCTCATTTTGAGGCATTAAACAAAAAATGAGGCAGTTACAAAGCTCAAGTGGACCACACCACAAGAAACAATGAGGAGAATGATGTCCACCATTTGAAACCTTCCTAGGGCCCGCGGTCATGTTTATTTGTAATCCAACCATCTCTCTCTTTATATATACATAAACGAGTCAAGTCGAGTCAGTCAATATTCGAGTCGAGTTCGAGTTCGAGTCCAGTCGAGTTGAACAGGGTTGTTATTGAAACCAACTCAAAAAAAAATTCGAATACACCCCATGTGTTCGAACAAAGTTCGAACACAAAGACTTTCTGTTCGAACAGAGTTTTATTGAGTCGATCCAAGTCAATCCGAACGAGTTGACTCAAGTTGTGTCCAGCTCTAGTTATTGTTCTCGTTGTTGCTTTACAAAAGCAGAGGGGCATAAACCGTAGAAACAAAAGGAAAATGAGCATCTATTGCTGTTTCTTTCTTTGATCCTATGGAGGATGAGCTCTGTTTGTTCGTTATTATTCTTGTAGAGGAGACCATTTTGTTGATAAGAGAAAGGTCAGGTGAGAATGAGATGTTGATGGGGAACAGGGTTGATTCAATAGCCCATTTCGTGCCTGTGGCATCCAACCTATCTAAAAGTTAGACATCCTGTTGATTAGGCTGATCCAACCATCATGTTTGCTAGGGCGGTTGTTAATTGTTTTGGCCCACCTAATTATTGGATGGCCTGATTTTGTACCATCCCATTGTCATGACAGGGTGCATGTTGGTTGAATGGATGACAAAACACAATGACTGTAGGATTGCAACTCAGTTATATTGTGTTGGGCCCAAGGTGCCCAACCCGAATTCCTCCATGCTCAACCCTAAACTAATCCAATGTAACGTGATCATTCCCAACTCCACCGAACTGACCCGAATTTTCTCAACCTAAACCCAATCCAATTTCAAATCGGGTTGGTGTTTTCCAACCCAAGGACCTTGACAATGTCACCCAATCCAACCTAAACTCGAGTTGGGTGAATCAGTTCGGTTTGACCTAAACACAAGCTGCAACCCTAAATGGCCCAACAGACAAATTGGAAGGTGAATAGATAAGGTGAATAATTTTTCACACGCAGATGAATCACTTGCAGAATAAGCTTGTGCTACTAGGACCTGTAGAGGAACCAACCTCATGTTTTAAAATGCAATTTAGTTCAAAAGTAAAAAATCAATTGAAATGCATCAATCTAACCATCCAAACACAAATCCTTCAAAATCATAAAACAGAGCAATATAACCACCTCTACCTACAAACGCAACAACCAAATTGCTGGTACAATAGAAGCTAAGCAGGAGATGGCTGCTTCTGCATCTCCACTACCTTCTTCCATGAAGCTCGGCCCGATATCTCCTCCCACCACCTATTCACATTCTTCCTTGATGTAAACATCTCGCTCCTGTCAGTGTTGTGAACCAGATATTGTGTGTTTGGCAGGTGAGATAGATCGGCAAGTGTGAATTCATCCCCCACCAGGAACCTGCTTTCTCCGAGCCTTCTCTCATACACATCCAGCACCTTCCCTAGCTTTTCCTCACTCTGTGCTATCACGGCGGGGTCCTGCTTCAGCTTCATTTGAGGAGCAAACGCCAGCTGAAAGACCAGTGTCGAGCTCGGAGGATTGAAGCTCTGCCCTTCAGCCTCCAGCCATTGGTCGATGGATGCCTTCTCTAACAGGTTTGTCCCATACAGGGCCTTATTCCCCTGTTGTGCATATTTCTCCGTAACATATCGACATATCGCCCGAGACTCTACAATTATTTATAAAAAAAAAAAAAAAAAAAAAAACTCATTATATGCAATGACCACAATTTGATGCGCTCTTTATTTTATCACTTTCCTTTACATCTAAGTAACAGCCATTAGCCCATTTTTGAAAATGACAAAAATGTGGTAACCATGTGCAACACCCCAGACCATTTAAAGTACATGGAGAGTTCTCTGAATTGTTTCAAGATGGTGGACAATGATTTATAGACCATTCAACATTAGGTGGTTAGCAATTTGGATCATTCAAAAGTAGGTGGGCTGCTATCTGGACCGTTCAAAAGTATGTGGACAATGATCTGAACCATTACAAGATGTTGGAGAGTGATCTAGACTGTTCAAGAGTAGGTGGATAGTGATGTGGACTGTTCCAAGCCGTTGGACAGCTATCTGAACCAATCCTTCCATCAATATATGCAAATATATATGATCATTTCTTAAAGGTATATTCGTCATTTTTCAAAAATAGCTAATGAAAGTGACTATGGAAAGTGGTAAAATAAATAGACAACTCAAAATGTGGGTGCTAATATCGAAAGAAATATTTTTTTGAGTGGTTCTATACAATTATGCGTAAAAAGGGTGCATTGCATTTAAAAGAAAAAAACATATATAAACTAGTATTTTAACTGATGGGCCTCTCATAAGATGGAGGCTAGCCAAAAATGAAAGCTATTGTAATGGAACATTTCAACCCTTGAAAAATAAAAGGGTTAAATACTTAAATCCAAGAACTAGTCTTTTTTGGTAACACATCCATGATACTACAGCCCATTGTATGAACGCTTCCTTTCATTGAAAAGAACCCATGTCCAATGGCTAAAATTTTGACATCTCATATCCCTAATTTCAAGTAAACCTCAAGTGCAAGATCGTAATCAGTTACCAAAAAGGGAGATGTTTTCATCTTGGAAGGCAGGGACTTGGCCGAAGGGCTGCAAGAGAGAAAGAAATGGAGAGGTTAGGTGTGACAAATATCACCACGATTTAGAAAATATCACAATGATATCAGGAGAAATACATTAGATAATATTATCGTGATATTTTTAAATGCCATAAGATTTTAAAATACCATTTGTTTTTTGTCAGGATAACATCTCATATTAACACAAGAACAAATAGTAAAAAAATAAGAAATTTGTTATGTAAATATATATTTATAACAGCAGGGACCACGTATCGCACATGCATGTGCGTAGAGCTGTACACAAGCCAAGTTGAGCCGAGCTTTGCCCTGTTCAAGCTAGGCTCGTTCAATGACCACCCTGGCTCATGTTCGGCTTGGCTTAGCCTTCGAGCTGGACTGACATGATCGAGTTGGCTCGACCGAACTTTCTAGCCGAGTTCGAGCCTAGTTCAAGCCTGGAAAAAACAAAAATTTAAAAAGGTCCAACCCAAAAGCTCATCCTAAAACTGTTTAAAATCCGGGCCTAAAGGCAACCCGAAGCCCATTGACACCCCCCACTTGCTTTTATAGAGAGTTTCGCCTCTCATTTCTTTGCTCTCTTCCGATGTGGGACTAAACAACATACATTTCTAGCTAGTCAAGTCGAGTTTCAACCGAGTCAACTGAGTCGAACCGAGTCGAGCCAAATCAAGCTGCGATCAAGCCGAGTTTCGAGCCGAACCAAATCGATCTAGGCCCAGCTCGAGCTAGGCTCGAAACTCATTTCGAGCATGGAAAAAAGGCTCAGCTTGGTTCGGAGCTAGCATTCGAATCGAGCTATTCCGACCCGAGTCAAGCAAGCTAACCAAGCCAGCTTGACTCGTGTACAGCTCTACACGTGCGTGGTTTAATCTTAGCTAGCTTGGTTATACCACTCCTGTCCTTTGTAAGGTCCACTCATCAATTCTGTTCACCACATAAAATTCAAGTTGCCCACAAAATGGGAAACATGGTAAATAAGGCAAAAGCCTTTAGTTCACACGTTGTGGCCCACTATTTATTGTCCCTCTATCCTAGTGAGGGGTATCTAATGAATGGGTTGGATGGAAGATATGTTGTATTTTGTGTTTCAAAATAAAATTAAATTATCATTTGAAAAAAAAAAGGAAAAAAGCTCCCTCCAAAAATTTCATAAAGAAACAAAGTCTCTTGTTTTATAGTGTTTGTGGGTTTAGTCCCACATCGAATTGGCAAAAGGAAAATATTGAAGATATAAAAAGAGAATTTTGCATTAGGTTGAAACCCCTTTTAGGAGACACGTGAATTTGGTTGTGTGAGGGGCCATGCCTTTAGCCCCATACTATGCCATGAACCACACATGCACGTTGAGTCTTGGATGTGGTGCAGTGCTTGCTAAATACTAAACTTTTTGTTGCCTTTTGAAATTTTGGTTTTTTTTTTTTTTCAACAATTGGCTAGAACGGCCATAATTAATTGAATTTTCGAACATACTCAAAAACCCAACAGTCATCTCCTTTAAAACCCAACAACCATGTCTTTTGGCAGGAGTGCTTCCAAAACCTTTCATGGCGACCATTGACGTCTATAGAAGGACTTCTCTGGTTTGTAATTTAGAACACATTCAAAACTCTTATCTGTTTTATGAACTTGCAAGTGCGGCTTTTGATTTCGATTTGGTCTTCAAGTTAAACAAATGATGGTGGTTTGAATTTTCGTACATCGAGTGCACCGGTGTAACAAAACAATAATCGAGGATATCTTGAAGGTTGATTGTCTTGTGTTCCCGCTGCACTACAGATAACATGTAAAAGAGGGCAAATCAATTTCTAGCCGAGTGATTTCATCATGCCTCAATTCCAATAAATCTTTCTAATTCCTCCTACTCTAATTTTCATCTTTCCGTTTCACTTTTTTTTTATAGTTTATTATTTCAAAATTCTAAAATTACGGATTTAAAGATCCCCAATTCCAACAAGATAGGCACCATGGTGGCCTCAACACGAATCTATAATTTGGCAACCTATCCCACACACCATGGTGGCCCCACACACCTGATGAACTATGGTGAGCGTGCCAAAGAAAACAAATGTGAAGAGAAATAGGGCCTTCCATCTTCATGAGGTGCACCTAATGAAGAATTTGGATGGAAGCAATGCATCATGGTGGCCCCACTTACAAGCTTGCCTTGCCTCTCATCGAAGAAAACAAGTGTTTAAAAGAGAGTGAGAGAGAAGGGACACGTCTAAGTGCGGCCCTGGCTCACCAAAGCTGGTGCAGCCCTTACCATGGGGCCCACCTCGATTTATGTAATCTATATCCCAAAAATGAAGAAGATCTAAATCTCAGGGTTACGAAACAGCAGTGACTGAAAGCCCTTCCATTAAAGAGTTACTAAGGCCCACCGTAATGTTTATTTGCCATCCAACTTGTTGATAAGGTCACACAAACCTGGATTAAGGGAAAAAAATACAAATATCATTTTATCCAAAACGTTGGTCAATCACACAAACCTAGATTAAGGGGAAAAAACAAATATCATTTTATCCAAAACTCTGGTCAATCACCACTGTTTCATATGGTATGGTACACTTAAGAATTGGATCATCTTCATTTTCTAGCTCAGGAACTAAAATGATATGGCTAAACGGATGGAGGGCGTCGATATAGAATACATACATCAAGGTGGGCCGCACCTTCTTGGGTAAGGCCGGGCCCGCACCTAATCCGCTCCCTGGAGAGAAGGAGTTTGGTAGGCCGTAGGGTGTTATTGGAGTTTGCTGTTGGTTAACGTAACTGTGGAGAGTCGGATGACAGTTGTTTGTGTAAGCGTGTGGACGAAGTAAAGAAGAGACGATTGAGTAAAGAAAAAAAAGGAAAAAGATTCCTCGTGAGGAAGGAATAAAAGAGCAGGTGGAAAATATGAATTAAAAAAAAAGGTAATTTGTTTAGTTGGCAAAAATAAAAAATGGGAGAAATGCCATAAACGGATATTGTATTGAATTTTAAATTTATTTAATAATTTAAAATAAATACCTTTAATCTTTTTATTTTTGGAAATATTTTCCTGAAAAAATAAAATCAAAATTTGAAACTCTCCCGAGATATTTCAGTGCGGAGAAATCGCCTAGAAGGATGTTTATCACTATGGCACGTTAATGAACCGAGTATTGCTTGGATGCGCTCGCAACGGGGAGGGATAAAATAGTAAATAAGAAAGTAGAGAAAGGACCTGGATTTTGAGGTAGTCGGGCTTCTTGTGTTGGCCTTTGGACATATCGACATTGATTAGCTGGAATTCGACTTCTTTCTCGATCAGACTAGCTAGAACGCGGGAAACCGCTGTAGACAATGTTGGTCCGTACACCGTCACGCTCCCCATTTCTTTTTAGACAAAGAAATATCAGTCAAAAGCTCTGGAATGGATGATAAGGGAATGGCGCCGCTGCGCTTTATCTTGGCATTTAACACCGTCTCTAGAAAAAGTGAATATTCACATGCACCTGGCTGTATTTTAATACCTCGTACAGCCACTCCTTTCCTGCTGATGTGTTATTTGTTTAGAAGAGCCGGTCCGTGCATAAGACTGGAACACCAATGTGATGACCTTTTGTGAAATCAGGCTGGTTCACTTGTCTACACCCAACCGACATCCGGATCCGATGGTTAGAAAGCTAACATATGGCAACACCGCCATGTGTGGCAGAAGGAAAGTGTGGGAGACTAGGACTGAAAACTATGATCATCGAGCTATCACGTACATCTAGGTGGCAAAATATGAGAAGCCATAACTTACGTGTGTTCAATTGAATAGCCACTGGGCAAGAATATGGTCCGCCGCACATGATGGAACGCAAGTGACCAGCTTAGCTAACAATTAGCTGAAAATATGAAAAGAGTAGAAGTAGCTATGTTTGCTAATTAGCCGGTTAATTCAAAGAAGAACAAAAAAAATCTATGCGCCTATATGATTCTCCGACAACTGCCCTATTGATATGATTCTCCGACAACTGCCTTATGTGCAAATAATAAAGTAAATAACAAAAAACTATATGCCTATACTACACCACACCACACCACACCACACCACACCACACCACGAGCGCAAAAATAGCAAAACACTATGATGCAGAGAGGCTTAGTTGATGAGTACATGGCCAGGATCAACCAGAGGAAAGAGACTAGGAAGCATAGTAGGTATCGGGTGCTTGATCGCCCATAGTCAATCACCCGACCCTAGTTAGGAACAGGTTCAGACTTGACACAGGGGATGTGGTGAGGTCGATTATTGTCTTCCTCACAGGATAATTGCTTGAATCCACAAGGCTCCTTGGACTCCTCAACAATGATTCCTTGAATCCACAAGGAAAAATGTCGAATCCACGAGAGAAAATTGATAAAAACTAAAATTTTATTGAATAATAATAACAAAATTAACATTAAAAATAAATTTAATAACCTTATATATCGTAAACAAATCGCAATTCGTACTTACTAAAAATAGTAAGTTTCTCAAAATAGAAAGTTACTAAAAGTAGTAAAATCATAATTAAACACTACTACTAAGTAGGCTCAATCTAAAAATTATTACTTGAAAAAAATAGAAACTCCTAAATAAACAAAAATTCTAAAAAGAAGAAGCAAACAAAAATTCAGAATTATTAAAAATAGCAGGTTTACCTAAAATCTCATATTTCTACTGTAACCGCATGTTTTCTGGCGAAACTGATGAACACACCTCAAAACGAAATTTTAGTAAGAATCCATATGTTGTGCATCATGTAACTCTTCTCAGTTCAAAAGTTATGGCCAATTTACGGTTCACCTTCTTTTGATCCATCCATGTGAAAATTGACGATTTTTGTCGAACTTTCCTTGATCTTTTGTGGTCCATGTGAGATAGGAATGTGCTTGACCTATGCCCTTCATCAGAGGGTTCTTATCCTACATCAAGACTCTATGGACATTTTTTATCTAATTCAGTCGCCCGAACTGGCGCCTGACCACCATTGTTGGGCGTCTGACCGTTCAACATCGGGTGCC
The DNA here is from genome assembly GCA_003013855.2 of Liriodendron chinense. Taxonomy (NCBI): domain Eukaryota; kingdom Viridiplantae; phylum Streptophyta; class Magnoliopsida; order Magnoliales; family Magnoliaceae; genus Liriodendron; species Liriodendron chinense. The sequence continues at coordinate 301,979 of ML058402.1, forward strand.
CGAAACCTGTTGTAATTGTCTAATAAACTCTCTGGACAATTTTAGGCAGTTTCGGTCGCCCAGCTACCCCGCCTCAGGCGCTGAACTCGCGAGATCTAATTCTGGGAGTTTTCGAATTTTTTTACTTTGTTTCTGTTTTCGATTACAACTATTTCTAAGTTCGTTTTTAGGGTTTTATGGGTTATTTAGAGTATATAAACTCTTTTATTTTCATTGGCAGAGATTATTATTCATTATATTTTAATAAAACTTGAGTTTCTCTCATGCATTCGATTTCTTCCCTTGTGGATTCAAGGAAGTCCGGTAGAGGATTCCCAAAAGCTCTATAGACTCAGAGTAGGTATCTTGTGAGAGAGATGGTGATCGATCTCACCTTGTCTACGCTGCCCTAAGTTGGTATTAGAGCGAGGAACAACCTCAGGATGATTGCTTCAAGCGACGGCCACGACAAAAACTCCACTTACGTTGCTCATGAGTTTCAACTACTCGTAGAGAAGATCAAGGCTTTGCAACAGGTGAATCAATTGTCCATGCAAGGGCTACAAGCAACTCTCGACCTAATCGCAAGGTCGTTACCTCAACCCCAAGCCCAAGGTGACACTCCACCACCGACGATTGTTGTGTGAGAAAATTATAGGGCTAACATTGACGATTCGGATCTCAACGATGAGGATCTCAACGGTGTCATTGTACACTAGGCCGTTTGAGGAGATGAGCGTGCAGAACGTGCTGACAGAGACTTTCGAACCAAAGGTTATCTCCCTAGCTTTAATGACGTGATTGGTATTGAAAATTTCCTAGATTGATTGATGGAAGTGGAGAGATACTTCGATTACATGGGTGTTATTGAGCTCTGAAAATTGTGCATATTGTAACCCCAATTCATCACACATTATGTATAGTTTAAGTGTTAAAAGATCTATTTAATGTATGTATTTATGATTGTAGGAATGAGAGAGGAACACCATGAATTTAATGATAAAAGGACTCATTTGGACCACTTTAAAGATCAAGTAGAGAAGAGTCAAGGAAAGGAAGAAAGAGAGGAAGAAATCAAGTGAAGAAAATCTGAATCGAAACAAGAAAAAAATGCAGAAACAGACAGTTTTGATGGATCTCTGATAAGTCTCCGATTAATCAAACGGCATGTTCTGATAGGTGCCGATCAATCAGATCATCCATCAGACACACTTGAAAAACTGAATTTTTGAATAAGTCTTTGGACGGATTTCTGATCAATCGGAGGATGTCCGACAATCGATCAGGGATGTTCCGATCAATTAGATCATGTCCAATCAATCGAAAATGGTGATTAAAAATAGCAACTCTCTGAACACTTTTCCGATCAATCAACCACCGTCCGATCAATCGAAGCTCACATTTCGATCAATCGAAGATAAGTTCGATCAATCAGACTTGTGTACATAGCTACGTAAGTATTTCGCAATTTCCAGAAGATTTCAAGGCAATGGCATTTTTCGCTATAAAAGGGCACCTCTACATTCTTCCCAAGGCATCCTATAAGAGTTCTAAAGCTGCTAGAGGTTGAGAGGATCAAAGTGGAGAGTCTACAACTCTGGTTTTTAGGTTTTTTTTTTTTTATAGTTTTTCTATGATTTTAGTAGTTTATCCTTTGATTTTTAGTTAATCATGATAATGGTTGGCTAGAACCTCTCAGCTAAGGCTTAAGAGGTGAAGTTTGTAGTTAGTTTTAATGCTTAATTCGTTTATGCAAGTACCCTAACTTTAATTTTAGGATTTAAAGTTATAGTTTGAATAAAAGTTGAAATTTTTAGACAATTTTGAGAGCATGTGTACTCTGGACACATGTTGTTTATAAGTTTTTGAGAATTGTCATTATGGTTTGATGAGATTTGGATTGTAGTAACCCTGGAGCATGCCATCATCTCTTGGTATGGCTGTTACTTTGAAGGTTACAAGTTCATCTTCTCTGTGCTTCATTAGAACTAGAAGTTGTGATTTCCAAATTGAGTTTGGATTGTTTATGTTTGAATGCAATATCTTCCAATTAGATGAGAGATATGACTTTGATTCTAATTGTATTTGTGGTTGGATGAATGGTTTGGCATTGAGCTACTACAAGTGGATCCTTAGTGCTCTATTTTTCTATTTAATTCTCAAATTTTCCTTATTTAATTTATTGTTTCTGATTAGTTCTAAATCTTGAATTTTCCTAAATCTCTACTCCTTCAAGTCATTGGAATAGTTTGAATTGGTTTTACCTTAATCCCTGTGTATCGATCTCGGTCTCATGATCGGGTTATTACTCGAGCGAACAAGTTTTTGGCGCCGTTGTCGGGGATTAGTAGGTTAAACGATTCTAATTGTTCTAGTAGCTATAGAATAGTCTTAGTTAAGTAGGATTTTCGACTTTTCTAGAATTAAGTTCTGATTTTCTAGAACTAACATCATTTCTCTTGTTTATTTTATAGGAACTCCATTAACCTAATTTAAGCTTTTCGGTAACATCTTTCTAACTTAGACCTCTTTCTAGTTTAATTTTTCAGATTTTATAGTTTCAGATTTTGTTTTAAGATTAGTTTTAGTTTAGGTTGTGCTTTGTGTGGTTTATGTCCCATTCAGAACATGACCACATAAATCATCCCAAAACAAGGGCGGATTAGTTTAACCACTTTTTGTAAGAAAACAAGTAAGAAAATATCTGAAAATTTGTGAAAGTTCGGGAGGCATGACTGAAAATCAAACACCCGTAAAGAATCCCCCCCCCCTCCCCTATTACAACCAAAAACGTAAATTGAGAAGAAGTAGAAGAGAACGAGGTGCACAATACTCCTCCAATGCGAGCTTTGCATGATTATCTACAACCAGTTAGGGCCACTACACCCTCATGCATGGTTTTCCCCCATAATGTCGAAATGATTGATTTTAAGCTAGGGGTGATTTAGCTCCTACCTAAGTTCCATGGGCTAGATTCCGAGAGCCCATACTTACATATAAAGGAATTCGATGAGGTGGTAGCCACTTTGCAATATAAAAATGTGACTGAGGATGTCATGAAACTGAAGTTATTTCCTTTCTCTTTGAAAGAAAGAGCTAAAACTTGGCTTCACTCTCTAAGACCGAGGTCAATAAGGACATAGAATGACATGACCTGAGAGTTCTTGAAAAGTTCTTCCTGGCTCATAAAACAAATACCCTTCAACAAGTCATCATGAATTTTTCAGTTAAAGAGAGTGAAACTTTCTTCTAAAGTTTGGAGAGATGCAAAGACCTCCTACTTGCTTGTCCACACCATGGCTACGAGATTTAGCGAATCATAAGCTTCTTTTATGAAGGATTGAACTCGAATATGCGCCAATTCGTAGATATGATATGTAACGGCGAGTTCGTGAGCAAAGTACCTAAGGATGCATGGAGTTACTTGGACATGTTGGCCGAGAATGCCTAATCATGGGATACCTTAGACAAATCCAATGACCTCAGGCCTCCTCAACAAAAAGAGATGGGAGGGATCTACATCTTTAAAGAAGAAGAAAATGTCAATGCAAAGATAGCTAGCTTCACAAGGAAGATAGAGTTCATGGAACTTAGGAAGTGTGGATCCTCAAAGTCCACTGAAGCTATTGAGAATGCATTGTGCCGTTAATGTACACTCTACGCATGATTGTCCCACAATTCCCACGTTTCAAGAGGTGTTGCAAGAGCAATCAAATGTCATATACGAGTATCAAGGGCCTTTCAATGGACCCGTAGGTAACACGTATAACCCAATTGGAGGAACCATTCAAATTTCAGTTGGAGGAATGGTCCCACAACCAATCCTACCAACCCTCAAAGAGGGCCACCTATGCAAAACGTAGTCCTAAGTATGGTCGCACCTCAAATCTCTATGAAGGACACCTTAAAAGCGTTTATGCAAGGGAAAACGCAAATTAATCAAACAAATCAACAAATTTTCTAAGAGCTTAAAGTTTCAATTGACGAGATCAAGGGACGCTTGAATGCTAGGGAAGGGACCTTTCTGGCCTAATTGTTGAGCTTCTAATTTGTACATATTCTAACCCATTTCAACACTCATTATGCATGGCTTGCATGTTTAAAAGACTAAGCTAATGCATGTTTTGTGGTTATAGGAATGAGAGACAGACTTCACCGAATTGATGACTAAATAACACAAAAGCCTTTCAATTATGATTGAAGGTGGACCAAAGGAGGAAGAAGAAGCATGGGAAGAAGAGAGAGAAAAGGAGTGGAAATTCAGCTAAAGCCTAAGGGCGAGACCGGTCAGCTGAGAGCTTGACCGGTCAAGATCGGTCGGCCAGCCCTTGGCAGATTAACCAGAAGCTGCTTAACTCAGGGCCAGATGAGTCCGACCGGTCAAGACCGGTCGGCCACACTTGGACAACAAGCTTCTCTTAGAAGCTTCGATTTTTCATGCGCAATTACGTAAGTAGCTGTGTAATTCTTGAAGTTTCTGAATCAGTGGAGCTCCAAATCTATAAAAGGACACCTAGGGGTGAATCTAAAGACTTCATAGAAGGCTTGGGAACTTGTGGGAGGTGAAGATGATCGTCGTGGAGCATCTACAACTCTCCTAAATCTGATTTTTTATGTTTTTCTAGTTGCTTTTTATTATTTTTAGTTGTAGCATGATGATGCTCGGCTAGAACCTCTTAACTAAGGCTAAGAGGTGAAGCTTGTAGCTAGTTATCATGTAGAATTCATTTAATTCAAGTAATTTACTTAAAGTTTTGATTTTTAAGTTCTAATTTAAATAAAGTTGGTATTTTTGGATGTTTTATGAGAGTTCATGTGCTTCGGACATGAGTTCCTTGCAATTCTCTGAGATTGCCATGTTTGGATTGATTAGATTCGAATTGTAGTAACCCAGAGCATGCCATAGTCTCTTGGCATGGATGTTACTTCAAAGACTACGTGTTTGAATTCTATATGCTTCATTAGAACTAGAATCTTTTTTCTAACTTAAGTGGGATTGTTTGTGTTTGAATGCTTAATCTTCCAACTAGATGAGAGATACAACTTCGAATCTAGTTGTGTTTATGCTTAGATAAATGAATTCACATGGGACTACTACAAGTGGATCCTTGAGGCCTTAGTTCCATTAATTAACATATTTTTACAAAAGTTACTGTTTTTACTTAGTTTTTAAAATCAAACTTTAAAATTGCTGAATTTGAAGTTGCTAAAATGGTTTGAATTGGTTTACCCTAATTCCCTATCGATTGACCTCGGTCTTATCGAGTTATTACTACATCGCAAGCCTTGCACTTGAGGCAGGCGAACAAGTTTTTGGTGCTGCTGCCGAGGAATCTAGGTTAAACGGTTATAAATTATTTCAGTAGCCATAGAATAGAATTAATTAGGGTTTACTGCTTTTTTAGGACTATTTTTTCTGAATTATAGAACTAACAAAGTTTGTTTTATTTTGTAAGAAGTTCTTCTAGTTCAAGAAAATCGGGTACTATACTTCTAACTTACTCTTTTAATTCTCAGTTTTTAGCTTTACAAGAATTTTAATTTTATTTTCAGATTTTGTTTTTAGGATCTAGTATTTAGTTCAGATTTTTGTTTGTGTGGTTTATATCCCATTGGGAACTTGACCACACAAATCGTCTCCAAACCGAAGGAGGTTTAGTTGGACCACTCTCCGTCCATAGACGAGTTAGAAAATACATAGAACATTATGAAAGTTCGGGGAGTATGGATCAAACACCGTTAATGAATCGTCCCCCTCCTACTCCAATGACAAATGCGAATCAAGAGGGAGTAGGCGAGAATGAGGTGCACAATACTCCTCCAATGAGAGCTTTACGTTACTACTTACAACCGGCCTATACGACTACACCCTCTTATGTGGTTTTACCAACCACTGGGGGGAACATTGATATAAAGCCGGGGGTAATTCAGCTTTTACCTAAGTTTCATGGGCTAGATTTTGAACCTATATCTATACTTAAAAGAGTTTGATGAGGTTGTTGCTACTTTGCAATACAACAATGTGTTAGAGGATGTCATCAAAATTAGATTGTTTCCCTTCTCATTGAAAGAAAGAGCCAAATGTTGGCTCTACTCTCTTAGACCACATTCAATAGGGACATGGACTGAGATGACCCGAGAAGTCTTGAAAAAAGTTCTTCCCGGCTCATAAAACTAACACCCTTCGAAGTCTATCATGAACTTTTTGGGAAAAGAGCGTGAGTCGTTCTTTTAAAGTTGGGAAAGGTTTAAGGACCTCTTACTCACTTGCCCACATCATGGCTACGAAAGTTGGCGAATTATAAACTTTTTTTTATGATGGCTTGAATTCCAACATGCGCCAATTTATAGAGATGATGTGCATTGACGAGTTCATGAGCAAAAATCCAGATGAAGTATGGAGTTACTTAGACATGTTGGCCGAGAATACCCAATTATGGGATATCTCGAACAAGTCTAGTAACCTCAAGCCTCCTCAACAAAAAGAGAAAGGAGGGATTTATATTCTTAAGGTGGAAGATGATGTAAACGCAAGGATAACTGTTATAGCATAAAATCGGTGGTCAAAGATATTGAAGACTCAAAACCCGCGAGCGCCTTTTTAGCTTTAGTGTTCAACCCATGAGCCCTTATGATCGAAGCTCGCATATCATAAAAGTATGATATACACTCCCGAATATGCAAGCAGGCTTGGTCGCTGGTCATCGGATGAGGGCATCTTCATAATTCGTCTGCCTTTACTCCTTGGTTACAAAACAAAGGTTCCACATGCGAGCAGCTCGGCTCGTGGTCGTTAAAAGGGATCGCATTTCCGCATATGAGCAGCTCGGCTCGTGGTTGTCGAACGAGGTTATCCCCGAGCTCGAGCATCCTTCGCCTTTTTATTACCAGCAGCCCGTATAGGCCAGTTTTGGGCTTGTTTCTATTCATAGCTTTGAACATCTCCATCCAAAGATTATAGCTCCGAATATCTCCATCCAGAGACGTAATCGGTTAGACATCTAGAGTGGTTAGGTTATCCCCTTACCTAAGGATTAACAAGATAAGCACCTTATCCCCTGAAATCAGCAGTGATCTTAACATCTTGCGAATAGATTGGATCACCTGTATGTATATAAATAGATGGCCCCACAGATGATAAAGGTACACAACCTCTAAGCTCATTTCCTACCTCTTACTCTACTACCATATCTCATCTAACTTAAGCTTTAGAGGGCCTACGGCTGAACGCCGGCCACCCTTAGCTTTCTCCGTTGGCTTTCAGGTTTGGAGGGGAGCTTGCTCAAAGGAAGGTGAACGTCTGGAGGATCCTGTTATCCTGTTACTAAATTAGTCGTAAACAGATTGGCATCGTCTGTGGGAACGTTGTTAGAATTAGCCATTCTCATCGCTGATTGTTATCTCCCACTATGCCTCCCAAAAAGACGGTTCACCCCTCCACTTTAAGGCATACGTTACCTCCTCCTGACATCCCTGAACCAGCATCTAATCTTCCTCAGACTGCTTCAACGGGCATGCCCCTGGGAGAGTCCAATTTGTCGTCACAAAATCCATTTCACGATATATCCGGCAGTCAAGACGACGTTATGCATTTCGTCGGAAACACACTTCTTACTCTCAAAGCTGGGCTTCAAAACTTATTTAATCGGTTTGATCAGCACTTTCCTGAACCACAACAACCTCCAAAAGGGCCGCCATTGCGACCTGTACCAGTAGCTTCCAGACATTCTGCAGGTGAGCCACGACCCCAACCAAATCCTCCTTCAAATCGAATGTCACTCGGCAATCAAGTCCCGGTACCTCCTCCACAATCTATATACTCCAGTACCTCCCGACAACAACAATCTCAGAGGTTTGTAGTCAAAATTTCGAGCTACACCTTGCCATGGGAAGGAGACCTCAAGAGAATTGAGGATCGTTTCGCCGATATGGAGCAACGATATCGGTCTAACCTCCCACCTATTGCTCTTGCATCAATCCATCGATCTGAATCTCCCTTTACCCGCAAGGTTACAGAGGCCCCTTTGCCTAAGAAATACCGAACGCCTATCATCATCCCATATATGGGCACTGGCGATCCTCTCGAACATTTAGAGACTATAAGTCTCTTATGGAGCTAGAGTGATATGGTTCAGAAATTATGTGTAGGGCTTTCTCCTTAACTCTAAAGGATGCAGTGCGTACATGGTTTCGAGGCCTAAAACCTTGATTTATCGAATCCTTCTCCCAATTATCGGATGTCTTCCTCTCTCAGTTCATGGGAAGCATCCGCACCAAAAAGCCGACACCTCATTTAATGGATCTAAAGCAACAGCATGGGGGGACAATTAAAGAGTTCACAGTTCGGTTCACTGCAGAAGCCGTCCAAACTGAAGGTTATACTGAAGACAAAGGCCTCACCGCCCTTATAGTAGAAATTACAAGAGAAAAGTTTCGGTTCGCCCTGGACAAAAACCCTCCTAAAACCATGAAGGAATTCCAAGCTAAGGCTAAAAAATACATCAATGTGGAAGAAGTTGCTTTGGCACGTCACGGTATACAGGGTAAGAAGCGTAAGTCGGAGGAGATCTCTCCTCCTGATAAGAAATACCGGTGCGATCGACGGGACCGTTCCCCTAAGAAGCCCTACTCTGGTAAATATCATAATTATACACCTCTTACCAATCTCTTGAGAAAGTATTAATGGAGATCAAGCACAAACCTTATATGAAGTGGCCTTCAAGGATCAAGTCCAATCCTGAAAAAAGAGACAAGCGGAAGTTCTGCTATTTTCATAAAGATCATGGGCATAACACCCAAGATTGTATATCATTAAAAGATTACATTGAAGCTCTAATTCGGAAGGGTCATCTCTGGGATTATGTGGCGCGACAGGGTCGGTCACCTAAAAGATCGGAAGCCCCATCACAAAGGAAAAAGTCACCTCAACATCATCCTTCGCAAGAAGATGCTGAACCCACTGGTGAGATTCAGACCATTGCTGGAGGTCCAGCTTATGGAGGAGATTCTCAAGCATCAAGAAAAGCATATGCTCACAAGGCGTCTCAGAAGCCCCAACATATTTATTGGCTAGAAAAATCGTCCGATACATAAAATCCTAGCCATTATTCGATCTCTTTTTCTCTTAAAGATGCAGAAGGGATTCATTTCCCTCACGAGGACTTCATTGTGGTTGCGTTAAAGGTATCAAATTATTTAACTCATCGTATTATGTTAGATATAGGTAGCTCCGCTGATGTTCTTTACTTGGAAGTTTTCAATAAAATGGCACTCGCCAGAAGTCTACTCAAACCAGTCTCCACTCCCCTTGTCGGCTTCGAGGGCGAAGTTGTAACACCGGAAGGAAGCATTGACCTTCCAGTCACCTTCGGAGAAAGTCCAACCAAAACCACAGTCTTCGTTAATTTCCTCGTGGTGGATCGAAGATCAGCATATAATGCTATTTTGGGTCGACCTTCGCTCACCAAGATAAGAGCAGCTTTACACCCCTTGTACCCATGCATCAAATTTCCTACTCCAAACGGAGTCGGGGTTGTATGAGGAAATCAGAAGGAAGCTTGAGCATGCTACAAAATTGCCGTACAAGATCGAAAGAAAGCCCAAGTAGCCCCTATTATGACGATTACAGCAGACCCATCGAATCTCCCGATGGCTACAACGTTGGACCCAAGAGAGAACGCTCTTCAATCAGGTACCCCTGGGGAAGAGAGTCGAAATCCACTTATCCAAAGATAATTCGTCCAAGAAGGTTTACATTGGATCTTCTTTGAGCAATGTCTTTCGTGAAAATTTGATTCATTTTCTCATCGAATATCAAGATATATTTGCTTGGTATCATAGTTACATGCCAGGTATCGACCCCAACGTCATAGTCCATTGCCTGAATGTTGATCCGAAGCATAAACCTGTTCATCAGCGTCGACGAGCGTTCACCGCAGAAAGGTAAATGGTGATTAAAACTGAGGTCAAAAAGTTGTTGACCATCAATTTCATTGAGGAAGTTGATTACCCAGAATGGGTCAGGAACATGGTCCTTGTTCAAAAAACTAATGGTGAGTGGAGAATGTGCGTGGACTACTCTGATCTGAACAAAGCAAGTCCAAAGGATAGTTTCCCGACTCCCCGTATCAACCAATTGGTTGATTCAACAGCGGGGCATGCCCTGCTCAGTTTTATGGACGCCTACTCTGGTTATAACCAAATCATGATGCATCCGCCCGATAGTCAACACACTGCCTTTGTCACTGACCGCGGCCTGTATTGCTACAAGTAATGCCTTTTGGTCTCAAGAATGCAGGAGCCACCTATCAACGTTTGGTCAATAAAATGTTCGCTACGCAAATCGGTAAGAATATGGAAGTTTATGTCAAAGACATGCTTGTGAAAAGCGTCGCAGCCAACAACCATCTCGCAGATCTCCGAGAAGCCTTCGACTTGATGAGGAAGTATCGAATGAAGTTAAATCCAGAAAAATGTGCTTTCGGTGTCTCCGTCAGGAAATTTCTTGAGTTCATGGTTGGCCAACGAGGAATCGAGGCGAATCCCAAGAAAATAAAAGCCTTGATCAAAATGAAGTCTCCGTCCACTCTCAAAGATGTCCAACGATTGGCTGGTTGCATTGCATCATTGAACAGGTTTATTTCGCGTGCCTCTGATAAGTGCATTCCTTTCTTTAAGCTTCTTCGAGCTACCGCAAAAACCGACTGGGTGTGAACTCAACAATGCGAAGAAGTATTTCAACAACTGAAGCAATATATGAGCACGCCCCCTATCTTATCAAAACCTGTTTTACACGAGCATCTCCTTTTTTATTTATCTGTGTCTTCTATGGCCGTTAGTGCCGTATTAATAAGAGAAGATTCCAGGGTACAAAGGCCCGTTTATTATATTAGTCGAGCGATGGTGGATGCCGAAACTCGATATTCTGATATGGAGAAATTAGCTCTCACCTTAGTGACTGCTGCTCGCAAACTGCAACCATATTTCCAAGCCCACTCTATATTGGTACCTACAAATTATCCATTAAGACAAGTCCTTCAAAAACCTGAGGTTTCAGGGCGATTGATGTTGAGCTCTTAATTGTGCATATTCTAACCCCAATTCATCACTCATTATGCAAGGTTTTCATGATTTAAAGACTAATCTAATGCATCATTTCATGATTGTAAGAATGAGAGGGACTCTACCTAATTGAAGACTAAAAAGACCTCTTTAAGAGCCTTGGATGAAGACCCAAGGTAGGCCAAAGAAAGCAGGAAGGAGAGAGAGAAGAAAAGAAGAAGAAAAGGATGAAGAACAGGGCCAAGACCGGTCGTGACCGGTCGGCCAGGAGGGCCACGACCGGTCTAGACCGGTTGGCCAACGGGTCGGTGACCCTGCTGAACTCTTTAGACACACAAACAATATGGTCCGATCGGTCTTGACCGGTCGGCCAACAAGCCCTGTGCACATTGAACATGTTGATAAGCCAGTCCGACCAGTGGTGACCGGTCGGCTCTGCGTAAAACAGAAAATTTCTAAATTGGGCTCCGGATTTCTCTGCGCACTGCGTAACCTTACGCAAATTTTGGAAGATTCTAACGTTGCAGAGCTTCCCCACTATAAAAGAACACCTAGGGGCTCTTCCTAGGGCATCTAAGAATGGATTAAGCATGGTGGGAGACGGCGGAAGTGGATTTCGGAGTTCCACAACTCCTCCTAGTTTGTTTGCTGTTTTTATGTTTCCTTAGTTTGTTTTATGTTTTCTTGGATCATGAACGGCTAAACCTCTTAGCTAGGGCTAAGAGGTGAAGCTTGTAGTGAATCTAAGATGTTTCAATTCGTTTGAGTTGGTTTTAAGTTGGATTTCATGTTTATGAACAATGGTTTGAAGTTTAATTCAAGTTCTAAGTAGTTTTTCTTAGTCTTATGATGACTCATGGATGTTTGGAAGAATTGCTTGAGTTCTTAATTGTTGTGTACTAGTCTAGACCTGTATGATCTGAGGAATCAGAATATGCTCTAGATCTGTGATTGTCATGTGGGAACTTCTTACCAAAAGTTCTATTTTCTAGAAATTCTGTAGTATGTGGGACTGTGTATGTGATTTGAATCAAGTTCAAATCATGATCTAGTTTTGTCTTGTGACAGGATTTAATGATGGTTATGATTGTGAACTTAGTCTATTGGAATTGGGACTGACCTATGCAATTCAGTATGCTCATCCTAGCTTACAGTGAGTGAATCATATACATTGATCTTACATATGACAGATTGTTTGGTTTAACTGCTCTATCATTCGACTAAATAGATCTTATTTTCGATTCTAGTTGAGAAAGTGAGAAACCACAGCGAATTGAGCATCAAGGATTGCTACAAGTGGATCCTTGAACCCCTAGTGCCTTTTTATTAATTGTTATCTTCAATTTAGTTCAAAAGTCCTATTTACATCAATCTTCTCAAAATCTGGTTGTTAGCTTTTCAATAGAAACTATTGGAAGTATTTGTGAATTCCTACATAAGTCCCTGTGGATCAACCTCGGTCTTACCGAGATTATTACTACATCGCAACCCTACACTTGGGGAGGCGAACAATTGACTAAATGGGTAATTGAGATCAGTGAGCACGATATTTCGTTCTGTCCAAGAACCGGCATTAAGGGTCAAGCCGTGGCTGATTTCATTGCTGAATTCACGTATTCTTCCTCCAGCAATGACCCTACGACCAAACCTACTAGTCGCTCTTTGTGGATGGGTCTTCACGCGCCACGGGTAGTCGAGCCGGCTTAATTTAATTACTCCTGACGGGTCGCATTTTTAATATGTTTTACGATTTGACACTCATGTCTCTAACAATGAAGCTGAATATAAGCCTTTGATCGTCGGCCTCGAACTAGCGAATGTGCTCGCGATACAGAGTTTACTTATTCATAATGACTCTCAACTCATAGTCAATCAAGTGCTCGGCGAATTCGAGGTGAAAGAAGATCGAATGGCTTTATACAAATCCCGAGTACTTATCCTGCTCGCAAAGTTAAACAAATATGAAATAATTCACATCCCTCGCGAGAAGAACAAGCTTGCAGATTCCCTGGCAAAGCTAGCCTCTACACCAGAGTCTGATTTAGCACGATTTGTTTCTTTCGAGCATCTTCATGCTCCGAGTATTAGTCAAACGACCCCAGAGCAAGTAGTCACAGTGCATTCCTCCCCATGCTGGATGGATCCCATCGTCCTTTACCTCAAAGACGAACAACTTCCAGATGATAAAAAATCTGCACGACAAATTCGTTACCGTGCTGCCAGGTATACCTTACAAAATGGAATTTTACTATGTAAAAGCTTTACTTTACTATACTTAAGGTGTCTTCATCCAAAAAAGGCACATCGCGTTCTTGATGAAATACACCAGGGGGCATGCGGTAACCATCCTAAGGGACAGTCCTTAGCATATAAATCAATGAGGCAAGGGTACTACTGGCCCACCATGAAGGCGGACGCAATCGAATTTTCTAAAAAATGTGACAAATGCCAACGATATTCTCTAATACCCCATGTACCATATGAGCAGATGACGCCGATGGACGGCCCTTGGCCCTTCGTCCAATGGGGAGTCGATATCATCGGACCATTGCCCACCGGGAAAGGTCAGAACAAGTTTGCAATTGTAGCAGTTGATTATTTTACCAAATGGGTCGAGGCACGATCACCGAAAAATAGACTACTAGGTTCATGTGGAGAAACATCATATGCCGTTATGGGCTTCCCCACACTATAATCACCGACAACAGAAAGCAGTTCGATAACGCCGCGTTCTCGGAGTTTTACAAAAAATGGAAGATACGAAGTATTCGTACCTCCCTGTATCATCCTCAGGCTAATGGATAAGTTGAAGCTGTCACGCCCAAATTCGGTTCTCGACGTCCATTCGCTGTAACACGAATTCAGAGGTGGCAGCCTCCGTAGTACCCCGATCTCGGATCCTAACCTCACACGCCAGGTTCCGATCCTGGGATACCACAAGGAGGATTTTAGGGTCTGAATTTTTTTTGAAACATGAGCATCACCATATAAGTACCATCAAAGACAAACATAATATTTTCACTAAGTCATTTCGTTTACATACAGTACTGAAGGGTAAATACACAATGCGTAAATATAAAAATTGTGCACAATCCGGACACCTCCTGCTACTGCACTCCCAACTCCAACTCAACGTTGCTGATACACTCTGGTATAACCTGCAGCGTAACAAACGCGCATAAGCTTCGAACGAAGCTTTGTGAGTGCGTGTGTGCGTGCGCAATGCATATGACAAGCATGATAAATATCAGAGTAAGCAGTAAAGCATGATGAGAAATCTAAACCAAAACTTAGTCTAATTAGGCTACACGATCATGTGATATGAATAACTAGCCTACCACGGCTATGCAAGCATGCAATACAGATAACTAGCCTGTCATGGCTATACAAGCATGTAATACAGGTAACCAGCCTACCAAGGCTATATACTCATACTATGCAATGGCCTACAGGGCCTAATGTCACATGCAATGATCCAATGCATGTATGCAAATCACCACCTCTCAGTACAGTGGTCCGGATACGAACAGTCATATCGCGATCGCCCAAGCAATGCAGGACTCGGAACTGGTAGCTCGCCCAGTGTGGTAGCTCGCCCAGGCTTACAGCCCCGCCCACATCACACCCACCCACGTCAGGACCGTCCCACACCATACAGAACATCAGTCACATCACTGATACCAATACCATCTCTGAAATGGAACATCACCGGGGTCTCATAGACCTCACTAGTCACCAGTAGAATGCCAAAGCCTATCTGGTGTAATAACGACCTACTCACAGCTGGTCAAACTCAACCCACTTTGCCAACACTCTTCCGGCAGGTTAGGTCAGACCTCCTTCCAAACTGACCACGTGTAGTGGAAAACACAGCCATTTGATATTCGGCATACTGGTGTATGATTAAACCACCCGGTCCTTAAATGGAGCACCCACCTTGGTACCAACGGGATCAGGGACTTTCACCCAGGGACATCTTTGGCATCCAGTTTAAAGATCACATATTTCTGGTGTTCTGCAAACCACGATGGAGCTGTGATTGCAACGTAGTAACCATGCTATATGCGGCACAAGTAGACGGTGCGAAATGAAATCATGTATACAAACGTGGGACGACATGCCCGTGCAAGTCTCCAAAGAGCACCATAAAACTATAGGGTCTCAAATACAATGTCACCGTCGACTGGTAATGAACTACATGACAATCACGGCCGCTATGGCCGGTTGATACAAGACAATCAGATGAGCCAAGCATTCATGATGCATGAGGCAAGCATACAGTATGAGTGCCAATAAGTAGTCAATCTACCACGATGGCAATAAAGCAATCTAGTCCAACCTATTTGAGATATGATTAAGATGAGGGGACACATATGAATGATCGAGTCGTAGTGCGGGATGTCGCTAGCCAGGGAATCTCGCACCAAGGGCTACAAGGTATGCTAAGTTATTCCTACCATACAGTGTAAGTCAGGATGATAGACTCATGTCCTCGAATAGTCCCATACCTATTGGAGAGGTTTGCGATAGAGAGCACGTGAATTACATTTGCACGATTGCATCTCGAATGCTTTATAAATGTGTTTATGCCCTAGTGGTCCCCAATTAACAATGGTGATTCGTGATGCATACTCATTACACATGCATGGTGGTCATCGAAGCATATAGTATAAAGATCACATATGAGTATTCCAAACAACACTACGTGTGGCAACAGACATACTAAAAACATCATAAAAAGATAATTTACTTATAACACAAACAAACACAAAGAGATAGGACCCTAAATGGATGGTATACAACAACACAGATGGTCCAACAATTGAACGGTGTGGATTAACCTTCAACATTCAGATAACCCAAATGGAAAGAAAATGATTGAATACACTACCGACACATCAAAGGTAGAACCTACTTGAGCGGCAAGAGTAGAATACCCAAAATCATGCCGAGACCCATAGTCCTGTAGTACAGTTGAGATAAACACAATAATGGTCCGTAAAAGGAATGTCATAGAATGGGTTGCAAGATAGACAGGTCATGACAAAGAATCATAAATGGTAGGGTAATCTGAGATAGATGGTCAATACGATGAGGTCCAAAAAGGGACGACAGGTCTAACCTCATACTGCAAGATAGGTTCCATATAATGGATGGCCTAGATGACATACGAACGTCGAGGATGAGCCCCACACTCGCCCTAAAGGTAAACGGACGGTGTAGATGGGATATACACGATATGGTGGTCTTTAATAGTTGGGTACAAGGGTAGGAGGGGTGAGTCATATGAGTATACAACAACCTGAGTTACTAGGATCATTCAACGTGGTGAGTCAATAAGGCAGGTTGACAAGGCGGGTCAACATGGGGAGTTAACAAAGTGAATTGACAAGACAGCTCAACAGGGTGAGTTTAAGAAGGCAGCCATATGACTTGGATTGAGTGAACTTTAGGGATTACCTTTCAATAAGGGTTTACACAACTAATCATCAAGGTGGATCCACGGGATGGATAACGCGGTCACTCGGACATGCACACTAAGGTGGTCCCAAGGCTATCCTGGACGTAACATGCTAGGGTCCATTCATTTGGATGGTTTGGATCAAGCACAAAATTAAGGCGGTCCTAATGGATGGCCAACATGCATATCGCACCATGGTGTCCAATGGCTGACGTGGATAAAACACATGCATAACAAGATGGACCCGTGGTTGGGGATAACCGCACAAAGGAGTGGGGAAGCCACATACATCAATGGGCCCCAACAGTTTGGGATCAACCTGATATTTGTGCTTTCCCACTAATCAAGTAAGATGGCAACCAAACACCATGGTGGGGCCCGCACACCACACGTGTGAAACCCCACCATGGCTGGGTGACTTAAGAACAGGAAGAATGGCAAATAAACATAAAAGATGTGTCTTGTAAAGTTTCCAATGGTAGGCATTCAACCACCCTTATTTTTTACGTGTGGCCCGCCCAAAACTGGGCCCACACCCCTGCCAAGAAGAACGACAAGGTATACCCAACATTCATCAAGGTGGGATCCAAAGTTGGGCCCCATCACCTTTGGTTAGATGGATAAATAAACATTACAATGGCCCCAAGGAAGGTTTCAAAGGTGGGCATCAATGACCACTGTTTCCTACAATGTGGTCCACCTGAGGTTTGTATTTACCTCATTATGAGGGCCCACGGCCCTAAAATAATATGGAAAAATAGATGGTCGGCATAGATAAAACAGATGCATCGTGGTGGGACCCACAGAGTAGGCCACCTGCTGGGCAGCGTGCCAAAGCACGCTGCTTGGAGCGTGGCACCCAGATGGGCCCCAAGAGTTTTGAATCAAACTGATATTTTGTTTTCTCCTTCATCCATATCCATGTGATCTTATGAACAGGTTGAATGACAAATAAACATCACTGTAGGGCTGGGAAGGTTTCAATGGTGGAGATCATTATTCCCACTGTTTCCCGTGGCATGGTCCACTTGACATTTGGATATGCTTAAATTTTGGGTTCAGCCACTAAAATGAGCTGGAAAAACATATGGATGGAATAGATAAGGCACATACATTCTAGGTGGGCCCAACGAGTGGGGCCCATTGCCAACGCCCAAAGAGGGCTGCGCTGCTGGGCAGCAGCGTCCCCTGGACGCTGTTTGTCCAACGGCCACGTCCTTTTTTTTTGTTATGTTCTCATCAATTGGGGCCTACAGAGGTTTTTGATCAAGCTGAAATTGTTGTTTTCCCTTCCTGCACACATTTGTGAGCTTATGACCAGGTTGGATCTCAAATAAACATCATGGTGGGCCGTAGGAAGGTCTCAACGATCTGTCACTGTCCCCACTGTTTTCTCTCAAGTGGGGTCCACTAGAGATTTGGATCTGTCTCATTCTTCAGACCATGCCCTAAAACGATCTACTCAAATGGATGGACGGTGTGAATATAGCACCCGCATCATGGTGGGACCCATACAGTGGGCCACCAGCTGGGCAGCGAGCCCAACGTCCGTGGACGTTGGTACTCCCAGCGTCAGCGACGCCTCTCCTTCTTCCTTTCTTTCTTTCTCTTTGTTGTGTGGTTTTGATCGAGTGGGGCCCACATAAGGGTGATCTACTCCGTTCATCAGGTTCCTCGGCTCATGGGGGACCTAATGAGCCCAATATTGGGTATGTAATTCGGTCTAGAAACATTAAGGTGGGCCAAAGATGGTCCAACACTAGGCACCATCCTCTTCACTGTTTCCTGTGGTGCGGTCCGCTTAAGATTTAGATCGGCTTCATATTTGGGCCCTGGCCCTAAAATGACTTGGGAAAACAGATGGACGGTGTGGATACAACATAAACATCAAGGTGGGTCCACGAATGGGGACCCCATTCACACGTCCAGGTGACGCTGGACTGTTCCAGCGTCTCTGACGCTATGAACGTCCAGCGTCTGACATTCCCCTTTTTCTTTCTTGCTTATTTCAAGTGGGGCCCACATAGGTATAATCCAATCCGTTCATCAGGTTCCCCAACTCATGGGGAAATCATAGAGTCCAATATTGGACAGGTAAAAATGCTCACAAACATCACGGTGGGCCCAAAGAGTTTCAACAGTGGACATCCTTATCTCCACTGTTTTCTATGGTATGGTCCACCCGAGATCTGGATCTACTTCATTTTTGGTACCCACCCTTAAAATGGGCTGGAGAAACAGACGGACGGCGTGGATCAAATACATGCATCAAGGTGGGTCCCACGAGTGGGGACCCCACGGTCAACGCCCAAAGGGGCTAGGCGCTGCTGGGCAGCAGCGTCCTCTGGACGCTGTCTGTCCAGCGGCCATCCTCTTCTTCCCTTTTCTTATTATTATTATTATTATTATTATTATTATTATTATTATAGTTAAGTGGGGGCCATTCATGGATGATCCAACTCATCCATCTTATTGCCCATCACAAGGTGGGCCCAAGGAAATAAAATGAAAGGTAAACGAGAAAAAGGGGGGAAGTTTGCACTCACAATGACGGTTAGATGGTTGGATTGCCGATCGGACGGTCCGGATGATGATCGGGGTCCTCCAAGCTTGATCTCCTCCTTCAATATCTCTCTTTCTCTCTTGATCTCCCTCTAAATCTCTCTACTTCTCTCTCTTCTCTCTCTCTCTCTCCTTTCTCTCTTTCTCTTTCTCTCTCCTTTCTCTCTCTCTCCTTCCTCCTTAGAAATCCTATGAACGAGTGGTGCTTGGGGTTTTTCTAGAGGAGAATGGCTAGCATGGGAGGGGGTACATGAGGTAATGATGATGATGATGGGAGAGGGCATGCGAGGTATGGGTTGCATGATTAAAGTTGATTTTGAAGGTGAGAGAGTGATGGGGTGGGTATGGTGATTGATTTGACATATTCTTAGGATTTGTGCAAGTGGGGCCCACGTCACACGCTCTTTGCGCGGCCCACCTTAGATTGCGCAAAAGTACGTATCTTTCACACCAGGTATCGCAATAGGGCGTGCCGCGCGGCGTTGGAATCGCAGCGCCTACGCAGTCGCCGGGGTATAGGTCTTGGGTCGTTGTGGTACTAAATTAGGGTCACGATTAAGGCTCTCTAATCTGGTCCATCCAGGACGTACCATTACCGGAAACTAAACGTACGGCGGGCAATTCAGGGTACGGGTCTTACAGAAGCAGTCAATAAGATCATCACACACCATCTGAAGACTAAGCTCGATGAATGTAAAGGCATGTGGCCAGAGCTCCTACCTGAAGTCTTATGGGCCTATAGAACTACAACTCGCACAGCAACTGGAGAAACTCCTTTCTCTTTGGCATTCGGCACCGACGCAGCTGTCCCCATCGAAGTCCAAGTACCCTCATATCGAATCGAGCAATATGCTCTACGAGTAATCAAGAAGGTCTGAAGCTTCATCTCGACCTCTTGGAAGAAAGAAGGGACGCATTCCAACTCCGAGCAGCAGCTTACCAACAACGTATAGCCCACTATCGTAACGCCAAAGTCTGACCCAGAGCTTTTCAACTCGGTGATTTGGTCCTTAGAAAAAACCTCGGAACGCTTGCTCATTCATTGAATCCGAATTGGGAAGGCCCTTACCGAGTTATCAAAATTGTGCGACCAGGTACATATTATCTCGAAGATATGCAAGGAAGACCCCTACGTCGCCCTTGGCATGTAGAGCATCTACTGCGATATTTTCCTTAACCCGATGTAAATCTAAACAATATTCAAATAAAGATGGATTTTCTTTTGGTCGCTACTTTATTAGTTGGACCCGAATAGTCCCGAAGGGAATATGCGCATTCCCTTGGCCAAATCCTCTACTTTCGGCAGAGTCAAAGCCTCAATCGATAGATCAATCTATCTCTACTAGACATGGCACCAAGACCCCCGGATTGAGCCTAACTCATTCTTTCATGAGTTAAGTACTCAGGCATTTAACATACGACCAACAGAAAAAAAAAGAGAGAGAAGGAGAAACAACATACGAGCCATAGTATCAAAAAGATTTCATACATTCCATTGAGTAAAATATTCAAATCGTTTACAAAAGGAGAACGAAATTTTTTTACATAAGATAGAAAGAGAGAAGAAAGGAGATGATCATTCTTGCGCATTACTTAAAGGAGGTGCGTTACTCTCAACCTCAGGGCCCGTTTTCGAGACCCCTCCAGCTTGTGTAACCTCAGTGACCTCGTTCTCAGCGGCTGCCCTCTCCTCTGCAATGATGATAGCGGCGACCTTCTCGAACTCTCCCATATCAAATGATGAAGACATTCGCTACACCACTCGTAGTACGAAGTCGTGACCAGCATCGTACGATTCATATCGTTCGTCGTCGTACAGCTATGAAGTACGGAACTCCATGATAGCGCAGGGCCCCTCTTCGGACAACATCTTAACGAAGGCCACTCTCTCCTCTTCCCAATGAATAGAGTCGTCTTTGAGCTACGCAAGGGTGGATCGTTCTTTCTCCAGACTGTCACTGACTTCTTTTAGTCACGACCTGCTCTCAGCGAGCTGCTCCTCCAGAGAGATTTTATCTTGGCAAAAGATCTCTCTCTCTCTCTTCTCTATCTTCTCCTTCATCTCCGCGAGCTTGGCGAAGTTTATGTCCAAGGCCTGATACCTGTCGGTCAGGACTTGGACCTTTTCAATGAGGATTTTCCTCTCCTCAGTCATCTTCGTGATTAAGGTCTCGCGAGATTTAATGACCTGGTCCCTCCCGTGGACCGCCTTCTCTAGGGCAACCCTCTTCCCCTCAGCCTCATCTATAATACGGCGGGCAGCGAGGATGTTACGCCTCGTCCGTATGATGAGATCTAGTCCTTGTTCAAGGAGAAGAAGGATTATCAAGTGTTCACTTGAAAACCAACAAAGAAAGCAAGAAACAAGTTAAAATCGGAGTATTTTTACCTGGACCATCCTCGCTCCTGCGTCCAAAGAGAGGTCTTCGGGACTTGGTTCGGGGAGAGTGCCGAAGGTCTGGAGGGAGATGTTGTCAAAGAGGAATTTGCAGATTGGATGCAGATGGCTTGGAACGGTAAACGTCCCAACTCCGGAAGGTTGGGCTACGACTAGCCCAACAGGGCTCTCATCTTGAGCAACAGGTTGCTCGCGAGCAAGAATCAACTCGCGAGTACCTTTAGGCTCGCGAGGTTCTTCATTCAGGGGGCAACTTGACCCCGCCCCATCATTCCTTGGGGAATTATTAACAATATCGATGACCAGTGGTTCGGGAGGAACCACCGGAGCAGCTGCCGCAGTGTTAGGGAGAGGCTCATGCGTCTGTGGGTTTTGGGCAGGCTCACCCGACCGATTAGACGGGTGAGATGGACCGGCAGACATCTTCTTTTGTCTCTTCGAGCCGTGCCCTTTAAGTGAGGAAGCAATCCCCTCTTCTCTCCCACATTCGCCATGGCAACCTCCTCTCGGGATATCAACCCAGCAGCAGCAAGTCGAGAGGGTGATAGACAGGTCTCAATATCCCTGCCACAAGCTGATAACTTGTAAACTTTTACAATCTTCTCGTTGATTCCTCCCTTCAAACTCGATTTCCCCCAGGTCAGAATACCTGTGAATATGAACAGAGATCAGATAAACGAAAGTTCAAAATCTGTTCATAAATCAGGGCAGAGTGAGCTTTCACCCACCTTCGCCGAAGAAGTGGCTCACAGTATAGCCTTCGGGGTGGATCCTATTTCAGATTCCCAGTTCCCGGAGGTAAAGAACCAACGTTTCCTCCATCCGGGATAATTCGAAGTGGGTTTCCCCAAGACGTAATTATCCCAGTGCCAGTAACATAAGTAATACCAGCCTTCGCTGGAGGAGCTTTCTTGAGCTAAAATATTCTAAAGAACTCCTCAGCGGTCAAATCCCCATTGCCGGCTTGCTTCCAGAGAACGAATGCACTAAGAACTACCCTCCAACCATTGACAATAAGTTGTCCAGGGGCAATTTTATAGGTGCGGAGTACGTCACGAATAAAAGGGTGAAGGGGAAGACGCACTCCGAGGATGAAGAGGTAATCGTATAGGGCTACGCAACCGGGGGGAGGTGAATCCGGAGTCTCTCCCTCTCCAGACACCGAAAAATGACGGAGTCAGAAACCCGATATTTTTCCCGTAACTCATTTAGCCGCTCCTCCATCATTATTGAGGGATACCCGGACACAGAGTACCTCCCCGTCGGAACTCTCGCATTATTGGAGGAAGAAGAGTCCGGAGTTGCATCCCCTAGAGGGATGGTTTCCTCATCAGAATCTCTCACCATCGTTTCTTAAGATAGGACAGGAAGAGTATGAAGGAAATGAAGAACGGAGTTACACTAGAGAAAAATTGGGGGAACCAAGTTACACCAGAGGAAGATTGGGACACCAGAGGGAAAAAAGGAATCTGGAGGAAGGAAGAAGAATTTTCGAAGTCCTCTGATGAAATTTTGAAATCTTCGCAGGCTCCATATATTTATAAGCAATCATTCCTCAAGATTTGGTGACACGCGGTGACCATTCGTTTGGTGCAACAGTTGAACGGGCATGATCATTAATTCTGGAAATACGTGGCAGGCGTCTCTTCATTTCCTCTCTACCGAAAAGCTATGGAAAGCTGGCGCTCATTAATGACAGTCCAATCATATACGGCTTCCCCTCCAAGAAATGCATTAGGCGGTTATGCATGCTGATGAACAAGTCCTTCCCTTAGACTTTCCGACGGCAAGGACTTGGGGGGCATCTGTTATAGCATAAAATCGGTGGTTAAAGATATCGAAGACTCAAGACCCACGAGCGCCTTTTTGGCTTTAGTGTTCAACCCGCGAGCCCTTATGGTCGAAGCTCGCATATCGTAAAAGTACAGTATACACTCCTGAATATGCGAGCAAGCTTGGTCGTTGGTCATCGGATGAGGGCATCTTCATAATTCGTCTGCCTTTACTCCTTGGTTACAAAACAAAGGTTCTGCATGCGAGCAGCTCGACTCGTGGTTGTCGAACAAGGTTATCCCCGAGCCCGAGCATCCTCCGCCTTTTTAGTACCAGCAGCCCGTATAGGCCGGTTTTGGGCTTGTTTCTATTCATAGCTTTAAACATCTTGATCTAGAGATTATAGCTCCGAATATCTCCATCCAAAGACGTAATCGGTTAGACATCTAGAGTGGTTAGGTTATCCCCTTACCTAAGGATTAACAAGATAAGCATTTTATCCCCTGAAATCAGCAATGATCTTAACAGCTTGCGTAATAGATTAGATCAACGGTCTTTCAATGGACTGGTAGGTAACACGTACAACTCTACTTGGAAGAACTATCCAAATTTCAGTTGGAGGAATGGTCCCACGACCAATCCTACCAACTCTCAAGGAGGGCCACTCATACAAAACATGGCCCCACCTCAATTCAAAATGGAGGACACTTTAAAGGCATTTATGCAAGAGCAAACGCAAATTATCAATCAAATCAGCAAATGTTCCAAGAGCTTAAAGTGTTAGGTTGATGAGATTAAGGGACGCTTGAATGCTAGCGAATGGACCTTTCCTGCCCCAACCTCAGCCCAATCCTAAACAAGCACATAAAATAAGCACCCTTAATCCCCCTAACTAACATGTGGAGCAAGCGAAATCCTTCACCACTCTTAGAAGTCATAAATAAGTAGACAAATCTGTTCCGGTAAAGGCCAACAAACCTAATGATCCGATAATTTCTGAGAATGAGGATGGACCTAGCTTAGCCCCACAAGAAACGGAACACGTTCACAAGCTTATAACACCATTCCCTTTAAGAATGGTTGCCCCAAAATCCCTTCCAAACTCTCATGATATTTTAGAGATTTTCAGACAAGTCAAGATCAACATTCCATTGCTTGATGCCATTAAACAAAACCCCTCTTATGCTAAGTCTCTAAAGGACTTACGCACAACCAAATTCAAATACAATGTGCAACAAAAGGCCTTTTTAAATGAGCAAGTGAGTGACATTCTTACCCAAAAGACCCCTACAAAATATAAGGATCCCGGTAGTCCCATAATCTTATGTATCATTGGTGACTACCGGATTGAGCGTGCATTCCTAGATTTAGGGGCAAGCGTAAATTTGATCCCATACTTGGTATATGAGCAATTGGGTCTTGGTGAATTAAAACCCACCAAAACCACATTACAACTTGCTGATAGACCCATCTGTGTACCGAGAGGGATGGTTGAGGATGTATTGGTCCAAGTTGACAAATTCTACTACCCGGTGGATTTCATCGTCTTCGACACGCAACCGATTATGGATACTAGCACTCAAATACCGATGATTTTAGGCCGCCCATTCTTGGCTACATCAAACTTAATTATAAATTGCCGGAATGGGGTGATGAAATTGTCATTTGGGAAAATGACATTAAAAGTAAACGTGTTCCACATGTGCAAAAAGCAAAGGAATGAGGAGGATAAGCTCTTCAAGGTAAACATGCTCAAGTCCTTTCAAGAAGAGGAGCTCTTCCAACTTGAACCACTCGAAAATTTGAAGACATGCTTGGCACACTTTAAAAATTCTAAAGATCCCATCATGTGTGATATTGTGCAAGTATTAAGTAGTGAGAAACCGGTAGTTGATACTAGCCGGTGGAGGCCTCATTTTGAAAAATTGCCACCAACCACATTAAAGCCTCTACCGTCTAATATCAAACCGCCGAAGCTTAACCTTAAATTATTACCATCTGAGTTTAAATAAGTATATTTGGGTCAAGAGAAAACATTCCTAGTTGTTATAGCCTCTCACCTAGGAAGAGACCAAGAGCTCAAGTTGATTGAGCTACTCAAAGAACATAGGGGAGCCATGGGGTGGACAATAGAGGACCTCAAGGGGATAGACTCTTTGGTATATACTCACCGTATACACCTCAAAGAGAATGCCAAAATGACTAGACAACCTCAAATGAGGTTAAATCTAAATATGATGGAGGTTGACAAAGGCGAGGTGTTAAAGCTACTAGATGTGAGTATCATCTACCCCATCTCGGATAGTCAATGGGTGAGTCCTACACAAGTTATCCCTAAGAAGTCCGATATTACGATTGTAGAGAACACCAATAATAAGCTTATATCGACTAGAGTGACCACCGGTTGGCGTATGTGCATAGATTTTCGAAAGCTAAACACGGTCACTAGGAAAGACCACTTCCCTCTCCCATTCATGGATCAAATTTTGGAGAGGTTAGTGGGTGTTAAAACTAGAAAAATGCTTGTCAGCAGTTTTTCCTGTGTTTCATTATTCTAGGGTAATTCTGAGTATAGAGACATTCATAGACAATCATAAGCAATCACAAAGTGTACACGAGAGGTATCGTAAGGCAAATTTTATTCCAGAGATTCTGAAATCTTTTATATTCCAGGCCGTGATACTGGTCACGAGCCTTTAATTACATCAATGGTTGATCACCCTTGATTAGAAGGCAAAAGATTAACCCGTCGGGGATTATGGTCTTGAGTTCATGGTCGTATAGAACTATTTGTTTTCTTGTTATGGACTGAGCCACGTTTCTTAGACAAGTCAGATGTCTATGTTCCATTTTCTTTCCGATTGTCCGGGTTGAAGAACTGTTAGGATTCGAGTGGTGCAACTCTGAGCCGTTGGCCTCTGGAATACACGAGCATCGAACGTTGGTCGACACGACCCAAGGCCCGTACCCGTATTTTTATGACCGGTGACCTTAGGAAAGCACTCTGCAACTACCTCATCAGCTCAACCGACAAACCCGTTATCGATGGGTAGGGCAGCAACTGTCTTTTTCATAGTGGCAATCCATAGCAGGATGTTTTAAGCTTTGTTAGAACTCTTTTGTTTGTGGTTTCTTATGGTAACCATAATCCCTTAGGTTTAGCCTCAGACTTTTATCCGGGATGAATGGAGCTTTGTACAATAAAGTAAATGTGTTTCTTCTTGGAGTCGGGCGACTCGTCTTCGAGAACATTCCTTCTTCTGAGTACTTTCTAATGATGTATTTGAGATCAAATAGGCTATATCGAGTAGAGATCCTTTGAGGATTCAAATTCAATAGGCTAGATCGGCTGTTTTCGATGCCTTTAAATGGCTAAGTATCGGGTCCCATAGATACCCATACATGCCAATTTCTGATGGATAATGGGGATCAGTGCCCTGTAAATTTTTTAACTCGACTATTTCATAGCCTGAGCGCTTTAACTTTGCCTTAGCGTCTTTGAGATCACGATTGATTTCATTTAGCATTAGTCAGTTTTCGAGCCAACAGGGCACTTCCCAAGGCTGAAAATGACTAAGCAGTGGACCTGATTGCGGTCTGATCGAAGCATTCAGTGAATACCATCGATGATCGTCTTTGAACAAGGGTGGATCATGTCCACGAGGATCATAATGCGATCACATTTCGATTTACTTAGCACAAGTCGATTTTCGAGCCGATAGGGCACTGCCCAGAGTTGAAAATGACTAAGTATTGGGCCTGCTGACCGCTTAATTAGGGTATTCAAGGATAATGAGATTAGATAACCTCGTCATGGTGCTTGATTATGGTGTATCATGTCATGCAAGAGAGAAGTCTCTCTCTCGGGTTTGGTCCAATTCCGCCCAATTCTCCTCTGTTTTAGCCGTTTTTTGCTCTTTTAAGAGGATTTCCGAACTTGTCAAATTGGCTAAGTGTTGGTCTTTTTTTTTTTTAATCAAAACACTGATTTGGGCCATTTATCATCGACCATTGGTGAATCCGATCAGGGGATGGAAAGATCTCACTGGTGTGCATCTAAGAGAGGCAATTTGATTGAAATCCGATCTCGATCGAAGGCGGGCCGCACGATGGAAGGTCCACCTCCCAAACTAATGTCCAAGCGCATGGGGGGTGCATGTGACACTTCAAGAGGGCTGTTTGGTGCATGTAGTTAGGAGGTGGGCGCATGTGCCCATCTCCCGGGCGCATGTGCCCTAACTTAGTGAAAGAGAGAGTGAAAAAGAAAATGATCCGGGCACATGTCATTTTGTACATGCACCCAGTCTCAATTGGTGGGTGCATGTGGCTTGGTACTTAGCTAAAATTTCATGTTTTCAAGCCAAACAGGGTGGGCGCATGTCCCTCTGCAAAGTGGTGAAGTTCCACCACTTAGAAAATTTCAAGATTTCTCTCTCTGCATTGGTTTCGACGGAGGAAATTCTTTTCCGGCGAGGGATTCTGGTGAGGGAAAATCCTTTCCGACGGAGGCATCTGGCAAGGGAAACCTATCCGATGGAAGTGTAATTTTGGGTTACGGAAGGGAAATCCCTTTCCGGTGAGGGATTCCGGCGAGGGAAACCTTTCTGGCCAAGGCATCCGGAGAGGGATAACGGAGCGGGCGCATGTACCTTTTACGTCACTCTAAGGTCAGAAGGGGATGATGTCGATGCATGTCATCAGGAGGACCTGTTATTTATAGTAATGCAATCGGGTCTGGGTGCGATATGACGGGTATTTCCCGGCACATGTGTTTTCTGAGCGTTTCCCGGCACATGTGCTAGGTGAAAGTGTTGAGCCCAAGGGTCTGGGCGCATGTCATTTCAGGTTGGGCGCATGTGTTTTCAGGCCGGGTGCATGTCATTTCCGGAGGATTTTTCGGGCGATTTTCGGGAAAGTGTTCGAATTGTTTTCTTTCGAATACACGTTGCGAGCGGATGTGGTGGAAGGCCAGGCGCATGTCCCTCTTAGAAAAATCACACTTCCCCACTACTTAGCCAAATTTCAAGCTTTGCACTTTATGAGAGAGAAAATTTCCAAACTTAGAATTTTTTAGGATTTCAAGCTCCAACGGGAGACCTCCAAAGGACAGTTACTTTTCTGGCATTGCGGTCACTATCGCTAAGCCACTTCTAGGCTGGGATGGACCTCTTAAATGAATGAGATGGGGTGTGGAGGTCCAGATGTTGCAAATTTTGGTACTTTCTTCCTAATTTGGAGCCTCCAGGTCGGCTCTTCGTATAAAAATATTATTTCGGGTAGCGTATAAATACGCACCGCAGGGACTTCAAACTTGCTATTTAAGGCTTTTAGGGTACTCTAGATCATTTAACAGTAGTACGGATGTCCGGATCTGCTCTAAAATGGTAGCTGTAGGCTTTCGAACCCTTTTTTTGTCAGCTCCGGGCAGGGGCGAAATGCATTTCGAGGTGCGCAGGTAAAGATACGCACCGCGTGACTTTGGAACTTGCAGGTTAAGGGTTTTAGTATATTCTAGGTCATTTTGCGGTGACCCGCATGTCTGGTTCTGCTCTAAAATGCTGTTTATAGTTTTTGGTTGTTACCGAGTGGTTAGGTTACACTAGCATTTTTCGGGTCTTTGTGATCTCAAAATTGATTCAAATTGTCGTAGATGGACCATAGAATGTTGTTTTACCATGAGTGTGAATTTAAACCCCAACAAGTGCCCCCCCCCAGTGTGTTGCGCTAGATGCTTACGTCATGCCAGTGCAGTGCACTGGTTCCCCAGGCTCAAGTATAAATAGTTGACTCACTAAGTCATTCCAACAATTTTTTGAGTAAAAAAACCCAATTTCTCTGAGGTGAGAGAGTCTATCCCCGGGGTATGGGCGCATGTGGTCCCCCTGTGGGCGCATGTGCCCTACCATTTATTTATTTTTTTTGTCAAGAAATTTCCCTTAGGCGCATGTAAAATGCTATGAAGGGGTGGGCGCATGTCCCAGGCGCATGTAGCTTTGGGCCTACGCCCAGGGCTTGTGTTTTTTTTTAAACAAAAAATTGGAGATGGGTGCATGTGATGGTGCACATGCGCCTAGTGCATGCATTTTAGACTTGATTTCCTTCCTCATTTAGGCTGGGCGCATGTCAATTTGCACATGCACTTGAGACCTTACATAATGTATCTTGCACTCCTAACGTTTGTGGATTGGGCACATGTGAGGGGCCACATGCGCCTGGGGCTTCTCCTTGGGCGCATGTCAGCCCAATACTTAGCCAAAATTTCAAAACTTTAGCCCCGCTTTGGGCATTTCTGGCTCCGTTTCTCAGTCAAATTCAGTGTCGTTTACAACTAAGTTGCTTAACATTCAAGCATGATTGGAACTTAGTGCCTTGGGCCTACAATAGGCTGCCTGCTTTGGTCTGTTATAGCTTGTAACTGTCTATTTTAGGCAGGCTTAGGGCATATCTGTCAGAGCGCACTTATAGCGTTCCAAATGCCTGTGAAGTTGCTGTGTGCAAACAGTTACGTATATATGATGCTGAAACTGCTTCCTGACTCTGTTCAGTACCTGCTTATAAGAACCTAGACTTGTCAAGATCGCTTTTAGGCTAAATGCATGAATGTGTTATGGGTTCAATCTGTGACTTAGTGTGCGCATCGACCACATGTATGCATATATGTATGATGGCAATTGCTTTTTTGCGAAACATGTATGATGAATGATATGCTATGCTTCTAATTTTGTTGCTTTCGTGCTTTGTTGCTTGTAACTTATACATGATGTGCCTGCATTTGCGGTATGATTTTGTTAAGCTAATTGCTCATGTAAATAGGGTTGTTTTTCTAACATTGCTCTACTTGCACGTTGAAGTGAATTGCAGTAGCGACAATGAGATCTTTTGATGAAACCTTTGGATCACATTCTTCTAGTCCAACACCGATGAAGAATGGTCGAAAAAGAACAGCTGAAGGTCCTTCCAATCCTCCTCCAAAACGTAATTCTCGTTTCTTCCTTACAGTCGAACCCGAGATAAAGGATTTCTCATAGCGTATTGAGCATCTTTCACATGAAGTGCTAGTGTGCATCTTTGTTAGCAAAATCGTGCCTGAACCTCTCAAGCAGGGAACAGAACAAGAGTGGGTCTATTGGTACGCCCAACTTGCTGGCACGGTGAGTGCCGTTGAAGCGGGTCCTCAATATTTACCTGTCCAAAATACAAAGAAAAATCCAACAGGTCAGAAAGGTAGGAAGAGAGAAGGACGCGGAAAATAGCCAGTCAAAGTGCTCAATCAAGCAGAGCAATTGACATGGCTCGTCGATCTAAAATATGAACGGATGAAGATCGGATGGGAGAGCAACAAGATCATTACTGAGCGTGGTCTCTATATTATGAACCCTTACAATGGTGAGGTCATCTTGCACGAGAAGTCTCTTGTGAGGTGTAAGCCTTTTCTGAGCATAGAGTCGTCTAATGTTCACAGACCTTGCTAATTCTATAGAGTGGAGAGGTGGACTTTAGTCCTTGAGAGATTACTCGCTGCCACTCTAAAGAACAATGGGAGACAACAGAAGGTTGGTGAGGCTGAAGAGATGACCTTCCTCATGCCTACGTGCAATCCTCATGTCCCTTACCCGACTTATTTCTTTGAAACGGTCCGCGAAAGATTCTTTCCTATGAGCACATTCGTAATGTGGGAGACTTCGAGCTTCCATACACGAGGACACCTGAGTCGTCGTGTCAGCTACATACCGTGGACGAAGGAGATTCTGATCCGGTACGAGGGTGTGCTGAGGGAGGTCGGGCTCTACCATGCTATCGAGGCGACGGTCGGCTTCTTTCAGCGAGATTCGACGATTCTCAGGGGCTTCTTAAGTTACTGGAATTCCGTTACCAATTCTTTCCATCTTCCTCAAGGAGAGATGAGCATACCTCTCTGGGATCTTCGGATAATGGCGTGCTTGCCCATCCGTGGCGGATATTATCACGAGTACATCCCCTCTGGTGAATAATTGTCTGGCTTCAAACGTGAAGATGATCGGAAAGCTTATCATTCCAAGGCGTGTCTGGAATTGTTCCACGAATTCTAACAGTTCAACTGCATTACGAAGATACACTACGAAGATTTTGTGGACTCCTTTAGCCACAAAATGAGCCACATTAGGGTCGCCGGGGCCCTTCTTGATGGTTCAGATGCATTTTTCAGCGGTCAGATTGGTCAGGATGTCACGATGTGCGGTGTGATCTTTGTTGATAGCCTTCTTGATGGAGAGTGCCGACCTTCTCCTAATCATCGACCCTTTACTCACTTTGTTCACGAGGTGGGCAAGTCCTCCCATGCTATTGAGGTCGTGACAGTTTCAGATAGCGATGTGACCATATTAGACATAGTCGCTACTGGGGATGTTGAGTTCGCAGGGGTTCCAGCTTTTCCTTCTCCTTCGCCCATTGATCTTTCAATCCTTAAGGAGCTGTCAGGGATTCCTGGGCCTTTTGTTCTTGAGGGGATTCTTGTGAGGACTTGCCAGTTGCTTCCTCGTCCTTCTTGTTCGCCACGACTGCATGCATGGCTTAACAGATTGTTAGCTTATGAGATTCGAGAGCTGGAGTCATATGGCTTTGGCGGTCGGATCCATATGGCTAAGGTTAACATTGATTAGAGGATGCTTGGGGCCGCACTGATTGACTGGGTCCCTTCGTTGAACTTGTTTGCGTTCAACGATATGGAGATGGGTCCTTTTTGGGAGGAGCTCGCGTGCTTGACAGGTCTTCGCTGGGATTATGCATAGTATTTTTCGCCGAAGACCTTGTCGAAGACTGCCACTCTGCAGAACTGGTTTGGGATTCCATACCTTATTCATCCTATAGCTGACGGTCAGGACGCCGTAGTCTTTTCTTTAGACTCGCTGTATGATCTTTTTTCAGGCCCTCGGAGTGTATCACGGTCCCTACTTTCTAGGAATGCACTGATGTTCTGTCTGATAGCTGAGGTACTATTCTTGGGATGGCGCAGATCTCATATTCCTTTGCTCCTCGAGGTGATGAGCCGAGTTGTTCGTCGGCAGAGGATCATTTCTCTTGTCCTTGCTGAGCTATTCAATGGGCTGACTGATTGTGCCCTAGGCCATACCCGTGTCCTTCGCGGTTGCTGTGCATTTCTTCAGCTATACCTTTCGTACTTTCTTTTCCTTTCTTCTCTTTCGGAACTGTTTTGCTTTAGCTGAATCTCTTTACTTTCTCATGATCAGATCTGGCTATGGGAGCATCTTTTGCTAACTGTTCCTATATCATTTCCCAGTACTCGTCGCTCTGATCTTATGCGCCATATCATGGAGTTCCTTTCGCATACAACCAGGATGAGCGAGCCTTTGTAACGCAGGATGTTCGCTGAGCTGCGTGACTGGAATGTTTGTTGGGAATCAGCTTGGCTTTCACTTCCTCCAATACTTTGTGATGCTCATTACCTTCCTCTGATGCTGGTAGGCTTTCGCTCTTACTTCTCTTATCACCCTATCTGATTCCTGTGGCAGTTTAGGTATGAGTGTTGAACCTCCAATTTATACATTGCATTGGCCATTACATCTCATTATATGCATGGTTTTCATGATTAAAAGGCCCACCTAATGCATGTTTTGTGATTGTAGGAACGAGAGTAAACTTCACCAAATTGGAGACAAAAAAGAATACATTAGGACCCTTTGAATCAAGGCCCAAGGTGGACCAAAGAAGAAAGAAGAAAGAGGGAGAAAAGAGAAGAAAGAAAAGAAGAAAAAGAAGAAAATGATCAAGGGCCGACCGGTCTGACCTGCCGGCCCCTGTGAAGATTGCAGGACAAAGGACCAGTTGGTCTGACCGGTCTTGACCGGTCGGCCAACAGGTCGGTGACTTTGGGAACTCTCTGGACAAAAAGATTAGTATGGTCCGACTGGTCTTGACCGGTCGGCCATCAACTCAGAAAATTGCCTGTGCACGCTGGACTGATGGGATAAGCAGTCCGACCGGTCCAGACCGGTCGGCCACATGCAAAAACAGCCAGTTTCTATTCTAGGCTCCGATTTTCTCTGCACACTGCATAACCTGACGCAATTTCTAGATGATTCTGACGCAGCAGAGCTTCCCCACTATAAAAGGACACCTAGGGATTGTTCCTAGGGCATCCTAGAACAGATTGAGCACAGTGAGAGACGGCGGAAGTCGATTTCGGAGTTCTACAACTCCTAGTTTGGTTTTCTAGTTTATGCTTTGTTTAGTTGTTTTCATGTTTCCTTGGATCATGAACGTCTAAACCTCTTAGGTAGGGCTAAGAGGTGAAGCTTGTAGTGAATCTAAGATGTTTTAATTCGTTTGATTTGGTTTTAAGTTGGATTTTTATTGAAGAATAATGGTTTGAAGTTTAAATCAAGTACTAAGTAGTTTTTCTTAATCTTATGATGACTCATGGATGTTTGGAAGAATTGCTTGAGTTCTTAATTGTTTTGAGCTAGTCTAGACCTGTATGATCCGAGGAATTGGAATACGCTCTGGATCTACGATCTTCATGTGGGAGCTTCACACCAAAAGTCTATTTTTCTGGAAATTTTGATGTGAGACTGTGTATGTGATTTGGATCAAGTTCAAATCATGATCTAGTTTTGTCTTGTGACAGGATTTAATGATGGTTATGATTGTGATCTTAACCTATTGGAATTGGGACTGACCTATGCAATTGAGTATGCTCATCCTGGCTTATATTGAGTGAATCATATACATGGATTATACATATGTCAGATTGATTGTTTTAACTACTCTATCATCCGACTAGATAGAACTTAATTTCAATTCTAGTTGAGAAAGTGAGAAACCACAGCGAATTGAGCATCAAGGATTGCTACAAGTGGATCCTTGAACCCCTAGTGCCTTTTATTAATTGTTTACCTTCAGTTTAATTCAAAGTTACTATTTACATCAATCTTTACTAGAACTATTGGAATTGTTTTGTGGATTCCCACATAAGTCCCTGTGGATCGACCTCGGTCTTACCGAGATTATTACTACATCGCAACCCTACACTTGGGAAAGCGAACAAGTTTTGGCGCCGCTGCCGGGGACTTTGACGGTTTTTTACAAAATTTCTGAAAATAGTATCTATTTGAGATTTTTAGGACTCTAGTACTAACTTAGTTTGTTCTATTTTTTATTTTTCTCTTTTGCAGGGATTTTAGGAAGTTGAAGAAGACGTTAAGGATCTTAAGTTCTCAAATCAGGTTTTATCTTTCTAAACCTTACTCTTCTTCTCCCCCTATTCATTCTCATCATATTCATCTCTTGAAGAGTGGGTGGAGATTCCTTTTTGGGTCTCTGATTGGTTGGCCTTGTACTGCCTTAATTCCTATTGATCGGCACTGTCGTCTTGGATCACCTTGTGTTCAGAGATTTCTCTTCTCAACTCTATTCCTCTTTCTTCTTTTCTGCACTTTTCTCAAAAGATTCAAAGAGTGGGTGGGGAGTTCTCTGAACCCCTATTGACTAGGAGAAATCGGTCTCTATCCTTGCTTCTGGCTCAGCCATTGCAAGACACCTTGTGCTTTGGTCTTAAAGAGAAGTAAAGGAAGGAGGAAAGAATTCTTTTGTTTCATTCTTTTAGGATTTGCATGCCACATTGGGCTCGGGATTCTAATAACCGACTTATTAGTGAAGGGGGAATAGTAGAAGGAATCGATAGAGAACCACGTGCTAGGAGACATTTAAATTCTCCAATTTTGTCTGAAAGTATGGCTGCAAATCAACCCAATCCTATGGCCAATCAAAATCTGGGCCAAAACCAAACCGAAACGGTAGAGAATGTGGTTGAGAATGTTCTCCGACCAAGAACATTATGTGATTACTTGCAACCAGCAAGAGCGAGCACTCCCTCATGCATAGTTTTTTCACAAAATGCAGGGAATGTAGATTTGATACCAGGAGTAATCCAACTCCTCCCCAGATTCCATGGATTAGATAGTGAAAGTGCCTATCAACACCTTAAGGAATTTGATGAGGTAATAACCACCATGCACTTTGCAAACGTAACTGATGATGTGGTGAGACTTAAATTATTTCCTTTTACCCTTAAAGATAAAGCTAAAGGTTGGCTTCATGCATTAAGGCCAAGATCAATTGGCACATGGACTGATATGTATAGGGAATTCATTAAAAAGTTCTTCCCCACTCACAAAACAAACATATTGAGGCGCCTTATCATGAATTTTGCCCAAAAGGAGGATGAGACCTTCTTCCAATGTTGGGAGAGGTTTAAGGACTTGTTAAATGCATTCCCACATCATGGTTATGAAATTTAGCAGGTTATAAGCTTTTTCTATGAAGGACTGACTTCACCCATGCGCCAATTCGTAGAGATGATGTGCAATGGGGAATTCATGAATAAGGAAGCCGAGGAAGCATGGGACTATTTGGATGAGTTGGCCGAGAATGCACAATCTTGGGATACATCTAGACCAACAAATTTCAAGACTAGCCAACAAAAGGAAAAAGGAGGAATTTATGTCCTTTTAAAAGAAGACAACATAAGTGCACGTGTGGCTAGCCTCACAAGAAAAGTCAAGGCCATGGAATTAAAGAAAGGAGA
This sequence comes from Liriodendron chinense, assembly GCA_003013855.2. Classification (NCBI taxonomy): domain Eukaryota; kingdom Viridiplantae; phylum Streptophyta; class Magnoliopsida; order Magnoliales; family Magnoliaceae; genus Liriodendron; species Liriodendron chinense. Next base: position 337,796 of record ML058402.1, read on the forward strand.
GACGATCAACTCAAAAGATGTTGAAACTGTTTGTGGAATTTGTGCCTAAAATCAACATACAGCACAAGATTATCCCACAATTTCAGCAGTCCAAGACATCTTATAAGAACAATCAAATGCCATAAACAGTTATCAACGACAATTTGGTGCCCCAAACTCTAACACGTATAATTCTAGTTGGAAGAACCATCCCAACTTCAGTTGGAGGAATGGACCCACTGCGAATGCAAACAATATCCCTCAAGCTCAACCTTTACTAGGTCCATCCCTAGTCATTACACCAAAAGCTACGCTAGAGGAGATGTTGGGTGTATTCGTATTCGTTCAAGCTGAATATAATAAGACTAATTCTCTGAAAATAGATGGGTTCATGCAAGAGCAATTGAAATTTAATCAAAGCTCGACTCAAGCCATCAATGAATTGAAAACCTCAATGGCTAGGGTTGAATCTCACCTCAGTGTCAGGGAGAAAGGCACACTTCCTGCCCAACCTCTTCCTAACCCAAGAACCCAATTTGAGATACAAGACGCAAGCTTATCCTCCCAACATACGGAGCATGTTCAAGCTATCACCACTTTGAGAAGTGGGAAAATAATTGATAAATCTAATCCGGTGAAGGCCCCAAAGTCTAAGGATCCGAAAAATTCCAAAGAAGATGATAGCTCAAACAACACTCCATAAGAGAAAGAACCGGAAAGGCAATACAAGCCGGTTGCCCCGTTTCCCCAAATGTTAATTTTACCCAAACCTTTAGACAAAAACCTGGAAATTTTAGAGGTTTTCAAGCAAGTGAAGATAACATCCCGTTGTTGGATGCCATAAAGCAAATACCATCCTATGCCAAATTTCTAAAGGAATTGTGCACAGTCAAAAGGAAACACAATGTTCACAACAAAGTACTTTGGACTGAGAATTTGAGTGCTATTATCAAACAAGAGGTGCCCCAAAAATACAAGGATCCGGGTAGTCCAACCATCTCATGCATCATAGTAGACTACCGAATTAAACAAGCCTTACTCGATTTAGGGGCAAGTGTTAACCTCATTCCGTACTCAATTTATGAACAACTTGGGTTAGGTGAATTGAAACCCACCAAAACCACACTCCAACTTGCTGATAGATCTATTCGTATATCGAGAGGAGTGATTAAGAATGTTTTAGCCCAAGTTGATAAATTCTACTACCCAGTAGACTTTATTATTTTGGATACACATCCCGTGATAGGTACCGGTACTCAAATTCCAGTCATACTTGACCGCCCTTTTCTAGCTACTTCCAATGCGATTATCAATTGTAGAAACTGGCTTGTACAAATGTCCTTTGGAAATATGACTCTCGAGCTGAATATATTTGATTTATGCAAACAACCACGGGAAGTTAATAATGAGATCCACGAGATAAATGTGATTGAATCATTCGTGAAGGATACATTCCCCTTGACATTATATTTCGACCCTTCGGAGGCATGTGTGGCCCACTCTCATGAGATAAATGATGACAAAATACAAGAGATGGATGCCATTTTAGATGTGATGTCGGTACTTAATAACAAAAGATAGAGGGCACTATTTGAGCCTTTACCCTTAAACGAGAACAAGCCCCTCCCATCCAATATCAAGGCACCAACACTCGACCTAAAACCATTATCAAGTGAGTTGAAATATGTATATTTAGGTCGAGATGAGACATATCCGGTGGTGATTTCTTCCCACTTGGATGAGGAACAAGTGAGTAGGCTAATAGCCACTCTACTAGAGCATAAGAGTGCCATTGAATGGTCGATTGCGGATCTCAAAAGCATAGACCCACTGATTTGTACTCATCGCATACACCTTGAGGAGAATGCGAAGACATCTAGGAAACCACAAAGATGACTCAATCCAAACATGAAGGAGGTGGTCAAGGCAGAAGTGGTGAAACTATTGGATGTGGGTATATCCGATAGTCAATGGGTGAGCCCAACTCAAGTGGTGCCTAAGAAATCCGGAATAACCATCATAGCAAATGCCAATAATGAACTCGTGCCAACCAGAGTCACTACCGGTTGGAGAATGTGCATTGACTACAGGAAGCTAAACACAATCACAAGGAAAGACCATTTTCCCCTACCGTTTGTTGATCAAATTTTAGAAAGGTTAGCGGGTCATTCCCATTTTTGCTTCCTTGATGGCTATTCAGGGTACAACTAAATAGAGATCTCCCTTGAAGACCAAGAAAAGACTACATTCACATGTCCATTTGGCACTTTCGCCTATCGACGGATGCCGTTTGGACTATGCAATGCCCCTGCCACTTTTCAGCGTTGTATGATGAGTATCTTTTCTGATATGGTGGGGATAATTCTCGAAGTCTTCATAGATGATTTCTCAGTATTTTGTAGTAGCTTTGACGAGTGCCTTGAGCACTTCAAATATGTGTTGAAAAGATGTGAAGAGAAGAACCTTGTGTTGAATTGGGAGCAATGTCACTTCATGGTTCAAAAGGGAATTGTACTTGGTCACATCATCTCACAAAACGGAACCGAGGTGGACAAAGCGAAAATCGATCTTATCTCTAACCTTCCACCACCAAAGAGCATAAGAGATGTGCGGTCCTTTTTTGGACACGCCAGATTTTATAGACGATTGATGAAGGACTTCAGTTCAATCTCTCGTCCTTTATGTAACCTACTTCAAAAGGAGAACTCATTGAGTGGAATGAAGATTGTCAAAATGCCTTTACCAAATTTAAAGGTATGTTAACATGTGCTCCCATAATGCAACCACCTGATTGGAGCCTTCCTTTTGAAATTATGTGCGATGCAAGCAACTATGCTATTGGGGCTGTGCTAGGCCAAAGAAAAGAGAAGAAGCCATGTGTTATCTACTGGGCAAGTAGAACCTTAAACTCAGCCCAAGAAAACTACACTACTACAGAAAAAGAACTTTTAGCGATAGTTTTTGCCTTGGACAAGTTTAAGTCCTACTTGATTAGATCCAAGATCATCATATTCACTGACCATGCAACGCTTAAGTACCTTCTCTCTAAGAAGGATGCTAAACCACGGTTGTTAAGATGGATCTTTCTACTCCAAGAATTTGACATAGAGATACGTGATAAGAAAGGAGTAGAAAATGTAGTGGCTGACCATCTCTCTTGACTTGTTCTCACCGATTCTCCTGAAACGACCGCGATCAATGACATGTTCCATGATGAACAACTTTTTAAAGTCTCCCAATTGCCATGGTATGCGGACATTGCTAACTATCTTGCTACAGGTACGATTCCTACACATTGGAAAAGGCAAGATAAGGATAAGTTCTTCAATGAGGTGCGAAAATTCCTATGGGACGACCCATACTTATTCAAGTATTGTCCCGATCAAATCATAAGGAGATGTGTGCCAGATGATGAACAACAAAGTATCATCTCCTTTTGTCATTCTCAGGCGTGTGGTGGCCACTTTTCGGCTAAGAAGACCACAGCTAAAATTCTGCAATGTGGGTTTTATTGGCCCATTATGTTCAAGGACACCCATGAGTTTTGTAAAGCATGTGAGCCTTGTCAGAAATTGGGAGGAATCTCCCGTAGAAATATGATGCCACTCAATCCCATCTTAATAATCGAAATTTTTTTATTGTTGGGGCATCTATTTCATGGGTCCATTCCCATCTTCTTTTGAAAACGTATATATCTTGCTTGCAGTTGACTATGTGTCCAAATGGGTCGAGGCGATCCCATGCCAGAATAATGACCATAAAATAGTCATTCGTTTCTTAAAGGAGAATATTCTTTCCCGGTTTGGAACACCTCGAGTCATCATTAGTGACGGAGGGTCTCACTTTTGTAATCGCCCATTTGAAACCTTAATGAAGAAATATGGCGTAAATCACAAAGTGAGCACTCCCTATCACCCACAAACAAGTGGACAAGCTGAGATATCCAATAGGGAGATTAAACATATTTTGGAGAAAACGGTGAACCCTGATCGCAAGGATTGGTCGCTTCGACTTACCAATGCACTTTGGGCTTACCGTACCGCTTTTAAAACCCCTATTGGAATGTCTCCCTATAAACTTGTCTATGAGAAGGCTTTTCACTTGCCTGTGGAGTTGGAACATAGGGCGTATTGGGCAATAAAGAAGATGAATTTTGATTCTGACAAGGCAAGCTCGTTGCGCAAACTTCAATTAAATGAACTTGCAGAACTCCGGAACGAGGCATATGAAAATGTGAAAATTTACAAGGACAGGATGAAAGTGTTCCATGACAGGAACATTCTTCGTAAGACTTTCACGATTAATCAAAAGGTCCTTATATATAATTCTCGCCTACATTTATTTCCGGGGAAATTGAGATCTCGATGGACCGGTCCCTACATAGTACAAACTGTTTATCCATATGGGACCGTCGAGTTGTTGAATCCTAGGAACGACAACATCTTTAAGGCGAATGGTCAGCGATTAAAGCCGTTCTTTGAGAAGTTTCCTTCAGAAGGTATGTCCATGCCTCTGACTGATCCTATGTATCAGGATGTTTGATCTCTTAGTCTGATGGAGGTATAGAGTAGTTAGGATTAGGATTTTGTTGCTTTTGTTTACTTTTTCATAGGTTTGTTAGAAGGAGTTAGAATTTCACTTTTCATTCTCTTAGGTACTATCATCGCTCACTCCCCTTTATTTTCGAATTGTTCTCATGTTTTACTCAATGCATATTTTTTTTTGTTACATTGAGGACAATGCAAGATTTGGTTGGGGGGTGAGATGAGAATCCTCATCTAGCATGCTGCAACATTTCGAGCATCATATGTGCGAAATTTTTTTAGAAGTCTCTAAAATTTCAAAACTCCTTTAGAAAACCTTATTTATAAGCATTCGAGATGATACGAGCATAAGAGGAGGAGATACGAAGTGTGTGATGTTGCAATTTTTCTTAACATAATGGTTTTATATGTGGATTCCCCTATTTATGTGATTGATGGAAAATTTGAACACTTTTACACCTAGTTCACATTACACGATTTTCATGGGTTGAAAGAATTATGTGATTTGTGGATTAGCTAGACTTTGATTTAAGGTGTTGAGAAACCAAGCCAGGGTACTTTGTTCATCCTTGTCCATGGGAAAATAACGAAAGATATGGATTTCTAAAAATCCTATCTAATTTAAAAGAAAAAGGAAAAGGAAGGATGAAATTGGGAATGATGGAAATTCCATAAAGGGCTACCTATTACCAACCAGGGGATGGTCTACCCGTAACTAAAGCCGGAAATGGGACGTAGTGTGAAAGCTGTCGGAAGGATGGTAATGCAAATTCCTGTCATTGGCTTGTTGTTGCTCTATACACCTTGAGATCTATAGTTTAGTTGATCTATGAAGAAGATAATCCCAGAAACTCATGAGATGAACTTTCACTATGCACACTAGGTTGAATTTGTTCGAGTTCTTCTATTTATTAATCAATCAGCGGGAATTTCATATGGACACTTATTATGTTTTGAGAGTTTCAGGTTTCAATTCCTATCACCTAATTTTTCTGAATTTTACACTTGTATGTCTTGGAATGGATAGAAACATAGTTTCTGAAAGAGAGTTGGGTTTTGGAGGTTTGAACTTGTTTCACCATGATTTGCTCGGGACTAGCAAAAAGCTGGTTGGGGGGGTGTGTTGAACCTCCAATTTATACATTGCATTGGCCATCACATCTCATTATATGTATGGTTTTCATGATTAAAAAGCCCACCTAATGCATGTTTTGTGATTGTAGGAACGAGAGTAAACTCCACCCAATTGGAGACAAAAAAGAATATATTAGGACCCTTTGAATGAAGGCCCAAGGTGGACCAAAGAAGAAAGAAGAAAGAGGGAGAAAAGAGAAGAAAGAAAAGAAGAAAAAGAAGAAAATGATCAAGGGCCAACCTGTCTAGACCGGTCGGTTGACCTACTGGCCCCTGTGAAGATTGCAGGACAAAGGACCAGTTGGTCCGACCAGTCTTGATCGGTTGGCCAATAGGTCGGTGACTCTGGGAACTCTCTGGACAAAAAGATCAGTTTGGTCCAACCGGTCTTGACCGGTCGGCCATCAACTCAGAAAACCCCCTTTGCACGCTGGACTGATGGGCATGCAAAAATAGCCAGTTTCTATTCTGGGCTCCAATTTTCTCTGCGCACTGTGTAACCTGACACAATTTCTAGATGATTCTGACGTAGCAAAGCTTCCCCATTATAAAAGGACACCTAGGGATCGTTCCTAGGGCATCCTAGAACAGATTGAGCATGGTGGGAGATGGCGGAAGTCGATTTCGGAGTTCTATAACTCCTCCTAGTTTGGTTTTCTAGTTTATGCTTTGTTTAGTTGTTTTCATGTTTCCTTGGATCATGAATGGCTAAACCTCTTAGCTAGGGCTAAGAGGTGAAGCTTGTAGTGAATCTAAGATTTTTCAATTCGTTTGATTTGGTTTTAAGTAGGATTTTTATTGAAGAATAATGGTTTGAAGTTTAAATCAAGTACTAAGTAGTTTTTCTTAATCTTATGATGACTCATGGATGTTTGGAAGAATTGCTTGAGTTCTTAATTGTTTTGAGCTAGTCTAGACTTGTATGATCTGAGGAATTGGAATACGCTCTAGATCTACGATCTTCATGTGGGAGCTTCACACCAAAAGTCTATTTTTCTGGAAATTTTGAAGTATGTGAGACTGTGTATGTGATTTGGATCAAGTTCAAATCATGATCTAGTTTTGTCGTGTGATAGGATTTAATGATGGTTATGATTGTGATCTTAACCTATTGGAATTGAGACTGACCTATGCAATTGAGTATGCTCGTCCTGGCTTGCATTGAGTGAATCATATACATGGATTATACATATGTCAGATTGATTGTTTTAACTGCTCTATGTCAGATTGATTGTTTTACCTTCAGTTTAATTCAAAGTTACTATTTACATCAATCTTCTACAAATCTGTTTGTTGGCTCTTTAATAGAACTATTGGAAGTGTTTTGTAGATTCCCACATAAGTCCCTGTGGATCGACCTCAGTCTTACCGAGATTATTACTACATCGCAACCCTACACTTGGGTAAGCGAACAATGAGTAGGATGTTCCCCTTTTTGCTTTATCGGGTATCAGGCGTCGATCACTTCCAGCCAGATCATCTGACTTTAGGATTCGGGTTGATCGGTCTTAGCCAAGTCACCAGACTGCTGATTTGCTTGGTTTTGAGCCGCAGTCTTTTTCGATGGCGACTGCCCCATACCAGCATTGGGTTGCCAATCAGTCTCTATATCGACGCATTCCTTGCTGGCACCTGACAGTTCACTCGCCTCAAGTGCAGGGCTACGATGTATTAATAATCTCGGTAAGATCGAGGTCGATCCACAAGGAAGGAAGTAAACAATTCGAACTATCCTAATAACTAGAATCTTAATAGGTTTGTGAAATCGATTTTGAACATGAAACAGAAAAATCTGATAATGAAAAGATAACTAAAGCATAAAGGATCCACTTATAGCTCTCCTTAGATGCATAATTCGCTGTGGTTTCTCACTACTTAACTAGAATTGAAATCAAATCCTATCTAGCTGGATGATAGAGCAGTTATATTATCAAAGCAATCCAACACATGTGTTGTTCATCAACATGATTCCCTCAATTCAAGTTAGGACTTGAGCACACTCAATTGCATAGGTCAATCCTAGTTCCAATAAATTAAGATCATAACCATAATAATTATCAAACCTTGTCACAAAGCTTAATTATTATCATGGTTTGAACTTTATTCAAATCACATAAATACCCAACACATATTTCAGAATTTCTAGAAAAGATAGAACTTTGGTTTGAAGTTCCCACATGAAGATCCAAGCTCTAGAGCGTCTTGAATCCGATTCCTCGGAGAGTACAAGTTTAGATCTTTGCAAAACAAGTAAGAAACTAATGTAATTCTTCCAAACATCCATAAGTCATCATAAGAGAACTTTATCCAAACTTAAGAAAAACCATTGTTCAACATTAAATTCAAACTTGAAACCATTAAAAATGAATTAAATAATCTAAGAAAGCTATAAGGTTCACCTCTTAGCTCTAGCTAAGAGATTAGCTAATAAAAAGCATATTAAAAACTAGAACTAGAACTAAGAAAAGAAAGAAAAACTAGCTGGAGGAGCCTAGAAAGCCTCCTATGACTTGAACTCCTTTCTCCCCATGTCTTTGCTTGATTTGGAAGAGAAGAGAGCACCTCCTTTTATAATGCAGCAATAGTACAACAACATAGCAGATTTTGTTTCGCTTGGTGCGGCTTAACCAATGATCGGATTGCCTTCAAATTTGATTTGTAACTTCCTCATAATATGATCTTCCTCATAGATGGTTTAGATTTCCAAGATTATCTTTTGAATGGGCCCACGAATCAGATAAGCGACCACCTCTCCAACATCGGATCTCCAATGATTTGATTGAGGGGATGATCCTTGATATGTGGAACATTTTCAAAAGCTATTGAGGCATTGGGAGTGGGAGATTTTTCAACAGGTTTACCTATGTGGCATGGTTCTCCCACTTCATCATCATCAAGTCTTGTATCTTCTTTGGATTGGTCATCAATGATAACATTTATGGATTCTTGAGTTGTTTTAGTCCTTGTGTTGTACACTCTATAAGCACGACTATCAGAAGCATATCCTAGAAATATTCCCTCATCACTCTTAGAGTCAAATTTTCCTAGATTTTCTTAATCTCGAAGGATGTGACATTTGCTACCAAAGACCCTAAAGTACTTGATGTTTGGAATTTTTCCATTCCACAGCTCATATGGGGTTTTATCTAGGCCGGCTCTCAAATAAACTCGATTAATGATGTGACAAGCTGTATTCACTGCTTCGGCCCACAGATTTTTTGCTATATTTCTGCTGTTCATCATAACTGTGGCCATGTCAAGTAGAACTCTATTTTTCCTCTCTACTACTCCATTCTGTTGTGGAGTTTTTGGGGCTGAGAATTCATGTTTGATGCCTAGATTTTCGCAGAATAGTTCAAATCGCCCGTCCTCGAATTCCCCCCCATGATCACTCCTAATACATTTCACTGTACATTCCTTCTCATTGTGGAGTCGTTTCATGAGTTTCTCAAATTTCTCAAATGTATCAGACTTTTCTTTCAAAAATACAACCCAAGTATATCAGGAATAGTCGTCAACGATAACAAAGAAGTACCTCTTACCACCTTGACTCATTACTCTTGTGGGACCTACGAGATCCATGTGAAGTAGATCAAGGGGTTTTGCTGTAGCAATGATAGATGTCTTCTTATGTGCAAATTTAATTTGTTTACCTTTCAAGCACTCTGCACATACTTCTTTTGGTTTCTTCCCAATCTAAGGTAATCCTTTAACTAATTTCTTTCTACTCAACCTAGCAAGGTTCCTATAATGGACATGACTAAGCCGTTGATGCCATTACTCAGTCTCATCATTAATGGCCATGTGGCATATGGCAGATGGTCCCTCATCACCCTTGTTTTCAATAACATAGCAGTTATCTCCAGTGCGAAGCCCTTTTAGTATCAATTTTCCAGTTTGGTCCGTAATTTCGCACATTTCTTTGGAGAATTTTACGGAATGCTGTTCATCACATATTTGAGAGATGCTTAATAGATTATGTTTCAAACCGTCAACACACAGTACATCCTCAATTTTGGGCAATCCTGGCCCGGTGATGGTTCCCTTTCCAAAAATTTTGGCAACGCTCCCATCTCCAAAGGTAACAGACCCACCATCAAACTCAGCATAATCACAAAACTGAGTCCTGTCACCTGTCATGTGTCGGGAGCATCCACTGTCAAGATACCACCTAGTGTTTCTTCCGGCTCTGAGGGCTGTATGGATAACTAAGCATTTGTTCTTTACTACCCATTTAGATACTACCCTTTTTGGAGAACCAGGCTTCTTGGTTGATTCTAGAGATGTCATCGTTTGAGCATAAGGTGTTGAGTTTTTTTCTTTACTTGATTTCTCTTGCATCCGCTCTATGGTTCTTTTATTTAACTATTTTACCATTTCAAGGAGCTCTTCCATTCTTTTGTCTTTCTTAGGTGGAGTGGGATAATTTCTCCTCATGTTTCCATTTTTGTATGGTGTTTGTTTTGGAGGACTCCACATATGATTCATCCTTTTTCCGGTAGGTACAAATTTACCTTTCAAGTTCCAAACCGGATTCTTAAAGATCAAGCATTCAAACTTCAAATGTCCAACATCTCCGCATGCATGGCATATAAGTGAATTTTTCTTAGCGCTTCCTGATGCATTCCTAATCTTTTCAAGTTCTGGGTTACTATCCTTAGTTTGCTCACCATAGCCTAGCCCTCTTGTATTCCTACAAGGCTTACCTGATTTAAGGATATCGTCTAGTTTTTCTCTACTTTGAGCAAATCTTTCATTGAGTTGACGTTCTTGATTAAGCTGCAAGATTAGACATTGATTTGTAGATTTTGCCTTTTTTAGCTCATCTTCTAGGGTATTAATTTTGTCTTGAGCTACTTTGTTTTTCCTTTCGAAGTCACAGATCTAAAAGTGAAATATGTTGTTTTCTCCTTTCACTTCTTGCATTTCATTAGCCAATTTGTTGTTGTCAATATTATCTTGGCTCAACTTCTTGGTAAGAAGGATGCTTTGATGAAATAACTCATCATAGGCAACTTGCAAACCTTTATTATCATCCTCGTCATCATCGGAGGATGTCACATTGTTTTCTGATGGCTCATGATCATCCTTGTCTCTTACCCCTTGTATGTCTGGGACAATCTCCGAGATAGAGGCCATCAAAATTTTAACTGATCCTCTCCCATCACTTTGATATTCATCTGTTTCTGAATCTGAACTCTCGAGGTTGTCCCATGTGGCTGCCATTGCTTTCTTTTTTAATTTTTCTTTAGCAGGAGCGTGGCCGTCAGAGGCAATATGACCATAGCGTCCACAGTTGTAGCACTTAGGATCTTTTGGCTTGTTGTAAGATTTTCCTGTATAGCGTTTTTTGTCAAAAGATTTGCTATTTTTGTCAACCCTCTTTCCTTTATTTTTGAAGAATTTTCTAAACTTATTGGCCATAAGAGCCATTTCATTCATATCCATTTCTTCATCACTATCAACTACAGATTCTTGTGTAGTGTGTGAAGTTTTCAGCACTGTGTTTCTACTTTTTGGGGATTTCTTGAAATGAAGTTCATGGGTCTGTAGAGATCCTAGTAAGTCTTCTATTTTCATAGTATCAATATCTCTACATTCCTCAATAGTTATGACCTTGGGGGAGAATCTTTCGGGTAAGGATCTTAGAATTTTCCTACAAATGCGCGGATCCGATATCCTCTCCCCCAATCCCCACATAGCATTGGTGACATCGCTCAGCCGGGTGTAAAAGTCCATGAAGTTCTCATGTTCTTCCATTTTCATATTCTCAAATTGAGTAGTCAAGAGCTGAAGTTTCGACCTCTTGACTGTACTAGTCCCTTCATGAGTAGTTTCAAAGATGTCCCATGCTTCCTTAGCAGTTGTGCAATTACAAATTCTTTTGAACTCATCTGCTGAAACGGCACAAAAGATAGCATTGAGTGCCTTTGCATTGCTAATGTATCTTAGTTGTTCAAGATCAGTCCATAAATCATCAGGTTTGACTGTGGTGGTGGTGACCCCATCTGTGACTGTGCTCAAGAGAGGTATTTCATATTTGATTTCCACAGACCTCCATGTTGCATGATCCAATGATTGCAAAAAGACTCTCATTCTTGCTTTCCAATATGCATAGTTTGATCCATCAAAATATGGAGGTTTGGAAACCATACTAGAATCCCCTTTTGACATGATTTCAAGCTTCTAGAAACGGATCACTCTCCGGGCTGTTACGCCTTTGAGGAGGAACCCGCTCTGATACCAATTGAAAATGCGGTATAAGTTTAATTATCGCTTTTGTAGAAGCAAGAAACAAGTTACCTTGTCCTAGAGGGGGGTGAATAGGACACTTTTTAAAATTACCAAATTACACACTTGTAAACATGCAAAGTATTTTTAGAGAACTTCTTCAAGCACAAGATATGCAGAATATTAATCAATAAAAACACAAGCGAAAGAAGTAAAGCAGTTCATCCATTCATCACACAACAAGAGATTTTTATAGTGGTTCGGTTATGTACCTACTCCACTCTCGGTTGATCCACTCACTCCTTGAGTGGCCGGATTTCACTATCACTATGGTTTTAAATGAGGTTAACCATAAACCTTAACAGCCTACAAAAGGACTTAAAACTCAACACATGGATTCATCCTTCCATAGGACTAATCCATGAACCACTTTGTCCTACACAAGGGCTTGTCCTACACAAGGACTCTTACGAGTTTGGGTCTTCAAACTCTGAAACCCAAATCTCAACTTTGAGAAGGTTTCTTGGACTCAAAAGACTAAATATAGTTTGCTGATTGAGCCCCTTGATGATGCCTTTAGTTGAAGAAGCTTCGGCTTGCACGGAAGATACCTTCTTCAGCTCCCTCGATCAGCAACCTTGCTACGGATGACTCCTTGTAGATTCCAAGGTGAGGGATTAGGGTTTGGTTGAGGCTATATTGGAATATGGCTTTTATATGAGGAGTAGCTTCTACCTAAACCACCATTAATGGCATTGATGACAAGAGTATAACTTTGAGAGGTAGGTCAAGATGCCATTAAAGAGGGGTTGAGTTCATGATTCAATCCAAGCTTTGAATGCTCTTCAATGTTGGTCAAATCAACATGGATTGAAGTATGAACTCAACAAATCACAGGGTATGAGAGAAGGGGATCTAAAGGAGAAAGCACAAACAAACCCTAGATGATGCTCAAGGTGATTCCCACAAGATCCAACCGAGTTCCATATATAGAGATGACTTTCAACGGTCAGAAAACGGTCACCTCGATAGGATCCGATCGATCGGACATAAGTATCAGCTTGATTTGAATTTTTGCTGAAAAACAGGTTCTCCGATTGATCGGACTTAGTTCCGATTGATCGGAGGACCCTATCCGATTGATCGGACAGATGGTCCGATTGATCGTAATTTCTTCCAGAAAGTTTATGTGTTTTTCTAGATTTTCATCCGATGGATCGGATGTCCTTCCGATGGATCGGAGCACCTCGTCCGATTGATCGGACAAATGTTCCGATTGATCGTAATTTCTTCCAGAGAGTTTATGTGATTTTTTGGAATTTCGTTCGATGGATCGGATCATTCTCCGATTAATCGGACACCTATAGAACACAGCTCCGATGGATCAGACACCTATTGGAGACAGCAGATATACTATTTTTCATCTTTTAAGCAACAAATGCCATAATGGACCCTTCCATAGCTGATCTTTATGGAAGGTGGACTATAGATGGGGCTAAGGATGTAACTAGGAAGGATTGGGCCATCTATAGAAGGGTTTTGGGATCAAAGGTTTGGATGAAGAGGCTTGAAGCTTGACTGGATGAGCGATCTTCTTTGAGTAGCTTTTGTCTTCAGCCACAAGTAGACTTGACGACACACTAACCATGGTAATTGACGAATCTTTGCATTAACAATACTTTGTGGTTATTCATATATAGATGTTGTCTAGAAGATGGTCAAATTAGATTCTTCATATCATCAATGATGGGCCACCTGGACCGGCCCAGAGTTGAGTAGGCGGAATCTGAAAACTTTCTGGACAGTTCGTATTATTTTGGCCACCACAGTCAATCCGTAGCTCCGACGACACGAAACCACTTGGATAATTTCGACATTAAGCTTCTCTTTGACATGGATGGGTTGGATTTCTAAATATCATCAAGATGGGCCCCACGAATTGGGTCGAAAAACTAAAAATGAGACTGCCTTTTTGAAATCTGAATTTAGAAAACACTTTCGCCGACCTGTCAGCTGGCCAGCCGGCCAGTCCATCCGGCAGGCCAGTCAAGGGGTCGGCCTTCACAAAATTGGTCCAGGGATTTTGGTGTTTCTAAAGGGTTTGGCCAGCCGGTCGGTGGCAGTGGCCAGCCGGCCGGCTGGCATGAAAAATGTGATTTTTTCTATCTTTTCTTCCTCCATTTCATTACATTTTTCCTCCATCTCTTGTCCTTTATTTCTTTGTTCTTCATGGTATATAAGAAGGGCCTCTATGCATCCGAATGGCGAGACATCTCTCTCATTCCTACAATCACAAACCGTGCATTATATTAGTCTTTAAATCATGAAAATCATGCATAATGAGTGATGAATTGGGGTTAAAATATGCACAATTCAAAGCTCAACACACCCCCAACCAGAATTTTGCTAGTCTCGAGTAAAACATGCGTGAAACAGGTTCAAATCCCCAAAACCCAACTCTCCTTTAGAAACTATGCTTTTATACATTCCAAGATGTACGAGTGCAAAAATCAGAGAAACTGGGTGATAGAAGCTGAAACCTTAAACTCTAAAAAACGTAACAAGTGTTCATATGGAACTCCCGCTGATTGATTGATAAATAGAAAGATCCAAACAAATTTAACCTAATATGCATAGTGAATGTTCATCTCATGAATTTTCGGGATTATCTTCTTCATGGATCAACTAAAATGGGGATCTAGGGTGTACAGATCAACAACAAGCCTATGACAGGAATTTACCTTACCATCCTTCCGACGGCTTTCACACTACATCCCACTTCCGGCTTTGATTACGGGTAGACCATCCCCCCGGTTGGTAATAGGTAGCCCTTTTCGAAATTTTCCACCATATATTCAATCATTCCCATATTTTCATCATTCTTTTCCTTTTTATACACATTAGATAGGATTTTTAGCCATATCTTTCGTTATTTTCCCATGGACAAGGATGGACAAAGTACCCTGGCTTGGTTTCTCAATACCTCAAACTAAACCTAGCCAATCCACAAATTTACATAATCCTTTCAAAACACGAGAGTCGTGTAGAGTGAACTAGGTGTAAAAGTGTTCAAACTTTCTATCAATCAAATCAATAGGGGAATTCAAATAGAAAACTATCATATTCTAAGTTATTCATAGTTTTCAAAATCAATCACTTCATCTCTCTTTCTTTTATACTTATAACATCCCAAGTACATAGAAACACGGTTTTCCAAAGGAGTTTTGAATTTTCAGAAAAATCAAAAAATTTCTACATAATTGATCGAAATGTCACAAATTCTAGTAGATTCATCTAGGGAATCTGATCCCCCAACCAAAATCTTACATTGTCCTCAATGTAACAAGATATGCAATATGCATGACATGAGAGCAATGACATAAAACAAAGGAGAGTGAGATCGAGAGTACCTGAGGTAGCAAGTTAATAAATTCTAGCATCTTCCATTGTCTTGATGAGACTTATTCAAACCTAAATGCAGAAAAACAATCCTAACCTACCTACCTACCTTTGATTAGTCCAATCGACTATATAATCAAATTTGAGCAGGATCTTCATGAATTTCAATAGGTTTCTCATGAGGACCATCCAAAGTCCTGCTCGAATGTACACATGGGTACGTTTCGTCTTTAAAGTCCAATCATAGTGTGCACCACATGCATGTAAGGAGGAGATAAGAGCAACAAAAAGATATCTCCTCAAATTCTGAATTGGGTTGTAATTGATTAAAAATAGGTCCTCTCAATCAGAATTTTCAATGGGCTGAAGAACCCATGATGGTGGAGAGACGTTCATCAAGTATTCTTCAATTCGGGTCGTCTCTTCCACAATTTTAAAATTGCACGGTGTTTCCACAAACAATGGTAAAGAGTGTAAATTAGTGAAATGGTGTTCTTCAGGCACCGACACCGTGTTTAACAAAATATCCAACTCCGTTATCATCTCATCATCAAGATCATAGGGGTAGGTCATACATTCCTCTAGGAAATCAAGAGAGTTGGATGAAGGGTCCTTGTTCTCCCCAAGTAATTGAGGAAAGACTGTTTCAATGGCGAGAAATTCCTCCTCTATAGAGGGGAGGTCTTCCAAAGAAGATTTTTCAGATTCAGTGGTAAGCACATCATCTAGCATTGGTTGATCTTTTGAAATTTCAGATTGTGCCACCATATCATCCAAAGAAACAAAATTTTCAGTCAAAGGTAGGTCTTTCACAATAGAATTTGGAATGTATTGTTAGTGGAAGAAGTTAAAAAGATCGACTTTTGCCATCTCTCTAGCAAGAATATCTTCTGGCGACTCATAAACATTCGGCCCTTTGGAAGAAGAAATCATGGACTCACAATCTCTATCAAACCTTCATTATAGGCAATCAAACTATCACTTTCAGATTTTGTAGATTCCTCGGGTTTGTCAACCGGCTTTGAAATCTCTTCATCATTCAAATTGGAATAGCTAAAAGAGATAATTGATTCACCATAATCGATGGTAATGTTGGGATCACTGAGATCTACATTCCTTAAAAGTTCAGTCATCAAATCAGAAGAGGGTTAGGCTTGGATATCCTCATCCTCCTCATTGTTGGGGAATGATTCGGTGTTCCCAATGTCAAGTTCAGGATTTTGAGATGGCGAGAGGTTTTGTATGCATTGCTTAGTTATTTTCATAAACTCTCGCAGTGTATCCTCAAGAGTTCGTGTCGGTTGTGGCTCATGAGAAAGAAACTCTTGAGGATAATTATTGGCATCCATGGTTGGCTCGTCTCCCAATTTGAAATTTTGATGCTCCCACCTATTAGGATTATGCATGTCATGTGTTGGGCCATTATAGGATTGTTTATATGTGTAGCCATACAAGTGATCATACAATGTCCTAACTGATGAAATATTATTCATCTCTTTCCGATACTCTCCTATTGTCTTACCCGGTAAAAAGTTATACACATTGTTCTCATTGTGGTAATCTCGCAATGTCTTACGTGAAGGAGTATTAAAAGTAGATTAAGTCATAGAAAAATATTCATGCTTGTAATGGTTCCAGTCATAATGATTTTGAATTCCTTGATTCGATCTCTCATCTTCCAAAAGGTATTTAAACAGTCCACCCGTCCAATCATTCATAATGAAATTATAAGAAGTTGAAACTACCCTAATCTAAAAAGAAAAACAAAAAGAAGAAAGGAATATATTACCCGTGAAGGTGAGAACTATGTCAACAACTAAGTTCCTACAAAACAAAAAAGTAAAAACTTGTTAGTAATCTAGAAAAAAAATCAGAAGACTACTTCCAGAAAAACTGAAAATCCTACCTAACTAAGACTACTCTATAGCTACTAGAATAATTAGAACCGTTTAACCTCTTTCCCCAGCAACGGCGCCAAAAACTTGTTCGCTCGCCTCAAGTGCAAGGCTGCGATGTAATAATAATCTCGCTAAGACCGAGGTTGATCCACAAGGAAGACAATTTGAACTATCCTAATAATTAGAATCTTAAAATGTTTGTGAAATCGGTTTTGAACATGAAACAGAAAAATCTGATAATGAAAAGATAACTAAAGCATCAAGGATCCACTTATAGCCCTCCTTAGATGCATAATTCGTTGTGGTTTCTCACTTACTCAACTAGAATCGAAATCAAATCCTATCTAGCCGGATGATAGAGCGGTTATATTATCAAAGCAATCCAACACATGTGTTGTTCATCAACATAATTCCCTCAATTCAAGTTAGGACTTGAGCACACTCAATTGTATAGGTCAATCCTAGTTCCAATAAATTAAGATCATAACCATAATAATCATTAAACCTTGTCACAAAGCTTAATTAATACCATAGTTTGAACTTGATTCAAATCACATAAACACCCAACACATATTTCAGAATTTCTAGAAAAGATAGGACTTTGGTTTAAAGTTCCCACATGAAGATCCAAGCTCTAGAGCGTCTTAAATTCAATTCCTCGGAGCGTATAGGTCTAGATCTTTGCAAAACAAGTAAGAAACTAATGTAATTCTTCCAAACACCCATGAATCATCATAAGATTAAGAAAAACTACTTAAAACTTTATTTAAACTTAAGAAAAATCATTGTTCAACATTAAATTCAAACTTGAAACCATTAAAAACGAATTAAACAATCTAAGAAAACTATACGGTTCACCTCTTAACTCTAGCTAAGAGGTTAGCTAATGAAAAGCATATTAAAAACTAGAACTAGAACTAAGGACCAATGACTTGAACTCCTTGCTCCCCACGTCCTTGCTTGATTTGGAAGAGGAGAGCACCTCCTTTTATAATGCAGCAATAGTACAGAAATATAACATATTTGGTTTCGCTTGGTGCTGCTTAACCAATGATCGGATTGCCCTCAAATTTGATTTATAGCTTTCTTGTTATATGATCTTCCTCATAAATGGTTTAGATTTTCAAGATTATCTTCTGAATGGGCCCACCAATTAGATCAGCGACCACCTCTCAAAATCGCGCAATTCGGATACCTTCAAAACCAGTCATCTTGCTTTCAACGCTACAGAGTGTATAGAGGTCGGATTGATCTCAAAATTTGAACATTGGTAGAAAACTTCCTCATCTAAATGATAAAAGGATTAAATTGTCCAAAAAAAAAATTCTAGAACGTGGTCCGAAAATTAGAACACTTAGGGCTTTTATAAAATCTGCGCAGTTGGAATCGTTCTGGATGGTCCATCTTTCTTCGACCGGTACGATCAAACCACACATCCTTTAGACCTAATACTTTATGGTTCTTCATACATAGATGTGTTCTAGAAGATGGTCAGATTAGATTCTTCATATTATCAATGATGGGCCACTTGGACCGGCCCAGAGTTGAGTAGGCGAAATCTGGATACTTTTTGCACAGTTCGTATTGTTTTGACCACCACGGTCAATCCGTAGCTCCGATCGATACGAAACCACTTGGGTTATTTCAGCGTCGAGCTTCTCTTCGACATGGATGGGTTAGATTTCCAAATATCATCAAGATGGGCTGTAAGACCTGTACCCTTATTTGCCTTCCGTAAGCTTAATTTCTGGTGTCGGTACGTCCCGAATGGACCAGATTAGCGAGCCTTGATCGCGACCCTGATTTAGTACCGCATCGACCCGAGACCTATACCTCAGCGACCGCGTAGGCGCTGCGATTCCAACACCACGCGGCACACCCTATTGCGATACCCGGTGTGAAAGTTATGATCAATCGCGTAATCCGAGGTGGGCCGCGCAACGTGCGTGTGTCGTGGGCCCCACTTGCACAAATCCCAAGATATGTCAAATCAATCAAACCCATACCCCTACTCTACACACCCCATACCCCTACTCTACACACACCATACCCCCCATCCCTCTCTCTCCTCCAAAGTCAACCCTCACCCATACCTCCCATACCCCCTCCCATGCATCATCATCACCCCTCCCATGATTTCCCTCTCTCTCTCTCTCTCCCCCCCCCATACAAGTGCATACGTAGGGGGAGAGGAGGGCTCCTTGCTAGTTCTAGAGATTTGAGAGAGAGAGGAGAGAGAAAGAGAGAAAGAGAAAGAGATTTGAGAGAAGAGAGAGAATTGGGTGATCAAGAGAGAGATTAGAGAGATTGAGGGTGGAGATCCAAGCTTGGAGGGCCCCAACCATCATCCGGACCATCCGGATCGTCCGATCATCAACCCGATCCAATCCAACTGTCCAACCATCCATCGAGGTGAGTGCAAGGGGCATAAACCCTCATTTTTCTTAATTTACTTCCTTTTCTTTGTTTTCTTTTGGGCCCACCTTGTGATGGACAGTTAGATGAATAGATTGGATCATCCATGAATGGGCCCCACCTTCCTATTATAATAATAATAATAATAATAATAAAAATAAAAAAATAAAAAACTAGAGGGAGAGGATGCCGCTGGACAGACAGCGTCCAGAGGGCACTGCTGCCCAGTAGCACGTGGGCTAAAAGCCCTTTGGGCGTTGGGCAAGGTCCCCACTCGTGGGACCCACCTTGATGTATGAGTTGATCCACACCGCCCATCTGTTTCTCCATCCCATTTTAGGATAGGGACCCAAAAATGAAGAAGATCCAGATCTCAGGTGGACCACACCATAGAAAACAGTGGAGGTAATGAAGCCCCACTGTCGAGGCTTCTTGGGCCCACCGTGATGTTTGTGGACCACATCACCCACCCAATATTGGGCTTGTTGGGTCCCCAATGAGCTGGGGAACATGATGAAGGGGGTGGATCCTCCCTAAGTGAGCCCCACTTGAAATAACCTAAGAAAGAAAAAAAAAAAGAAGAATATGTGAAGGACGTCCAGCGTCTGGACGTTCTGACGCTGGAACGTCTAGCGTCACCTTGGACGGTGAATGGGTCCCCACTCGTGGGACCCACCTTGATGTTTGTGTTCCATCCACGCCGTCCACTTGTTTTCCCATATCATTTTAGGGCCAGGGCCTAAGGATGAGCCAGATCTAAATCTTAAGTGGACCGCACCACATGAAACAGTGGAAACTATGATTTCTACCATTAGAAATCCTTTGGCCTACCTTAGTATTTCTAGACTGATTTAAATACCCAATATTGGGCTTGCTGGGTCCCCCATGAGATGGAGAACCTGATGAACGGAGTGGATTAGTCCCATGTGGGCCCCACATGATATAAGTACAAAAAAAAAGAAAAGAAGAAGAAAACGGAAAGAAGAGGCAGAGCCTCTGACGCTGGGCGTACCAGCGTCCTTGGACGCTGGCTCTACTGCCAGCTGGTGGCCCACTTGTGGGTCCCACCATGATCCATGTGCTGTATCCACACCGTCCATCCTTTTGGGGAGATCATTTTAGGGCATGACCCTAAGATTGAGTCAGATCCAAGTCTCAAGGGGGCCCCACCACAGAAAACAGTAGGGACAGTGGCCCTACCGTTGAAACCTTCTTATGGCCCACCATGATGTTTATTTGAGATCCAACCTGTTCATAAGTTCGCACAGACATGGAAGAAGGAGAAACAAAAATATCGGCTTGATCGGAAACTCCAGTGGGCCCCACTTATTAAGAGTAAAAAATAAAAAAAAATAAAAATATGCTGGCTGCTGGACAGACAGCATCCAGGGAACGCTGCTGCCCAGCAGCGTAGCTCTTGGGCATTGTCAATGGGCCCCACTCCCTGGGCCCACCTAGAATGTATGTGCCTTGTCCACTACGTCCATATGTTTTTCCAGCTCATTTTAGTGGGCCATGCCACGGGTCAACAATGGGAATAATGATCTCTACCGTTGAAACCTTCCCAGCCTTACAGTGATGTTTAATTGTCATCTAACTGTTTCATAAGTGGCTGGGCCCAAAATTTAAGCATATCCTAATGTCAAGTGGACCATGCCACAGTGGAAATGATAATCTTAAACGTTGAAACCTTTCTAGGTTCTACAGTGATGTTTATTTGCCATCCAACCGGTTCATAAGATCACATGGATATGGATGAACGAGAAAACACAAATATCTGCTTGATTCAAAACTTCTTGGAACCAGTTGGGTACCACGCTGCCCAGCAGGTGGCCCACCCTATGGGTTCCAACGTGATGTATTGGTTAGCTCCACCATGATGTATCTGTTCTATTCATGCTGCCTATCTATTTTTCCATATTATTTTAGATACGGCCCCAACAATGAGGCAAATTCAGATGTTAGATGGACCACACCCGTAGGGAATAGTGGTCATTGATGCCCATCATGATTCCTTCTTTAATATATATGATTTATCCATGCCGTACACATATTTTGTCGACCTACCTTGTATGTGCAGGCCCAAGTATGGGGCCGATGTGGTCTCAAGTGGGCTATGCCACGAAGACCTTTACATTTCCAATGGGACCCACAGTCCGGGTCCCACTCTCTATGTATATATTGGGCCTTTTAAGGCCAGGGTTACATGATATGTTGGTAACATGCTAGTATGATTAGCTTGATATGTCACACTGATAACATGCTTAGTATAATGAATACCATGCTCATTCATATGCCCATACGCATCATTTGTATGCCTGTTATGGATCATGATTAACCATAACATATGCTAGTTGGCTTGTTATACTTAGGGGACCCGTGCGAGACAGGGTCGCCCCACATGATTGCGCAGTATAGCGTAAGTTTGGTGCATAACTTGAATTGTATGACTCATGCATTTCGCATTATGTATGTCACGATCGCTTTCACACCCTAGCAGCATCGGAGTGGTGGCCACCATAGTCACATCATGGTTGGCAGTATTGGACACCGGAAACTTGTTCTAGTACGTGGGCGCTATGGATGTCCTTGGGTGAAAGTCCTTAAACCCTGTGGTACCAGTAGGATGCTCCAGCGTCGAGACCGAGTGGATAACATGAGCGCCCGTGTGCCAAATACCAGTAGGCCGCGTCTCCCACTGTGTTGAGGTCGGTTGGAAAGGGGTGTGACCTTATCCGCCCGGGTGCAGTGGGCTGTAAGCTAGGTCGAGTCTGACTAGCTCATGGAATGGGTCCGCTATCGGCCAGCCGGGTGGGCATTGGCATACCACTGACGAGGCGGATAGTGAGGTCTTTTCTACTCGCTTGGTTATGCGCGCGATGTGCGGCGGCCAATATTAGAGTATACTAGACCCCGGTGATGTCCCAGATGAGAACTATTTTGATATGTGGATTAGTTGAGGATTGACGTGTTTGCATTGCATCTCTAGCATGTAACACTCGGCCATGTAGGCCCTTGCATCGCATAGCCTTGGGATGGCTGATAGCATTCATGAACTTAGTAACTTAGCCCTCTACTACTTTCGCTTACTCTGATATCTGTATACTTGTCATATGCATAACACACGCTCACACACGCACTCTACTGAGCTTCGTAGGAAGCTCATGCGCGTTTGTTTACACTGTAGGTACTAGAGCTTATCAGCAGCGTTGAGCGCGGTTTATGTACCTTGATATTTTGGACTTCTGCTTCATGTTGTATTTCCCTTTCCAGCACTGTACTCAACAAACTTATTAGTGGATATTTGATGATGTTTTGTGGTTTTGATTATGCTCCAGTACAAAAAAAAAATTACCCTGAAAATCCTCCTGGTAGGATCCCAGGATCGGAACCTGGCACATGAGAGCTAGGAGCCGAGAATGGGGTACTACGGAGGCTGTTAGCACCAAGGTCGGTAATCGAGAATTTAGTGAGCCCGGTCCCCGGTTTTTGGGCGTGACAGAAGTTGGTATCAGAGCATAACTTGGGAATACCTACGGATGACATCACATATCTACTAATGGCCATAGATTAACTACCCTTAACTGAATGATTGTTGCAAACTTAGGATGATTAGGATCCTGATCTCATGCACTTAGCGACCCACACTAGGATCCTGTTACAACATAGTTATAATAGGATCCCCTATTTTGAGCTTAGAAACTTCTGAATATGATTCCCTAACGTGTGTGCATTCGAGAGTATCAATGCTAAGAGGTACTTGTCCTTTTCTGTAGGATATGGCGCCCAAGAGAGCCACCGTTAGGCCGTCGACCGGTGCGGGTACATCCCATACCGCCCCAGTCCCAGCTCCAGCTCCAGCTATGACTGCTGGTCAGTTTCAGGAGATGATGCGGGTTATGACCTCCATGGTAGAGCGCCAGGAGTGGAGGTCATCTGACGCAGTTGCCCCATCGGAGCAGGATCGTGCTCGTTCCTTGCTGATGGACTTCAGGCGGATGGATCCCCCACGGTTTTTGGGAGGGCCAGACCCGGTGTCAGCGGAGCGATGGAAATCGGAGGTAACGAAGATCTTTATCATGATGCGATGCTCAACCGAGGAGAGTGTTCCTCTTGCCGTTTTCCTTTTTCAGGGAGAGGCCGAGCACTGGTGGGCGTCGGTTACCCGAGCCGCCGGGCTTGATTTCGAGTGAACATGGGAGGACTTTGTAGACCGGTTTGACCGGAAGTTCTTCCCTGAGCATGTCCGCCAGCAGCGTGCTCTAGAGTTCGAGACACTGGTCCAGGGAGATATGTCAGTGTCGCAGTATGAGGCTCGATTCGTTGAGCTATCCAGATTTGCTACGTATCTCGTGGATGACGAGGTGCGGAAGGCCTGTCGATTTGAGACCGGACTGCGCCTTGGCCTTCGTGGCAGTGTCACGGGACACAAGTTTCCTACATTCGAGGAGGTGGTAGAGCGGGCCCAGATATATGAGGCAGAGTGGGTCGATGCACAGTGAATCCGTGACCAGAGCGGAGACCAAAAGGGGAAGACGAAGGCTCCTTCTGACAGCTTCTGGCAGCAGCAGACTCGGGCACAGCAGAGGCACCCGGTTCGTCCATCTGTTCGACCGCCAGTAGCACTAGCAGCACCTCCAGCACCGTCCCAGAGACAGTTTGCAGGTGTTTGTTACAGATGTGGAGGGACAGGGCATCATAGGCATGAGTGTCCCCACCCACAGCAGCAGCTACAGCAGCAGCCACAGCAGCAGCCACCGCAGCAGCGATAGCAGCAACCACAGCAGCAGAGGCAGCAGCATAGACCGCAGCAGCAGCAGCGGCGACCGCAGAGGGGACAGACACATCCCAGCAGACTCAGGGCAGGTTCTACGCAGCCCAACAGGATCCTCAGGCACCTGGAGGAGTCGTTGATGGTACACTCATTGTCTCTGCATGCATAGCTCATGTTTTGTTTGATTCTGGTGCATCGCATTCTTTTGTATCCGATGATTTCTGTCGATCGACTGGTTTGCCGTTAGATTCCGTGAGTGAGGGTTTGTCAGTGTCGACACCCTTAGGGAAGACCGCAGTATTGAGTTTGATCTGTTCATCTTGCCCCGTCTTGGTAGGAGAGACCTTTTTGCCCGCCGATTTGTTTGTTTTACCGATGACTGAGTTTGATGTTATCCTGGGCATGGATTGGCTGGCCGAGTATCACGTTGTATTGGACTGCTTCGCAAGAACAGTCACTTTCCTTATACCCGGCATGCCGCAGTTTCAGTTCGTTGCCGAGCCTAGAGGTGAGCAGTTGTCATCTTTGATGTCGTGTGCCATAGAGGAACCGGTTGCCGTGTGCATCGACCAGCTGCCGGTAGTTTGTGATTTTTCGGATGTGTTTTAGGAGATTCCAGGGTTGCCACCTCGTCAGCATACCGAGTTTCAGATTGACCTCGTGCCTGGTACTGCGCCTATCTCAAAGGCCCCGTACCGTATGGCACCTTTGGAGTTGTGGGAGCTGCGGAAGCAGTTGGACGAGTTGCGTGAACTAGGCTTCATCCGTCCGAGCAGTTCACCGTGGGGAGCGCCGATACTCTTCGTGAAGAAGAAGGATGGCTCGTTGAGGCTCTGCGTGGATTACCGCGAGCTCAACAAGGTCACGATTAAGAATAGGTACCCGCTTCCGAGGATTGACGATTTATTTGACCAGTTGCGGGAGGCCCGGTTCTTTTCGAAGATTGACCTACGGTCCGGTTATCATCAAGTCCGTGTCCGGGAGGAGGATATCCCGAAGACGGCATTCAGGACGCTTTACGGTCATTTTGAGTTCCAGGTCATGTCCTTCGGACTGACCAATGCGCCCGCTGTGTTCATGCAATTGATGAACGAGGTCTTTCGTCCCTACCTTGATCAGTTCGTTGTAGTGTTTATCGATGACATTCTGATCTATTCGAGGACTCGGGAGGAGCATGCGCGGCATCTGGAGATCACCTTGCAGACCCTCCGCACACACCAGCTTTATGCGAAGTTGGAGAAGTGTGAGTTTTGGCAGGAGGAGGTGAAGTTCCTCGGTCATGTGGTGACGAGGCAGGGAGTAGCAGTAGATCCGGTGAAGATTGATGCCGTGTGTCAGTGGAGTCAGCCCACGAGCGCGTCCGAAATTCGGAGTTTCCTGTGGTTGGCAGGTTATTATCGTCGTTTCATAGAGGGCTTCTCTCGTATTGCAGCCCCGCTGACCAGGTTGACCCGAAAGGGCGCTGAGTTCGTTTGGAGTGATGCCTGTGAGCGAGCATTTGCAGAACTGAAGGACCGTCTTACTTCTACACCAGTCCTCACTCTTCCCTCCGGGAGTGAAGGATTCGTGGTTTTTACAGATGCCTCACGTATTGGCTTAGGTGCTGTCCTGATGCAGCATGGCAGAGTAGTAGCGTATGCGTCTCGCCAGCTCAAGGTCCATGAGTAGAACTACCCCACGCATGATCTGAAGCTAGCAGCGGTAGTCTTCGCACTAAAGGTGTGGAGGCACTATCTTTATAGGGTCAGGTTCGAGCTCTTTTCTGACCACAAGAGCCTGAAGTACCACTTCTCGCAGTCCGAGTTGAACATGAGGCAGAGACGTTGGATGGAGCTCCTGAAGGATTATGATTTTGATCTTCAGTACCACCCTGGCAAGGCCAACGTGGTGGCAGATGCCCTTAGCCGTCAGCCACGAGGCCTAGTTGTGCATATGATGGTCCGGGAGTGGAGGATGCTCGAGGAGGTTGCCGAGTATGATTTTGAGCTGAGCCTGCAGTCTTCTATCGCGCAGTTATCGAGCTTGTCGATTCAACCCTCTCTTGTTTCTAGGGTGATCGATGCTTAGCAGACAGATCAGACGTTGAAGGATTATTAGGAAGAGGCCGCATCAGAGGGTCAGACTGATTGGCAGATTGGGTCAGATGGTGGACTTCGTTTCAGGGGTCGGTTGTGTGTTCCAGATATTCCTCAGTTGCGCAGAGATCTTAGGGATGAGGCACACCGATCGAGGTTCACGATTCACCCAGGCTCTACCAAGATGTATCGTGATATGAGGAGGCAGTATTTTTAGGCCGGTATGAAGCGTCAGATTGCCAGTTTTGTGGCTAAGTGTGACACTTGCCAGCGTGTCAAGGCCAATCATCGCAAATCTCCAGGTCCCCTGCAGCCGTTGAGTGTCTCGTTGTGGAAATGGGAGCACGTGACCACAGACTTCATTATGGGATTGCCGAGGACTGATCGTGGTCATGACGCCATCTGGGTTGTCGTTAATCGTTTGACGAAGTCGACACATTTTTCTTGTGATACGTGCGACCTGGACCGACTTGCAGAATTGTTTATCGAGGAGATTGTGAGGCTGCACGGAGTCCCAGTTTCGATCGTTTCTGACCGAGATCCGAGATTTACGTCGCGGTTCTGGAGGAGTTTTTAGAAGGCGATGGGGCCTGCCTTGAAGTTCAGCACCGCATATCATCCTCAGACTGATGGTCAGACCGAGAGGGTCAACCAGATCCTTGAGGACATGCTTCGAGCTTGCGTGTTGGATTTCTCAGGTAGTTGGGATAAACACCTACGTTTGACTGAGTTTGCATATAATAACAGCTACCAAGCGACTATCGGTATGGCTCCTTTTGAGGCGTTGTATGGTAGACCTTGTAGGTCTCCTAGTTGTTGAGCCGAGGTTGGAGAGCATCGTCTCCTAGGTCCCGAGCTTGTGCAGAGGACATCAGAGGCTATCGATATTATCAGGCAGAGGATGCGCACAGCTCAGAGTCGACAGAAGAGTTTTGCAGATGGTCGACGTCGTCCCCTAGAGTTTTCAATTGGGGATCGTGTGTATCTCAGTGTCTCGCCCATGAAGGGCGTGGTTCGTTTTGGAGCCAAGGGGAAGCTTGCCCCGAGATTCATTGGACCCTTCGAGATCACTGGGCACGTTGGCGCCGTGGCCTATCAGTTTGCCTTGCCACTTCAGTTGTCTGGCGTCCACAATGTTTTTCATGTTTCTATGTTGCGGAAGTGTGAGTCAGACGTGGTTCCTGTGATAGATTGGTAGCCGTTGGAGGTTCGTGAGGATGCTTCTTACATTGAGCAGCCGGTTCCTATCCTTGACCAGAAGGTGCAGGTCCTCCGGACCAAGGTCATTCCCTTGGTGAAGGTCCAGTGGAGTCCTCATAGCGCAGATGAGGCGTCGTGGGAGCGAGAGGCAGAGATTCGCGAGTCTTATCCTCATCTTTTTTATGATTGATTGTATCTGTATGATTGCTTTTCGATTCGATATGCGTATATCATGATGCGATTCTTTTTTCTATGATCTTCGGCTAGTTTGGGTTTGTATTGCAAATTTCAAGGATGAAATTTTTTGTTAGGAGGGGAGAGTTGTAAGACCCGTACCCTTATTTGCCTTCTGTACGCTTAATTTCCAGTGCCAGTACGTCCCGGATGGACCAGATTAGCGAGCCTTGATCCCGACCCTGTTTTAGAACCGCATCGACCCGAGACCTATACCTCGGCGACCGCGTAGGCGCTGCAATTCCAACGCCGTGCGACACGCCCCATTGCGATACCCGGTGTGAAAGTTATGATCAATCGCGTAATCCGAGGTGAGCCGCGCAACGTGCGTGCGTTGTGGGCCCCACTTGCACAAATCCCAAGATATGTCAAATCAATCAAACCCATACCCCTACTCTACACACACCATACCCCCCATCCCTCTCTCTCCTCCAAAGTCAACCCTCACCCATACCTCCCATACCCCCTCCCATGCATCATCATCACCCCTCCCACCATACCCTCTCCCTCTCCCCCCCCCATACAAGTGCATACGTAGGGGGAGAGGAGGGCTCCTTGCTAGTTCTAGAGATTTGAGAGAGAGAGGAGAGAGAAAGAGAGAAAGAGAAAGAGATTTGAGAGAAGAGAGAGAATTGGGTGATCAAGAGAGAGATTAGAGAGATTGAGGGTGGAGATCCAAGCTTGGAGGGCCCCAACCATCATCCGGACCGTCCGGATCGTCCGATCGTCAACCCGATCCAATCCAACCGTCCAACCATCCATCGAGGTGAGTGCAAGGGGCATAAACCCCCATTTTTCTTAATTTACTTCCTTTTCTTTGTTTTCTTTTGGGCCCACCTTGTGATGGACAGTTAGATGAATGGATTGGATCATCCATGAATGGGCCCCACCTTCCTATTATAATAATAATAATAATAATAATAATAATAAAAAGAAAAGAAAAAAACTAGAGGGAGAGGATGCCGCTGGACAGACAGTGTCCAGAGGGCGCTGCTGCCCAGCAGCACGTGGGCTAAAATCCCTTTGGGCGTTGGGCAGGGTCCCCACTCGTGGGACCCACCTTGATGTATGAGTTGATCCACACTGCCCATCTGTTTCTCCATCCCATTTTAGGGCAGGGACCCAAAAATGAAGAAGATCCAGATCTCAGGTGGACCACACCATAGAAAACAGTGGAGGTAATGAAGCCCCACTGTCGAGGCTTCTCAGGCCCACCAGTGATGTTTGTGGACCACATCACCCACCCAATATTGGGCTTGTTAGGTCCCCAATGAGCTGGGGAACATGATGAAGGGGGTGGATCATCCCTAAGTGGGCCCCACTTGAAATAACCTCAAAAAGAAAAGAAAAAAAAAGAATATGTGAAGGACGTCCAGCGTCTGGACGTTCTGACGCTGGAACGTCCAGCGTCACCTTGGACGGTGAATGGGTCCCCACTCGTGGGACCCACCTTGATGTTTGTGTTCCATCCACGCAGTCCACTTGTTTTCCCATATCATTTTAGGGCCAGGGCCTAAGGATGAGCCAGATCCAAATCTTAAGTGGACCGCACCACATGAAATAGTGGAAACTATGATTTCTACTGTTAGAAATCCTTTGGCCTACCTTAGTATTTCTAGACTGATTTAAATACCCAATATTGGGCTTGCTGGGTCCCCCATGAGATGGAGAACCTGATGAACGGAGTGGATCAGTCCCATGTGGGCCCCACATGATATAAGTACAAAAAAAAGAAAAGAAGAAGAAAACGGAAAGAAGAGGCAGAGCGTCTGACACTGGGCGTACCAGCGTCCTTGGACGCTGGCTCGGCTGCCCGCTGGTGGCCCACTTGTGGGTCCCACCATGATCCATGTGCTGTATCCACACCGTCCATCCTTTTGGGGAGATCATTTTAGGGCATGACCCTAAGATTGAGTCAGATCCAAGTCTCAAGGGGGCCCCACCACAGAAAACAGTAGGGACAGTGGCCCTACCGTTGAAACCTTCTTATGGCCCACCATGATGTTTATTTGAGATCCAACCTGTTCATAAGTTTGCACAGACATGGAAGAAGGAGAAACAAAAATATCGGCTTGATCGGAAACTCCTGTGGGCCCCACTTATTAATAGTAAAAAATAAAAAATAAAAAAAAATATGCTGGCTGCTGGACAGACAGCGTCCAGGGGACACTGCTGCCCAGCAGCGTAGCTCTTGGGCATTGTCAATGGGCCCCACTCGCTGGGCCCACCTAGAATGTATGTGCCTTGTCCACTACGTCCATATGTTTTTCCAGCTCATTTTAGTGGGCCATGCCACGGGTCAACAATGGGAATAATGATCTCTACCGTTGAAACCTTCCCAGCCCTACAATGATGTTTAATTGTCATCTAACTGTTTCATAAGTGGTTGGGCCCAAAATTTAAGCATATCCTAATGTCAAGTGGACCATGCCACAGTGGAAATGATAATCTTAAACGTTGAAACCTTTCTAGGTTCTACAGTGATGTTTATTTGCCATCCAACCGGTTCATAAGATCACATGGATATGGATGAACGAGAAAACACAAATATCTGCTTGATTCAAAACTTCTTGGAACCAGTTGGGTACCACGCTGCCCAGCAGGTGGCCCACCCTATGGGTTCCAACGTGATGTATTGGTTAGCTCCACCATGATGTATCTGTTCTATTCATGCTGCCTATCTATTTTTCCCTATTATTTTAGATACGGCCCCAACAATGAGGCAAATTCAGATGTTAGATGGACCACACCCGTAGGGAATAGTGGTCATTGATGCCCATCATGATTCCTTCTTTAATATATATGATTTATCCATGCCGTACACATATTTTGTCGACCTACCTTGTATGTGCAGGCCCAAGTATGGGGCCGATGTGGTCTCAAGTGGGCTATGCCACGAAGACCTTTACATTTCCAATGGGACCCACAGTCCGGGTCCCACTCTCTATGTATATATTGGGCCTTTTAAGGCCAGGGTTACATGATATGTTGGTAACATGCTAGTATGATTAGCTTGATATTCACACTGATAACATGCTTAGTATAATGAATACCATGCTCATTCATATGCCCATACGCATCATTTGTATGCCTGTTATGGATCATGATTAACCATAGCATATGCTAGTTGGCTTGTTATACTTAGGGGACCAGTGCGAGACAGGGTCGCCCCACATGATTGCGCAGTATGCGTAAGTTTGGTGCATGACTTAGATTGTATGACTCTTGCATTTCGCATTATGTATGTCACGATCGCTTTCACACCCTAGCAGCATCGGGGTGGTGGCCACCATAGTCACATCATGGTTGGCAGTATTGAACACCGGAAACTTGTTCTAGTACGTGGGCGCTATGGATGTCCTTGGGTGAAAGTCCCTAAACCCTGTGATACCAGTAGGATGCTCCAGCGTCGAGACCGAGTGGATAACATGAGCGCCCGTGTGCCAAATACCAGTAGGCCGCGTCTCCCACTGTGTCGAGGTCGGTTGGAAAGGGGTGTGACCTTATCCGCCCGGGTGCAGTGGGCTGTAAGCTAGGTCGAGTCTGACCAGCTCATGGAATGGGTCCGCTATCGGCCAGCCGGGTGGGCATTGGCATACCACTGACGAGGCGGATAGTGGTCTTTTCTACTCGCTTGGTTATGCGCGCGATGTGTGGCGGCCAATATTAGAGTATACTAGACCCCGGTGATGTCCCAGATGAGAACTATTTTGATATGTGGATTAGTTGAGGATTGACGTGTTTGCATTGCATCTCTAGCATGTAACACTCGGCCATGTAGGCCCTTGCATCGCATAGCCTTGGGATGGCTGATAGCATTCATGAACTTAGTAACTTAGCCCTCTACTACTTTCGCTTACTCTGATATCTGTATACTTGTCATATGCATAACACACGCACACACGCACTCTACTGAGCTTCGTAGGAAGCTCATGCGCGTTTGTTTACACTGCAGGTACTAGAGCTTATCAGCAGCGTTGAGCGCGGTTTATGTACCTGATATTTTGGACTTCTGCTTCATGTTGTATTTCCCTTTTCCAACACTGTACTCAACAAACTTATTAGTGGATATTTGATGATGTTTTGTGGTTTTGATTATGCTCCAATACAAAAAACAATTTACCCTGAAAATCCTCCTGGTAGGATCCCAAGATCGAAACCTGGCACATGAGAGCTAGGAGCCGAGAATGGGGTACTACGGAGGCTGTTAGCACTAAGGTCGGCGATCGGAAATTTAGTGAGCCCGGTCCCCGATTTTGGGGCGTGACATGGGCCCTGTGAACTGGGCCAAAAAATAAAAAAGGGACTGCCTTTTTGAAATTTGAATTTATAAAAAACTTTGGCCGAACTGTCAGCCGGCCGGCTGGCCGGCCAGTCCATCCAGCCGGCGGGTCAAGTGGTCAACCTTCACAAAATTGGTCCAAGGATTTTGGCATTTCTAGAGGATTTGGCAGGCCGGCTGGCATGAAAAATGTGATTTTTTCTATCTTTTCTTCCTTCATTTCATTGCATCTTTCATCCATCTCTTATCCTTTATTTATTTGATCTTCATGGTATAAAAGAAGGGCCTCTATGCATCCAAATGGCGAGACATCTCTCTCATTCCTACAATCACAAACCATGCATTAAATTAGTCTTTAAATCATAAAAACCATGCATAATGAGTGATGAATTGGGGTTAGAATATGCACAATTCAAAGCTCAACACTGACTGATGATGATGATGAGTTAGATGTACTTGGGGATGCTGGTTCTTCATTTGGTTCATATGAGCCCTTTGAGGAGTGCCCCTTTATCGACCCCGGCTTCCTCTTGGGCACTCATGGTCACTTGCTGTCTGAGATTTCTGCACTTCGGTATCATTGTGTGATGATGTCAAGGAGATTGGCCGCTGATCAGAGGTTGTCTGATGAGGAGAAGGCGATCCGTAGCCTTGAGTGAGATGAGGTGCATTACCTGGGCATAGAGGTGAGCAGGTTGAGAGTGAGGCTATTTCATTATGAGTCAGAGGACTTACCTGACACGACCGAGGAGGAGAGTAGAGATTGATTTTTTTTTTTTTTTTTTTTTACTTTTTAGGGCTGTGTCGGTAGTCTGTACGTCCCTTTTTGCATAGTACATGACTGGCGATGATGTATTATTTTTTGTATTTTGAAAGAAATGATATGATATATGTAAAAGAAATACGATGCATTTAATGAAAAGAGAACTTTTTGAGAACTTATTATGCCATGAGTTGTCTTGTGAGTGTGTGTCTGGATTTTATACCGGGACATAGGAATCAGAACTGAGGCTCGGCCAATGCTTTGACCGATGTTTTGAGATTGACTTCTGTGGGATCCCTTTGGTTCCCTAGAGAGGTAGGCAGTAGAAACCGTTACTTCCTGAGAGTTTTGTCAGAGTTCGTAGAGTCTCTGTCCTTGACTGTACTTCTTTTTGCTCTTGAACTGTAACCGCCTGAGCTAATCTGGACTGCCTTGCCTCTTTGTACCTGCACTTTTATTTTTTCTTTTCTTTTTGAGCCACTTTTGCCTGTAGTGCTCTTTCGAGTTTCACCATAGTCGGCTTTTCTCATCATTTTTGCCCGTGGCGCCTTTTCGGGTTTTCACCACGTCTCGAGTATTTGATCTTGCCTGCCCCTTGGCAGCTATGCTGTTTTTACCCTCCGCGCCCTTTCGGCTTTTCACCAAGTTCGTTGTGTGCCTACTGTTTTTACTCGAAGTGCCCTTTCGGGTTTTCACTCCGCCCTCTTTGTTTAGGCACACACTTTCTTTTTTTCTTTTTCTGGATTTTCCTGGATAACTGCGGTGGCTAAAGGTCGGGAATTCGTTGTTGCCGGCCGATGGCAACCTTTCACCCCTTATCCTGAGTTACGATGGCAAAGCTGTCGGTCTTACCTATAGACCCTTCTGAGATGGATGGATGGGTGATTGTGTTTCCTTTCGGTTTGATTTTTCTCAGGTGCCTTGTTTTGGCTTCCTATTTTCTTTCTTTTTTTGTTCTTTTCTTTATATTCTTTTTTGTTCTTTCCTTTTTTCCCTTTGAATTCCATTTATTTGAAACACTTATTGGTGGACGGAATGATTTCTCAGAGGTCTTAACTTTGACCCCTTGACTTCAACTCTACTAATGTAACTTTTGATAAGGTTAGAATAACTTACTCATGAAAGATCTTCACATTGTCGGCGTTGATTGGCTCAGGATGGTCCACCCCTCTCATGTTGGTGAGTCTGAGGGCTCCTCCGGGAAGTACTTCTCTGATGATCAGCGGTCCGTCCCATGATGGTTTGAACTTTCCTCTGGGATTCGAAAGGTGTGACGGTAAAATCTTCTTCATCGCCATGTCGCCTACCTTGAAACTTCTTTTTCGGACTCTCTTATTGTAAGCCCGAGTGATCCTTTTCTGATAACATTGGTAATGACTTAGTGCACACATGCGCTTCTCATCTGCTAGCTATAACTGATTAAATCTCGCCCGTTTCCATTCTCCTTCTTCGATTTCGCATTCCAGTAAGATCTGCAGTGACGGTATTTCTAGCTCGACTGGTAGAACTACTTCCATTCTGTAAGTAATCTCGAAAGGAGTAACGCCTGTAGTAGACCGTACAGACGTTCGATTGGCCCAAAGTGCAAATGGGAGCATGTCTGACCAATCTCGATAAGTCATGACCATCTTCTCGAGTATCCAAACGATCATCTTGTTCGCGGCTTCTACCCCACCATTCATCTGAGGACGGTAAGGGCTTGATCGATGATGTTGAATCTTGAACTTGCTGAGGAAGTTATCCATCTTCTTGTTGACGAACAGGGTCCCATTATCTGTGATGATAGCGCTAGGGATTTCATACCGGCATATGATGTTGTTCTTCATGAATTTGATCACCTGGGATGCTGCAATCGTGGTGTATGAGGCTGCTTCTACCCACTTGGTGAAGTAGTCGACTGCCACAAGTATATACTCATGATCGTTTGATGCTTTAGGACTCACCTTCCTAATAATGTCAAATCCCCACATAGAGAAGGGCCAGGGAGTTGTCAGGTTGTACAGTTCTAATGAGGGGGCATGAATTTAATTCGCATGCTCTTGGCACTTGAAGCATTTTCTGACATGCTGGCAACAGTCTGTCTCCATGGTGAGCTAAAAGTAGCTGAGTCGTAGAATCTTTTTTGCCATCATGTGCCCGTTCATGTGTGGGCCACAGATTCCTTCGTGTATTTCTTTCATGATTTTAACAGCTTCTATTTCATCGACGCATCGAAGGAGGACCTGATTATAGAATCGCTTGTAAAGAATTTCTCCACTGATGGTGAACTGGCCAGCCAAACGCTGGATGGTTTGGCGATCTGTTGTTGTTGCTACTTCTGGATATTTGTGGGTTTCAAGATATTGCTTAATGTCGGCATACCAGGGTTTGTCAGGGGCGGCTTCGGCCTCTTTTATTTGTAGGTAGAAAGCAGGTTCATCTTGAGTTTTGACTATGAGCTCCCATTTTGAAGCTCCTTTCAGGATCTCGAGCGTTGATGCAAGTGTAGCGAGAGCATCTATAAACTGATTCTTGGCCCTGGGCATGTATGAGAAGGTGATTTCTTTGAATTCTTCAACCAAATTTTCAAGGTATACATGATATGGTATCAACTTCTCGTCCTAGGTCTTCCATTCGCCATTGGTCTAATTGATGATAAGCTGTGAGTCTCCAAATACTCAAAACTTCTTCACGCCCAAGATTATGGCTTCCCTTAGACCAGTGATGCATGCTTCATACTCTACCATTTATTGGTGCACTCGAATGCTATGCGCCTTGAGACAGGAATAGGGACATCGTCTCAAGAGTAGAGGATTACTCCGATTCCACTTCCTTTAGAGTTGGTGTTGGGGCTCAAATTCGTACCCATGGTAAAACAACACCCAGCGGTCTATCTACAATGATTTGGATCAGTTTTGAGATCGAAAACACCCGAAAAAATGCCAGCGTAACCCTAACCCGTGCAAGTCATGACCAAAATCTGTAAATGGCATTTTGGAGTGGAACCAAACATGCGGTTCACCTCCAAATGATCCAGAACATCCTAGAACCCTTAACCTATAAGTTTCAAAGTCACACAGCGCATATCTTTACCTGCGCACCTCGAAATGTGTTTCACCCCTGACTAGAGCTTACCGAAAAGGGTCTGAAAGCCTACAGTACCATTTCAGAGCGAATCCAAACATCCGTACTATCACCAAATGATCCAGAGCACCCCAAAACCCTTAAATAGCAATTTTGAAGTCCCGGCGGCGTATATTTCCATATGCATGCTTCCTGGAACAACGTTCCTATATGAAGAGCCGACCTGGAGGCTCCAAATTAGGAAGTATCAAAATTTGCAACATTTGGACCTCCACACCCCATCCCATTCATTCAGGAGGTCGATCCCAACCTAAAAGTGGCTTGGCGTCAGTGACCATACCCCCAGAAAAGGTAGCTGTCCTCTGGAGTCTCCCGTCAGAACCAAATCCTTAAAAAAAATCGAAGTCTGGAAGCAGTTTTTCTCTCACCAAGTGCAAAGCCTGAAATTTGGCTAAGTAGTGGAAAAAGTGAGAATTTCGAAGAGGGACATGCGCCCGGCCTAAGACCACATGCGCTCGCAAGATATGATCGAAAGGAGACAATCCTGGAAAACTTCCCGAAAATCGTCTGAAAAATCCGCAGGAAAAGCACATGCGCCCGGCCTGAAATCACATGCGCCTGGCCTAAAATGACATGCGTCTGGACCCCTGCACTCACCACTTTCGCCTAACACATGCACCAGAAAATGTTCTAGAAACACAGGCGTCGGGAATTACCTGTCAGATCGGACCCGAACCCGATTACACTACTATAAATAGCAAGTCCTCTGATGACCATGAGCAGGATCACTCCCCTGAAACCACATGCACTCGCCCTGCCATCCCTTGCTTGGATGCCTTGGCCAAAATGGATTTCCTCGCCAGAAAGGGATTTTCCCGTCGGAGATTGAATACAGAGGGAGAGAGGGATAGAAATTCCTAAATATTCTAAGTAGTAGAACTTTCCCCACTTTCAGGAGGGACATGCGCCCACCACTCCTCCCTGAAAAGTCCGAAAATAAAATAAGTAGTGGGAAATCCCACTATCTTAAGAGGGACATGCGCCCACTTTTCTAAGCCGGAAAAAAATACAAAAATGCACCAAGTGCAGGGGGGTCATGCGCCCACCCTTTTTGGCTGGAAAAATGTGTAAAATACACTAAGTCATGTGAGGACATGCGCCCACCACTAGGACCCAGGCGCATGTGCAACAACACATGCACCCGGGACACTTTTCTCCCTTTCTCTTTCATAAGTACAACAGCACATGCGCCCAGGAGGTGGCACATGCGCCCACCTCCAGGGCACATGCGCCCACATCCAACCCCACATGCGCCTAGTCTAGCCCACATACACCTGGACGCTGGTGGAGCAGTGGGACAGTCTGTGATGTGGCCCTGCTTTCAGTGGGTCCAGTCTCGCCAGTGTAGTGTGCCTCTTAGACACGTGTGGACATGCTCTATCCATCCCTCGGACTGGATTTTTTGAAGGTCGATGTTAAAGACGTCTAATCCTTAATTTTCTCCAAAATGTCCAATACTTAGCCATTTCTGCAACTCTGGAAACTGCATTGTACATCTCTCTGCACTGCACTACACTGGATACCTACACCTGCACTATACACTACACACCTTATTTACATAAAAACGTTTAAGTAAATGACACTTTAAGTTATTTATGTAAATAAGGAAGTACCCCCCATTTGGATTTAATAAAAAATACTAAAAAAATAAATTCCCAATAACGAAGATTTTGATTTTCCGTTCGAAGTACAAATCGCAACTTTTTGGCACTCTCAAAAAACTTCACCTTTTGATTGGGGGGATTTTCTTCAAATTTAAACCGTCCAAAACATCTAAAATACTCTAATTATGCTAAAACATCAAAGTTCAGTGAAATATTCATGATATTTTATGGTCAATCTGTGGATATATCAAAAATCCAGATTTTTACTTAGAATTTTCAGGCAACGAAATGACCAGAATATCGTTTTAGTGCAAATTTGTACAGAAATGAAGTTGTGACTCGATAATATTGATTGCTTCATGCATTAACTCCCATCTTACTTAATCTAGCATTCATTCATGCTTAATCTAGCATTCATCTTGCTTAATCCAGCACTCATCTCTGCTTAATCTAGCACTCATCTCTGCTTAATCTAACATTCATTTAACTTGACATGTATTTAACTTCACATGGCATACATACTATTGTATTCCCATACACATTCATTCTCACATGACATATCTTCTATTGTATTCATCACATATAATCAATCTCATATGATATACATTCAATTGCATTCATCGCACATCGAATATCCTTTATCTCGTTACAATGCCTCGCACATTTATGCATGCGTGAGCAGGTTCTCTTCTTATCTCTTATAGCGTATTAGCTATCAACAAAGGTGCGAGACCGGGATCACTTCTGAAGATGAGTCAACAGACTCCAACCTTACTCGACAACTGATTATACGAACTTTGTATCGATTATGTTCATTACACAATTAAGGGTTTAGCCCGGATTGAGGCTCAAGACTAACCAAAAGGGACTATGGTTACTACAAAAAACTATAATCAAAAGAGTTCTTACAAAGCTTGAAATATCATGCTATGGAGTGCCATTATGAAAAGATAGTTGATGCCCTACCCATTGACCACGGGTCCGTTGGTTGAGCTGATGAGGTAGTTGAGGAGTGCCTTCTCAAGTTCACCCGTCATATACGGGCACGGGCTTTAGGACGTGCCAACCAACATTCGATGCTCATGTATTCCAAAGGTCAATGACTCAGAGTTGCACCACTCGATAAAATCCTGACAGTCCTTCAACCCGGACAATCCGAAAGAAAATGAGACATAACATCTGACTTGTCTAAAAATATGGCTCGGTCCATAACAAGAAAACAAATAGGTCTATATGACCATGAACTTAAGACCATAATTCCTGATGATTTAAATTACTTGCTCAACTTATCCGAGCTTTCTCTCTAATATTCCATCTATTGTATAACTACATTCATAGTAGAATCTTGTTGATTTGTGCTGTGGTTTTCTACCGCAAGGGTTTCTACATAAAAAATCTTTATATTGTTTGTGATTTGTTTCATTTACATTCATGCTCTCTTAATGCTTTATTTAACTTATCTATGATGCATGCATTCATTTAATTTTGCCTTTTAATCAAGGGTGATCATCCATTGATGTAATTAAGGGTTCATGACCAGTATCACAGTCGAGAATGTAAAAGATCTCAGAATCTCTAGAATAAAATTCGCCTTGTGATACCTCTCTTGTGTACACTTTGTGATTGCAAATGATTGTCTATGAATGTCTCTATACTCAGAATCCCCAAAATAACGAAACATAAGAAAAACTACCCTTTTAAGCATTTTTCTAGTTTTAACAAACTAGCGACTCTGCTGAGGATTGAAGAGAGAGTCTAGCTAATTCTGAGTAAAAGAAACCTTCTAAGATCAATCATTTGTGAACACGAATATATGCATAAGAAAGTTACCGCAAGGAGAAATGTTCGGCGCCTTTACGGGCGCCAAACTGGAGATTCTCAATGGGAACATTCTTCCCTTCATCTTTAAGGCAAAAGCATTTGAAATTGAAGTTTTCAAAACTTAAAAAAAAAACCCTAAAGTTTTTAAAAAGGTAGCATAAGCATGAGTATTCTTACTGCGCACTAGTTTCATGTCTAACTTTTACTATGACTAGTAAGGTCATGCGCTTTCCACATCTAGTTGTAGAATGTTCTAATGGACATGTGATTGTGCAGTAAAAAAATTACGAAAATACTAACCCTAAAGATAGGAGAAATGACACTTGTGCTTGTGTTTCTGGCAATAGGAGGATCTCACTTCCCACATTCTATTGTAATAACACAAACCGCTTTCGAATCTGGCTAACAACTAGCTCGAAGCGGCAAACAGCCGAAGGAAATGAAGAAAACAACGATGAAGGCTTCATATTAGAAGACCGCTGTAGTCAAGACATGCCGCACCATCGAAAAGCAGTGGCAACCAGCACAAGTTAGCAGCACTTCCACTGCTAACCAGACTACCGCAATGAGGCCGCAAAAGCTTACATGTTTAGTTGGTAGCTTCCCAGCTCTCTTGGAAGTGAACCACCTAGACAGGGGGAAGATCAAGTCGACTATACAAAAAACAGTCACAAAAGCAAGAGAGGGGATTGTCATCGGGACCAGTGAGATGAAATCAAAGCCGATTCATAAGGAGAGGCCAGTACAGGTCGCGATGGTGCAGGTAATTGAAGACGAAGAGCTAATCAAACAAGATGTTAAACCACTACCGACTCAGGAGTAGATCAACGAATTGACCCAAGCTAAGAATGATTTATTGAGGTGAGTGAAGGGGATCCAGGATGCCTTAGTCACCCCAATCGCATAGAGAATAGCCCGTAGTATCACTTCCCCTACTCGAGAGTTGACGGAAGAATCACAGGGGGCAGATCAAGCCAGTTATACAGAAAATAGTTGAAGAGACGATAGAAACGATCATTGTCAAAGCCATTTTGATAAAGCAAAAGTTAACCCGTGAGGGGCAATCAATGTAAGACGTGATGGTTTAGGTGGTCAAAGACAAAGATTTGTTTGAACAGACTAATTAACCGCCAACAATCTAAGAATAAATTGATGAGATAGTTAAAGATTCAGAATGACTTAGCAAAGAAGCCAAAAGACAGTCATGATGCCCAAGCAATCCTGATCCCACAGGGTGCCGCTCAAAACACCATTTTTGCCCAAGATATCACAGGGGGTAAATAACGGGTTTTCTCATCAAGTGAATGAGCATTTGAAGTAAAAGCTAAAATAGTCATAGACACAACAGCTAAAGTAACAATTGAAGTGGCAGTCAATCTCATAGCCAGAGAAGCAACTAAAGCAGCTGTCAACTTGATGATCTAAGTAACAATTAAAGCAACTACTGACTCAAAAACTAAAAGAGCGGAAGAAAGAGAAAATTGCTGGCTAACTCGCCAGGCCTCATAAGTGCTAAATGCCTAAGTGAACCCTACCAACTCAGTATCATTCAAAATATACCCTTACACTCCAGGTCTAAACGAGTTGAGAAATAAATATACCCTTGCACTCCGGGTCTAAACGAGTTGAGAAATAAATATACCCTTCCACTCTAGGTCTAAACGAGTTGAGAAATAAATATACCATTGCACTCCGGATCTAAACGAGTTGAGAAATAAATATACCTTTGCACTCTGGGTTTAAACGAGTTGAGAAATAAATATACCCTTACACTCTGGGTCTAAACGAGTTGAGAAATAAATATACCCTTGCACTTTGGGTCTAAACGAGTTGAGAAATAAATATACCCTTGCACTCCAGGTCTAAACGAGTTAAGAAATAAATATACCCATGCACTCCGGGTCTAAACGAGTCAAGAAATTCTAAAATACCCCAGGCTATGGGTCTAAACTTAACCATACAGCCTCCAAGTTATGAGGATAAACTGAACCATATAGCCTCCAAGTTATGAGGATAAACTGAGCCATACAACCTCCAAGTTACGAGGATAAACTGAACCATACAACCTCCAGGTTACGAGGATAAACTGAACCATACAACCTCCAATTTATGAGGACCATACAACCTCCAGGTTACGAGGATAAACTAAACCATACAACCTCCAGGTTACAAGGATAAACTGAACCATACAACTTCCCGAATATGAGATTAAACTGCATCAGATCCCTCTAGGAATTTTCAGATCAATCCAGTCTAATAAGAGGATGGAATTCTATAGAAGATCCGCCTGAGATGCAATATCTTCATATTATTATTTTATCATGGTCTTCTTGTTATCATTATGTTCGCTTCCCCAAGTGTAGGGTTGCGATGTAGTAATAATTTCGGTAAGACCGAGGTCGATCCACAGGGACTTATGTAGGAATCCACAAAACACTTCCAATAGTTCTACCGAAAAGCTAACAAATTGATTTGTAGAAGATTGATGTAAATAGTAATTCTAAACTAAACTGAAGATAATCAATTAATTAAAAGGCACTAGGGGTTCAAGGATCCACTTGTAGCAATCCTTGATGCTCAATTCGCTGTGGTTTCTCATTCTCTCAACTAGAATCGAAATTAAGATCTATCTAATCGGATGATAAAACAGTTAAACCAAACAATCTGCCATATGTAAGATCAATGTATATGATTCACTCAATGCAAGTTAGGACGAGCATACTCAATTGCATAGGTCAGTCCCAATTCCAATAGACTAAGTTCACAATCATAACCATCATTAAATCTTGTCACAAGATAAAACTAGATCATGATTTGAACTTGATTCAAATCACATACACAGTTCCACATACTACAGAATTTCTAGAAAATAAAACTTTGGTAAGAAGTTCCCACATGACCATCACAGATCTAGAGCGTATTCCGATTCCTCATATCATACAAGTCTAGACTAGTACACAACAATTAAGAACTCAAGCAATTCTTCCAAACATCCATGAGTCATCATAAGACTAAGAAAAACTACTTAGTACTTGAATTAAACTTCAAACCATTGTTCTTAAACATGAAATCCAACTTAAAACCAACTTAAACGAATTGAAACATCTTAGATTCACTACAAGCTTCACCTCTTAGCCCTAGCTAAGAGGTTTAGCCGTTCATGATCCAAGGAAACATGAAAACAACTAAATAAAACATAAAACTAAAAAGCAAACTAGGAGAACTTGTGGAACTCCAAAATCCACTTTCATTGTCTCCCACCATGCTTAATCCGTTCTAAGATACCCTAAGAACGATCCCTAGGTGTCCTTTTATAGTAGGGAAGCCCACTATAAAATTTACGTAAGGATACGCAGTGCGCAGAGAAATTCGGAGCTTGTAGAACACGCTCAGTTAC
The DNA here is from genome assembly GCA_003013855.2 of Liriodendron chinense. Classification (NCBI taxonomy): domain Eukaryota; kingdom Viridiplantae; phylum Streptophyta; class Magnoliopsida; order Magnoliales; family Magnoliaceae; genus Liriodendron; species Liriodendron chinense. Next base: position 380,669 of record ML058402.1, read on the forward strand.
GCAGATGACCGGTCGCACGACCGGTCTGAGCTCCTGGACGACCAGTCAGTCGTCTCAAAAACGCAAAAAATGCCCAGAGAGTTTTGATATTTTTCAGACTCATAAAATTAATTTAAGGACCGGTCGCACGACCGGTCTGAGCAGCGGACGACCGATCTTGGACAGTCCAGTGAGATTTGCCATGTGGCCCCTCCTGTTGAGTGATCGGACCGGTCGGACGACCGGTCCTAGGCTATGGATGACCGGTCTTGGGATGTTCTTCTGTTTTCTTTCTTCTTTTCTCTGACTTCTTTCTTTCATCCTTTGACGCTTAGTCCTTTGATCTTCTTTGCTTGTAAATGGCGTCTTTAAGTCTCCAATTGATGAATCCTCTCTCTCATCCCTACAATCACAAATTCATGCATTAGATTAGTCTATAAATCGTGAAAACCTTGCATAATGAGTGATGAATTGGGGTTAGAATATGCACAATTAAGAGATCAACACACCCCCCAACTAGCATTTTGCTAGTCCCGAGCAAAACATTTGGGAAACAAGTTTCATTCTCCAAACCCAACTCTCCTTTAGAAACCATTCTTCTATACATCCCAAAACACACAAGTGTAAGATTCAGAAAAATTAGGTGACAGAGGTTGAAACCGTAAACTCTCAAAACATAATAAGCATCCATATGAAATTCCCGCTAATTGGTTGATAAATAGAAGAACTTGAACAAATTCAACCTAGTGTGCATAGTGAAAATTCATCTCATGAGTTTCCAGGATTATCTTCTTCATAGACCAACTAGACTATAAATCTCAAGGTATATAGAGACACACAAGCCAATGACAAGAATTTGCCTTCTGTCCTTCCGACAGCTTTCACACTACGTCCCATTTCCGGCTTTGGTTACGAGTAGACCATCCCTCGGTTGGTAATAGGTAGCCCTAATCAGAATTTTCCACCATTTTTTCCATCATTCCCAATTTCATCCTTCCTTTTCCTTTTTCTTTTAAATTAGTTAGGATTTTTAGAAATCCATATCTTTCATTATTTTCTCATGGACAAGGATGGACAAAGTACCCCGGCTTGGTTTCTCAACACCTTAAATCAAAATCTAGCTAATCCACAAATCACATAATCCCTTCAACCCATGAAAATCGTGTAATGTGAACTAGGTGTAAGAATGTTCAAATTTTCTATCAATCACATAAATAGGGGAATTCACATATAAAACCATTATGTTAAGAGAAGTTCAAGACTTTCAACATCATACACTTCATATCTCCTCCTCTTATGTTCATATCATCTTGAATGCATAGAAACAAAGTTTTCCAAAAGAGTTTTGAATTTTAGAAAAATCAAAAAAAATTTACATAATTGCTCGAAATGTTACAAAACGCTGGATTCATCCAAGTGATCCTACACCCCCAACCAAATCTTGCATTGTCCTCAATGTAAAAGATGTCCAATGAGCAAAACATGAGAGTAATTCTAAAATAAAAGGGAGTGAGGAATGATAGTACTTGAGAGAACAAAAAGTGGAATTCTTCCTCCTTCTAAAAAACCTATGAAAAAGGAAACAAAAGCAACAAAATCCTAATCCTAACTACTCTATACCTCCATCAAACTAGGAGATCAATCATCCTGATACACAGGATCAATCAGAGGTATGGACATACCATCTAAAGGAAACTTCTCAAAGAACGGCTTTAATCGCTGACCATTCACCTTAAAGACATTGTCGTTCCTTGGATTTAACAACTCGACAGTCCCATATGGGTAGACAATTTACACAATGTAGGGACTGGTCCATCGAGATCTCAATTTTCCCAGAAATAAATGTAGGCAAGAATTATACAGAAGGACTTTTTGATTAATCGTGAATGTCTTACGAAGAATGTTCTTATCATGGAACACCTTCGTCTTGTCCTTGTAAATTCTCGCATTTTCATAAGCTTCGTTCCGGAGTTCCACAAGTTCATTCAATTGTAGTTTGCGCAATGAGCTCGCCTTGTCAGAATCAAACTTCATCTTCTTTATTGCCCAATACGCCCTATGTTCCAACTCCACAGGCAAGTGATAAGCCTTCCCATAGACAAGTCTATAGGGAGACATTCCAATAGGGGTTTTAAAAGCGGTACGGTAAGCCCAAAGCGCATCGGTAAGTCGAAGCGACCAATCCTTGTGATCGGGGTTCACCGTTTTCTCCAAAATATGTTTAATCTCCCTATTGGATATCTCAGCTTGTCCACTAGTTTGTGGGTGATAGGGAGTGCTCACTTAGTGTGTTACACCATATTTCTTCTTTAAGGTTTCAAATGGGCGATTACAAAAGTGAGACCCTCCATCACTTATGATGACTCGAGGTGTTCCAAACCGGGAAAGAATATTCTCTTTTAAGAAATAAATGACTGTTTTATGGTCATTATTCCGGCATGGGATCGCCTCAACCCATTTGGACACATAGTCAACGGCAAGCAAGATATATACGTTTCCAAAAGAAGATGGGAATGGACACATGAAATCGATGCCCCAACAATAAAAAAATTTCAATTATTAAGATGGGATTAAGTGGCATCATATTTCTACGAGAGATTCCTCCCAATTTTTGACAAGGCTCATATGTTTTGCAAAACTCATGTGTGTCCTTGAACATAGTGGGCCAATAAAACCCACATTGCAAGATTTTGGCTGTGGTCTTTTTAGCCGAAAAATGGCACCACATGCCTGAGAGTGACAAAAGGAGATGATACTTTGTTGTTCATCATCTGGCACACATCTTCTTATGATTTGATCGGGACAATACTTGAATAAGTTTGGGTCGTCCCATAGGAATTTTCGCACCTTATTGAAGAACTTATCCTTATCTTGCTTTTTCCAATGTGTAGGAATTGTACCTATAGCAAGATAGTTAGCAATGTCCGCATACCATGGCAATTGGGAGATTTCAAAAAGTTGTTCATCAGGGAACATGTCATTGATCGTGGTCATTTTAGGGGAATCGGTGAGAACAAGTCGAGAGAGATGGTCAATCACTACATTTTCTACTCCTTTCTTATCACGTATCTCTATGTCAAATTCCTGGAGTAGAAGGATCCATCTTAATAACCATGGTTTATCATCCTTCTTAAAGAGAAGGTACTTAAGCGCGGCATGGTCAGTGAATATGATGATCTTGGATCCAATCAAGTAGGAACTAAACTTGTCCAAGGCAAAAACTACGGCTAGAAGTTCTTTTTTTGTAGTAGTGTAGTTTGCTTGGGCTGAGTTTAAGGTTCTACTTGCATAGTAGATAACACATTGCTTCTTCTCTTTTCTTTGGCCTAGCACGACCCCAATAGCATAGTCGCTTGCATCGCACATAATTTTAAAAGGAAGGCTCCAATCAAGTGGTTGCATTATGGGAGCACATGTCAACATACCTTTAAGTGTGGCAAAGGCATTTTGACAATCTTCATTCCACTCAAATGAACTCTCCTTTTGAAGTAGGTTACATAAAGGACGAGAGAGTGAACTGAAGTCCTTTATGAACCTTCTATAAAATCTGCATGTCCCAAAAAGGACCGCACATCTCATATGCTCTTGGGTAGTGGAAGGTTAGAGATAAGATCGATTTTCGCTTTGTCCACCTCGATTCCGTTTTGTGAAACGATGTGACCAAGTACAATCCCCTTTTGAACCGTGAAGTGACATTTCTCCCAATTCAACACAAGGTTCTTCTCTTCACATCTTTTTAACACAGATTTCAAGTGCACAAGGCACTCATCAAAGCTACAACCAAATACTGAGAAATCATCCATGAAGACTTCGAGAATTGTCCCCACCATATCAGAAAAGATACTCATCATACATCGCTGAAAAGTGGCAGGGGCATTGCATAGTCCAAATGGCATCCGTCGATACGCGAAAGTGCCGAATGGACATGTGAATGTAGTCTTTTCTTGGTCTTCAAAGGCGATCTCTATTTGGTTGTACCCTGAATAGCCATCAAGGAAGCAAAAATGGGAATGACCCGCCAACCTTTCTAAAATTTGATCAACAAATGGTAGGGGGAAGTGGTCTTTCCTCGTGACAGTGTTTAGCTTCCTGTAGTCAATGCACATTCTCCAACCGATAGTGACTCTGGTTGGTACGAGTTCATTATTGGCATTGGCTACGATGGTGATTCCGAATTTCTTAGGCACCACTTGAGTTGGGCTCACCCATTGACTATTGGATATTTGGTAAATAATACCTACATCCAATAGTTTCACCACTTCGACTTCAACCACATCCTTCATGTTTAGATTGAGTCGTCTTTGTGGTTGCCTAGATGTCTTCGCATTCTCCTCAAGGTGTATGCGATGAGTACAAATCAGTGGGTCTATGCCTTTAAGATCCGCAATCGACCACCCAATGGCACTCTTGTGCTCTATTAGAGTGGCATGTAGCCTACTCTCTTGTTCTTCATCCAAGTGGGAAGAAATCACCACCGGATATGTCTCATCTCGACCTAAATAGACATATTTTAGCTCGCTTGGTAATGGTTTTAAGTCAAGTGTTGGTGCCTTCATATTGGATGGAAGGGGCTTGTTCTCATTTACGGGTAAAGGCTTAAATAGGGCCCTCCAACTTTTGTTATCAACTACCGGCATCACATCTAACATGGCATCCATCTCTCGTATTGTGTTATCATTCATCTCATGAGAGTGGGCCACACATGCCTCCAAAGGGTCGGAATAAAATGACAAGGGAAATGTATCTTCCATGAATGATTCAATCATATTTATCTCGTGGATCTCATCATCAACCTCCCGTGGTTGTTTGCATAAATCAAATATATTAAGCTTAAGAGTCATATTTCCAAAGAACATTTGTACAAGCCCGTTTCTACAATTGATAATCACATTGGAAGTTGCTAGACAAGGGCGGCCAAGTATGACAGGAATTTGAGCATCGGTACCTATCGCGGGATGTGTATCCAAGACAATAAAGCCTATTGGGTAGTAGAATTTATCAACTTGGACTAAAACATCCTCAATCACTCCTCTCGGTATACGAATGGATCTATTAGGAAGTTAGAGTGTGGTTTTGGTGGGTTTCAATTCACCTAACCCAAGTTGTTTGTAAACCGAGTATGGAATGAGGTTCACACTTGCCCCCAAATCGAGTAAGGCTTGTTTAATCCGGTAGTCTCCTGTGATGCATGAGATGGTTGGACTTCCCGGATCCTTGTATTTTTGGGGCACCTCTTGTTTGATAATAGCGCTCAAATTCTCAGTCAAAAGTACTTTGTTGTGAACATTGTGTTTCCTTTTGACTGTGCACAATTCCTTCAGAAATTTGGCATAGGATGGTATTTGCTTTATAGCATCCAACAATGGAATGTTGATCTTCACTTGCTTGAAAACCTCTAAAATTTTCAGATTTTTGTCTAAAGGTTTGGGTGAAATCAACCTTTGGGGAAACGGGGCAACCGGCTTGTATTGCCTTTCCGGTTCTTTCTCTCGTGGAGTATTGTTTGAGCTATCATCCTCTTTGAAATTTTTCGGATCCTTAGGCTTTGGGGCCTTCACCGGATTAGATTTATCAACTATTTTCCCACTTGTCAAAGTGGTGATAGCTTGAACATTCTCCGTATGTTGGGAGGATAAGCTTGCGTCTTGTATCTCAAATTGGGTTCTTGGGTTAGGAAGAGGTTGGGCAGGAAGTGTGCCTTTCTCCCTAACACTGAGGTGAGATTCAACTCTAGCCATTGAAGTTTTCAAGTCATTGATGGCTTGAGTTGAACTTTGATTAAATTTCAATTGCTCTTGCATGAACCCGTCTATCTTCAGAGAATTTGTCTTGTTATACTCAGCTTGAACCGATACGAATGCACCCAACATCTCTTATAGCGTAGCTTTTGGTGTAATGACTAGAGATGGACCTAGTAAAGGTTGAGCTTGAGGGATATTGTTTGCATTCGTAGTGGGTCCATTCCTCCAACTGAAGTTGGGATGGTTCTTCCAACTAGAATTAAACGTGTTTGAGTTTGGAGCACCAAATTGTCGTTGGTAACTGTTTATGGTATTTGATTGTTCTTGTAAGATGTCCTAAACAGCTGAAATTGTGGGACAATCTTGTGTTATATGTTGATTTCCAGCACAAATTCCACAAACAGTTTCAACGTCATTAGAGTTGATCGTCTCTCCTTTCTTTAATTCCATGGCCTCGACTTTTTCTTGTGAGGCTAGCCACACGTGCACTTATGCTATCTTCTTCTGATAGGACATAAATTCCTCCTTTTTTCCTTTTGTTGGCTAGTCTTGGAATTTGTTGGTTTAGATGTATCCCAAGACTGTGCATTCTCAGCCAATTCCTCCAAATAGTCTCATGCTTCATCGGCTTCCTTATTCATGAACTCCCCATTACACATCATCTCTATGAATTGGCGCATGGGTGAAGTCAGACCTTCATAGAAAAAGCTTATAACCCGCCAAATTTCATAGCCATGATGTGGACATGCGTTTAACAAGTCCTTAACCCTCTCCCAACATTAGAAGAAGGTCTCATCTTCCTTTTGGGCAAAGTTCATGATAAGGTGCCTCAACATGTTCGTTTTGTGAGTAGGGAAGAATTTTTTTTATGAACTCCCTATGCATATCAGTCCATGCACCAATTGATCTTGGCCTTAATGCATGAAGCCAACCTTTAGCTTTATCTTTAAGGGTAAAAGGAAATAATTTAAGCCTAACCACATCATCAGTTACATTTGCAAAGTGCATGGTGGTTATTACCTCATCAAATTCTTTAAGGTGTTGATAGGCACTTTCACTGTCTAATCCATGGAATCTCTGGAGGAGTTAGATCACTCCCGATTTCAAACTACATTCCCTACATTTTGTGGAAAAACTATGCATGAGGGAGTGCTCGCTCTTGCTGGTTGCAAGTAATCACGTAATGTTCTTGGTCGGGGAACATTCTCAACCACATTCTCTCCCGTTTCGGTTTGGTTTTGGCCCAGATTTAAATTGGCCATCAGATTATGTTGATTTATAGCCATATTTTCAGACAAAATTGGAGAAGTTAGATGTCTTCTAGCACGTGGTTCTCTGTTAATTCCTTTAACTATTTCCCCTTCACTAATGAGTTGGTTATTGGAATCCCGAGCCCAATGTAGCATGCAAAACCTAAAAGAATGAAACAAAAAGGAAAGAAGAATTCTTCCTTCCTTTCTTTCCTCTTCTCTAAGACCGAAGTACAAGGTGTCTTGCAATGGCTAGGCCAGAAGCAAGGATAGAGACCGATTTCTCCTAGTCAATAGGGGTTCAGAGAACTCCCCACCCACTCTTTGAATCTTTTGAGAAAAGTGCAGAAAAAGAAAAAAGAGGAGTAAAGGTGAGAAGAGAAATCTCTGAGCACAAGTTGATCCAAGACGGCAGAGCCGACCAATAGGAATCCAGGTGGCACAAGGCCTACCTATCTGTTGGGGCTCAAATTCACACCCATTATAAAACATATTCATCGATCCATCTACGACGATTTGGACCGATTTTGAAATCCGAAATACTCAGAAAATGCCAGTGCAACCCAAACATGCGCAATCATGACCGAAACCTATAAATACTATTTTGGGGCTGAATCAGACATGCGGATTACCACCAAATGATTCGGAACACCCTAAAACCCTCAACCTGCAAGTTTCGAGGTCGCGCGATGCATATCTTTACCCGCGCACTTCCAAATGCATTTTGCCCTGATCGTATCCGACTATAAGGGCCCGAAAGCCTACAGGTACCATTTTGGACTGGAATCAGACATGCGGATGGTGGCCAAATGATTTAGAATGCCCAGAAAAACCTTAAATAGTAAGTTTGAACTCCTTGCGGTGCATATTTCCACGTGCGTGCTTCCCGAAACAATATTCCTATGCAAAGAGCCGATCGGGAGGGTCCAAATTGGTAAGGAACTACTAAAATTCACAGCAGATGACCATCAATAACCCACCCCGTTCATTCAGGAGGTCGATCATGGCCTAAAAGCGGCTTGGCGTCAGTGACCTCGGTCTCTGAAAAGGTAGCCCCCCTTTGGAGGTCGCCCGTCGGAGCTTAAAACCTGAAATATTCCAAGTGTTTGGAACATGCATTCGCCCACTCTCTCTCCACATACGGATGTCATAAGGAGACATGCATTTGCCCTCTCACCACATGCGCATGAGAGCCCTCTCTCTCCCTTTCCATATTTTTAAATTCTAAAAATATCAAAAATCATAAAATATGTGCTAAGTGTGAGCACATGCGCACATGTGCACACCAAAGAGGAGGGCACATGCGCCCACCTTCTTTGCAACATGCGCATGCCACAAGCAACATGTGAATACACACCATGGCATGCGCATGCCACAAGCACATGCGTCTACACACTCCCACACTCCTCTACATGCGCATGCCCTCCCTTTTGCAAGCAACATGCGCCCGGTACCCGATACCCGATTAACATACTATAAATACCCCCACTCACTTGTGGGGGGAAGGGGCTTCATTTTCTGGAAAGGATCGTCATAGCAAGGTAAAAACCCTTTCCGGAATCCTCCATCGGCTAATCACATGTGCCCATACCTAGCTAGATGCCATTGCCGGAAAGGGATTTCTCCCACTGGAGCTGCAATAGAGAGGCAGATAGGGAAAGTCCACATGCGCTCATCCTTTTGTTGGAAGCAAATGGGAAATTTCCCAAGCCCTTGGAGGACATGCGCCCATAGTGCCATCTTTCTCTTCACTCCCTCATGCCACATGCGCCCAAGTGCGCCTAAGGGAGAGGTCACATGCTCAAGTGCGCCCAAGGGAGAGGCCACATGCGCACAAGTGCGCCCGAGGGGGCAGGCACATGCGCTTACCTCCCTTCCATTCCCTCTCTCTCCTCACTTTTATCCCACATGCGCTTGAGGAGGGGTCACATGCGCCCACCATGCAATCCACATCCGTCCAGACGCTGATTGGGAGGTGGGGCCTTCTATGATGTGGCCCGCCTTCCGATCGTGTCAGCGCTCCTAGACACACATCAATGCCCTCTATCCATCCTCCGGACCGGATTCGCCAACGGTCAATTTAAGTGGGCCAAATCAACAATTTGATTAAAAAGGCCAACACTTACCCAATATTGCAAATCTCAGAAACTCTTCCGAAAGAGCCGAAAACGGCCGAAATTGAGAGGAATCGGGCGAAATTTGACCGAACCCAAGAGGGAGACTTCTCTCTGCCATAACATGATATATTGTAATCATGCACTGCAACGAGGCTATCCAAACTCAGGAGCCCCGAATACCCTAATTAAGCAGTCAGCAGACCCACTACTTAGTCATTTTTAGCCATGGGAAGTGCCCTGTCAGCTCGAAAATAGACCCATGCTAAACAAATTGAAATGCAATCGCACTGCGGCCCTCGTGGACATAATCCACCCCTGTTCAAAGAAAATCATTGATGATATTCACCGAATGCTCCGATCATATCGCAAACAGGTCCACTACTTAGTCATTTTCAGCCTTGGGAAGTGCCCTGAAGGCCCGAAAATCTACAAATGCCAAATGAAATCAATCACAATCTCGAAGACGCGAGGGCAAAATATCAATGACACAAAGATATATACGAATCAGATTGATCAAATCAGATGCATAATTTGTCTGATACACTGAACATCTAACATAAATGCAATCTTCTCTTGAGCATGCATAAAGCATAGTTACTTTGTACTATACTCATTTGCATCCAGTGCATGAATTTATTTCATCTCGGATCGAGATATGAAACTAAATCGAAGGGGACTATGGTTATCGTCGAAAAACATAATGAAAGAGTTCTAAACGTCTGAAATACTTCATCATTAAGACCAGTTGATGTGCGTCCTATCTAAGGCGGGATCCGTCAGTTGAGTGGCTAAGGTAATGAGTGCCTTCCAGTAAGTCACCCGTCCCAGCGGAGACGGTCACTGGCCTTGGTTGCAGTAAGTGGACACCGTGGAGTGTATTTCTGAAAGTCATATCGTCTATAGAGACGCGTCATGACACTAAGATATATGACTCGGTTGAAACCCTGGTCGCACGAAGAACCCCATGGAGTGCCCTCCAGTAAGTCACCTGTCCCAGCGGAGACAGTCACTGGCCCTGGTGTAGTAAGTGGACACCGTGGAGTGTATTTCTAAAAGTCATATCGTCCATAGAGACGCGTCATGACACTGAGATATACGACTCGTTCGAAACCCTGTTTGCACAAAGACCCCATGGAGTGCCCTCCGGTAAGTCACCCGTCCTAGCGGAGACAGTCACTGGCCCTGGTTGCACTAAACGAAAACCGTGAAGTGTATCCCTAAAAGTCATATCGTCCATAGAGACGCGTCATGACCTTGAGATACACGACTCGGTTAAAATCCTGGTTGCTACTCAACTAGGAACGCCCGATGGAGTATGGGACCGACATCTAACTGGTCTTAACAATGGCTTAGTCCATAATAAATCCTAGACTTGGTCTCGGCGACCATGAACTCAAGACTATAATCCCTTACGATTTAAACTACTTGCTTGATCAATCCGAGCTTCATCTCTTTAATATTCCATCTATTGTATAACTGAAATTCATAGTAGAATCTTGTCGCTTTGTGCCGTGGTTTTCTCCCGTAAGGGTTTTCACGTAAAAATCTCTATGTTGTCTATGTTGTTCTTTATTTATATTTATGCTCATTTAATGCTTTATTTAATTCATTTATGATACATGCATGCATTTACTTTTGCCTTTTAATCAAGGGTGATCATCCGTTGATGTAATTGAGGGTTCGTGACCAGTTCACAGCTCGGAATGTAAAAGATCTCGGAATCTCTGGAATTAAATTCACCTCGCGGTGCTTTCTCGTGTGTACTTTGTGATTGCTTATGATTGTCTATGAATGTCTCTATACTCAGAATTCCCCCAGAATAATTAAACACAGGAAAAAGACTGCTGACAAGCAGTTTGATTTTTCTAAGCTCTAACACTATCAGAGATCCAAAAAAAGGAGTCTCCACCCACTCTACAAGAGATGAATATGATAGGAATGAATAGGAGAAGAAGAAGAGTAAGGTTAGAAAGATAAAACCTGATTTGACACTTGAGATCCTTATGTCTTCTTCAGCTTCCTAGAAATCCCTGAAAAAAGAAAAAAATCAAAACAAAACAAACTAAGTTAGTACTAGAGTCCTAAAAATCCTAAATAGAAACTACTTTTAGGAATTTTGTGAAAAAAACCGTCAAAGTCCCCGGCAGCGGCGCCAAAAACTTGTTCGCTTCCCCAAGTATAGGGTTGCGATGTAGTAATAATCTCAGTAAGACTGAGGTCGATCCACAGGGACTTATGTAGGAATCCACAAAACACTTCCAATAGTTCTACCGAAAAGCTAATAAATAGATTTGTAGAAGATTGATGTAAATAGTAATTCTGAACTAAACTGAAGATAATCAATTAATTGAAAGGCACTAGGGGTTCAAGGATCTAATTGTAGCAATCCTTGATGCTCAATTCGCTGTGGTTTCTCACTCTCTCAACTAGAATTGAAATTAAGATCTATCTAATCGGATGATAAAACAGTTAAACCAAACAATCTGCCATATGTAAGATCAATGTATACGATTCACTCAATGCAAGCTAGGACGAGCATACTCAATTGCATAGGTCAGTCCCAATTCCAATAGACTAAGTTCACAATCATAACCATCATTAAATCTTGTCACAAGACAAAACTAGATCATGATTTGAACTTGATTCAAATCACATACACAGTTCCACATACTACAGAATTTTTAGAAAATAAAACTTTGGTAAGAAGTTCCCACATGACCATCACAGATCTAGAGCGTATTCCGATTCCTCATATCATACAGGTCTAGACTAGTACACAACAATTAAGAACTCAAGCAATTCTTCCAAACATCCATGAGTCATCATAAGACTAAGAAAAACTAATTGGTACTTGAATTAAACTTCAAACCATTGTTCTTAAACATGAAATCCAACTTAAAACCAACTTAAACAAATTGAAACATCTTAGATTCACTACAAGCTTCACCTCTTAGCCCTAGCTAAGAGGTTTAGCCGTTCATGATCCAAGGAAACATGAAAACAACTAAATAAAACAAAAAACTAGAAAGCAAACTAGGAGAAGTTGTGGAACTCCGAAATCCACTTCTGTCGTCTCCCACTGTGCTTAATTCGTTCTAAGATACCCTAAGAACAATCCCTAGGTGTCCTTTTATAGTGGGGAAGCCCCGCAGCGTCGGAATCTTTCAGAATTTGCGTAAGGATACGCAGTGCGCAGAGAAATCCGGAGCTTGTAGAAGACGCTCAGTTACGCAGACGACCTGTCGCACGACCGGTCTGAGCTCCTGAACGACCGGTCGCACGACCGGTCTCAAAAATGCGAAAAACGTTCAGAGAGTTTTGGTATTTTTCAGACCCATAAAATTAATTCAAGGACCGGTCACACAACCAGTCTAAGTAGTGGACGACTGGTCGTACGACCGGTCTTGGATAGTCCAGTGAAATTTGCCATGTGACCACTCCTATTGAGTGATCGGACCGGTCGAACGACCGGTCCTGGGCTATGGATGACCGGTTGGACGACTGGTCTTGGGCATATTCTTCTGCTTTCTTTCTTCTTTTCTCTGACTTCTTTCTTTCATCCTTTGACGCTTAGTCCTTTGATCTTCTTTGCTTGTAAATGGCGTCTTTAAGTCTCCAATTAATGAATCCTCTCTCTCATCCCTACAATCACAAATTCATGCATTAGATTGGTCTATAAATCGTAAAAACCTTGCATAATGAGTAATGAATTGGGGTTAGAATATGCACAATTAAGAGCTCAACACATTATGACATTCTGGCGTTCTTCTACTCTATATGAGAGCAATTAAGAATCGTCGATCTTTTATATATATAATGGCCTTATATGAAGAGAAAAGAAAGCATTCCGTGAAAAACCTAAGAAAGCAATTCAGGGATGATGGTCTCTTATACATATGGTTTTATATGAAGATGACCGGGATATTCTATTATTATCAATCTTTTATACATATGCACTTGGTCTTACATGAAAATAATCAGAATGTCTCACCATATATTCAGCTTTCTTATTTTATAGGATCTCCTCATCATTATTATGATATTCTTCTATTTTATATGAGGACAGGTCAGAACCTGGAATCTCCTATATATATATATATATATATATATATATATATATATATATATATATATATATATATATATATATATATATATATATATATGGCTTTATGTGAAGATGGTCAGGGCATTCTATTATGTATCACTTTGCTTTGAGAATATCGGCGGCTTTTTCTTATGAATAATTCCACAACGAGAATATGCGATTAAAGATTATGATCAGACGGGTATTCTATGTGGATTTCTAAAGCATAAGACATCTTTCATCAGAATGGGACAATAACGCAAAACGAAGAGCTAAATACACCGGGGGCAGGCCCCAATATATGATAAGAAACTCAAGCTTATAGAAGAAGACAACTGGGGGCAAGCCCCAATATATGATGAGAAACTCAGGCTTATAGAAGAAGACGACTGGGGCAAGCCCCAATATGTGATGAGAAACTCAGGCTTATAGAAGAAGACGACTGGGGGCTGGCCCCAATATATGATGAGAAACTCAAGTTTGCAGGAAGAAATGATTAGGGGCAGGCCAGAAAATATTCACTTACGACATGAGCATACTTCAGATCTGGAAACCCAAAACATCCCAAGATCGACGACAAAGGGAAGAATCACTTTCTTCATTTCATTCTGCATTAATTATCGCAAATATCTAATATCACCATTCATTATAGTTATGATTGCTATTAAGTTATATTGCAAAGCATTCCAACACCCATTGCACAATATCATACAATAAAAAGGTAATTGCCATTGTCATTTCATTAACAAAAGTATAGTCAACATCTTTCAACACCGTATACATGAATGGTCAAAAAGTAAGGATCCCTTACATCGATTATAAGGATTTTGAAATCTAGTCAAGATGAAGCCCCATGATCGTTTCTATACATAAAAATTTACAAGAAGAATATCAAAAGTAAAGATCACAGCTTCTCTAGACATCCTGATATTAACCTAGTCACAGCCACCGTGGCAGCTTCCATCGCCGACTTCGCCTCGGATAATATCAACGCAGGATCGGGAACATTCTGGAGCTCAATGGTCAAATCTTCTAGCTGCTTGCGCACCGCTTCGCTCTCACTTTTAAGCGTTATAATAGTTATTTGATCCTGAGCAACTACCAACTCAAGACGAGCAGCCTCGAAGCCACAGCTATTTCTCCGCCTGCAAGTACTTAATCTTGACATCGATTTCAGCCAGACGATCCAAACAACCCTTATGTTCTGTCTTATTACTTTGAAAAGATGCTCGTGCATCCATCATTGGCCGCATATGATGCTCTACTACAAGTCCCAAAGAATCCACAATCTTCCATTTCCCTTCAATAACAGAGTCTAGCTCTGCGCATTCAGTAGCCACTAACCTCGTGACGGAGCTTTCGAATGAAGAAATATGATCGAAAATCACGAGTGCATTAGGTCCTATCACTCCAACACAAGACTCCAACACTTTCATTCCAGCACCCAACAAATGTCATTCATGTGGACCAGCTAACATTTTTGAGATACTCGATAACAAACCCCTCAATATGCTCCGCCTAAAACAGTCCAAATGATCGAAACAAGGAACATCAAACGCTCCATGAACAATAGCACCAGAATCAACAATAATTGTGGTGAAGAAATGTGGTGAGCATATAATGAAATGATAAATGAGAAAAAAGAATATATCAAGAAGTTATAAAAGAACACTACCAAGGGCCAGAGATGAGTCAGCAATAGATTCTAAGGGACCCGCAACATGTGCCGTCGTGTCAACGAATAACTCAATGATCTCATCGGTAGCTCCGAAGTCATGACTGAAGATTCAATAGTGTTACTATCAGCATTAATTACCTCAATCGATGTTGGCACCTCCGCCATACCCTCAACAATAGAAGCACCAGAGGCCACGAACACAGTTGTGTCATTCACCGACATAGTGGTCCCTTGCGGATTATCTTCTCCAATCTGCCCGACCTACTCTCTCACCCCAACATGGTTTGAGATTTTATTCGCTGGCCCAATCCATTAGCGAGGACCTCTGTCAGCCTTGGAGGAGGAATGTAGATTGGATCATCAACAGAGTTGTTGTTTCGAATCAGAGCATACTAATACACCCACCATCTCAGCCAACCATAAGGACTGTCAGTCTTCCGATAGAGGCCGGGAAGCATAAACCTCGTGCCCATTCCCGTCATTAGAAGTTGATGCCATATCCACTCCCAGTGAACAAGACCCGTGCCATTCACCCACTCTACTTTGGTTACATCCAGTAACGTTATCGAAACACCCTGATCATATTCTAATTGCCTGGTAAACTGGCTAGGGTAATAAGGCTCCCGCCAGAACTTTATTCCTTCGTGTAGTGGAAGTGAAGCAGTACGAATAGACACCAGAAACTCCCTATCAAGAGTATTCATAGAACGTTCATCGTCAATGACTTCTCGATCCTCTTTGATGTTAGAAACAGGAAAGTGGTAGAAGCAAATATCCACCCAACTGCTAATTTTCGAAGCTATCCAATCAGATGACTGCACTATCATCTTAAGTTTTCCGTAGTGATAAAGAGGCGGGTGATCGGGGTGAAGATACTGAAAGAGATCCATTCGATATGACCACGGGAAATATATGCCCAGCCACCTGCAGAAGAAATGTCATGGGCAATAAGCCACGTTCATCCCTCGCTCGGGTTGATCTTTATTACTGGCAATATTGCCAAAAGCCCTATATATACTGCACAACACCGACAGTGCTAAAGAATATCGATGGCCATTTGCAAGAGCTCCTACCACGACGAAGCAAGAAAACCTGACCCCATCAGCACTCTTGGAGCTAGGCAACACAACTGCCGACAACTAGTATGTTAAGAAGCCCGCCAGTTCACAAGTCGGCGTAAGCTCATTCGGATTGTGGAATCTATATTCAAAACGTTCCTTCATCAAGACTCGGTCTTCCTGCGAGGTTTTATATTCTTCATAATCAATGCTTCAAAAAGAAAGAAAAGTTCGATGTAAGAAGAAAAGAAGATAAGAGCATGCAAAACATAAAGTACAAAAGAAGGCATCGGAAGAAATATTACTTCATCCTCTGGCTAAAGTAGATCAACTAGTCGTCGTAATGGATCTTTGTAATATTGTCAAACTGTGACAACTAGGGGAATAACTCCAGACAAGCCTCCAAGTGGTAAGAATCTCGAGGACTTTTAAGCCGAGACGAAGACAACGCTTCATCAATTGGGACGTTTTCCTAGTAATATTGTCCTAATAAGGACAAGCCGGCCATCATCCGGAGATCCCATAAAGTTATGCTCATCTCCCCATATGGAAATTGGAATGAATTGGTAACAGAAAGCCAGTAACTCAAGAAGCTTCAAAGGATTGTCGGATCACGGAAGAAATGCCCAAAGGTTGTATCGATAGGCTGATACAGGCCGACTTGTTTCAAAACCCTCTCGTGATGGACCAAAATCTCTTTTACCCATGGCTCATAACCAACCCGCTCGTTCGGATGGCCTTGCGTATGGAAACTTCTCGTCTCCCAAATCATCATCTTATCCATATGCCGAAACCTTTGTTGAACTGTTTCGAAATAATGGGCTGGATAAAGAGCGTGAGGATCACAAGTCGGCGCAAGGAAGACCATTTCTCTTGGGAGACCTACCCGTTGTTCTCTCCCGTCATCAACCAGTAAGGTAGTCAACAATTGCTCAGGGGTGGATGTCCACCTCTCAACCTCGTAGAATTGAAAAGGGCCTTGAACGTGGGATGGCTTGATGCTCAGGAGGGGTCGGTGCCTCATAAGAGATTTCTCATGCATAATGACTCTGTCGTTGTAGGGGTTCATGATGAAGAAAGCGCACGTCGCACGATTTGGTTTCTATCCCAGCCAATCTTCATCCGGTCATTCTTTAGATCGACGAGCTGTGTTGACTACTCCTCCTTACCGACTGTCTCAGCTGGTTTCTTACCTCTATTCTGTCTCTTCTTTTTCTTCTAAATTTCTTGATTATCCTCGGGATTTGGGAAAGCAAACTAGAAGGACCTGCCTCGACGACACTTGGAGCACCAGTAAGTTGACAATACCAAGAGGACCATTCTTCTTCAGTCCCTTGCGTCGGAGGCTCAGATGCGATTTTATCCACATAAATACACAGTAACACCTCATGGGGAAGCTACTTAATATGACCGGAGAAATCCTTCACTTCAGGATCGGTTGTCACGGAGAAGCGTGAACAACACTTTACTGTAGATGGATCGATAGTATCTTCAGCTACCCTCTTCTTCTTCCCATGTTGCGAAGATGAGGGACCAGAGACTTACGACCCGAAAGCTTCACTAGAAGATCTTGTCATTCCTGCCATGATTTGTTGTGGCACGCAAATAAGGAAACATCAGGAGAAAGCTCCATTATATGCAACAAAGCAACACAATAAGGTACGCATCATAAAAAACAAAATCACATAATCCAATCATGGATTGCACACACAAACAAAACATGATCCACAAAAATATGGGAGTAACAAGATTCAAGCACGCTTCCAACAAATAAGCACACACATGTCACAAGCGCTGGGCAAAGATAACAAACAATCCTAACATCGGATGTACACAATTGTGCACACACAACAATCTTGCATGCATTCGAATCACTTAAGCGCAGTCCAACAGGTACACCCTGAACCTGCCTAAATGGACAATTGCAGGCCATAAAAGACCAAAACAGGTAGTCCATTATGGGCCCAAGGTGCTAAGTTCCAATCATGTTTGAGTTTTAAGCAATCTGGCCGCGAACGGCATCGAATTTGACTAAGGAACGAAGCCAGAAATGCAATTTTTCACCAAGGGCGAAAGATGTGCCAAAATTCTGAAATTTCACCAAGTGTTGGGCTGACATGCACCCAAGGTGAGCCCCAGGCACACGTGGCCTCTCACATGCGCCCAATCCATGAATTTTGGAAGTGCAAGTCAAAAGAAACAATGTTCCAGGCGCATATGAAGTCTGACATCCGCCCGGCTCAGAGAAAGAAGTTAAACAAGTTATAAATTCAATGTTTCAGGTGCATGTGCATCACCACATGCGCCCACCTCCAAGTTGCAGGAGAAAAGCAAAGTGTAGGGCAGTACCCTGGGCGCATGCCTAGAGCAGCATGTGCCTAGACACATGCGCCCAAGGCACCAAGAAGTGCTCTCTCACCTTAGAGAAATCGGATCTTTTGACTCAGAAAATGTTGGAATGACTCAGTGAGTTGTCTATTTATACTTGAGCCTGAGGAACCGGTGCACTGCACTTGCATGACGTAAGCATCCAGTGCAACACACCGGGGGGGCACTTGTTGGGGATCAAATTCGTACCCATGGTAAAACAACACCCAGCGGTCCATCTCCAATGATTTGGATCAGTTTCGAGATCAGAAACACCCGGAAAAGCACCAGCGCAACCCTAACCTGTGCAATCGTGACCAAAATTTGTAAATGGCATTTTTGAGAGGAACCGAACATGCGGGTTGTCGCCAAATGATCTGGAAGATCCTAAAACCCTTAACCTGCAAGTTTCAAAGTCACACAGCGCATACCTTTACCTGCGCACCTCAAAATGCCTTTCGCCCCTGACTGGAGCTGACCGAAAAGGGTCCGAAAGCCTACAGGTACCATTTTGATCTAGACATCTGTACTACCATCAAATGATCTAGAGCACTCCAAAACCCTTAAATAGCAAGTTTGAAGTCACTACAGCGCATATTTCCATGTGCACGCGTCCTGGAACAACGTTCCTATATGAAGAGCCGACCCGGAGGCTCCAAATCAGGAAGTACCAAAATTTGCAACATCTGTACCTCCACACCCCATCCCGTTCATTCAAGAGGTCGATCCCAACCTAAAAGTGGCTTGGCGTCAGTGACCACACCCTCAGAAAAGGTAGTTGTCCTCTGGAGGTCTCCCGTTGGAACCAAGTCCTGAAAAAAAAAATCTAAGTCTGGAAGTTGTTTTTCTCTCACAAAGTGTAGAGCCTCAAATTTGGCTAAGTAATGAAAAAAGTGAGAATTTCCAAGAGGGAAATGCGCCCGGCCTAAGACCACATGCACCCGCAAGATATGATCGAAAGGAGACAATCTAGAAAACTTCCCAGAAACCATCTGGAAAATTCGCCGGAAAAGCACATGCGCCCGGCCTGAAATGACATGCGCCTGGACCCCTGCACTCACCACTTTTGCCCAGCACATGCACCGAAAAACATTTCAGAAACACATGCGCCTGGAATTACCCGTCGGATTGGACCCAAACCCAATTGCACTAATATAAATAGCAAGTCCTCTAATGACCATGAGCAGGATCATGCCCCTGAAACCACATGCACTCGCTCTGCCATCCCTTTGTCAGATGCCCTGGTTGGAATGGATTTCCTCGCTCAAATTCCTCGCCGAAAAGGTATTTTCCCGCCGGAGCCTGAATACAGAGGGAGAGAGGGAGAGAAATCCGAAAATATTCTAAGTAGTGGAACTTTTCCCACTTCCAAGAGGGAACTGCGCCCACCACTCCTTGCCGGAAAGTCTGGAAATAAAACTAAGTAGTGGGAAATCCCACTATCTTAAGAGGGACATGTGCCCACTTTTCTAAGCCGGAAAAAAAATACAAAAATGCACCAAGTGTAGGGGGGACATGCGCCCACCCTTTTTTGCCAGAAAAATGTGTAAAATACCCTAAGTCCTGTGAGGACATGCGCCCACCACTAGGACCCAAGCGCATGTGCAACAGCACATGTGCCCTGGACACTTTGCTCCCTTTCTCTTTCATAAGTGCAACCCCACATGCGCCCACCTCCAGGGCACATGCACCCACATCCAACCCCACATGCGCCTGGTCCAACCCACATGCGCCTGGACGCTGGTGGAAAAGTGGGACAGTCTGTGATGTGGCCCGCTTTCAGTGGGTCCCGTCTCGCCAGCGTAGCGTGCCTCCTAGACACGTGTGGACATGCTTTATCCATCTCTTGGACTGGATTTTTTGAAGGTCGATGTTAAAGACGTCTAATCCCTAATTTTCTCCAAAATGTCCAATACTTAGCCATTTCTGCAACTCTGGAAACTGCACTATACTACACTACATACCTGCACCAGCACTACACACTGCACACCCTATTTACATAAAAACATTTAAGTAAATGTCCCATTTACTTTAAGTTATTTATGTAAATAAGGAAGTACCCCCAATTTAGATTTAATAAAAAATACTAAAAAAATAAATGCACAACAACGAAGATTTTCATTTTCCATCTGAAGTACAAATCGCAACTTTTTAGCACTCCCCAAAAAGTTCGCCTTTTGATTGGGAAGACTTTCTTCGAATTTAAACCGTTCAAAAAATCTGAAATAATTTAATTATGCTAAAACACCAAAGTCCAATGAAATATTCATGACATTTTATGGTCGATCTGTGGATATATCAAAAATTCAGATTTTTACTTAAAATTTTCAGGCAGCGAAATGACCAGAATATCGTTCTAGTGCAAATTTGTACAGAAATGGAGTTGTGACTAGATAATATTGATTGCTTCATGCATTAACACCTATTAAAACTAGAAAAATGCTCGTATACATTTTTCCTATGCTTATTATTCTGGGGGAATTCTGAGTATAGAGACATTCTTAGAAAATCATAAGCAATCACAAAGTGTACACAAGAGAGATATCGCAAGGCGAATCTTATTCCAGAGATTCTGAGATCTTTTACATTCCAGGCTGTGATACTGGTCACGAGCCTTTGATTACATCAATGGATGATCACCCTTGATTAAAAGGAAAAAGTAAATGAATGCATGCATCATAGATAAATTAAATAAAGCATTAAGAGAGCATGAATATAAATGAAACAAATCACTAACAACACAAAGATTTTTACGTGGAAAACCTTGCGGGAGAAAACCATAGCACAAAGCGACAAGATTCCACTATGAATGTAGTTATACAATAGATGGAATATTAGAGAGAAAGCCAGGGTAGATCGAGCAAGTAATTTAAATCGTCAAGGATTACGGTCTTGACTTCATGGTCATATAAACCTATTTGTTTTCTTATTATGGACTAAGCCATATTTCTAGACAAGTCAGATGTCTATGTCCCATTTTCTTTCGGATTGTCTGGGTTGAGAGACTATCAGGATTTTATCAAGTGGTACAACTCTGGGCGGTTGGTCTCTGGAATGCACGAACATCGAATGTTAGTCTGCAAGACCCAAGGCCCGCACCCGTTTATAACGGGTGACCTTAGGAAGGCACTCTGCAACTTTCTGAGCGAGGCTTTTAATCGAGTGGTGCAACTTTGGGCCATTGGCCTCTGGAATACACGAGCATCAAAATGTTGGTCGGCATAACCCAAGTCCACGCCTGTATTTTTATGACGTATGACCTTAGGAAGTCACTCCGCAACTACCTCATCAGCTCAACCGACGGACCCGTAGTCGATGGGTAGGGCATCGACTGTCTTTTTCATAATGGCAATCCATAGCAGGATGTTTCAAGCTTTGTTAGAACTCTTTTATTTATGGTTTCTTGTGGTAACCATAATCCCTCAGGTTTAGCCTCCGACCTTTATCCGGGCTGAATGAAGCTTTGTACAGTAAAGTAAATGTGTTTCTTCTGGAGTCGGGCAACTCATCTTCCAGAATACTCTTTCTTCTAAGTATTTTTCAATGATCTATTTGAGATCCAATAGGCTATATCGAGCCGAGATCCTTTGAGGATTCAAATCCAATGGGCTGGATTCATTTTCAATTCCTGCGAGTGGCTAAGTGTCGGGTCCGATGGATTCCCGCATATGCCAATTTATGATGAATGATGAGGATCGGTGCCCCGTAAACGTTTTAACTCAGCTATTTCATAGCTTTAGCACTTTAGCTTTGCCTCGGCGTCTTTGAGATAGCGATTGATTTAATTTGGCATTATTCGATTTTCGGGCCATTAGGGCACTTCCCAGGGTTGAAAATGACTAACTAGTGGACCTATTTGCGGTCTGATCAAGGCATTCGGTGAATATCATCAATGATCATCTTTGAACAAGAGTGAATTATGTCCACGAGGGTCGCAGTGCGATCGCGTTTCGATTCGCTTAGCCTAGGTCGATTTTCAAGCCGACAGGGCACTTCCCAGGGTTAAAAATGACCAAGTAATAGGCCTGATGACCGCTTAATTAGGGCATTCAAGGGTCCTGAGATTGGATAGCCTCGTCACAGTGCATGATTATGGTGTATCATGTCATAAAGAGAAAACTTTCCCTCTCAGGCTCGGTCCAATTCCGCCCGATTCTTCTCTGTTTCGGCCGTTTTTGGCTCTTTCGGGAGGATTTTCGGAGTTGCCAAATTGGTTAAGTGTTGGTAATTTTTAATCAAAACACTGATTTGGGCCATTTATCATCGACCGTTGGAGAATCTGATCTGGGGGATGGGAAGATCTCGTCGGTGTGCATCTAGGAGAGGCAGTTTGATCGAAAACCGATCCCGATCGAAGGCGGGCCACACGATGGAAGGTCCACCCCTCCAACCAGCGTCCAGGCGCATGGAGGGGGTGTGTGGGCACATGTCACATGGAAAAATGGGGAGTGGGTGCATGTGAATGATGGTGGGCGCATGTGGCCACTTTCCGGGCGTATGTGCCCATTCCACACAAAAGATGAAGGAAAAGAAAATGTTCTGGGAGCATGTCATGTTACACATGTGCCTGGGACCTAGCAGTGGGCACATGTCACCGTTGGACTTGATGATTTTCATGACTTTTCGTCCTCCGGGAGGTGGGCGCATGTGGTTTCAGCACTTAGTGCATTTTCGCATTTTCCAACGAGAGAAAGCCGACGCATATGCCTTGCAAAGTGGGGAAAGTCCCAGCACATAGGATTTTTCCAGAATTTCTCCCCTACACTTGGTTTCGATGGGGAAAATCCCTTTCCAATGAGGGATTCCGGCGAGGGAAACCTATCCGACGGCAGTGCGATTTTGGGTTCCGGTGAGGGATTCCGGCGAGGGAAACCAATCCGACGAGGGCATCCGACGAGGGATAACAGAGCGGGTGCATGTACCTCTTATGTCACTCTGAGGTCAAGAGAGGATGATGTCACTTAATGTCATTAGTTGGCCTTACTATTTATAACAGTGTAATCGGGTTTGGGTCTGACCCGGCGGGTATTTCCCGGCATATGTGTTTCTGGAGTGTTTCCCGGTGTATGTGCTGGGTGAAAGTGCTGAGTGCAAGGGTTTGGGCACATGTCATTTTAGGCCGAAGCGCATGTGTTTTCAGGCCGAGCGCATGTCACCTCCGGCGGATTTTTCGGGCAGTTTCCGGGAAGTTGTCCGGATCATTTTCTTTCGATCATATCTTGCGGGCGCATGTGGTGGAAGGGCAGGCGCATCTCCCTCTTGGGAGTTCTCACTTTTTCCACTACTTAGCTAAATTTCAGAATTTTGGACTTTTGTGAGAGAGAAAATTCCTAGACTTAGAATATTTCAGGATTCAGGCTCCGACGGGAGACATCCAGATGAAAGCTACCTTTTCTAGGGATGCGATCACTATCGCCAAGACAGTTCTAGGCTGGGATAGACCTCCTGAATGAACTGGATGGGGTGTGAAAGTCTAGGTGTTACAAATTTTGGTACTTCCTTCATAATTTGGAGCCTCCAGGTCGGCTCGTCGTATAGGAACGTTGTTCCGGAGAGCGTGCACATGGAAATACATAGCGCAAGGACTTCAAAATTGCTATTTAAGGGTTTTGGGGCACTCCAAATCATTTATCAATGGTCCAGATATCTGAATCCACTCTAAAATGGTAGCTGTAAGCTTACGGACCCTTTTTGGTCAACTACGGGTAGGGATGAAATGCATTTGAGGTGCGCAAGTAAAGATACGCGCCGTGTGACTTTGAAACTTATAGGTTAAGGGTTTTAGGGTATTCTGAATCATTTGGTGGTAACCCGCATGTCCGGTTCTGCTCCAAAATGCTGTTTATAAATTTTAGTTGCTACCAAGTTGTTAATGTCAGATTTTGTAATAGGATCCTCCGAACGTTCACCTTCTCTCCAACAGAGATTTCTTCCGCCAAACCTGAAAGAGGATAGAGCAACTAAGGGTGGCTGGGGTCCAGCCGTTAGCCCTCCGATGCTTAAGTCAGGCCAAAGCAAGAAGAATAGCCAGGCAAAATGGGACAGATCGAATAGTGTGTGTACCTTTCCCTTAATGGAGTCGTCCCTTTATATAGATCTGAAGCGGTTCAATATGTTACGCAAGATATCGAGATCCCGCTGATCTCGTATACGATACTGAGATCTTGCTGATTTCATGGGATAAGATCCTCATCTTTGGAGACGAGATCCAACCCAATGACTTATTTCGGCAATCAAGTCCCTTGATGGCAATCCCTTGAGATCCGGAACCACCCGAGAAGATAGACCCAAAAACTGACCTATACGGGCTGTCGGTAGGCGTAGTAATAGCGCTGATCACTCATGTAGAGATGGAAACCGTAGTTAGAGTCATAGCCAGCGAAAAGGAAGGAGACGCCGATGAGACGGAAACCACCAAAATTGGGTGTAGCCCTGCCTGGCATCGCAGAGGGATTGGACAAGCTGCTCGACGGGAATCGGGTGCTGGTACTGAAGGTTAAGAGATGTAGTCGCAGAAAAACCGTTCGCATGTTGGAACCTGGTCACGAGTCCAAGTGCTCGCTCATTTTGACGTAACACCTTTCAACGACTTGTGAGAAGGTCTGCTCGCTGTTCAAGAAGGGGATCTTTGCTTCGCTTTATCTGACCGTCTGATAGGGGAGCTCGAAGCCTTGCAAATAGGTGCTATGTATTTATCCATCCTACGACTCTCGAGCATATGATCTCGAAAGTCAGATGGGCATCCCGCACTTACTCGATCTGCGACTCTCGATCAGATGATCTCGAGAGTCTAATGGGTTTTTCCGTACCTTCCCAATCTTCGACTCTCGATCAGATGATCTCGAGAGTCTAATGGGTTCTTCCGTACCTTCCCAATCTGCGACTCTCGATCAGATGATCTCGAGAGTCAAATGGGTGTCCGTGTACAATTTTTAATAGCTGAGCTGGTCTCCATTATTTTGTCTATAACAGATGCCCCCCAAGTCCTTGCCGCCAAGAATTTTTAAGGGAAGGACTTAGCTCATTATCACACGTAACCGCCCGATGCCTCCTTCAATGTTAGGGAAAAATCCCTACACATGATTTCTGAACCATGTCCCTCCAACTCCATGAGGGACCTGTATGTTTCCAGATGTTCAAGAGGGTCGCCAATACCTGTGTACGGGGTGATAACAGGCGTTCGATACTTTCTGGGTAACGGGGCTTCCATCACCTCGCTGGTAAAGGGGGACTCGGATTGATGTATCGCCGCCATGACTGCAGATGGTCGATTTGCCTGGTATCGCTGTTCCATGACATCAAAACGATCATGGATTCTTTTGAGATCTCCTTCCCATGGTAGGGTATAGCTTGATGTTTCGGCGGTGGAACCCTGTGGTTGAGGTTTCGAGATGAGCTAGAATGTATAGAATGTGGAGACGGCATAGGGGGATGGCTGCCAAGTGGTGGGACCTGTGGTTCGTCCATAGACTGTCTGGAAGCCACCGGTATGGGTTGCGGTGGTAAACCTTCGGAGGGTTGTCTTTGCGGTTCAGGGAAATGCTGATCAAGACGATTCGACAGGGCTTGAACTCCGACATTTAGAGTCAGAAGAGTGTTTCCGAGGAAACACAAGACATCGTCTTGATTTCCAGAGGCCTCCAATAATGGATTTGTTGATGGCATATTCGGGGCTCCTTGAGGGATATTCGTCGACGTGGGTGGAAGAGCAGGTACGGATTCCGTCTCATCGGGCGGAGGTGGTGCCTGCCTTAAAGTCGAAGGATGAACAGCCTTTTTAGGAGGCATCGCGGAAGGATTTTAATCGGTAGAACGATTGATTTTGATGATCAAGTCGTTCCCACAGACGGCGCCAAACTGTTAATGTCAGATTTTGTAATAGGATCCTCCGGACGTTCACCTTCTCTCCAACAGAGATTTCTTCCGCCAAACCTGAAAGAGGACAGACCAACTAAGGGTGGCTGGGGTCCAGCCGTTAGCCCTCCGATGCTTAAGTCAGGCCAAAGCAAGAAGAATAGCCAGGCAAAACGGGACAGATCGAATAGTGTGTGTACCTTTCCCTTAATGGAGTCGTCCCTTTATATAGATCTGAAGCGGTTCAATCTGTTACGCAAGATATCGAGATCCCGCTGATCTCGTGTACGATACTGAGATCTTGCTGATTTCGTGGGATAAGATCCTCATCTTTGGAGACGAGATCCAACCCAATGACTTATTTCGGCAATCAAGTCCCTTGATGGCAATCCCTTGAGATCCGGAACCACCCGAGAAGATAGACCCAAAAACCGACCTATACGGGCTGTCGGTAGGCGTAGTAATAGCGCTGATCACTCATGTAGAGCTGGAAACCGTAGTTGGAGTCATAGCCAGCGAAAAGGAAGGAGACGCCGATGAGACGGAAACCACTGAAACTGGGTGTAGCCCTGCCTAGCATCGCAGAGGGATTGGACAAGCTGCTCGACGGAAATCGGGTGCTGGTACTGAAGGTTAAGAGATGTAGTCGCAGAAAAGCCGTTCGCATGTTGGAACCTGGTCACGAGTCCAAGTGCTCGCTCATTTTGACGTAACACCTTTCAACGACTTGTGAGAAGGTCTGCTCGCTGTTCAAGAAGGGGATCTTTGCTTCGCTTTATCTGACCGTCGGATAGGGGAGCTCGAAGCCTTGCAAATAGGTGCTATGTATTTATCCATCCTACGACTCTCGAGCATATGATCTCGAAAGTCGGATGGGCATCCCGCACTTACTCGATCTGCGACTCTCGATCAGATGATCTCGAGAGTCTAATGGGTTTTTCCGTACCTTCCCAATCTTCGACTCTCGATCAGATGATCTCGAGAGTCTAATGGGTTCTTCCGTACCTTCCCAATCTGCGACTCTCGATCAGATGATCTCGAGAGTCAAATGGGTGTCCGTGTACAATTTTTAATAGCTGAGCTGGTCTCCATTATTTTGTCTATAACAGATGCCCCCCAAGTCCTTGCCGCCAAGAATTTTTAAGGGAAGGACTTAGCTCATTATCACACGTAACCGCCCGATGCCTTCATCGAGAATGGAACCTCACATGATGGGATGGAATTAATGAGCGCCAGCTTTTCGCAGCCTTTCCGCAGACAGAAAATGAAGGGGCGCTTGCCACGTGTTTAAGGAGTTAATGGGCGTGCCTGCTCGAGTGCTGCGCCGAAGGAGGGACTGCCACGTGCCATCAGATACGGCGGAATGATTACCTATAAATATATGGAGTCCGCCATTTCTTTGATTTTCTACAGAAGCTTTTCGAAAGGAACTTGCAGTCTTCTCTTTCCATTCTTCTTCCTCCGGTGCTCCTTTTCTTTCTGTTTTTGGTATACTTTTTTCTTTTCCTTCTTTTGTTTTTATCTTCTCTCATGGCTGGGAATTCTGACGAGACCACCGTCCCTCTCGGTGATGCCACTCCGGAATTCTCTGCCTCCAGTAGTGCGAGGGTTCCGGCAGGGAGATACACTGTAGCCGGATATCCTTCCGTTTTATCGGAGGACCGGTTGGCTGAGTTACAGGAGAGATACCTGATCCCCGACTCAGTCACTCTCCGCTTGCCCGGAGATGGAGAGACACCAGACTCCCCCCCCCCCAAGGATGCGTAGCTTTTTATGAGTACCAGCTTATCTTGGGGGTACGCCTCCCCCTCCATCCCTTCATCCGCGATGTTCTCCGGTGTTACAAGATTGCCCTCGGGCAACTCATCGTGAACGGGTGGAGGGTAGTTCTGGGCTCCTTTGCCCTCTGGGCTCAGGCCGGCAACGGGGAACTCACGGCGGAGGAGTTCCTCCGCATGTTCCGTCTAAAGAAAGCTCCCTCCAGCGAAGGCTGGTATTATTTGTGTTATTGGCATCGAGATAACTTCGTGTTGGGGAAGCCCTCCTCGAACTATCCCGGCTAGAGGAAGCGGTGGTTCTATGCTTCCAGGAACTGGGAGTCTACCTCCTCCAGGGGTCCAGGAGTGACCCGATTTTTCTGTGAAGGTAGGCACAATCCCGCATTGTGCAGTTTCTTCAGTTAGGTTTTTAGGGTTTTTGCTTCATTTGACCCCTGTTTGTGCTCGCAGGTATCCCGGCCTTGAGAAAACCAAATTTGAAGGGAGGGATCAACGAGAAAATTGTAAAGGTGTACAAGGTGCCTGTTGGTGATAGGCATATCGAGGCTTGCCTGTCTCCCTCGCGACTTGCTGCAGCGGGCTTAATTTTCAGAAGAGAGGTTGAGATGACGAAGGCTGGAGAGAAGAGGGGTCTGCTGCCCCGATTAAAGGGCACGGGCTCCAAGAGGCAGAAGAGAACACCTGCCGAACCATCTCAATCGTCCACCCGCACGGGTAGCGATCAGCCTGCCCTTCCTGCGAGCATGGCGGGGGCCCCGGCTGGGCCCACTATTCCCTCACTGGTGGTCGCACCTGGACCGCCAGTGATTAACATTGCTGACAATTCCCCGGATGGGGCGGGGTCCGGCTGCCCCCCAGCTGGAGAGGCTCGAGAGCAGATGGAGCCTCAAGAGCCGGCTCCTGCTCACGAACTGATCCCTGCTACCGAGCAAGGATCTGCTCGCGAGTCAATGCCACCCCCTCACGAGACGGCCGGGTTGGTCGTTGCCCAACCGTCAGGGAGCGGGACATATTCTATTCCCCGCCACCTCCATCCAGTCTGCAAGTTTTTGTTTAAAAACATCCCTCCTCATGCCTTCGGCTCTCTTCCCGAGCCAAGCCCTGAGAACCTTCTCCTCGAAGCGGGGATGAGGATGGTTCAGGTAAGACCTCGTCAAGACCTGCTTTAATCTGTTATTACGTTCCAGAATACTCTCATATTCTTCATCTCTTTTGCAGGGCTTAGATCTTATCCTGCGAACGAGGCGTGATATCGTTGCCGCCCGTCGCACGATAGATGAAGCTGAGGGAAAGAGGACTGCCTTAGAGAAGGCAGTTCAAGGAAGAGATCAACTGCTCAAGGCTCGTGAGGCGGTGATCGCGAAGAGAGATGAGGAGAAGAAAATCCTCATCGAGAAAATCCAAGTCCTTACCGATAGGTATCAGGCCTTGGACTCAGACTTCGTGTAGCTGACGGGTTTGAAGGAGAAGGCAGAGAGAGAGGGAGATCTTTCGCCAAGACAAGATCTCGTTGGAAGAGCAGTTCGCGGAGGCCAGGTCGCAGCTCAAGGAAGCTTACGACAACCTGACCAAGGAGCGCTCCGCTCTTGCACAGCTCAAGGACGACTCGATCCACTGGGACGAGGAGAAAGTCGCCCTTATAAAAATGCTCTCGGAGGAAGGTCCTCGGGCAATTTCCGAGTTCCGGACTTCGCAGCTATATGACGACGAAAGGTATGAGTCGTATGATGCTGGTCGCGACTTTGCACTAAGAGTAGTGCAACGAATGATGCCATCCTTCGATATGGGGGAATTTGGTCGAGTCGCGACCATCATAGCTGCCGAAGAGCAAGCTACTGCTGAGAACGAAGTGACTGAAGCCACGCAGGCTGGAGGGGCTCCAGAAATGGGCCTTGAAGTCGAGAGCACAGCTCCTCCTCCAAGAGATTGATTTTCTTTCCTCTCTTTGTACTCGCGAGCATATATTGTGTAAATATTTTATGTCAATGAAAAGATATTTTTTGGAAGTGTTCTTGCTTACTCTTTCCTTTTCATGTAATGAACGCCCTCCTGTTGCAATGAGCTATGCTCAACCAGGGGGGTTGTAGCGATCGTGCCCTTGTGGAGAGACTGATCTATCGATTGAGATTTTGATTCCACTAAGGGCAGAAGGTTGGTCAAGAGAGCACGTATGCTCCCTTCGGGGCTATTTTTAATCCATAGAATGGATAAGCAACCAACTAGTAACAATTTTAGTCCTACCGAGGGCAGGCAATTGGCTAAGAGGATGTGTATATTCTCTTCGGGGCTATTCAAATCCAAATGAATGGGATAGCAGCCAAAAGGTAGTTTTATCCCTACCAAAGGTAGGCAATTGGTCAAGAGATGGTATGCATTCTCTTCAGGGCTATTCAGGTCCATGTAAATGGAGTAGCGACCAAAAGATATCTTTCGATTTATTGATAAAAATGTCGTAATGAACTACATCGATTCTAGGGATAGTATCGTAGCAAATGCTCCACGTGCCAAGGGCGACGTACGGGCTTTCCCTGCATGTCTTCAAGGTAATAAGTACCGGGTCGCACAATCCTAACAACCCGATACGGGCCTTCCCAATTTGGATCCAGTGAACGAGCGGGAACTCCAAGATTTTGCCTTAGTACCAAATCTCCGGGCTGGAAGGATCTAGGCCAAACCCTAGCATTTCGATAATGAGCAATACGTTGTTGATATGCTGCCACTCGTACTTGGGAAGCATTTCTTCGTTCTTCCAAGAGATCGAGATGAAGTCGGAGATTTTCCTGATTACTCGCGGGGTCATACTGCTCGATCTGATATGAGGGCACTTGCATTTCCACTGGTACCACTGCATCAACACCAAATGCTAAGGAAAAAGGGGTTTCACCTGTTGATGTACACGCCGTGGTTCTATATGCCCATAGTACTTCTGGCAGAAGTTCTGGCCACACCCCTTTACATTCTCCTAGCTTGGTCTTTAACTGGTGCTTGATGATCTTATTCACTGCCTCGACCTGCCCATTCGCCTGAGGATGATATGGAGAAGTGCGGAGATTATGTATCTTCCATTTTTCACAGAATTCATCAAAGGCTACGTTGTCGAACTGCGTTCCGTTGTCGGTAATTATAGTGTGAGGAAGTCCGAAACGGCATATGATATTTTTCCATATGAACTTAGTGGTTTGTTTCTCAGTAATCTTGGCTAATGGTTCTGCCTTGGCCCATTTGGTGAAGTAATCAACCGCTACAATCGCGAACTTATTTTGTCCCTTTCCCATGGGTAAAGGCCCGATGATATCGACCCCCCACTGAGCGAAAGGCCAAGGGCTGTCAACTAGGGTCATCCGTTCGGAAGGTACATGGGGTATAGGTGAATATCGCTGGCACTTGTCACATTTTTTAGAAAATTCAATTGCATCTGCTTTCATAGTAGGCCAATAATATCCTTGCTGCATCGCCTTATATGCTAGGGATCGCCCCCTGGGGTGATTACCACAAGCCCCCTGGTGTACTTCGTCTAGAACATGAAGTGCTTCTTCTGGATTAAGACACCTCAAATAAGGCAAGGAGAAACTTTTTCGCAATAATATTCCGTCTTGCAAGGTGTACCTAGAAGCTCGAAGCCGAATTTGTCTTGCAGCTTTCTTGTCGTTTGGTAGATATCCGTCTCTGAGATAAAGGATGATGGGATCCATCCAGCACGGAGACGATTGTACCGAAGTTACCTGCTCAAAAGCCGATTGGTCGATACTTAGGTTCTGACGATGCTCGATGGGGATCGAGTGTGCTATCTCAGATTCTGGTGCGGAAGCGAGCTTAGCCAATGAGTCGGCAAGTTGGTTCTGCTCGCGAGGAATATGAATTATTTCATAGGTCTTCAGTTTTGCAAGCAGGATGAGTACGGACTTGTATAAGGCCATCCTTTCTTCTTTGGCTTCAAATTCACCAAGAACTTGGTTGACAATGAGCTGGGAGTCGCTATGAATCAACAGATTTTGAATTGCAAGTACAATGGCTAGTTCGAGGCCGACGATCAGGGCCTCATATTCTGCTTCATTATTCGAAATGTGAGAGTCGAAACGTAGAGCATATTAGAAATGTGACCCGTCGGGTGCTACTAAAATCAGGCCCGCTCCGCTACCAGTGGCCCGCGACGACCCGTCCACGAAGAGTGACCAAGGAGGCTGGTCGCTGGTCATGGTATTATCATCAGGAGAGTACGTGAATTCGGTGATGAAATCGGCCACGGCCTGGCCCTTTACTGCGGTCCTAGGGCAGAATGAGATATCGTGCTCGCTGATCTCGACTGCCCATTTAGTTAACCGTCCGGAAGCCTCAGGTTTTTGAAGGACTTGTCGTAGCGGATGATTCGTTGGTACTAAAATAGCGTGGGCCTGAAAGTATGGTCGCAGTTTTCGAGCTGCCGTGACCAAAGCTAGGGCCAATTTCTCCAGATCAGAATACCTAGTTTCTGCCTCAACCATTGCTCGACTGATATAATAAACGGGCCTCTGCACCCCGGAATCTTCTCTTATTAAAGCGGCGCTAACGGCCGTAGTGGACACGGAGAGATAAAGAATGAGTTGCTCATGTGCTACAGGTTTAGATAAAATGGGGGGTGTGCTCATGTATAGCTTCAATTGTTGAAAAGCTTCCTCACATTGTGGTGTCCATTTCCAATCAGATTTGGCCGTTGCATGAAGGAGTTTGAAGAATGGTAAGGCACTTGTCAGATGCTCGCGAGATGAACCTGTTCAACGATGCGATGCGACCAGCCAGACGCTGGACGTCCTTCAGAGTAACGGGGGATTTCATCTCTATCAATGCTTTTATCTTTTCAGGATTTGCCTCAATTCCGCGTTGGCCAACCATGAACCCGAGGAATTTCCCTGCAGACACTCCGAACGCACATTTTTCTGGGTTCAATTTCAGTTGATACTTCCTCATTAGATCGAAGGCTTCTTGAAGATCAGAAATGTGGTCATCTTCTACGATGCTTTTCACGAGCATGTCGTCAACATAAACTTCCATATTCCTACCGATTTAAGCAATGAACATTTTGTTGACAAGACGTTGATAAGTGGCCCCTGCATTTTTAAGACCGAACGGCATTACCTGGTAGCAATATAATCCTCGGTCTGTGATGAAAGCGGTATGCTGGCTATCAGGTGGGTGCATCATGATCTGGTTGTAACCAGAATAAGCATCCATAAAACTAAGCAGTGCGTGTCCAGCTGTTGAGTCGACCAACTGGTCGATCCGCGGTGTCGGGAAGCTGTCTTTGGGACATGCTTTGTTCAAGTCTGAATAGCCGACGCACATTCTCCATTTGCCATTAGCTTTCCGGACGAGAACTACGTTCGCGACCCACTCTGGGTAGTCAACTTCTTTTATGAAATTGACCGTGAGTAGCTTTTCAACTTCAGCTTTGATCGCCATTTGCCTTTCTGCAGTGAAGGCACGTCGGCGTTGGTGTACGGGTTTATGCTTTGGATCGATGTTGAGACGATGCACGATGACGTTGGGGTCGATGCCTGGCATATCTTTATGAGACCAAGCAAACACGTCCTGGTATTCAGTGAGGAAATGAATCAAATCTTCGTGGTGGACACTGGTTAAAGAGGATCCAATGTACACGATCTTAGACAGGTCGTCTTCGGTCAGGTGAATTGCCACTGTTTCCTCCCCAGGAGTTCCTGACTTAAGAGCGTTTTCTCTCGGATCCAACAAGGTGTTGGAGGGAAGGAAAGGTGAACCTTGTGCTATCTCCATAACGGGTGTCACTTGAGCCTTCTTTCGATCTTGGAGGGCTATCTGGTAACAAGACCGTGCCTCCTGCTGACTTCCTCGCACGACTCCGATACCATTTGAGGTAGGAAATTTAACACACAAATATGAAGGATGCAAGGCCGCTCCCACCTTAGTAAGAGATGGCCGCCCCAAGATGGCATTATATGCTGACTTTCGATCCACAACGAGGAAGTTTATGAAGACGGTGGTCTTCGCTGGACTTTCTCCAAAGGTTACTAGGAGATTGATACTTCCTTCAGGTGTTACTACCTCACCTCCGAAGCCGACTAGGGGGGTCGAAACTGGCTTGAGTAGGCTTCTGGCCAGTGCCATTTTGTTGAAAGCCTCCAAGTATAGAATATCGGCTGAGCTACCTGTATCCACCATAATTCGATGAGTCAAATAATTCGATACCTTCAATGTGACTACAATGGAGTCTTCGTGAGGGAAGTGAATTCCCTTTGCATCTTCCAGAGTGAAGGAAATTGGAGGATGGCTGGTTTTTGACGAGCTAGACGTCTGTTCCAACCAGTAGATTTGCTGGGGTTCTCTGGATGCCTTTCGGGCGTATGCTTTTCTTGAAGCTTGAGAGTCACCCCCGCAAGCTGGTCCTCCGACGATGGTGCGAATTTCTCCCGTGGGCTCAGCGTCCTCTTGGTCTGTTTGATGATGAGGTGGTTCCTTTTGGCGAGATGAGGTCTTCGCCCTTTCTGGTGATTGATTTTTACGAGCAACATAATCCTGGAGATGGCCTTTCCGAATAAGGGCTTCGATATGGTCTCGTAGAGAGATGCAGTCCTGGGTTCTATGCCCGTGATCTTTATGGAAGTAACAGAACTTGCTCTTGTCTCTCTTCTCGGGATCGGATTTGATCTTTGCAGGCCACTTTACATATGGCTTGTGTTTAATCTCCATTCGAACCTTTTCATGAGACCGATTAAGAGGAGTGTAGTTATGATATTTACCGGAGTAAGATTTCTTGGGAGAACGATCGCGTTGGTCACGACGATATTTTTTATCTGCAGAGGAGGTTCCCTCTGGCTTGCGTTTCTTACCCTGTGCCCGATGACGTGTCAATGCGACTTCTTCTGCATTGATGTACTTTGAGCTTTGGCTTGGAATTCTGCCATAGTTTTCGGTGGGCTTTTATCCAAGGCAAACCTGAATTTCTCGCTCGTTATTCCTGCTACGAGGGCTGCAAGCCCTTTTTCCTCAGTGTAACCTTCAGTTTGAACGGCTTCAGCGGTGAATCGTACTGTGAACTCTTTTATTGTTTCCCCATGCTGCTGTTTTAGATTCATTAGATGGGAAGCTGGCTTCTTGACGCGGATGCTTCCCATGAATTGAGAAAGGAATATCTCTGATAACTGAGAAAAGGAGCTGATGGAACGAGGCTTTAATCCTCGGAACCACGTACGGGCTGCCTCCTTCAATGTTAGGGAAAAATCCCTACACATGATTTCTGAACCATGTCCCTCCAACTCCATGAGGGACCTGTATGTTTCCAGATGTTCAAGAGGGTCGCCAATACCTGTGTACGGGGTGATAACAGGCGTTCGATACTTTCTGGGTAACGAGGCTTCCATCACCTCGCTGGTAAAGGGGGACTCGGATTGATGTATCGCCGCCATGACTGCAGATGGTCGATTTGCCTGGTATCGCTGTTCCATGACATCAAAACGATCATGGATTCTTTTGAGATCTCCTTCCCATGGTAGGGTATAGCTTGATGTTTCGGCGGTGGAACCCTGTGGTTGAGGTTTCGAGATGAGCTAGAATGTATAGAATGTGGAGACGGCATAGGGGGATGGCTGCCAAGTGGTGGGACCTGTGGTTCGTCCATAGACTGTCTGGAAGCCACCGGTATGGGTTGCGGTGGTAAACCTTCGGAGGGTTGTCTTTGCGGTTCAGGAAAATGCTGATCAAGACGATTCGACAGGGCTTGAACTCCGACATTTAGAGTCAGAAGAGTGTTTCCGAGGAAACACAAGACATCGTCTTGATTTCCAGAGGCCTCCAATAATGGATTTGTTGATGGCATATTCGGGGCTCCTTGAGGGATATTCGTCGACGTGGGTGGAAGAGCAGGTACGGATTCCGTCTCATCGGGCGGAGGTGGTGCCTGCCTTAAAGTCGAAGGATGAACAGCCTTTTTAGGAGGCATCGCGGAAGGATTTTAATCGGTAGAACGATTGATTTTGATGATCAAGTCATTCCCACAGACGGCGCCAAACTGTTAATGTCAGATTTTGTAATAGGATCCTCCGGACGTTCACCTTCTCTCCAACAGAGATTTCTTCCGCCAAACCTGAAAGAGGACAGACCAACTAAGGGTGGCTGGGGTCCAGCCGTTAGCCCTCCGATGCTTAAGTCAGGCCAAAGCAAGAAGAATAGCCAGGCAAAACGGGACAGATCGAATAGTGTGTGTACCTTTCCCTTAATGGAGTCGTCCCTTTATATAGATCTGAAGCGGTTCAATCTGTTACGCAAGATATCGAGATCCCGCTGATCTCGTGTACGATACTGAGATCTTGCTGATTTCGTGGGATAAGATCCTCATCTTTGGAGACGAGATCCAACCCAATGACTTATTTCGGCAATCAAGTCCCTTGATGGCAATCCCTTGAGATCCGGAACCACCCGAGAAGATAGACCCAAAAACCTGACCTATACGGGCTGTCGGTAGGCGTAGTAATAGCGCTGATCACTCATGTAGAGCTGGAAACCGTAGTTGGAGTCATAGCCAGCGAAAAGGAAGGAGACGCCGATGAGACGGAAACCACTGAAACTGGGTGTAGCCCTGCCTAGCATCGCAGAGGGATTGGACAAGCTGCTCGACGGAAATCGGGTGCTGGTACTGAAGGTTAAGAGATGTAGTCGCAGAAAAGCCGTTCGCATGTTGGAACCTGGTCACGAGTCCAAGTGCTCGCTCATTTTGACGTAACACCTTTCAACGACTTGTGAGAAGGTCTGCTCGCTGTTCAAGAAGGGGATCTTTGCTTCGCTTTATCTGACCGTCGGATAGGGGAGCTCGAAGCCTTGCAAATAGGTGCTATGTATTTATCCATCCTACGACTCTCGAGCATATGATCTCGAAAGTCGGATGGGCATCCCGCACTTACTCGATCTGCGACTCTCGATCAGATGATCTCGAGAGTCTAATGGGTTTTTCCGTACCTTCCCAATCTTCGACTCTCGATCAGATGATCTCGAGAGTCTAATGGGTTCTTCCGTACCTTCCCAATCTGCGACTCTCGATCAGATGATCTCGAGAGTCAAATGGGTGTCCGTGTACAATTTTTAATAGCTGAGCTAGGCTCCATTATTTTGTCTATAACACGAGTGGTTAAGGTTGCACTGGCATTTTCTAAGTTTTTTCGATCTCAAAATTGATTCAAATCGTTGGCGATGGACCGCGGGATGTTGTTTTAAAATGGGTGCGAATTTGAGCCCCAACAAGTGCCCCTCCGGTGTGCTGCGCTGGATGCTTACGTCATGCCAGTGCAGTGCACCAGTCCCTCAGGCTCAAGTATAAATAGTTGACTCATTGAGTCATTCCAACATTTTTTGAGTCAGAAAACCTGATTTCTCTGAGGTGAGAGAGCCGATCCTCAGGGTATGGGCACATGTGGTCCCCTTTTGGGCGCACATGCCCTGCCAACTATTTTTTCGACGAGAAATTTCCACTTGGGCTCATTTGAAATGCCATACAGGGGTGGGTGCATGTCCCAGGTGCATGTAGCTCTGGGTATGCACCCAAGGCATTGCCTGGACTTGCATTTTCTCTTATAATTTGAAGATTGGCACATGTGGGCATGCACTTGCGCTTGGTGCATCACATTTCAAACTTGACTTCCTTTTTCATTTGGGCTGGGCGCATGTCAGTATGCACATGCGCCTGAGGCCTTGCAATATGTACTTTAAACTCCCAATGTTGTGGATTGGGAGCATGTGAGGGGCCACATGCACCTGGGGCTCCTCCTTGGGCGCTTGTCAGCCCAACACTTAGCCAAATTTTCAGATTTTGGCCTCTCCTTTGCACTTGGTAGAGAAATGGCATATATGGCTCTATTTTCAGTCAAATTCGGTGTCGTTTGCAGCCAGATTGCTTAAAATTCAAATGCGATTGGAGCTCAGTGCCTTAGGCCCACAATATGCTATCTGTTTCAGTCTTTTATGGCCTGCAATTGTCTATTTAGGCAGGTTCAGGGTGTACCTGCCGGACTGCGCTCAAGTGCTTCAAACGTATGTAAGATTGTTGTGTGTGAACAATTGTGTACATCCGATGTTAAGATTGTTTCTTGTCTTTACCCAGCGCTTGTGACATGTGTGTGCTTATTTGTCATATGCGCTCTTAAATCTTGTTACTCTCATGTTTTTTGTGGATCGTAATTTGTTTGTGTGTGCAATCCATGATTAGATTATGTGATTTTATTTTTTTATGATGCATACCTTATTGTGTTGCTTTGTTGCATGCAATGGAGCTTTCTCCTGATGTTTCCTTATTTGCGTGCAGCATCAAATCATGGCAGAGATGATAAGATCTTCTGGTGAAGTTTCCGGGTTGCAAGTCTCTGGTCCCTCATCTCCACAACATGGGAAGAAGAGGACGGCTGAAGATACTGTCAATCCATCTATAGCAAAGTGTTGTTCGCGCTTCCCCGTGACAACCGATCCTGAAGTGAAGGATTTTCTCCGATCGTATTAAGCAGCTTCCCCATGAGGCGTTACTGCGTATTTATGTGGATAGAACGGCATCCGAGCCTCCGACGCAAGGGACTGAGGAAGAATGGTCCTCTTGGTATTGTCAGCTTACTGGTGCTCCGAGTGTCGTCGAG
Source organism: Liriodendron chinense (assembly GCA_003013855.2). Lineage (NCBI taxonomy): Eukaryota > Viridiplantae > Streptophyta > Magnoliopsida > Magnoliales > Magnoliaceae > Liriodendron > Liriodendron chinense. The sequence continues at coordinate 419,203 of ML058402.1, forward strand.
GCAGGTCTTTCTAGTTTTCTTTCCCAAAATCCCAAGGATAATCAAGAAGTTCAGAAGACGAAGAAGAGATGGAATCGAGGTAAGAAATCGGCTGAGGCAATCAGTTAGGAGTAGCAGTCGAAACAGCTCGTCGATCTGAAGAATGACCGGATGAAGATTGGCTGGGATAGAAACTAAATCGTCGCGACGTGTGGTTTCTTCATCGTGAACCCCTACAACGACCGAGTCATTACACATGAAAAATATCTTATGAGGCACCGACCCCTCCCGAGCATCGAGTCATCCCATATTCAAGGCCCTTTTCAGTTCTACAGGGTTGGAAGGTGGACATCTGTTCCCGAGCAGTTGTTGACTGCCTTATTGGTTGATGATGGGAGAGAAAAAAACGGGTAGGTCTCTTAAGAGAAATGGTCTTCCTTGCACCGACTTGTAATCCTCACGCTCTTTATCTAGCCCATTATTTCGAGACAGTTCAGCAAAGGTTTCGGCATATGGATAAGATGATGATGTGGGCGACAAGTAGTTTCCGTACGCGAGGTCATCTGAATGAGCGAGTTGGTTATGAGCGGTGGGTAAAAGAGATTTTGGTCCGTCACGAGAGGGTTCTGAAGTAAGTCGGTTTGTATCAGACTATCGATGCAACTTCTGGGCATTTCTTCCTTGATCCAACAATCAATCGGAGCTTCTTGAATTACCGATCTTCTGTTACTAATTTATTCCACTTTCCATATGGGGAGATGAGTATAACTTTATGGGATCTCCATATGATGGCTGGCTTGTCTGTACTAGGACAATATTACTAGGAATACGTCCCAACTGATGAAGATTTGTCTTCGTCTCAGCTCAAAAGTCCTCGTGATGCTTACCATTTTAAGGCTTGTCTGGAGTTATTAGTTGAGTTGTCGTAGTTCGACAATATTACCAAGATCCATTACGATGACTGGTTGATCTACTTTAGCCAGAGGATGAAGTAATATTTCTTCTAATACCTTCTTTTGTACTTTATATTTTGTATGCTCTTAGCTTCTTTTCTTCTTACATGAAACTTTTCTTTCTTCTTTGAAGCATTGATTATGAGAATATAAAAGCCCGCAAGAAGACCAAGTCTTGATGAAGGAACGTTTTGAATATAGATTCCGCAATCTGAATGAGCTTACGTCGACTTGTGAACTAGCAGGCTTCTTAGCATATTGGCTGTCGGCAGTTGTGCTGCCTATCTCTAAGGGTGCTGATGGGGTCAGGGTTTCTTGTTTCATCGTGGTAAGAGCTCTTGCAAATGGTCATCGATATTCTTTAGCACTGCCGATATTGTGCAATCTATATAGGGCTTTCGGCACTATTGCCAGTAACAAAGATCAACCCAGGCGAGGGATGAACGCGGCTTATTGCCCGTGGCATTTCTTCTGAGGGTGGATGGGCATATATTTTCCGTGGACATATGAAATGGATCTCTTTCAATATCTCCACACCGATCACGAGCCTCTTTACTGCTACGGAAAGCTTGAGATGATAGTTCAGTCATCTGATTGGATAGCTTCGAAAATCGGCAGCTGAATGGATATTTGCTTCTACCACTTTCCTGTTTCTAATGTCGAAGAGGATCGAGAAGTTGTTGAAGATGAACGTTCTGTGAATAATCTTGATGGGGAGTTTCTGGTGTCTATTCGTACTGCTTCACTTCCAGTGTATGAAGGAATAGAGTTCTAGCGAGAGCCTTATTACCCCAGCCGGTTTGCCAGGCAATTTGGATATGATCAGGGTGTTCCGATAAAATTACCGGATGTAACCAAAGTAGAGCGGGCAAATGGCACAAGTCCTGTTCACTGGGAGTGGATATGGCATGAACTTCTAATGAAACGAACGGGCGCGAGGTTCATGCTTCCCAGGCCTCTATCGGAAGGCTGGCGGTCCTTATGGCTGGCTGAGATGGTGGGTGCATCAAGATGTTCTGATTTGGAACAATGGCTCTGTTGATGATCCAATCTACATTCCTCCTCCAAAGCTGACAGAGGTCCTCGCTGATGGATTGGGCTATTATAGAGAGCAGGCCAAAGCGTATTTGTCGTCAAGTATTAAGCATAAGATTTCTCTAAGTGTGTCAATTGACCATCGTAAGGAGGATATGGCACTGGATGGCTGGCATACCTTCGGAGTATCTTTGGTAAAATGGTCACAAGAATCCGGGTTCACACGACTTCTGGTGATTGAAGGTAATAAGAATGATAATCAGTTAATTAGTGAAGAGGACCTGACGACGACTGAGCCTGTGAATGAAATATTAGACCATGTCGGTGTGAGAGAGCAGGTCGGCCAGATTGGTGAAGATAATCAGCGAGGGACCACTATGTCGGTGAATGACACCAATGTGTTCGTGACCTCTGGTGCTTCTAATGTTGAGGGTATGGCGGAGCTGCCCACATTGACTGAGGTAATTAATGCTGATAGTAACATTATTGAATCTTCAATCATGACTTCAGAGCTACTGACTGAGATCACTGAGTTTTTTATTGACACGACGGCACACGTTGCGAATCCCTTAGAATCTATTGCTGGCTTATCTCTGGCCCCTGGTAGCGCTCTTTCATAACTTCTTGATATATTCTTCTTTCTGTGTTTATCATTTCATTATGTTCACCACGGTTTTTTGCCACGGTTATTGTTGATCCTGGTGTTGTTGTTCATGGAGCGTCCTATGTTCCTTGTTTCGATCATTTGGACTGTTTCGGGCGGAGTATAATGAGGAGTTTGTTATCGAGTATCTAAAAAACGCTAGCTTGATCCACATGAATGGCATATGTTAGGTGCTGGATTGAAAGTATTGGAGGCTTGCGTTGGAGTGATAGGATCTAATGCACTCGTGATTGTCGATCATATTTCTTCATTCGAAAGCTCCGTCATGAGGGTAGTAGCTACTGAACGCGCCAAGCCAGACCCTGTTATTGAAGGGAAACGAAAGATCGTGGATTCTCTGAGACCTATAGTAGAGCATCATATGCGGTCAACGATGGATGCACGAGCGTCTTCTCAAAGAAATAAGACACAACATAAGGGGTGTCTGGATCGTCTGGCCGAAATCGATGTCGAGATTAAGTACTTGCAGGCAGAGAAAATAGTTGTGGGCTTTGAGGCTGCTCGTCTTGAGTCAGTAGTTGATATAACTGTTATAAGGCTTGAAAGTGAGAGCGAAGCGATGCGCAAGCAGCTAGAAGATTTGACCACTGAGCTCCAGAATGCTTCCGATCCTGCATTGATATTATCTGAGGAGAAGTAGGCGATGGAAGCTGCCAGGGTGGCTGTGAACAGGTTGATATCAGGATGTCTAAAGAAGCTGTGATCTTTACTTCTGATATTCTTCTTGTCAATTTTTTATGTATAGAAATGATCATGGGGCTTCATCTTGACTAGATTTCACAATCGTTGTAATCGATGTAAGGGATCCTTACTTTTTTACCATTCATGTATGCGATGTTGAAAGATGTTAACCATACTTTTGTTAATGAAATGACAATGGGAATTACCTTTCTATTGTGTGATATTGTGCAATGGGTGTTAGAATGCTTTGCAACATAACTTAATAGCAATCATAACTATAATGAATGGTGATATTAGATATTTGTGATAATTAATGTAGAATGAAATGAAGAAAGTAATACTTCCCTTTGTCGTCGATCTCGGGATGCTTTGGGTTTCCAGATCTGAGGTATGCTTGCGTCGTAAGCGGATATTTTCTGGCCTGCCCCCAGTCATTTCTTCCTACAAACTTGAGTTTCTCATCATATATTGGGGCTTGCCCCCAGTTGTATTCTTCTATAAGCCTGAGTTTCTGATTATATATTTATTGGGGCTTGCCCCCAGTCATTTTCTTCTATAAGCCTGAGTTTCTCATCATATATTGGGGCTTGCCCCCTGTGTATTTTGCTCTTCATTTTGCGATACTATCCCCTTCTGATTAAAGATGTCTTGTGCTTTAGAAATCCACATAGAATACTCGTCTGATCATAATCTTTAATCGCATATTCTTGTTGCGAAATTATTCATAAGAAAAAGCCGTCGATATTCTCAAAGCAAAATGATATATAATAGAATGACTTGACCATCTTCACATAAAGCCATATGTATATATATCGGAGATTTCTGATTCTGACCTATCCTCATATAGAATAGAAGAATATTATAATAATGATGAGGAGATTCGCTATAAAATACGAAAGCTGAATATATGGCAAGACGTTCTGATTATTTTCATATAAGACCAAGTGCGTATGTATAAAGGTTGATAATAATAGAATATCCTGTTCATCTTCATATAGAACCCTATGTATAAGAGACCATCATCCCTGGATTGCTTTCATGGAATACTTTCTTCTCTCTCCATATGAGGCCATATATATAAAAGATCAACGACTCTTAATTGCTCTCATATAGAGTAGAAGAACGCCAGAATGTCATAATGATAACAAAAAGACCATGATGAAATAATAATATGAAGACATTGCATCTCATGCGGATCTTCTATAGAATACCATCCTTTTCATCGGACTGGATTGATCTGAAAATTCCTAGAGGGATCTGGTGCAGTTTAATCTCATATCCGAGAGGTTGTATGGTTCAGTTTATCCTCGAAACCTGGAGGTTGTATGGTTCAGTTTATCATTGTAACCTGGAGGTCGTATGCTTCAGTTTATCCTCGTAACCTGGGGTTGTATGGTTCAGTTTATCCTCGTAACCTAGAGGTCGTATGATTCAGTTTATCCTCGTAATCTGGAGGTTGTATGGTTCAGTTTATCCTTGTAACCTAGAGGTTGTATGGTTCAGTTTATCCTCGTAACCTGGAGGTTGTATGGTTCAGTTTATCCTCGTAACCTGGATATTTTCTCAACTCATTTAGACCCTGGAGCGCAAGGGTATATTTGCGCTCATGCAGAGTTCAGCGACTTGGTGCCTATACAGAGTTCCGCGAGGTTTGCGCTTATGTAGAGTTCAGCGACTTTGTGCCTATACAGAGTTCGGCGAGGTTTGTGCTTATGCAGAGTTCAGTGACTTTGTGCCTATACAGAGTTTGGCGAGGTTTGCGCTTATGCAGAGTTCAGCGAATTTGTGCCTCTGAACCACTTGTCATCCAGCTTCAAGGATCGCTGCTTTCGTCGTTGCGAGGTGAGGGAAGTAGAATCCTTCGGACGCCAGGAAGATCATCGTAGTTGTCATTATGATTTTGATGATTGATTCTCTCTCTCTCTCCCTCTCTCTCTCTCTCTCTCTCTCTACACAGTCATACACTCATTAGAGTATTTCGTAGTTTTGAAAAGGATAGGAGGTGCGACCTTACCAATCGCAATACAGATAAAAGATAAATGGAATGTACGAACATGAATCATATTATCATTTTAAAATTCTTTTGCCTTAAAGATGAAGGGAAGAACGTTCCCGTTGAGAGTCGCCAGTTTGGCGCCCGTGAAGGCGCTAAACATTTCTCCTTGCGGTAACCTTTCTCACATACACATTAGTGTTTACAAATGATTTATCATAGAATGTCTATTTACTCAGAAATAACCAGGGATTCTAGTATTGTTCGATTCCCCAGCAGAGTCGCCAGTTTGTTAAAACTAGAAAAATACTTGTATGCATTTTTTCCTGTGTTTTATTATTCTGGGGGAATTCTGAGTATAAAGACATTCTTAGACAATCATAAGCAATCACAAAGTGTACACAAGAGAGATATCGCAAGGCAAATCTTATTCCAGAGATTCTGATATCTTTTACATTCCAGGCTGTGATACTGGTCACAAGCCTTTACTTATATCAATGGATGATCACCCTTGATTAAAAGGCAAAAGTAAATGAATGCATACATCATAGATAAGTTAAATAAAGCATTAAGAGAGCATGAATGTAAATGAAACAAATCACTAACAACATAAAACATTTTACATGGAAACCCTTGCGGGAGAAAACTACAGCACAAAGCAACAAGATTCCACAATGAATGTAGTTATATAATAGATGGAATATTAGAGAGAAAGTCAGGGTAGATTGAGCAAGTAATTTAAATCGTCAGGGATTATGGTCTTGAGTTCATGGTCGTATAGACCTATTTGTTTTCTTGTTATGGACTGAGCCATGTTTCTAGACAAGTCGGATGTCTATGTCCCATTTTCTTTCGGATTATCGAGGTTAAGAGACTATCAGGATTTTACCGAGTGGTGCAACTCTGGGCCGTTGGCTTCTGGAATACACAAGCATCGAATGTTCGTTGGCACGACCCAAGGCCCGAGCCCGTTTATAACGGGTGACCTTAGGAAGGCACTCCGCAACTTCCTGAGCGAGGTTTTTAATCTAGTGGTGCAACTCTGGGCTATTGGCCTCTGGAATACAAGAGCATCAAAATGTTGATCGGCATAACCCAAGGCCCACGCCAGTATTTTTATGACGGGTGACCTTAGAAAGACACTCCGCAACTGCCTCATTAGCTCAACCGACGGACCTGTTATCGATGGGTAGGGCATCGACTGTCTTTTTATAATGGCAATCCATAGCAAGATGTTTCAAGCTTTGTTAGAACTCTTTTATTTGTGGTTTCTTGTGGTAACCATAATCCCTTATGTTTAGCCTCGGACCTTTATCCGGGATGAATGGAGCTTCGTACAGTAAAGTAAATGCCTTTCTTCTGGAGTCGGGCGACTCGTCTTCGAGAACACTCTTTCTTCTGAGTATTTTTCAATGATCTATTTGAGATCGAATAGGCTATATTGAGCCAATATCCTTTGAGGATTCAAATCCAATGGGCTGGATTGGTCGTTTTCAATGCCTGCAAGTGGCTAAGTGTCGAGTCTGATGGATGCCCGTATATGTCAATTTATGATGAATGATGGGGATCGGTGCCCCGTAAACATTTTAACTTGGCTATTTCATAACCTTAGCACTTTAGCTTTGCCTTGGCGTCTTTGAGATCGCGATTGATTTCATTTGGCATCAGTCGATTTTCGGGCCATCAGGGCACTTCCCAAGGCTGAAAATGACTAACTAGTGGACCTATTTGCGATCTGATCAGGGCATTCGGTGAATATCATCGATGACCGTCTTCGAACAGGGGTGAATTATGTCCACGAGGGTCATAGTGCGATCGCATTTCAATTCGCTTAGCATAGTTCGATTTTCAAGCCGACAGGGCACTTCCCAGGGTTGAAAATGACTTAGTACTAGGCCTGCTGACCGCTTAATTAGGGCATTCAAGGGTCCTGAGATTGGATAGCCTCGTCGCGGTGCATGATTATGGTGTATTATGTCATAAAGAGGAAAAGTTTCCTTCTCGGGCTTGGTCCAATTTCGCCCGATTCTCTTCTGTTTTGGCCGTTTTTGGCTCTTTCGGGAGGATTTTCAGAGTTGCCAAATTAATTAAGTGTTGGTCATTTTTAATCAAAACACTGATTTGGGCCATTTATCATCGACCGTTGGAGAATCCGATCCAGGGGATGGGAAGATCTCGTCGGTGTGCATCTAGGAGAGCGGTTTGATCGAAAATCAATCCCTATCGAAGGCAGGCCACACGATGGAAGGTCCACCCCTCCAACCAGCGCCTAGACGCATGGAGGGGGGTGTGTGGGCACATGTCACATGGAAAAATGGGGAGTGGGCGCATGTGAATGATGGTGGGCACATGTGGCCACTTTTCGGGCGCATGTGCCCATTCCACACAAAAGATGGAGGAAAAGAAAATGTTCCGGGCACATGTTATGTTGCACATGCGCCTGGGACCTAGCAATGGCCGCATGTCACCCTTGGACTTGATGATTTTTCATGACTTTCCGGCCTCCAGGAGGTGGGCGCATGTGGTTTCAGCACTTAGTCCATTTTCGCATTTCCCGACGAGAGAAAGCCAGCGCATATGCCTCTGCAAAGTGGGGAAAGTCCCAGCACTTAGGATTTTTTTACGATTTTTCCCCTACACTTGGTTCCAAGGGAAAATCCCTTTCCGACGAGGGATTCTGGCAAGGGAAACCTATCCGACGGTAGTGCAATTTTGGGTTCCGGCGAGGGCATCCAGCAAGGGATAATGGAGCGGGCGCATGTACCTCTTGTGTCACTCTGAGGTCAGGAGAGGATGATGTCGCTTAATGTCATCAGGTGGCCCTGTTATTATAGCTGTGCAATCGGGTTCGGGTCAGACTCGACGGGTATTTTCCGACGCATGTGTTTATGGAGTGTTTCCCGGCACATGCGCTGGGTGAAAGTGCTGAGTGCAAGGGTCGAGGCGCATGTCATTTCAGGCCGAACCGCATGTGTTTTCAGGCTGAGCACATGTCATCTCCAGTGAATTTTCGAGGCAGTTTCCGGGAAGTTGTCCGGATCATTTTCTTTCGATCATATCTTATGGGCACATGTGATGGAAGGCCGGGTGCATGTCCCTCTTGGGAATTCTCACTTTTTCCACTACTTAGCCAAATTTTTAAATTTTGGACTTTTGTGAGAGAGAAAATTCCTAGACTTAGAATATTTAAGGATTTTAGGCTCCGATAGGAGACCTCCAAAGGACAGCTACCTTTTCTGAGGATGCAGTCACTATCACCAAGCCAGTTCTAGGCTGGGATGGACCTCCTGAATGAACGGGATGGGGTGTGAAGGTCCAGGTGTTCCAAATTTTGGTACTTCCTTCCTAATTTGGAACCTACGGGTCGGCTAGTCGTATAGGAAGGTTGTTTCGGGGAGCGCGGACATGGAAATACTCACCGCGAAGACTTCAAACTTACTATTTAGGGGTTTTGGGGTGCTCTGGATCATTTGGCAATGGTCCGGATGTCAGTATCCACTCTAAAATGGTAGATGTAGGCTTACAGAACCTTTTTGGTCAGCTCCGGGCAGGGATGAAATGCATTTCGAGGTGCGTAGGTAAAGATACACACCGTGTGACTTTGAAACATGCAGGTTAAGGGTTTCAGGGTATTCTGGATCATTTAACGGTAACCCGCATGTCTAGTTCTACTCCAAAATGCTGTTTATGAATTTTGGTTGTTAATGAGTGGTTAGGGTTGCACTGGCATTTTCTGAGTTTTTTCGATCTTGAAATTGATTCAAATCGTTGTCGATGGACCGCGGGATGTTGTTTTAGAATGGGTGCGAATTTGAGCCCCAACAACACCCATCTTGCTTAATCTAACATTTATCCATGCTTAATCCAGCACTCATCTCTGCTTAATCCAACACTCATCTCTGCTTAATCTAGCATTCATTTAACTCGACATGTATTCAACTTCACATGGCATACATACTATTGTATTCCCATACACATTCATTCTCACATGACATATCTTCTATTGTATTCATCACATATAATCAATCTTCTATTGTATTCATCACATCTTTGCTTATGATTGTTTATGAATGTCTCTATACTCAGAATTCCCCAAAATAACAAAACACAGGAAAAACTACCCTTTTGAGCTTTTTTTAGTTTTAACAGTTGACTGCGCCATTGAAGAATATTGTCCACTCATCTTTCTTCTTCTTCTCTTCACTTTCGATGAGCAAGAGATCTTCATCAGGGAAGAACGTCTTGAGCGGTTAATAGTCCAGGAGAGAATGAGCGGCAAGATGATCGGCGAGGGCCTGCCCCTTGATTGCTTTCTAAGTGACATAGGTGATGTCGAATTCAAACAGGAGTAGTTGCCATTTAGCTATCCTTCCAGTGGGTGTTGGCTTCTCGAACAGGTATTTGAGCGGATCCATGCGAGTGAGGAGGAGAATAGGAAATGCAACCGTGTATTGTTGGAGATGCTGAGTTGCCCAAACTAGGGCGAGGCAAGTCTTCTCGATTGGGGAATACCTGGTCTCATAGTTAGTGAACTTTCAGCTCAAATAGTATATTGCTTGTTCCTTCTTCTCGGTCTTGTTGTGTTGGCCGAGGACACAGCTAATGGCTTCTGCTGCTACCAAGATGTATAACAATAATGATCGTCCAGGAGTGAGCGACACCAGAACTGGAGGATTTATGAGATATTTCTTGATGTGGTTGAAGGCAACTTGGCAATCGTAATTCCATTCTTTTGGAACATTCTTCCGAAGGAGCTTGAATATGGGCTCAGAGATAGGTGTGAGCTGTGCGATGAAGCGACTGATGTATTGAATTCTGCCGAGGAAACCACAGATTTCTTTCTTAGTTCTTGGAGGGGGCATCTCGATGATTGCTCTGGTTTTGGTCTCGTCGACCTTAATGCTATCCTCGCTCACCATAAAGCCAAGGAGTTTACCTCCAGTTGCACCGAAGACACATTTCTGAGGGTTGAGACGGAGCTTGTACTTTTCTAACCTGTTGAATAACTTCTTCAAATCTTCAAATTGTCCTTCAATCGTGCGAGATTTGATGATCATATCATCCACATATACATCCAACTCTTTGTTCATCATATCGTGGAATAATACTGTCATTACTCGCCGATATGTTGCTCCTGCATTCTTCAAACCGAACGACATTACCCTATAACAGAAGGTTCCCCATGGGGTGATAAATGATGTCTTCTCGCGATCTTCGATGGCTATCTTAATCTGATTGTAACCTGAGAATCCATCCCTTAATGAGAAGACCTTGTACCCTATGGTGTTTTCAACCAGAGTGTCGATATACGGTAGAGGAAAGTCATATTTAGGACTGGCCTTGTTGAGATTTCGGAAGTCGATGCACAATCGAACCTTGCCATCCTTCTTCAGTACTGGTACAATGTTGGCGAGCCATTCAGGGTAGTTGGAGACTACAAGAATCCCGCATTATACTATTTGTTGACTTCATCGCGAACTTTTAGGGCCCATTCTGGCTTCATTCTTCGGAGTTTCTACTTTATTGGCTTCATATCTGGCTTTGTTGGCAGATGGTGTACAACAAGCTCTTCATCGAGCCCTGACATGTCTTCATATGAGAACGCAAAGTTGGACAGTCTTGGAGCTACGAACTCTATCATTCTCTGTTTCATCTCTGGTGGCAACGATTTCCCAATGCGTACTTTCCTAGGAATTTTTGGTATCCCCAAGTTTACTACCTCAAAATCATCGGCTACAACATTGGCTTTAGATTCGAACCTTTTAAGGAGATCCTTTAGTTCAGGAGCCGAGTCATCATCTTCCTCATCCCGAGCTTCGTCCAAACCAATGAGCTCAAAGTCTAATTCGATGTTAAAATCATATGATTCAACTTCAAACTCATACGACTCTTCAGACGAACTTGGCACATTATTGAATGCAGGAAAAGAAATGCTTTTTGGTTTTTGAGATTTTTTGGAATTGAAATGCTAGATGTTTTTAGCTTTTGAAAGTTTTTTATTTTTTAGATTTTTGAACTTCACGAGACCCTGAACAAGCAGGTATTGCAAACCATGATTGATCCCAGCTTGTCCCCGAGTACCGCTCATTACTTAAACTGGCTTTTTTTTTAAGCTAGAGCCCTTGGACGACTCTCTGGCTGATTCAAAAGTTAAAGGAATAGATGACCATTCAAGACCCCACACTCTTTCCCCTAGAGAGGTGTGGTTTGATGATTTGTGCTGAGAATCACAATCTGGCTCAATGACCATGATTTCTCGCTGGTCAGGTTCGAGATCTGAGTCATACTCAGTCCCTCCCGAATCACTTACCTCGCATTGCAGTTCGCCTGGTTCTATGGCGAGACACAGGCTTGAAATCTAGACATCGGACCAATCTAGGGCTGGCCATTTCCCTTTCTTGGTCCAATGGATGGGCTGCTTCTGCCCCTAGCTGATGGTTGATGGTGTTGATTCCACAGAGATGGGCAGGTTATGCCCCTTGTTGATTGATGCTGAGATGGGCAAGTTGTGCCCCTGGTTAGCTGGAATTGAAGTGGGCAGGTTGTGCCCCTGGTTGACTGGTGCTGAGATGGGCAAGTTGTGCCACTGGTTGGCTGGAATTGAAGTGGGCAGGTTGTGCCCCTGGTTGACTGGTGCTGAGATGGGAAAGTTGTGCCCCTGGTTGACTAGTGGTGAGGCAACAAGAGCAAGTATCAGAGTACCCTGGCCCTGAAGCTGCTGTATTTGATCTTCTCCTTCACCTATATCTTCTTCTTCTTCTTTTGGAGGCTTAGATGGTTCGAGAATCCAGTCTTATCGAATGGGAGGCCACATGGCCCAAGCTAGGTTCATTGGGAGACCTTTATGTAGCGTAGTCGGTAGATCTCTTCTTGGATCTCTGCAAGGCTCTCCTGGCCTGATGAATTAAATGGGTGAGCACCGAAACTTCTTTTTTCTTTTGTCCATGATGACTGACCTATATCCATGTCCCCATTTGCATTGATTATATACCAGCGGGATCCTTCTGAACTTGAAATGATTCTTCATACGATACTTGAGACTCAGACGTTCTGCTGGTGAAAAGACACGATTCACACTTATCGGTTCTGGACTGGCGATAGCGTTCACAATCTCGAACTCGAAACTATGGAACGGGACGTCTTCTTCAGAGTGTTGGATTTCGATGACAGGGATATCTGATTCAGTGGTAGAGACATTGGAAGGAATGATGAGCTCCTTCTTTGCATGGAAAGAGATCACTTGGTTCCCACAGATGTACTTCACCCATTGATGCAAAGTTGATGGCACAGCTCCGACCTTGTGCAGCCAAGGTCGTCCGAGCAACATGTTGAAAGAGGCTGATATATCCAGGATTTGGAATGTGATGGTGGGGACTTTTGTACCTATCTGTACCTCTATGTCAACTTCTCATTCCACTGTTCGGCGGGTGTTGTCGAATGCTATGACGTACATGGTGTTGAGTAGGAATGAGGAGGGACTGATTCCTAGGCATTCCACAGTCTTGAGTGGGCAGACATTTAGGCTTGAGCCATTACGATAAGGACTAGCGGGACACACAGGTCTTTATATCGTAAGGCTATGTTGAGGGATTGCCCATGGTCACGTCCTTCTGGTGGCAACTCATTATCAGTGAAGGTGATAACACGCGAGCCCAGGAGTTGTCTAATCATCAATGCTATCATTTCAGGTGCTGTATCGGAGGAGACGTGGGCATCACTCAGGGTCTTGTGAACATTTCTCGGTGTATACAAGATGTGCAGAGTAGCTCCCATACCGAGATTTGGGTAGGGATTGACTTGAGCTGAGTCGCAACATCATATGCAGCTTCATTTTTGTTGTCGAGGCCTGAGAGAGTGCTTTTGGGATCTCCTTTGTTCTGATTATCTCTTCCGATGCAACGCCTATTGGGATTCATGTTCCCTACTTCTGCATATTCTGGATAGTGTCATGGAACTTCTTTGTAATTTTCCTCTCCTTTGCTTTCCAGGACCACCGGTTCTTGCAATTATGCTGGTGCGGATAATAGGTCTTCCTCATATGGAGCTTTTTCCTTGAGAACTACATTGTTGCATGTGCTGAAGGGATAATATCGAGACTTGTCTTCATAGATCACATAAGGTCGTGGCCCGGGCTTGACTGTTCCTGGAGCTGGAGGTTCCCATGGAATGAACACTGGTCCTCTTGATATGGTGAGGGGTCTCTCTATTCAACCCAGCTACTGTAGCGTAATTGATACACCTCTGAGACGTCTTTGCAGCTCAGGGGCAGGGATTGCTCCTTGTAATATGACTGGCTCGACTGGGGGAGCCCCTTCTAAGATAATGGGTTCTTGCTACTGATAAGTATAATCCCTCCATTGTGGATTGGATTGTTCCTGAGCTAAAGCTGCCCCTTGCAAAATGACAGGTTCATATGCGGGCTCGACGTATGATTGTATTCCTTCCAGAATGGCCGGCTCCCAACATGAATGATTGTAAGGTGCCCCTTGCAAAGGGACAAGCCCTTGAACGACTGGTTCATTATATGGAGGTGCTCCCTCGAGTACTAACGGCTTGAAGACTGAAGGAAGGAAGGGATTTTCCCCTTGCAAGATTGGAGGAGAGTTTGTTAGCCCATAAGTGTAAGTATGAATGGACTGGATAGGGGAGAAGAAGCGATCGAGGCACTCTCCTTCTTCTATGTTGTTGACGGCAGCACTGTGAGACGAATTGGGGTCCGTCGGATGCTGAGGTAGAGGATTCTGAAGTATGTTGGTAGAGTAGTTGGAGGAGTTCCAGGGACCTAGATGACGATCTTGCAGTCGTCAATCAGATTTTGGATGTCATTCTTCAGAGTTATGCATTGATCAGTGGTGTGACCACGCCCTTGATGGTAGGCACAATATTCATTTTCTCGGTAATTCAGAGGCAGAGGATTTGGAGGAGGCCTAGGTACCATCAGAGTAAGTAATTGTTTTTGTACCAGCATAGTCATGACCTGACTAAGTGGCTGAGTGAGAGGAGTGAATTTTCTGAATTCCCTATAATTCTGCTTGTTCTAATATGAGTATTGACCATTTCCCCTAAAATGCTGCTACGGTCGAGGTGGTTGCGGCTGTGGTTGAGGATTTGGTTGTGGTGGGGGTGGTTGTGACTGGTACCTCTAAGGTTGATGCTGAGCCTGATTCTGCTGATATGGTTGACGTCCCTACGGGGGAGCATATTAGTTGCCCTGAGCAGTGGCGATGATGTTGTTGACTTTGTCGGGCGAGGAGGAGAACCGCTATGATTTCCATTCCTGTATCCAATAGGTCTTCCTTCCACTCTGTTCCGTTTGACTGGAGTGGCCTGATGAGGCCATGGGGAGATTATCCATGAGTGGATTCTTGCTTCGACTTGCTCTCTAGCATGGATCAACTGAGAGAAATATACATATGGATGTGAGATGAGATATCCTGATATGCCAAGATATGTGGAATGAACAATCATGGAGATTTGTTCTTCATTGTCGATGGGTGTCTGCATTCTGGCTGCCATAGCTCGCCAACGTCCCACATAGGCTGACAACATTTTGTCACTCCTTTGCCTGAGAGCTGTGAGGTCCGCTCTCCTGGGTGTCATGTTGAGATTGTATGCGAACCTATCGACAAAAGCCTGGGAAAGCTGTTCCCAAGTCCTGATGTGATGACAGTCCAATGATGTGTACTACTTTAGGGCATCGCCCTTCAGAGATTTTTGGAACAAGCGAATGAGGGCTCCTTCATTTCCTGAGATTGCACTCAGCTCTCCACAGAAAACCTTGAGATGTGTTGTGGGACAACCGTTGTCGTCGTATCTTTTGAATTTTGGTACCTCAAAGTTTTAAGGTATCTGAGCATCTGAAAATGGACACAAGTTTCTGAACTTGGTCGAAGGTAGATCAATTCCCTGTTGTCGTTGTAGTTGATTTTGCAAGGTCTGGAACTGCTCCCGTAACTCGTCCAGTCCCGCATGATCTACTCGAGCGATGGGTGCCTCTCGCAATAAGGTACGTTCTTCTTCGGCATAGTAGTCAATGTCTTCGACCCTATGGGCTTGCTGGAAAGCAACTGCATGTTACTGAATTTGTCGTGATGATTTTATCAAATTCTGATGAACTTGTGCTTGAAATGACTGTAATTGAGCTGGAGATTGAACTGAAGCTTGAACTGAAACTTACTGGAAATTAACTGGAGACTGCTAAATTGAAGATTGTTGGAAATTAACTAGAGTTTACTGAATTGAAGAATGCTGGAAATTAACTGGAATCCCATCGGGGGGAATGTGCTGGAATTGAAAAGTGTCCTATTTGTAGGAGGCTGAGATGTTGGGAAGTGACCCCCTTGTTGGGTATTCGTCACTGTCCATTGATTGATGTGGGATTGACACTGACCTCCATTGTAGGCATTCGCCAGTGCTGTCCCTGCTGTTGGAAATTGAATTGAAATTCCATCGGTGGGGATGTATTGAAATTGAGTAAAGGTCCCATTGGCGGGGACATGTTAGGAAAGAAAAGGGGTCCCATCAGTGGGGACATGCTAAAATCTACTGAGATTGTTGCTTGCAAGATTGATTGGAAGTTGAATGGAAGTCCCTGCGATAGGAACGCTCTAAGATGGTCTTGTCGTTACAAGAAAGTACTGAGGAGGATGCCCCATAACAGAGTGCTGAGATGGCTATTGTCGGTAATCTTGGACAGACTACGATGGTTGTGCTTAATTTGAACTGGAGGTCGGAGGGACCCAGCATGGCTGCTGAGATTGCTGAACTGGGCCAACTTAATTGTTGGCTACTGCGATAGCTTGTGCTTGTATGAATTGCAAGAACATTTCTTGCATTGCTCATGCCAATTCTTACATGATTGGCATATTCTCGATTGGTTGTTGCGCTGGAGGTTGCGCTTCGGCCATGTCGAGGGCAGGAAAGAGGTGAGCTTCTTCTTTGTGGTCGGACATGGCTTGCTGAGCTCGAGTGCGGATTATACTGCGAAAGGAAATTTTTTCCGAAGACGTTGAGCCCGAGGAGGCGCAATGGTGAGGAATATGCTCTACTCTTTTTGGGCTTTGGGGTTTTCTATTGTTTTTTATTTTTGGATGGAATGCTATGCAGATGAGATTGTATGAGGACTAATGACTTTCAAGTACAGGAAGGATTCTGTTTTTCAAGTTGGATCACGACTAGGGGGACTAGCATTTCCCGAGCAAAGTCGTCATTCTGTGGACGCTTGCCTTTCCGCGCTTCCCTGCCCTCCATTTCAAAAAAGGGGTACGAGCGAATTGCCGTTATGCCACTAGCTCGCCTCTTTCTCGAGGGCATTTTCGGTTGTCGTGTTAAACTGGATATGTTTGGATGAGTTCATATAAGACCAGAGTCACCACTAGCCAATTACTTCGAATTTATAGTTGGCTAGACCCCGTAGAAACATTAGATAAGGGAATGACTCCTTTTGATCTACGGTCAGAGATTCCTTCTTCTAAAATGATTCTTTTGATCTGCGGTCAGAGATTCGAGGTAAGGGATCAGGGTTACAGGGTGGGAAGGTGTTAGGCACCCACTCTACTCATACAAAAGTACGGTCTTTACTTCACATAATCGAACTAATACTTGAAAGTCTGATTTAATCCTCGTACATTCTCATGAATGATATGATGCATGAATATAGGTCTGAACAGTAAGAGTTTCTGATGAGTAGGTTTTCATTAACAGGCAAGCCCAGAGCATATACTTGAACTGACAGGTGATTTATGCGAGATGCTTGTTGTGTATTTGATCAATCAAAGTGTTTACAATGGAATGACAAGCAGGGGGGTTGGAAGAGTAGTAAATGTTGCACTTATGCTAGATGAGATGAGATGAGATGATGCTGATATAAGAGTAGCTGGATGGACAGAAGTATCACAAGGATTTGCTTCGAGCGGCTAAGATCAGGACTTAGGTAGCTTAAGAGGCTTGAACTAAGGTCGGCCTGGGCTGGACCAGGGCTAGACTCGTCTCACTCAGGCTCTCCTTGGTGGAGGAATGGACTAAAGGGATGGAGATGGACTCGAAGCTCTTGGGCTGGAGAGGTGAGAAGTGGATGCCGTGAACGAGAAGGGGCGGGGGTATTTATAGCTGTGAAGGATGACAGCTTTGGTAAATAAGCTTGGGGTCGCCCGTGCGGACTCTTTACTCCAGCTTCGGAGTGTACAGCTCCCGAACCTGAAGCAGAAGAGCAGTAGGTTCGAAGTTCAGAGCTACTCTGAAGTTGTGGCTCGGAACTAGGTGAGTTGACTGGGTTTAAAAGATGGACTGACAAAGTGAGTTGACTAGGTGTGCCGGGGCTGGATTGACTCGGTGAGTTGACTCGGTGATTTGACTTAGTGGGTTGACTCACCAAGTTTGACCTTTTTGGGATTTTTAGACTAGTTTTTCTTATGGGGGGTTTTTCGGGCTAATGTTTAGGGGTGAGTCGACTGGGTTCAAGCTTGAGTTGGGCTATGGATTGGGGCTTACAATGGTGAGTTTGGCTAGGTTTGGGCATGGGGTTTGGGGGTATGGACCTCCATTCATTCAGCTATCTCTACCAACATTGTAGCCAAAGGTGGGGTGTCTACAGTCGGTAGTCTAATATGACACCTACGTATACGTGCGGAAGCCAAGAGCGGAGCAACTAGAATTATAGCTAAGTCCTAGAGGGGGGTGATTAGGACCTTTTGAAATTATTTTCGCCTACTTAACAGTTTTATCAATTTAAACTAAGTAAACAAGAAGACTTCGACTTCCAAGCCTAAGTTAGTCTAATCAATAGATTAACATATGATTAAAACAATTAACATCCTAGTCTAAGCATGCATAGATAAACATATGATTAAACTAATCAAGCACTTAATCTATGCAACCTAAGTAGACTATATGAGAGTGAATCATATAAGCTCAAGTCTACTCTAGTAAGTGAAAGTACATCTTTTGTGTGTGGATGTTCCTATCAAGCGCCTAGCATACATTCTAATTAAGCATTCATTATTAAATAATTAAACTTAATGCATAATAAGAAATGTTATCAACTCAATCACAAACACAAGCATGTATAGTGGTCCGGTTACCTTACTTCACTCCCGGTTAGCATTCACTGGGAAGTTTAAATCTGGTTCCTCCCAACCAAGGTGTTTTAACTCAGATCCACCAAACTGGGGAGGTTGCAGGTTCCTCCTAATCTACACGTTCACACCCGTGTTGGTGGCTCCCCTTAGAGAGTTGTTTAGGCCCGACAAACGTGCCAAGGAACAGCAAACGTCCCTAAAATTTAGGCCCGACAAACGTGCCAAGGAATGGCGAACGTCCCTAAAATTTAGGCCCGACAAACGTGCCAAGGAATGGCGAACGTCCCTAGAGTTTAAGCTCAACTAATCAGCCAAGGATCGACAAACGACCTTAAATTCAAGTTTGACAAAAAAGACTCTACACTAATTCCCACCGGGAAAAGAGTGGTTGGATCCTAAAAAAAATGACAACCCACTTGTCAGATTTGAGCCCAATTATGTGCCGCTTTAGGTTGCTTCTTCTCGCTCTCTCGTGCTTGAATCATCTCCCTTTGTACTCCCCCGATCTTTGATGCTGCTGCTGCTGCTTTGTCAAAGCTTCAGCTCTAAGATTAGCTCCCTTGCATGTGATTCTCCATTGGAGATGTCTAAGGTGCTAGGAGGTAGTGAAACCTCTATAAATGATAGAAAATGGGTTTCCTAGAGGAATACACCTATTTGGATTCTTAGGTGGTGTTTTGACAAAGGATATACCAATAATCAAAGTGTCTAAACCCTTAGGAATCAAGAGGGAACAAGTCCATTCTCATTTGAGAATTAAATGCCTCAAGTTTGTGATGAATCACAAGGAGAATGCCTTGTATGGGCTAGGATTAGAGCTTCTAATGATAAGTAATGGTGGCGGCTTCTAAATCCTCAAAATCCTCTCTCTTCGCCCAAAAATCGTTTCTCCCGTATTTAAAAAAAATCTCCAACAGTCATAAAGCGGGTAGAAAAATGGTCACTTCGATATATCGAAATGGGGTTTCGATTGATCGGAGCGATCTTCAATATATCGAAGAATCTGTCCAGAGAATCAGCAAGCTACTGGACAAAATTCCCAATATATCGAAAAGGGTTCCGATGTATCGAACACACTTATTTCGATATATCGAATGAGCAAATCGATTGATCAAAGAAACTGTCTAGAGAGTTTTATAAGTTTGATGGACATGCTTCGTATATCGAAATGGTCATTTCGATTAATCGAAGACCTATTGAACTGGTCTTCGATATATCGAAGACCTATAAAAAATTATTATTTGGGCCTAATTGATTACAGTAACTTCCATCTCTTTCATTGACCTATTATCATGTTTTTCTATATGATCTAAGGCTAATAAGGATGACTAAGGGTATTCCTAGTTGGTCCAAGTCATCTAAGAGGATTTTGTTGTTTTGGTTCAAAGGGTTAGGATCACCAAGGCATCTCATTTACTTCTTCTTCCATGATGTTTCTTGGTCCATTTTAATTTTTCAGTCTTCAGCTTGCAAAGGCCCAATCGACATTACAACACGTGAACGCATGTGGTTGACAAAAAGGTGCACTAGTATGCCATAGAAAAGTGCACTAACACTTTCATCAAGGCCCAAAAAGTACTCTTGTATAATTCTTTACTTCATCAAAGACCGGCGCATATATCATCGAAGTTTTTCCTCATGGGGCTGTTGAGATAGAGAATTTGGCGAATGGTAACTATTTTAAAGTGAATGAGCAACGTTTGAAACTATTTGTTGAGAAGTTTGATTCAGAGGATACGTCCATCACTCCGAATGATCCTTTGTATTAGGATGATTGATCTCCCAGTCTGATGAAGGTATAAAGTACATTAGGATTAGACTATTTTCAGTTTTATTTTTTATTTAATTAGGATTGGTTGTTGGAGGTAGATTTTTGCTTTTAACTACCTAAGGTAACTTCTCTTACTCACTCTCCTTTATTTTGTTATTGCTCTCATATCATTGCATATTGCATATCATTTTACATTGAGGACAATGTAAGATTTTGGTTGGGGGTGAGATTCCTAGATGAATCTAGTATTTTCATGACATAATTTTTGTGTGAATTTTTTTTGAATTTTTCTGAATTCAAAAATCTTTTGGAAAACTTTCCCTCTATGTACTTAAGATTATATGAATATGAGAGGAAGAGAGATGAAGTGAATTGATTTTAAAACTCTTGAAATTCCTTTAATATAGTGGTTTTCTATGTGACTTCCCCTATTTATATGATTGATAGAAAATTGCGAACACTTTTAGATTCTAATTCACATTACATGATTCTTTTGGTTGAAAGGATTAGGAAAGATTTGTAGATTGGTTGGATTATGATCTAAGTGTTGAGGAACCAAGCTGGGGATTTTTGTCCATCACGTTCGTGAATTAAGAAAAGAAAAGAATATTATGATATGGATTTCTACAAATCCTATCTTATGATGAAAAGAAGAAGAAAATGGTTGTGTTGAAAATCTGTTGATATATACCGAAAATGACTACCTATTACCAACCAATGGAGGGCCAATACCCTAGTTGGTAATGGAAAATGGTGTGAAAGTCGTCGAAGGAATGGTAAGAAAAAATCCTGTCATAGGTTTGTGTAGATCTGTACACTTTAGATTTATAATCTAGTCGATTCATGAAAAGGATAAGCCTGAAAATTTATGAGATGAACATTCACTATGCACACTAGACCACACTTGTTTGAATGCTTCTATTTATCAATCAATCAACGTGAATTCTATTGGAAACAATCACTATGATTAAGATGTTTAAGGTTTCAACCTCTATCACTACATTTTTTTTGAATTTGTACTTGTATGTCTTGGAGTCTATAGAAGTATGGTTTCTCAAAGAGAGTTGAATTAGGATGTTGGATTTGTTTCACGCATGTTTTACTTAGGACTAGAAAAATGCTAGTTGGGGTGTGTTGAGCTCTGAATTGTGCATATTCTAACCCCAATTCATCACACATAAGGCATGGTTTAAGTGTTAAAAGATCTATTTAATGTGTGTATTTGTGATTGTAGGAATGAGAGAGGAACACCACGAATTCAATGATAAAAGGATTTATTTGGACCACTTTAAAGATCAAGTATTGAAGAGTCAAGGAAAGGAAGAAAGAGAGGAAGAAATCAAGTGAAGAAAGTCTGAATCGAAATCAGAGAAAATGCAAAAATAAGCAGTTTCAATGGATCTCCGATAAGTCTCCGATCAATTGGAGGAAATGTTTCGATAGGTGCCGATCAATTGAACCATCCATTGGACACACCTGAAAAACTGAATTATTTAATAAGTCTCTGGACAGATTTCTAATCAATCGATCAGCGGTGTTCTGATCAATCGGAGTCATGCCCGATCAATCGGCAATGGTGATGAAAAATAGCAACTCTTTCGACACTTTTTCGATCAATCGACCACCGTCCAATCAATCGAAGCTCACATTCCTATTAATCGGAGATAAGTCTGATCAATCGGACCTATCTACATAGCTACGTAAGTATTTCATAATTTCCATAAGATTTTGAGACGGTGGCGGATTTTTGCTATAAAAGGGCACATCTACGTTCTTCCTAAGGCATCTTAGAAGAGTTCTAAAGATGCCGGAGGTGGGATGATCAAAGTGGAGAGCGTACAACTCCAATTTTTAGAGTTTTTTTAGTTTTTGTATGCTTTTAGTACTTTTTCCTTTGATTTCTAGTTAATCATGATAAGGTTGGCTAGAACCTCTTAACTAGGGCTAAGAGGTGAAGCTTGTAGTTAGTTTTAATGCTTAATTCATTTATGCAAGTACCCTAAGTTTGATTTTGGAATTTAAAGTTCTAGCTTGAATAAAAGTTGAGATTTTTAGACAATTTTAAGAGCATGTGTACTCTAGACACATGTTGCTTATGAGTTTCTGAGAATTGTCATTATGGTTTGATGAGATTTGAATTGTAGTAACCTTAAAGCATGCCATTATCTCTTGGTTGGCTATTACTTCAAAGGCTACAAGTTTGTCTTTTACATGCTTCATTAAAACTAGAAGTTGTGATTTCCATATTGAATTTGGACTGTTTGTGTTTGAATGCAATATCTTCCAATTAGATGAGAGATAGAACTTTGATTCTAATTGTGTTTGTGCTTAGATGAATGGTTAGCATTGAGCTACTACAAGTGAATCCTTAGTGCTCTAGTTTTCTATTTAATTCTTAGATTTTCTTTATTCAATTTATTGTTTCTTCTTAATTCTAAATCCTGAATTTTCTAAATCTCTACTACTTCAAGTTATTGGAATAGTTTGAATTGGTTTTACCCTAATCCCTGTGGATCGATGTCTCACGATCGAGTTATTACTACTTCGCAACTTTGCACTTAGGGCGAGTGAACAGGTGTCCCGAAGAATAAACAAATTAAGCTTGTTGCGTACAAACTAGAGCTGGTCATAAGCCATGTCAGCTCAAGAAGCTCGCTCAGCTCAGCTTGACAAAACTTGCCTCGACTCAGTACGGCGAGTCAAGGCAATCTACACTTTGGAAGCTCGAGTTAAAAATGAGTCAAATTCGAGCACCCAGTCCCTCAACTCGAAGCTCGCCTAGAATGAGCTCAACTCGCTCGATTTACAACTTATATAAGTTGTTGAAAAAAAAAGCCCTAACACTAACACCACACCCACAGCCGCATGCCACACCTCTCTTTCCCTCCCCCATCTCTCTCTCTCTCTCTCTCTCTCTCTCTCTCTCTCTCTCTCTCTCCTCTCTCTCTCACTAGTCTGGCATCTAGTGGCTACGAGCGAGCGGAGCGACTCATCCGCACCTCTCCTTCTCTTTCTCCTCTTCTATTTCTTCTGTCACCCTGAAAAGGTAACCTCTTTTCCTGCACTGGACGCAGATTTCCTGCTAGGATGCTAGGTGGGGTCCACCCTGAACAAGGTAACCCGTCCATACATTTTGCAAGATCATTTTAGGACGTGCGACCAAAAATACGATGGATCTAAAACTCAAGTGGGCCGCACGAGAGGAAAAACGAAAAATGAGTTTCCTACCGTTAAAACTTTACTAGGCTCCACCTTTATGTTTGTACCCCATCCAAACCGTTTACAAGGTCATTACCACTTGATGAAGTGAAAAAATGAAAAATATAGTTTGATAGGAAAAGTTTGTGGCAATACGAATGTTTAATGGTGGTCACTGAATACCCATTGTTTCCTCTTGTGAGGCCCACTTGAGTCTCAGATACGCTTGATTTTTTTCTGCACGTCCTAAAATAATCTCACAAAACATATGAACGGCGTAGATTTCTTGGAAGCATCACGGTGGCCCCACCTAGCATCCTAGCGTAGGAACTTCCTATTAAAGGCTTTCACAAGAAATCCACATCCGGACCGCACCTGTTCACTCACCCTGTCACCCACACCTGTCCACTGTCTGGCCGCACCTATCCACTCACCCAAACCTGTCCACTCACCCACACCTGTCCAACTTATGCGGGCCCCACCATGATGTATGTGTGGTATTCACACCGTCCATTCATTTGGAGAGATCATTTTAGGGCATGAACTGAAAGATGAGGTAGATCTAAATCTCAAGTGGACCCTACCAAAGAAAATAGTGGGGATAGTGATCCCGACCGTTGAAACCTTCCTAGCTCAAACACAAAGGGCAAAGCTCGGCGGCTCGACTCAACTCTTATACAGCTCTGATGTGAGTTTATTTGAAATAAAATTTCGGTTCTAAGAATGTGTGCATATTTGGCAGCATGGTATGTAAGTACAAGATCCAATCCATCCATCAGGTCGGTCTAACTTGTTCACTCCCCAAGTATAGGGTTGCGAAGTAGTAATAATTCGGAAAGACCGAGTATCGTTCCCACAAAGATTCATGTATGGGGATTCTCAGAATTTATCTAAAACAACTTATAATTAAGGTCCTATTAAAAACTAAAGCTGGAAAATAGTGATTTGAAGTAAAATAGTGATTATGAGAGGTAATAACAATCTAAAAGGCACTAGAGTGCCAAGGATCCACTTTTGATAGTTTTCAATGCATCAACACAACTAGGTCTCTCACTACACAATCGGAATCAAATTTATATCTCTTTCTGTAGACACCCCACTTCGGTTACACTGTTGGTAGAGATAGCTAGATGAATGAAGGACCATACCCCCAAATTCCATGTCCAAACTCAGCCAAACTCACCCTTGTAAGCCCCAATCCATAGACTAAATCAAGCCTGAACCCAATCAACTCGCCCCTAAAGATCAGCCTGAAAAACCCCCCATAAGAAAAACCAGTCAAAAAATCTTTAAAAAGTCAAACTCACTGAGTCAACCCGCTGAGTCAAATCACCGAGTCAACCCGCTGAGTCAACCCGCCAAGTCAACCCGCCGAGTCAAATCACCGAGTCAAATCCCGACTCAACCCACTGAGTCAAATCACCGAGTCAACCCGCCGAGTCGACCCACCAAGTCAACTCACTAAGTCTCAAGCAGCAACCCCGAGACATGACCGTACCACTCGCTGGAACCCGAGGAGCGTCCGTACGGGGGCCGCCCAAAATTATTTACGGGTTCTGCCACTGCCCGCTACTATAAATACCCCCCTCCCCTTCTCATTTCAGCATCCAACCCAAGCGAAGCCCTCCAAAGCCAGCCCGAGTGCAATCCGTCTCTCCACCCTTTAGCCCATTCCTCCACCAAAGAGAGCCCGAGTGAGGAGAGCCTAGCTCTGGTCCAGCCCAGCCTGACCACTAGTCCGAGTCTCCCAAGCCATCCAAGTCTAGATCCAGCCACTCGAAGCCAATCCTTACGACACCTCCGTCCATCTAGCTACTCTTTTTCCAGCATCATCTCATTTGCATCTAGCATAAGTGCAACATTTACTTTTCTTCCAACCCCCCTGCTTCACTACAAGCACTTTAATTATTAAAGCACACGACATGCATCCCGCATAAAGCACCTGTCAGTTCGAGCGTATGCTCTGGGCTTGCCTGTTAATGGAAACCTGCCCATCAGAAACTCTTACTGTTCAGACCTGCATTCATACATTAGTTACTATAAGCACTTTGATTGTTCAAACACACAGCATGCATCTCGTATAAAGCACCTGTCAGTTCGAGCGTATGCTCTGAGCTTGCCTGTTAATGGAAACCTGCCCATCAGAAACTCTTACGGTTCAGACCTGCATTCATGCATCATGTCATCTATGAGAATATATGAGGATTAAAACAGACTTTCAAGTGTTAGTTCGATTCTGTGAAGTAGAGACCGTACTTCGGTACGGGCAGTGTGTGGGGTGCTTAACCTCTTCCCACCTTGTAACCATGATCCCTTACCTCGAACCTCTGGCCGCAGGTCAAAAGGAGTCATTTTAGAGGAAGGAATCTTCGAATCCCCTTCTCTAACGTTTCTACGAGGTCTAGCCGATTGTAGATTCGAAGTACCTGGCTAGTGGCGACTCTGGTCTTATATAAACTCATCTAAACACATCCAGCTTAACACAACAACCAAACAAAGCCCTCGGGAACGAGGCAAGCCAGTGGCACAAACGACGATTCCCACGCACGCACCTCTTCTTTTTTTTCCGAAAGGGAAAGGGAGAATGTCGTCGGGAGCGTGGAACGGCGAGGGTCCACAGAATGGCGACTCCGCTGGGGATATGCTAGTCCCACTAGTCGTGATCCGACTTGAAAAATAGAATCATTCCTATACTTGAAAGTCATCAGTCCTCATACAATCTCATCTGCATAGCATCCTACCCAAAACCAAACAAAAAAAATAAAAAATCACAAAACCCAAAAAAAAAGAGTAGAATATAGTCCTCACCATTGCACCTTCTCGGGCTCAACGTCTTCTGAAACAACTTCCCTTCCGCAGCATAATCCGCACTCGGGCTCAGCAATCCATGTCCAACCATGAAGAAGAAACTCATCTCTTCCCTTCTCTTGAAATGACCGAAGCACAACCTCCGGCGCAACAGCCAATTGAGAATACGCCAATCATGCAAGAATTGGCACAAGGAATGAGAGCAATGCAAGCAATGCTCTTGCAATTCATGCAAGCACAAGCCACCGCAGCGGCCAACAATCAGGTTGGCCCAGTTTAGCAATCTCAGCAGCCATGCCGGATCCTTCCGGCCTCCAGTTCAAATCAAGCACAACCATCGGAGTCTGCCCAAGACTACCGACAATAGTCGTCTCAGCCCTTTGCTATGGGGCATCCTCCTCAGTACCTTCCCACGACGACAAGGCCGCCTCAGAGCACTCCTGTCGCAAGAACTTCCAGTCAGCTTCCAGTCAATCTTGCAAACAATAGTCTCAGTAGATCTCAGCATGTCCTCGTCGATGGGACTCCTTTCCTTTCTCAGCATGTCCCCGCCGATGGGACCCCTTTTCAATTTCAGCACATCCCCGCCGATGGGATTTCAATTCAGCTTCCAGCAACAGGGACAACACTGGCGAATGCCCACAATGGGGGTCAGTGTCAAGCCCACATCAATCAGCGGACAGTGGCGAATACCCAACAAGGGGGTCACTTCCCAGCATCTCAGCCTCTTGCAAACAGGAGCACTTTTCAATTCCAGCACATCCCCGTCGATGGGATTCCAGTTAATTTCCAGCAATCTTCAATTCAGCAAACTCCAGTTAATTTCCAACAATCTTCAATTCAGCAGTCTCCAGTCAATTTCCAGCAAGTTCCAATTCAACCTTCAGTACAATCCCCAGTTCAATTACAATCCTTTCAAGCACAAGTTCATCAGAGTCCAATTCAATCATCAAATCAACTTCAGCAACCCACGGTTGCTTTTCAGCAAACCCATAGGGTCGAAGACATCGACCACTATGCAGAAGAAGAACGTGCCTTACTCCAAGAGGCACCAGTCGCTCGAACGGATCACTCAGGACTGGACGAGTTGCGAGAGCAATTCCAGATCTTGCAAAATCAGCTTCAGTGACAACAAGGAATCGATCTACCTTCGACTAAGTTCAGAGACTTGTGTCCTTTCCCAGATGCTCAAGTACCTCAAAACTTTGAGGTACCACAATTCAAAAGATACGATGGCAGCGGTTGTCCCACAGCACATCTCAAGGCCTTCTGTGGAGAGCTGAGTGCAATCTCCGAAAATGAAGGGGCCCTCATTCGCTTGTTCCAAAAATCCCTGAAAGGCGATGCCCTAGATTAGTACACCTCATTGGACTGCCACCGCATCAGGACGTAGGAACAACTTTCCCAGGCTTTCGTCGACAGATTCGCATACAATCTCAACATGGCACCCAGAAGAGCTGACCTCGCGGCTCTCAGGCAAAGGAGTGATGAAACACTATCAGCTTATGTGGGACGTTGGCGAGCTATGGCAGCCAGAATGCAGACACCTATCGACGACGAAGAACAAATCTCCATGATTGTTCATTCAACATATCCTGGCATATCTGGATATCTCATTTCGCACCCATATGCGAATTTCTCACAGTTGATCCGTGCTGGAGAGCAAGTCGAAGCAGGAATCTGTGCCGGGACGATCTCCCCATGGCCTCATCAAGCCACTCCAGTCAAGAGGAACAGAGTGGAGGGAAGACCCATCGGATATGGGAACGGAAACCGCAGCGGTTCTCCTCCCCGCCCGACAGAGGTAAACAATATCAGCACCACTGCTCAGGGTAATCAATATGCTCCCCCACAGGGACATCAACAGCATCAGCAAAATCAGGTTCAGCACCAACCTCAGAGGTATCAACCACGACCAAATCCGCAACCACAGCCACAACCACCTCGACAGCAGCAGCAGTTCAGAGGGAACGGTCAATACTCATACCAGAATATGCAGAATTACAAGGAGCTCAGGAAGTTCACTCCACTCACTCAACCACTCAGTCAAGTCATGACTATGCTGGTACAAAAGCAGTTACTCACTCTGATGACACCCAGGCCTCCTCCAAATCCTCTACCTCCAAACTATCGAGAAAATGAGTATTGTGCCTACCACCAAGGACGTGGCCATACCATTGATCGATGCTTTATTTTGAAGAATGTCATACAAGATCTGATCGACGACCGAAAGATCGTCCATCTCGGTCCCTGGAACTCCTGCAGCAGCTTCCACCAACATTCTTCAGAATCCTCTGCCTCAACATCCGACGGATCCCAGTTCATCTCGTGGCTCCCACCGTCAACAGCATAGAAGAAGGAGAGAGCCTCGATCGCTTCTTCTCCCCTATCCAGTCCATTCATGCCTACACTTATGGGCCAACAAATCCTCCTCCGATCCTGCAAGGAGCAAGTCCCTATCCTCCTTCAGTCTCCGAGCCAGTAGTACTCGAAGGAACAATTCCATATAATGTGTCAGTTGTGCAAGGGGCATCTTGCAGCCCTTCATATTAGGAACCAGTCATTCTGGAAGGAGCACAATCATACATCGAGCCCGCATACGAACCTGTCATCTTGCAAGGGGCAATTTCAGCACATGAACAATACAATTCGCAATGGAGAAACCATACTCATCAGCAGCAAGAGACCATTGTCTTGGAAGGAGCTCCTCCAGTTGAGCCAGTCATATTGCAAGGGGCAAATCCCGGAGGCGTGTCAATCACACTACGACAGCTGGGACGAACAGAGAAACCCCCTGCCATATCAAGAGGACTAGTATTCATTCCATGGGAGCCTCCTGCTCCAGGAACGGTCAAGCCAGGACCGCAACCTTATGTGATCTATGAAGACAAGCCTCGATATTACCCCATCAGCACAGGCAACAATGTAGTCCTCAAGGCAAAAGCTCCGTACGAAGAAGATCTGGTACCTACACTAGCACCGTTGCAAGAACCGATGGTCCTAGAAGGCAAAGGTGAGGAAAACTATAAAGAGGTCCCATGGCACTATCCAGAATGTGCGGAAGTAGGTAATATGAATCCCAATGGGCGTTGCATCCGAAGAGATAATCAAAATAGAGGAGATCCCAAAGGCGCTTTCTCAGGCCTCGGCAACAAAAGTGAAGCCGCATACGACGTGGTGACTCAGCTCAAGTCAATCCCTGCTCAAATCTCAGTATGGGAGCTACTCTGCACATCTCGCATACACCGAGAAATGTTTGTCAAAACCTTGAGCGATGCTCACGTCTCCTCCGATACAGCACCAGAGATGATAGCATTGATGATTGGACAACTCCTGGCTCCGCACGCCATCACCTTCACAGATAATGAGTTGCCACCGGAAGGACGCGATCATGGGCGATCCCTCAACATAGCCTTACGATACAAAGACCTATGTGTCCCGCTGGTCCTTATCGATAATGGCTCAAGCTTAAACATCTGCCCACTCAAGACTGCGGAACGTCTGGGAATCAGTCCTTCTTCATTTCAACCCAGCGCCATATGCGTAAGAGCATTCGATAACACCCGCCGATTAGTGGAAGGGGAGGTCGACATAGAGGTACAGATAGGTCCGAAAATCTCCACTATCACATTCCAAATCCTGGATATATCAGCCTCTTTCAACATGTTGCTCGGACGACCTTGGCTGCACAAGGTGGGGGCTGTGCCATCAACCCTGCATCAACGAGTGAAATACATCTGTGGAAATCAAGTAATCTCTATCCACGCAGAGAAGGAACTTATCATTCCTTCCAATGCTGCTGCCACTGAACCAGACATCCCGGTCATCGATATCCAGCACTCTGAAGAAGACATCCCATTTCATAGTTTCGAATTCGAGACTGTGAACGCTATCGCTAATCCGGAACCGATAAGGGTGGACCGTGTCCTTTCACCAGCAGAACGTCTGAGCCTCAAATACGGAATGAAGAATCATTTCAAGTCCAGAAAGATACCGCTGGTATATAACCAACGTAAATGGGGACTCGGATACAGGGCAATCTTCATAGACAAAAGAAGGAAGAAATTTCGGTGCTCACCCATCCAATTCGTTAAGCCAGGAGAACCTTGCAAAGATCCAGGAGGGAATCAAACGACCACACTACACAAAGGCCTCCCGATGAGCCTAGCTTGGGCCACGTGGCCCCCCATTCAATGGGACCAGATTCTCGAACCATCCAAGCCTCCAGAAGAAGAAGGAAAGGATGAAGATGAAGATGAAGAAGAAAGTCAAATACAGCAGCTTCAGGACCAGGTTACTCTGATATCTGCTCCCAACCAGGGGCACAACCTACCCACTTCAGCATCAATCAACTAAGGGCACAACCTGCCCGCTTCAATTCCAGCCAGCCAGGGGCACAACTTGCCCATCTCAGCATCAATCAGCAAAGGGCACGACCCACCCCTCTCTGCAGAATCAACACCATCAATCATCAGCCAGGGGCAGAAGCAGCCCATTCATTGGACCAAGAAAGGGAAATGGCCAGCCCTGGATTGGTCCGATGTTTAGATTCTGAACTTGTGTGTCACTGTTGAACCAGACGAACTGCAGTGCGAGGTAAGTGATCCGGGAGGAACTGAGTATGACTCAGATCTCGAACCCGACCAGGGAGAAATCATGGTCATTAGGCCAGACTGTGATTCTTCGCCCAAGTCATCAACCCCCACCTCTTCAAGGGAGGAAGTGTGGGGTCCTGAATGGTCATCCGTTCCCCTAACTTTTGAATCAGCCAAAGAGCCATCTGAGGGCTCTGGCTTCCAAAAAAAACGCATGTTTAAGCAGTGATCGGAACTTTGGAACAAGCTGGGATCAATCATGGTCTGCAATGCCCACTTGTTCAAAGTCCCTTGAATTTCAAAAATCCAAAAAAATTAAAAAATTTCAAAAGCCAAAAACATCTAGAATTTCCATTTCAAAAAATTCTCAAAAACCAAAAAACATTTCTTTTCCTGCATTCAATAGTGTGCCAAGTTTGTCTAAAGAGTTGCATGAGTTTGAAGTCGAATCATATGACTTTGACATCGAATTAAACTTCGAGCTCATGGATCTGGACGAAGCTCGGGATAAGGAAGATGATGATCCAGCTCCCGAACTAGAGGATCTCCTCAAAATGTTCGAATCCAAAGCCAATGTTGTAGCCGATGATTTCGAGATAGTAAACTTGGGGACACCTAAGATCCCTAGGGACGTACGCATTGGAAAATCGTTGCCACCTGAGATGAAACAGACAATGATAGATTTCCTAGCTCCAAGATTGTCTAACTTCGCGTTCTCATATGAAGACATGCCGGGGCTCGATGAAGAGCTCGTTGTACACCATCTGCCAACCAAGGCAGATATGAAGCCAGTAAAACAGAAACTTCGAATAATAAAGCCAGAATGGGCTCTGAAAGTCCGAGATGAAGTCATCAAGCAGTACAATGCGGGATTCTTAGTAGTCTCCAACTACCCTGAATGGCTCGCCAACATCGTACCATACCGAAGAAGGATGGCAAGGTTCGAATGTGCATCGACTTCTGAGATCTCAACAAGGCCAGTCCTAAAGACGACTTCCCTTTGCCAAATATCGACACTCTGGTCGACAACACTGCTGGATATAAGATCTTCTCATTCATGGACGGGTTCTCAGGTTACAATCAGATTAAGATGGTCGTTGAAGATCGCGAGAAGACATCGTTTATCACTCCCTGGGGGACTTTCTGTTACAGGGTAATGCCGTTCGGTCTGAAGAACGCAGGAGCAACATATCAGCGAGCAATGACAGCACTATTCCACGACATGATGAACAGAGAGCTTGAAGTATATGTGGACGATATGATCATCAAATCTCGCACAATTGAAGGACACTTTGAAGATCTGAAGAAGTCATTCAACAGATTAGAAAAGTACAAGCTCCGCCTCAACCCTCAGAAATGTGTCTTCGGTGCAATGAGAGGTAAACTCCTCGGCTTTATGGTGAGCGAGGATGGCATCAGGGTTGATGAGACCAAAACCAGAGCAATCATCGAGATGCCCCCTCCAAGAACAGAGAAAGAAATTCGTGGCTTCCTCGGCAGAATGCAATACATCAGTCGCTTCATCGCACAGCTCACTCCTATTTGTGAGCCCATTTTCAAGCTCCTCCAGAAGAACATTCCAAAAGAATGGAATGATGATTGCCAAGTCGCCTTCAATCGCATCAAGAAATATCTCATGAATCCTCTAATCCAAGTGCCACTCACTCCTGGACGATCACTATTGTTATACATCTCGGTAGCAGCAGAAGCCATTGGCTGTGTCCTCAGCCAGCACGACGAGACCAAGAAGAAGGAACAAGCAATATATTATTTGAGCCGAAAGCTCACCGACTACGAGACCAGGTATTCCCCGATCGAGAAGACTTGGCTCGCCTTAGTCTGGGCATCTCAGCGACTCCGTCAATACATGATTGCATTCCCTATTCTCCTACTTGCTCACATGGATCCGCTCAAGTACCTGTTCAAGAAACCAGCACTTATTATAAGGATAGCTAAATGGCAGCTACTCCTGTCTGAGTTCGACATCACCTATGTCACTCAGAAGGCAATCAAGGGACAGGCCCTCGCTGATCATCTTGCGGCCCACTCCCTCCTGGATTACCAACCGCTCAAGACATTCTTCCCTGATGAAGATCTCTTGCTTATCGAAGGGGATGAAAAGAAGAAGAAAGATGAGTGGACGTTATTCTTCGACGGCGGAGCAAATTCTAAAGGGAATGGTATTGGAGCAATCCTCTACTCTCCAGATGATGTCCCTATTCCAATCTCAAGGCGCATAGTATTCGAGTGCACCAACAACATGGCAGAGTACGAAGCATGCATCGCTGGCTTAAGGGAAGCCATAATCTTGGGCGTCAAGAAGCTACGAGTATTTGGAGACTCACAGCTTATCATCCATCAGACCAATGGCGAATGAAAAACCAAGGACGAGAAGTTGATACCATATCATGTGATCTTGAAAATCTGATCGAGATGTTCAAAGAATCACTTTCTCATACATGCCCAAAGCCAAGAATCAGTTTGCAGATGCTCTCGCCACACTAGCGTTAATGCTCGAGATCTCGAAAGGAGCTTCAAAATGGGAGCTCACCGTCGGAATTCAAGATGAACCTGCCTTTTGCCTGCAAATAGAAGAAGCCGAAGCTGTCCCTGAGAAACCCTGGTATGCCGACATCAAGCAATATCTCGAAACCCAGGAGTATCCAAAGTCAGCAACAGCAACAGATCGCCGAACCATCCAGCGTTTGGCTGGCCAGTTCACCATCAGTGGCGAAGTTCTTTACAAGCGATCCTATAATCACATCCTCCTTCGATGCGTCGATGAAACAGAAGCTGCAAAAATCATGAAAGAAATACATGAAGGAATTTGTGGCCCACACATGAACAGGCACATGATGGTAAAGAAGATTCTACGACTCGGCTACTATTGTCTCACCATGGAGACAGACTGCTGCCAGCACGTCAGAAAATGCTTCAAGTATCAGGAGCATGCGAATCAAATCCATGCCCCTTCATCAGAATTATACAACCTGACCACCCCTTGGCCCTTCTCCATGTGGGGACTCGACATCATCGGCAAGATTAGTCTGAAAGCATCAAACGATCATGAGTACATACTTGTGGCAATTGACTACTTCACCAAGTGGGTAGAAGCAGCCTCCTACACCACGATTGCAGCATCCCAGGTGATCAAATTCATGAAGAACAACATCATATGCCGGTATGGAATCCCCAATGTTATCATCACAGATAATGGGACACCGTTCGTCAACAAGAAGATGGATGACTTCCTCAGAAAATTCAAGATCCAACATCATCGATCAAGCCCCTACCGTCCTCAGATGAATGGTGGGGTAGAAGCCGCAAACAAAACAATCGTCAGGATACTCGAGAAAATGGTCGTGACCTATCGAGATTGGTCAGATATGCTCCCATATGCACTTTGGGCTTATCGAACGTCTGTACGGTCTGCTACGGGCGTTACTCCTTTCGAGCTTACTTATGGAATGGAAGCAGTTCTACCAATCGAGGTGGAAATACCATCACTACGGGTGTTACTAGAAAGCGGAATTGAAGAAGGAGAATGGCAACGGGCTAGATTCGATCAGTTGCAGCTAGCAGATGAGAAGCGTATACGTGCACTAAGTCATTCACAGTGCTATCAGAAAAGGATCGCTCCAGCTTATAACAAGAGAGTCCGAAAAAGAAGTTTCAAGGTAGGCGACATGGTCATGAAGAAGATCCTACCGTTGCACCTTCCGGATCCCAGAGGAAAGTTCAAACCCTCATGGGACGGGCCGCTGATCATCAGAGAAGTACTTCCCGGAGGCGCCCTCAGACTTACTAGCATGAGAGGGGTGGATCTTCCTGAGCCAATCAACACCGACAAAGTGAATATCTTTCACGGGTAAGTCATTCTGGCTTTATCAAGAGTTACTTTAGTAGAGCTGAAGTCAAGAGGTCGAAGCTAAAACCTCTGAGAAATCATTTCCGTCCACCAACAAGTGTTTCAAATAAGGGGATTCAAATGGAAAAAGAAAAAAGAATATAAAAAAAGGGGGGGAATATAAAAAAAAGAGAAAAGAAAGAATATAAAAGAAAAAAAGAGAAAAAGAAAAAGGGAAGCCAAAGCAAGGCACCTGAGAAAAATCAACCCAAGAAGAAACACAGTCATCCATCCGTTCATCTCAGAAAGGTCGGTAGCTAAGACCGACAGCTCTATCATCGTAACTTAGGATAAGGGCTGAAAAACTGCCATCGGCCGGCAACGACGGATTCCCGACCTCTAGCCGCCACAGTTATCCAAAGATTCAGAGAAAGAAAAAAGAGAAAAAGAAAATGTGTGCCTAAACAAAGAGGGCAAAGTAAAAACCCGAAAGGGCGCTCTGAGTAAAAACAGTGGGCATACAGCGGACTTGGTGAAAACCCGAAAGGGCACCGAGGGTAAAAACAGCATAGCTGCCAAGGAGCAGGCAGGATCAAACACCCGGGACGTTGTGAAAACCCGAAAGGGCGCCACGGGCAAAAATGATGGGAAAAGGCCGGCTGTAGTGAAAACCCGAAAGAGCGCTGCAGGTAAAAATGGCTCGAATAGAAAAAGAAAAAATGAAAAGTGCAGGTATTAAGAGATCAGACGATCCAGATCAGTTCAAGCAGTTACAGTTCAAGAACAAGAGGAAGTATAGTTAGGAACAAAGAACTCTACAAATTCTGACAGTCTCAGGAAATAACAATTTACATTGCCTACATCTCTAGGGAAGCCAAAGGGTTCTCACGCAAGTCAATCTCGAGACATCGGTCAAAGCATTGGCCAAGCCCCAGTTCTGATTCCTATATCCCGACACAAAATCCAGACACACTCACAAGACAACTCATGGCACAATAGATTCTCAAAAAAGTTTTCTTCTTTTTCATTAAAAGCATCATATTTCTTTTACACATATCATGTCATCTTTTTTAAAAAATACAAAAAATGCATCATCATCAATCATATACCATGCAAAAAGGAATGTACAGGTGGCCAACACAGTCAATCTCTACCCTCCTCCTCGGCCACATCAGGTAAGTCCTCTGACTCATAATGTAAGTAGCCTCGCTCTCAACCTGCTTACCTCCATACGCAGGTAATGCACCTCATCGCGCTCAAGGGTACGAATCGCGGCCTCCTCATCAGATAACCTCTGATCGGCAGCCAATCTCATCGACATCATCTCACAATGATACCGAAGTGCAGAAATCTTAGACAGCAAATGGCCATGAGTGGCCAAAAGGAAACCAGGATCAATGAACGGGCGCTCTTCAAAAGGCTCATATGAACCAGATGAAGAGCCGGCATCTCCAAGGATATCCTGCTCATCCTCATCAGCAGTCTGGTGCCACCAAGGGATACGTCGATACAGAGACTGCTCAGCAACCCAGTACTGATATGGGGCGGTCGCCATAGGAAAAGCCCGTAGCTCAAAACCAAGCAAATCGGCAGTCAAGTAACTCGTCCAAGATCCATCGACCCGAGTCCTAAAGTCAGAGGTGTTAGTGCACTTTTCTATGGCATACTAGTGCACCTTGTTTGTCAATTACTTAGGTCAGTGTGTCTAGTGTCGGTTGAGCTTAATGAAGACGAAGAACGAAGACTCAAGACGGTCCGGCTGCATCAAGGAAGAAGAAACAGGTAAAAGTGATGCCTTGGTGTGCCTTGCCTTGACCAAAACCTAACCCATAACCTCTTAGATGACTTGCACCAACTAGGTATACCTTTAGTCATCATCATTAGTCTTAGAACTCCATCAAAAACATGATAAATTAAACTAATTAAAGAGGTGGAAGCTGCTGTAATCAAATAGGCTCAAACAGCAGTTTCCGATAGGACTCCGATCAATCGGACACTGGCTCCGATAGGACTCCGATCAATCGGACAGAAGCTCCGATCAATCGAAAATTTTTCCAGCAACCTTGAAAATCCACTGGACATATTTCCGATCAATCGGACAGTCTTCCGATCCATCGGAAGGGGTCCGTCCGATCAATCGGACAGTGTTCCGATCAATCGGAATATCTTTCAGAGACTTCACTGGATAGATTTCCGATCAATCGGACTTGTCTCCGATCAATCGGACAGGTCTCCGATCAATTGAACCTTATTCCGATCAATCGGAGATGCGCGAATCTGCCCGTTTTTTTACCGTTGGAAGAAAATCTATTTAAGATGGGGGATTCATTTTTTAGCCAAGTGAGGGAATTTTGAGGAGATAGAAGCCACCATTGCTAGAGATCATTAGAGGCTCTATCCCAAACCTAAAGCAAGTCATTCTCCTTGTGTTTTCATCACAAGCTTGGGCCATTCAATGGCATCTTGAGAATGGACTTGTTCCCTCTTGATTCCTAGGGTTTAGACACCTTGATGATAGTTAAATCCTTTGTCTAAACACTACCTAGGAGTCCATTTAGGTGCATTCCTCTAGGAAACCCATTTCCTACCATTTGTAAAGGTTTCACCATTCCCTAGCACCTTGGGCATCTCCAATGGAGCATCACATGCAAGGTAGCTGATCTTGGAGCTGAAGCCTTGGCAAAGCAACGACGTCAACGATCGGGGGAGCACAAGGGGAGCTGATTCAAGCACGGGAGAGCGAGAAGAAGCAACCCGAAGCGGCGCTGAACAAGGGGCTCAATCCGACAAGTAGGTTATCTTGTTAAGAGTCCATCCACTCAATTCCCTGTGGGAGTTGAGTGTAGAGTTTGTTTGACAAACTCGCCCCAGGGTCGTTAGCCGATCCTTGGCCTATTAGTTGGGCCTAAAATCTAGGGACGTCAGCCGTTCCTTGGCACATTAGTCGGGCCTAAAACAAAGTCTCCAAGGGGGAGCCACCAACACGGGTGCAAACGTGTAGGTTGGGAGGAACCTATAAACTCTCCGGTTGGGTGGATCCGATTTAAAACACCTTGGTTGGGAGGAACCAGATTTAAACTCCCCAATGAATGCCGGTGTACTCAAAGGGGTTGAGTACTTGAACCGAGAGTGGAGTAGACAAGTAGTCGAACCACTATACATCGTTGTGTTTGTGATTGTTCTTGAGCACATTTCTCTTTATGCATTATGTTTAATTGATTAATTATGGATGCTTAGTTAGGAATGTATGCTAGGCACTTGATAGGCACATCCACACTCACAAGATGTACTTTCACTACCTCAAGTAGACTTGAACTTCTTGATCCATCCTCACTCAAGTCTATTTGAGTAGCATAGATTAGGTTCTTCATTAGCTTAATCATTTTATTAATCTATGCTTGTTTAGACTAGGTTGTTTATAGCTTTTATCATATGCTAGTCTTTTGATTGGACCCACTTAGGCTTGGAAGCCGAAGTGTTATCGCTTACTTAGCTTAATTTGTTGAATTGTTTAAGTAGGCGAAAATAATTTTAAAAAGGTCCTAATCACCCCCCTCTTATAGGTTTAGCCATAATTCTAGTTGCTCCTCAAGCTTCCGCACGCGTATGCGTAGGGTGTCGTGTTAGGCTACCCGACGCAATTTCAATTGGTATCAGAGCAGGTTGCTCTTCAAGGACGTAACCGTCTAGAGTAAGATCCGATACTGGAGCACTAGCATCATGTCTAACCGAGATGGGAGTGCCACCAACCGTCCACCTTTCTTTGACGGGTCCAACTATGCTTATTAGAAGGCGAGAATGAGAATTTTTCTCCAATCCATGGACCGTCCGGTGTGGCTTAGCACACAAATTGGATATACCTTGCCCACCGAGCAAGTGGAGGTTGATGGGAAAAATATTGTCATTCCCAAAGATGATTCCAAATGGGATGACATAGAGAGAGCTCAATACATGGCAAATGCCAAAGCTCTCAATGCGATTTGCTGTGCAGTTTCCCCGGAAGAATTTCAGCGCATTCTCACATGCGCAACTGCAAAAGAAGCGTGGGATATACTTGAGGTTACCCACGAGGGAACTAGCACAGTAAGACGCTCGAAGCTTCAGCTCTTAACCACCAAATTTGAAAACATTAGGATGGGAGAGACTGAAACTTTCATGGAGTTTTATACTAAATTGTCAGATATTTGCAACTCCATGTTTGTCTTGGGGGATCGGGTTCCGGAAGGAAGGATTTGTAGAAAAATACTTAGGTCCCTCCCGGGAAGATTTGACTCCAAGATAGTTGCCTTAGAAGAGTGTAGAGATATAGATAGCATGAAAGTAGAAGAACTCATAGGTTCCCTACAAACTCATGAACTACACTTTAAGGCCCCCTCTAGGAAGAAAAACATCGCCCTAAAATCCTCTCACAAACATAAGAAAATTAAGAGTGAGTCGGAGGAAGATAGCGATGATGAGGATGATGAGGAAGAAAAATTAAACAAAAAATTCAAGAGATTCCTCAAATTTGATAGAGGGAATAGCCGTG
Source organism: Liriodendron chinense (assembly GCA_003013855.2). NCBI lineage: Eukaryota > Viridiplantae > Streptophyta > Magnoliopsida > Magnoliales > Magnoliaceae > Liriodendron > Liriodendron chinense. The sequence goes on from ML058402.1 coordinate 458,331, forward strand.
ACAAGAAGGACAAGAAGGGTGATAAACATAAAGGGAAATCATCCAAACCTTCATCCGTCCGATGTTACGGTTGCGGTCAACGTGGCCATATTGCCCCGGACTGTCCGGAAACGCCTAAACCGAAAGGTAAAAAGGCGATGGCTGCCACGTGGGATAATACGGAGGAGTCGGACTCCAAATCCGATGACTCTGCTAGTGATGGGAGCCAACATAATGATCTAGCTCTCTCGGCTTCCACCACTACCCCTCTTCCTGCTTATCTAAGAGGGGATCCCAACCGCTATCCCTTCTAGGAGTAGAAGGAGTTCCCAACCCCTCACCTCATGCTACATTTTATGAGGGTGTTGAGGAAATTAGTTACCCTTAAGCTTATCAAACTAAACATAGTTAGTGAGGGTAGCTAGAAATGCTTACATAGGTAAATCTGAGGATTTCAGCCTCATTTCTGTGTGTATGGGCAAATCAGAGGATTCAAGCCTCATTAGCCCAATTTTTTGATAATTTAGCCCTGCTTTTAATTAATATATTTGCTTGCTAGATTATCATCATGCTTAGATTAGCTAATCATCTTGAGTTTTATGCTTCATTGTATGCTAATCTTTGCTTAGTATTGGTCTTGATATACCAATAGGGGAGGTTGGTTGATTGGGCTATAAGCCCTTGAGCTTTAATGCTTAGTGTATATCATAGATGACCAATTAAGCATGATTAACTATGCTTAGATAGATACATTTCTTGTTAATCATGTTCATTAGCATGCTCCATGTATTTATGTATCATGCACCCTATACTCTCCTTGTTAGCATGTGTTTATAGTTATAATTGTGACATACTATCTTCTCTTACCTTGACCTTAATTGTTGCATCATTAAGGGGGAGAGAATAGCTTGTCAATTGCTAACAAAAAAGGGAGAGAAAGATCAAGTCCCACCAAAACTAGTTTGCTACGTTTTGTGATGTAGGGATTGACAGGTTATGGGGGAGCAAACTGAAGAGGAGCTGCTTAGATTAGGCACGTCAAGAGTCCTGTATTTCATTTTATATCAATGTAATCTCTTGTACATGTATTTGTTTTGGTAGGTTAGGTTTTTGTAAGTAATTGACAAAGGGGGAGATTGTTAGTGCACTTTTCTATGGCATACTAGTGCACCTTGTTTGTCAATTACTTAGGTCAGTGGGTCTAGTGTTGGTTGAGCTTAATGAAGACGAAGAACGAAGACTCAAGACGGACCGGCTGCATCAAGGAAGAAGAAACAGGTAAAAGTGATGCCTTGGTGTGCCTTGCCTTGACTAAAACCTAACCCATAACCTCTTAGATGACTTGCACCAACTAGGTATACCTTTAGTCATCATCATTAGTCTTAGAACTCCATGAAAAACATGATAAATTAGACTAATTAAAGAGGTAGAAGCTGCTGTAATCAAATAGGCTCAAACACAGTTTCCGATAGGACTCCGATCAATCGGACACTGGCTCCGATAGGACTCCGATCAATCGGACAGAAGCTCCGATCAATCGGAAATTTTTCCAGCAACCTTGAAAATCCACTGGACATATTTCCGATCAATCGGACAGTCTTCCGATCCATCGGAAGGGGTCCGTCCGATCAATCGGACAGTGTTTCGATCAATCAGAATATCTTCCAAAGACTTCACTGGATAGATTTCCGATCAATCGGACTTGTCTCCGATCAATCGGACAGGTCTCCGATCAATCGAACCTTATTCCGATCAATCGGAGATGCGCGAATCTGCCCGTTTTTTGACCGTTGGAAGAAAATCTATTTAAGATGGGGGATTCGTTTTTTAGCCAAGTGAGGGAATTTTGAGGAGATAGAAGCCACCATTGCTAGAGATCATTAGAGGCTCTATCCCAAACCTAAAGCAAGTCATTCTCCTTGTGTTTTCATCACAAGCTTGGGCCATTCAATGGCATCTTGAGAATGGACTTGTTCCCTCTTGATTCCTAGGGTTTAGACACCTTGATATAGTTAAATCCTTTGTCTAAACACTACCTAGGAGTCCATTTAGGTGCATTCCTCTAGGAAACCCATTTCCTACCATTTGTAGAGGTTTCACCATTCCCTAGCACCTTGGGCATCTCCAATGGAGCATCACATGCAAGGTAGCTGATCTTGGAGCTGAAGCCTTGGCAAAGCAATGGCGTCAACGATCGGGAGAGCACAAGGGGAGCTGATTCAAGCACGGGAGAGCGAGAAGAAGCAACCCGAAGCGGCGCTGAACAAGGGGCTCAATCCGACAAGTAGGTTGTCTGGTTAAGAGTCCATCCACTCAATTCCCTGTGGGAGTTGAGTGTAGAGTTTGTTTGACAAACTCGCCCCAGGGTCGTTAGCCGATCCTTGGCCTATTAATTGGGCCTAAAATCTAGGGACGTCAGCCGTTCCTTGGCACGTTAGTCGGGCCTAAAACAAAGTCTCCAAGGGGGAGCCACCAACACGGGTGCAAACGTGTAGGTTGGGAGGAACCTATAAACTCTCCGGTTGGGTGGATCCGATTTAAAACACCTTGGTTGGGAGGAACCAGATTTAAACTCCCCAATGAATGCCGGTGTACTCAAAGGGGTTGAGTACTTGAACCGGGAGTGGAGTAGACAAGTAGTCGAACCACTATACATCGTTGTGTTTGTGATTGTTCTTGAGCACATTTCTCTTTATGCATTATGTTTAATTGATTAATTATGGATGCTTAGTTAGGAATGTATGCTAGGCACTTGATAGGCACATCCACACTCACAAGATGTACTTTCACTACCTCAAGTAGACTTGAACTTCTTGATCCATCCTCACTCAAGTCTATTTGAGTAGCATAGATTAGGTTCTTCATTAGCTTAATCATTTTATTAATCTATGCTTGTTTAGACTAGGTTGTTTATAGCTTTTATCATATGCTAGTCTTTTGATTGGACCCACTTAGGCTTGGAAGCCGAAGTGTTATCGCTTACGTAGCTTAATTTGTTGAATTGTTTAAGTAGGCGAAAATAATTTTAAAAAGGTCCTAATCACCCCCCTCCTATAGGTTTAGCCATAATTCTAGTTGCTCCTCAAGCTTCCGCACGCGTATGCGTAGGGTGTCGTGTTAGGCTACCCGACGCAATTTCAAGAGGTTCTGGATGGAAGTGCTCGACGCCCGATACCCGTGAAAGCAAAAAGAGGAACATCCTGCTCATACCCAAACTGCCGCAGGAACCGAATAGGGTGGTAAGAAAAGTAAGATCGAAAGCCTACCAGCATCAAAGGAAGGCGATACGCATCACAAAGCACTGGAGGAAGTGAAAGCCAAGATGACTCCCAACGAACATTCCAGTCACGAAGATCAGCGAACATCCTACGATACAAGGGCTCACTCATCCTAGCCGTATGAGGAAGAAATTCCATGATGTGCCGCATAAGGTCTGGGCGACGGGTGTCAGGAAAGGGTATAGGAACAGTCAGTGAAAGGCGCTCCCATAGCCAGACCTAATCACAAGAAGGAAAAGAAGTTCAGCTAGAGCAAAGCAATTCCTAAAAAGCAAGAAGGGAAAGGTGCAGAAAAGATACCTGAAGAAATGCACAACAGCCACGAAGGACACGAATGCGGCCCAGGGCACAGTCAGTCAGCCCATTAAACAGCTCGGCCAGGATGAGAGAAATGACCCCCTACCGTCGGGTAGCTCGGCCCATCACCTCAAAAAGCAAGGGAGTCTGGGACCTACGCCATCCCAAGAATAGCACTCAGCTATCAAGCAGAACATCAGTGCGTTCCGAGCAAGAACAGATCCGGCCACACTCCGAGGACCCAAAAAAAGATCATACAGCAAGTCCAAGGAGAACACTACAGTATCCCGGCCGGCAGCAGCAAGCTGAACCAGATAGGGAATCCCAAACCTGTTCTGTGGTGTAGCAGTCTTCAGCAATGTCTTCGGCAAAAAATACTGAGTATAATCCCAAGGTAGGCCTGTCAAGCGCGCAAGCTCCTCCAAAGAGGGTCCCATCTCCATGTCATTGAACGTGAACAAGTTCAACGAGGGGACCCAGTCAATCAATGCAGCTCCGAGCATCCTCCAGTCAATATCACCTCTAGCCATATGAATCAGACTGCCAAAGCCATAGGACTCCAAATCTCGAATCTCATAAGCTAACAAGCCGTCAAGCCAAGCAAACAGTCGTGGCGAGCAAGAAGGACGAGGAAGCAGCTGACAAGTCCTCACGGGTACCCCCTCCAGAACAAAAGGCCCAGAAATCAATGACTGCTCATCGATGATCGGAAAATCAACGGGCGAAGGAGAAGGAAAAGCTGGAACCTCTGCAGACTCGACAGCCCCTGACCTGCCCTCAGCAACGACTATGTCTGATATAGTCGCATCACTGTCTGAAACTGCCACGACCTCAGCCGCATGAGAAGACTCGCCCACCTCATGAACAGAGTGCGCAAAAGACCGACGATCAGGAGAAGGACGATACTCTCCATCAAAAGGGCTATCAGCAAAGATCACACCGCACATCATGGCACCCTGACCAATCTGACAGTCGAAAAATGCATCTGAACCATCAAGAAGGGTCCCGGCAACCCCGATCGAAGAATCAACGGTCGGATCTGGACCTGCGACCCTCTCCAACATAAAGTCGTGAATCCAGTCATCATCCTGACCGATCAAAGGGGTCATCAAGGCATCCACACCGTCCATCAACAGGGGGGCATCATCAATGATCACATCAAGTCCACCCAAACAAGTATGCCGCACATCTTGGCCATCATTAAGAGCATCCAAACCATCAAAGGTATCATCTGAACCATCCATACCATCCAGACATGAGATCAGCCCATCTATGTCCATCATACTCCCATCACCTCCATCAATCACATCATCCAGGTGGCCCACATTCAAGGGATGCATAGTCTCACCTATGTCCCATCTTCCCATCTCATCCATACCATCCATTTCTCCCATAATGAGGGCCCCATTCAAATAAAAAATTTCATCATGGCTGCCATTAATGGAGCCATTCAAAGCTCCACCAACCACCATCCCTAGCCCCTCATCAATGCCCCCATTCAATACTCCATCTCCACCATCTATTAAAGAAATCCCTCCATCATTAAAGCCTTCAACACTTTCTGAAGTGTGGGACCCACCATGGACAGCCCCCACAGCCCCTAAATCTCCACCGTCCATTGCTTGAGAAAAGACAAACCAAGAAAAAGACAAAAGGAGAAGGAAAGAAGAGACAAAAGGGAGATTCATGGCTGCAATCGAACCTGGGAGTACAGGGAATGTGGGGACAAAGACAGTGGACTGTGAAGAATGTCCGAGCACGAGCCAACCCAGGCCGCATAAGAGGCGAGTCTTGGGCGGCCCGCTGTGGGCCGCCCATATGGACGAGTTCCCTCTCTCTCCGCGGGATTGGCTCCATGGTCATTGGTAGGTGAGGCTGACAGTCCACATCAGCAGATAGCACCCTGAGGGCCGCCCAAGGCTCCAATCCATTCCAGATTATGATTGGGGTTGATCAGAATCATTTGGAAGGTACCCCACCTATCCAATCACGAAGTACTGCGGCCAAAATGGGTCTGATCAAGTCAAAGGGAGGGAAAGTTGATCAAGAGAGGCCCACAAGCAATTTGAGCCATTCGAAGACTAGATCATTATGATCTAAACCATGAAAAAGCTCGCATGGGTCATCAAATAGCAAGATCAAGGGTTTGATCATCAAAAGAAGGGCCAGAATCCAAGATCTTATCATCAAGTGGGCCCACAAGGCCAAATCAAGCTATCTGAGCCGTTCAAGTCATCATCCACACCATGAGAAGCCTTCTTAGCCTCACAAAACATCAAGAAAAGGTGCTCTAAAGTAAAGCCGAAGTCTCAAGTGGGCCCGTAGGGCCAAATCAAGCCATCTGAACCATTCAAGTCATCATCCATGCAGTTAAGAAGTCTCATCTCCCACAAGTCATTAAGAAATGAGTCAGAAGTCAAAGCATCCAGACATCATCAAGGAATTTGAGACAAGTCAAAGATTGTATATTCATTCAGAAGATTTTTATACAGAAGAAGGTAAAAGCAAAAAGAAGAAGGTCATACATCAAGTAAACTTAACACAAAAGCAGGCTATAGGTAACCAATATAGTCGTCATCATCCCTCCTCTCGTCCCGCTCTCGACGATGAAGATCCATCAAAGCAGCTGTCACTGAGCCTCCAGCATATCTGCGACGGCCCCCAGGAACATAGAGCGGAGGAAGCAGAGGCCCCTGGCCGTACAACAAGTACCACTCATCATAGTCGCGATCCGGGATCGTGAAAAGAAACCCGGGCTGGCCCACAAGAGCTCAGCTATCTCATCAGCTGGGATCTGAGCAGCTGGAGGAGGTGCAGAATAAGGGACTCTAGCCACCCCGGTAATCTGTCGAAGCAGCCTCTCACCCAAATACCACTGAAATTATTCAGCGTCAAAAAACATGATCCGGAGGCATGAAGCATCATAGGTCTCCACACGCTGAGGGGTGTAGTAGAGAGGAAAGTTGGCGTACGGCATCCAAGCAAGCTACAGCAAAGGGGGTCATCACGATCAGTTACAGTGCAGCACGAGGGATAAGGAAAGCAAGATACTTACATCTTCAACGGTCAATCCGTCTATGTCAGCACGCCAGTTGTCCCCAGAGACTCGAGAGTTCCGCTGACAATTTTGTTGATGCCAATACATGTGACGATACAAAGATGGCTCAATGTCATCCCCCATCCTCAGCCAAAATGGTCATAAAAGCAAGTCTGGGCAAGGGTACACCTAACGATCAGAGAAAGAAAAAAGACAAATGTCTCCAAGGAAGGTTAAAGAAGAAGTACCTCAACGACAGGCCAGAAACCTGTGAAGGACCGACTATTCCGAGAGGTCTTATCCAAACCCTGGAAAACATGAGTCAAGATAGCCCCGTTCCAATTGTAGGGATAATGAAGATCCTCAACCAAACGAAGAAATTTAGGATCAACCCTCTCATTCTCATGGCAGAGAAGGAAGGACCCGAAGGCATAAGTAATCATGGCCCGTGCTTTGTGGAGGGCCTCTAGCTCGGTAGTGGGGGTGACGGTAGCAAAGGTGTTGTAGAACCATCGCATCTTTACTTGATGGCCTTGGAATTCATCTTCAGGCGGAACATCACCAACAAGTCATAGCCAGTCAGTGGAAGTGATGGGAGCAAGAGAGCTGACTTGGGGAACAACTGCCCCATGAAATAGAAAGCCGATTTACATATATATATCCAGGGGAGTTATTCCCCATTCGCCAGAAGGGAGTTGAAAGGTGTGGGTCTCGTCCCGCCACCTCTCGCAAAGAGCCGCAAGCAACATGCGGTTGGCGCGTTATTATGGAAGCGTAAGGTAAGGAGGCCAGCAAAAGGAGTGTCAGCCAGAACTCGTTCAAGTAAAGGCTGTGGGTGTTTCACCCAGTTATCCCAATGATCTCTGGTACCTCGACCCTTGATGAAGGGAAGAGGTTGGTGCTCTTGAGTTAAAGAACACATATGGGCCCCTCGGCGGATGATGAAGGCGGGATCATCCTCATCAATCATCTGACGTCCTCTTCTACCGTCCGCCATTGAATCCTACAAGCTTGGCAAGGTAAGTCCCTATCCTTTACCCGTTAAAATCCAAATTATTATCAAGGAAACTCATGGGATTGGACTCACATTCAAATGCAAAATCCAAAGTCCGATGTTGAGCTCTTAATTGTGCATATTCTAACCCCAATTCATCACTCATTGTGCAAGGTTTGTATGGTTTGTAGGCTAACCCAATGCATATTTTGTGACTACAGGACTGAGAGGGAATTCCATTCAATTGAAGACGAAAAGGGTTCACTTGGGATCATTCTGATGAAGAACGTTTGAGGACCAAAGAAGAAAAGAAAGAAAGAAGTAAAGAAGAAAAGAAAGCAGAAGAAAGAAAGGATGAAAACAAGAAGAAAAGAGAGCTGACCGGTCGTGACCGGTCGGCCAAGGAAGCCAGACCGGTCAGTGACCGGTCAGCCATGCGTGTTTGGAGGTACTAAGGAAGGCCGACCGGTCATGACCGGTCGGCCATGGCTGCTGTAACATAAGAAGAAACGTCCGACCGGTCTTGACCGGTCGGACATCATTGCTGGACTGAAGATAAATAGGCCCGACCGGTCTTGACCGGTCGGGCATGCTTGCTGGAGTGGTTGTTTATTGAGGCCGACCGGTCATGACCGGTCAGCTGTGCGAAAGAAGTTAGAAATTTCTAATTTCATCCCGATTTTCTCTGCGCTGCGTAAGTGTTACGCAAGTTCTCGATTCTTCCAAAGTTGTGGAGCTTCCAGACTATAAAAGGACACCTAGGGATCGTTCCTAGGGCATCCGAGAGGGGTTCAAGCGAGGTTGGAAGCTGTGAAAGTGAAGATTGGAGTTTCACAACTCCTTTTGGTTTGCTTTGCTGTTTTTATGCTTTTTGTAGTTGTTTCATGTTTCCTTGGATCATGAGAAGCTAAACCTCTTAGCTAGGGCTAAGAGGTGAAGCTTGTAGTGTATCCAAGATGTTTTAATTCGTAGTTAAGTGGTTTTCAGTTTTGGAATTCATGATTATGAACTAAGGTTTGAAGTTTATGCAAGTTTTTAAGTAATTTCTCTTAGTCTTGTGATGACTCATGGATGTTTGGATGAATTACTTATCTTCTTATTTGGTTTGCAACGGTCTAGACCTGTAGATCTGAGGAATCGGAGTGCGCTCTAGCACTAAGCTCTTCATGAAGGGACTTCATGCCAAAGTTCTAGTTTTGGTTGATTATCTGGAATATGTATGGACTGTGCATATAATTTGAATCCAGTTCAAATCATGATCTAGCCTTGTCTTGTGAGAAGACTTGAGGATGGTTATGATTGGGAATTGGACCTATAGAAAAGGTGAATGACCTATGCAATGAGCATGCTCAGATCAGCCTAGAGTTGAGTGAACGTTATGTACAGAACTTACATGTTACAGACTTCTGGTTTAATAGTTCTATTATCTGACTAGATAGACCTGACTGGTGATTCTAGTTGAGAGAATGGGAAACCACAGCGGATTGAACATCGAGGATTGCTACAAGTGGATCCTCGAACCCCTAGTACCTCTTATAATTATTTACATTCAATTTAGCTTAAACTGTTAATCACACACATTCTATTCAAACTTTGATTGTTAGCTTCAATAGAAACTTGTGGATGAGTTTGTGACATCCTACATAAGTCCCTATGGATCGACCTCGGTATTACCGAGTTTATTACTACATCGCAACCCTACACTTGGGGAAGCGAACAAGTTTTTGGCGCCGCTGCCGGGGACCTTGACGGTTTTCACAAATTTCTGAAATTAGTATCTATTTAGGACTCTTTTAGATTTTTTGAACTAACTTAGTTTGTTTATTTGATTTTTTCAGAGATTTCTAGGAAGCTGAAGAAGATTCAAGGATTTCAAGTGCGAATCAGGTTCTATCCTTCTAAAACCTTACTCTTCTCCTTCTCCTAGTCATTCTTATTTTATTCATCTCTTGTAGAGTGGGTGGAGACTCCTTTTGGATCTCTGAAAGGTCAGCCTTTTTGCCACCTGGATTCCTATTGGTCGGCTCTGCCATCTTGGATCACCTTGTGCTCAGGGATTTCTTTTCTCATCTCTACTCCTCTTTCTCCTTTTTCTGCACCTTTTCTCAAAAGATTCAAAGAGTGGGTGGGGTGTTCTCTGAACCCCTATTGACCAGGAGAAATCGGTCTCTATCTTTGTTTCTGGCCTAGCCATTGCAAGACACCTTGTGCTTCGGTCTTAGAGAAGAGTAAAGAAAAAGAAGGAAGAATTCTTTTTCCTTTTTGTTTCTTATTTTTTATTTTGCATGCCACATTGGGCTCGCGATTCCAATAACCGACTCATAAGTGAAGGGGGGATAGTAGAAGGCATTGATAGAGAGCCACGTGTTAGGAGACATCTAGATTCTCCAATTTTATCTGAAAGTATGGCTACAAATCAACCTAACCCGGTTCAAAATCAAACCGAAACAGGGGAGAATGTGGTTGAGAATGTTCCCCGACCTAGGACTTTACGTGATTTCTTGCATCCTGCAAGAACGAGCACTCCCTCATGCATAGTATTTCCACCAAATGCAGGGAATGTGGATTTGAAACCGGGAGTGATCAATCTTCTCCCTAAATTCCATGGTTTAGACAGTGAAAGTGCCTATCAACACCTTAGGGAGTTTGATGAGGTAATCACCACCATGCACTTTGCAAATGTGACTGAAGATGTAGTAAGACTTAAATTCTTCCCTTTCACTCTTAAGGATAAAGCCAAGGGTTGGCTTTATGCATTGAGGCCAAGATCAATTGGGTCATGGAATGATATGCACAGAGAATTTATAAAAAAATTCTTCCCTACTCACAAAACGAACATGCTTAAGCGCCTTATCATGAACTTTGCCCAAAAGGAGGATGAAACTTTTTCCCAATGTTGGGAGAGATTCAAGGACCTATTAAACGCATGCCCACATCATGGCTATGAAAATTGGCGGATTATAAGTTTTTTCTATGAAGGACTGATTCCATCCATGCGCCAATTTATAGAGATGATGTGTAATGGGGAGTTCATGAATAAGGAAGCTGATGAAGCATGGGATTATCTGGAAGAATTGGCTGAAAGTGCACAATCTTGGGACACATCTAAACCAACAAATTTCAAGATTGGCCAACAAAAGGAAAAGGGAGGAATGTATGTCTTATCAGAAGAAGATTGTAAGACCCGTACCCTGAATTGCCCTCCGTACGTTTAGTTTCGGTACCGGTACGTCCCGGACGGACCAGATTAGAGAGCCTTGATCGCGACCCTGATTTAGTACCGCAACGACCCAAGACTTGTACCCTTGCGACCGCGCGGGCGCCACGATTCCAACGCCGCGCGGCACGCCCCATTGCGATACCCGGTGTGTTAGATGCATACGTTCGTGCAATTCGAGGTGGGCCACGCAACGCGCGTGTGGCGTGGGCCCCACTTGCACAATTCCCAACAACATGTCAAATCTATCACTATCACCCTCACCCATACCCCCATCATTATCTAGCCATCATCACCATACCCACCCCATCCTCTCTCACCAAAAGTCAACCACAACCCATACCTCTCATGCTCTCTCCCATCATCATCATCATCATCATGACATCATGCACCCCCCTCTTCCCATACAAGAGCCATATGTGGGGGGGGGTGGCTTCTCAATTGCAAGATTTGAGAGAGAGAGAGAGAGAGAGAGGGAGAGAGAGAGAAGAGAGAGAAGAGAGAGAAGTAGAGAGATTTGGAGGGAGATCAAGAGAGAGAAAGAGAGAGTTAGAGAGATTGAAGGTGGAGATCTAGCTTGGAGGACCCCGATCATCATCCGGACCGTCCGATCGGCAATCCAACCGTCCAACCATCATTGTGAGTGCAAACCTTCCCCCTTTTTTATCGTTTACCCTTCATTTTTCTTTCCTTGGACCCACCTTGTGTTGGGCAATGAGAGGGATGGTCTGGATCGTCCATGAATGGGCCCCACATACATGTAGTAGTAATAATTATAATAATAATAAATAAGTAAGTAAAAAAAAAAAGGAAGGAGAGTAAAGGAGGTGGCCGCTGGACAGCCAGCGTCCAGAGGACGCTGCTGCCCAGCAGCGCTGGGGCTTGGGCGTTGACCGTGGGTCCCCACTCGTGGGACCCACCTTGATGTATGTATGTGATCCACGCCGTCCATTTGTTTCTCCAGCCCATTTTAGGGCTGGACACCAAAAATGAAACAGATCCAGATCGCAGGTGGACCACACCATAGGAAAACAGTAGAGATAATGATGTGGACTGTTGAACTTCCGTGGCCCACCGTGATGTTTGCAGGCGGAATCATCTGCCCAATATTGGGCTCATTTGGTCCCTAACGAGCTGGCAAACGTGTTGAATGGATTGGATTTTTCCTAAGTGGGCCCCACCTGAAATAAGCTTAGAAAAGAAAAAAGGAAAAAGAAAAAAAAAATAAGATAAGAACGTCCAGCGCTGGACGTTCACAGCGTCTGGGACGCTGGAACCGTCCAGCGCCAGGACGGCTGGAATGGTGTCCCCACTCGTGGGACCCACCTTGATGTTTGTGTTCCATCCACACCGTCTATCTATTTTCCCATGTCATTTTAGGGCTAAGGCCCAAATATGAAGCATATTCAATTCTTAAGTGGGCCGCACCACATGAAACAGTGGGGTGAATGATGTCCACTGTCAAAACTGCTTCGGCCCACACTGATGTTTGAAGACCCCGTAACATACCCAATATTGGGCTCTATGGGTTCCCCTTGAGTCGGAGAACCTGATGAACGGAGTGGATCAGTCCCATGTGGGCCCCACATGATATGAGTGTAACAAACAAAAAAAAACAAAAAAAAAAGAAGAAAGAGAAAAAGGAGAGGAGAGACGTCCGCACGCTGGGCATACCAGCGTCCTTAGACGCTGGCTCTGCTGCCAGCTGGTGGCCCACTCGTGGGTCCCACCATCATGCATGTGTTGTATCCACACCGTCCATCCAGTTGGGGAGATCATTTCAGGGCATAACCTCAAGAATGAGACAGATCCAAATCTTCAGTGGACCCCACCACAGAAAACAGTGAGGATAGTGACAGACCGTTGAAACCTACCTATGGCCCACCATGATGTTTATTTGAGATCCAACCTATTCATGAGTTCACAAGTGTGAAAGGGAGGGAAAAACAAAGATATCAGCTTGATCGAAACTGCTGTGGGCCCCACTTGTTGAGAGTAAAATAAAAAAAATAACAAATATAAAAATATAAATAAAAATAATAATAATAATAATAAAATGCTGCTGCTGGACAGACAGCGTCCAGGGGACGCTGCTGCCCAGCAGCTTAGCCTATATGGGTAATGTCAATGGGCCCCACTCGTTGGGCCCACCTAGAATGTATGCGCTCTATCTATCCCGTCCATATGTTTTTCCAGCTCATTTTAGTAGCTGAGCCCAAAATTTAAGCACATCCAAATGTCAAGTGGGCCATGCCACAGGAACCAGTGGGAATAATGATCTCCACCGTTGAAATCTTCCCAGCCCTGCAGTGATGTTTATTTGTCATTCAACCTGTTCATAAAATCACATGTATATGGGTAAATGGAAAATAGAAATATTAGTTTGATTCAAAACTCTTGGGACCCATTTGGGTGCTACGCTCTGTGGGTCCCACCACGATGTATCTGTTTTACGTATGCCGCCCATCTGTTTTTCCATATTATTTTAGGGCCGGGGGCCCTCATAATGAGGTAAATACAAACCTCAAGTGGACCACATTGTAGGGAAACCGTGGCCATTGATGCCCACCTTTGAAACCTTCCTTAGGGCCATTGTAATGTTTATTTATCCATCTAATCAAAGGTGATGGGGCCCAACTTTGGGTCCCACCTTGATGAATGTTGAGTATATCGTGTCGTTCTTCTTAGCAGGGGTGTGGGCCCAGTTTTAGGTGGGCCACACGTAGAAAATAAGGGTGATTGAATGCCTACCATTGGAAACTTTACAGGACCCATCTGTTATATTTATTTGCCATTCTTCTTGTTAATAAGTCACCCAGCCATGGGTGGGGTTCCACACGTGTGGTGTGCGGGCCCCACCATGGTGTTTGTTTGCCATCTCACTTGATTCGTGGGGAAAGCACAAATATCGGGTTGATCCCAAACTGTTGGGGCTCATTGATGTATGTGGCTTCCCCACTCCTTCGTGCGGTTATACCCAACCCCGGGTCCACCTTGTTATGCATGTGTTCTATCCACGTCAGCCATTGGCCTCCATGGTGCGATATGTATGTTGGCCATCCATAAGGACCGCCTTAATTTTGTGCTTAATCCAAACCATCCAAATGAATGAACCCTAGCATGTTATGTACAAGATGGCTTTGGGACCACCTTAGTGTGTATGTTCGAATGGCCGCTTTGTCCATCCCGTGGATCCACCTTGATGATTAGTTGTGTAAATCCTTATTGAAAGGTCATCCTTAGAGTTTGCTCGATCCAAGTCACAGGGCTACCTTCTTAAACTCACCCTGTGGAACCGTCTTGTCAATTCACCTTGTTAACTCACCATGTTGACCCGCCTTGTTGACCCGCCTTGTTGACTCGCCTTGTTGACCCGCCTTGTTGACTCACCTTGTTGACTCAGCATGTTGATTGATCTTGCTAACTCAGCTTGTATACTCATATGACTCACCCCTTCTACCCTTATACCCAATTATTAAAGACCACCATATCGTGTATATCTCATCCACACCGTCCGTTTACCTTTAGGGCGAGTGTGGGGCTCATCATCGACGTTCGTATGTCATCTAGGCCATCCATTATATGGAGCCTATCTTGTAGTATGAGGTTAGACCTGTCGTCCCTTTTTGGACCTCATTGTATTGACCATCTATCGCAGTTTACCCTACCATTTATAATCCTCTGTCATGACATGTCTATCTTGCAAACCCTTCTATGACATTCCTTTTACGGATCATTATTGTGTTTATTTCAACTGTACTACAGGATTATGGGTCTCGGCATGATTTTGAGTATTCCACTCTTGCCGCTCAAGTAGGTTCTACCTTTAATGTGTCGGTAGTGTTTCAATCATTTCCTTTCCATTTGGGTTATCTAAATATTGAAGGTTAATCCACACCGTTCAGTTGTTGGACCATCTGTGTTGTTGTATACCATCCATTTAGAGTCTTATCTCTTTATGTTTCTTTGTATTATAAGTGAATTATCTTTTATGCTATTTTTGATATGTCTGTTGCCACACGTAGTGTTGTTAGAATACTCATATATGATCTTTATACTATATGCTTCGACGATCACCATGCATGTGTAGTGAGTATGCATCCCGAATCACCATTGTTAGTTGGGGACCACTAGGGCATAAACGCATTCATAAAGCATTCGAGATGTAGTTGCGCAAATGTAATTCATGTGCTCTCTATCGCAAACCTCTCCAATAGGTATGGGACTATTCGAGGACAGGAATCTATCATCCTGACTTATACTGTATGGTAGGAATAGCTTAGCATACCTTGTAGCCCTTGGTGCGAGATTCCCTGGCTAGCGACATCCCGCACTATGACTCGATCATTCATATGTGTCCCCTCATCTTAATCATATCTCAAATAGGTTGGACTAGATTGATTTATTGCCATCGTGGTAGATGGGCTACTTGTTGGCACTCATACTGTATACTTGACTCATGCATCATGAATGCTTGGCTCATCTGATTGTCTTGTATCAACCGGCCATATCGGTCGTGATTGTCGTGCAGTTCATTACCAGCTGACGGTGACATTGGGTTTGAGACCTTATAGTTTTATGGTGCTCTTTGGGAGACTTGCACGGGTATGTCGTCCCACGTTTGTATGCATGGTTGCATTTCGCACCGTCTGCTTGTGCCGCATATAGCATGGTTACTACGTTGCAACCACAGCTCCATCGTGGTTTGCAGAACACCAGAAATATGTGATCTTTAAACTGGATGCCAAAGATGTCCCTGGGTGAAAGTCCCTGATCCCGTTGGTACCAAGGTGGGTGCTCCATTCAAGGACCGGGTGGTTTAATCATACACCAGTATGCCGAATACCAAACGGCGGTGTTTTCCACTGCACGTGGTTAGTTTGGAAGGAGGTCTGACCTAACCTACCGGAAGAGTGTTGGCAAAGGGGGTTGAGTTTGACCAGCTGTAAGTAGGTCCGCTATTGCACCAGATAGGCTTTGGCATTCTACTGGTGAGTAGTGAGGTCTGTGAGACCCCGGTGATGTTCCATTTCAGAGATGGTATTGGTATCAGTGATGTGACTGATGTTCTGTATGGTGTGGGACGGTCCTGATGTGGGCGGGTGTGATGTGGGCGAGGCTGTAAGCCTAGGCGAGCTACCAGTTCCGAGTCCTGCATTGCTTACGTGACTGCGTTATGACTGTTCGTATCTGGACCACTGTACTGAGAGGTGGTGATTTGCATACATGCATTGGATCATTGTATGTGACATTAGGCCCTGTAGGCCATTGCATAGTATGAGTTTATAGCCTTGGTAGGCTGGTTACCTGTATTGCACGCTCGCATAGCCATGGTAGGCTAGTTATATGTATTGCATGCTTGCATAGTCGTGGTAAACTAGTTATTCATATCACATGATCGTGTAGCCTAATTAGGCGGAGTCTTGGTTTAAAGTTCTCATCATGCTTTACTGCTTACTCTGATATTATCATGCTTGTCATACGCATTGTGCACGCACACACGCACTCACGAAGCTTCGTTTGAAGCTTATGCGCGTTTGTTACGCTGCAGGTTCTACCAGAGTATATCAGCAACGTTGAGTTGGAGTTTGTAGTGCAGTAGCAGGAGGTGCCGAAGTGTGCACAGTTTTTATATTTACGCATTGTATATTTACTTTCCAGTACTGTATATCAACGAAATGATTTAGTGGAAATATTGTGTTTGTCTTTGATGGTACTCATATTGTGATGCTCATGTTTTCAAAAAAAAAATTTTCAGACCCTAAAATCCTCCTTGTGGTATCCCAGGATCGGAACCTGACGTGTAGGGTTAGGATCCGAGATCGGGGTACTACGGAGGCTGCCACCTCTGAATTCGGGTTACAGCGAATGGACGTCGAGAACCGAATTTTAGGCGTGACAAAGATAGCATAAGTGCACGGTTGGCTAGCCTTACAAGAAAGGTCGAAGCCATGGAATTAAGGAAAGGAGAAACAATCAACTCCACTGAGGTTGAAACTGTTTGTGGAATTTGTGCTGGAAATCAACATGCTACACCAGATTGTCCCACAATTTCAGCAGTCCAAAGCATCCTACAAGAACAAACAAATGCCATAAACAGTTATCAGCAGCAATATGGTGCTCCAAACTCAAACACGTATAATCCTAATTGGAAGAACCATCCCAACTTCAGTTGGAGGAATGGACCCACTGCAAATGCAAACAACACTCCAAAAGTATCACTAGAAGAGATGTTGGGTGCACTCGTATCGGTCCAGAATGAGTATAACAAGACAAATTCTCTAAAAATAGATGGGTTCATGCAAGAGCAATTGAAATTCAATCAAAATTCAAACCAAGCCATTAATGAATTGAAAACATCTCTGGCTAGAGTTGAAGCTCACCTGAGTGGTAGAGAGAAGGGCACACTTCCTGCTCAAACTCTTCCTAACCCAAGGACCCAGTATGAGATACAAGATGCAAGCTCATCCTCCCACCATACGGAACATGTCCAAGCTATCACCACTTTGAGAAGTGGGAAAGAAATTGATAAATCCAATCCGGTGAAGGCTCCTAAGCCTAAGGATCCGGAAACTCCCAAAGAGGATGATAGCCCAAACAATATTCCACAAGAGAAAGAACCGGAAAGACAATACAAGCCGGTTGCCCCATTTCCACAAAGGTTGATTTCACCTAAACCTTTAGATAAAAATCTGGAAATTCTGGAAGTTTTCAAGCAGGTGAAGATCAACATTCCGCTGTTGGATGCAATAAAACAAATACCATCTTATGCCAAATTTTTAAAGGAATTGTGTACAATCAAAAGAAAACATAACGTCCACAACAAAGTGCTTTTGGCTGAGAATTTGAGTGCCATCATCAAACAAG
The DNA here is from genome assembly GCA_003013855.2 of Liriodendron chinense. Classification (NCBI taxonomy): domain Eukaryota; kingdom Viridiplantae; phylum Streptophyta; class Magnoliopsida; order Magnoliales; family Magnoliaceae; genus Liriodendron; species Liriodendron chinense. Next base: position 476,000 of record ML058402.1, read on the forward strand.
AGGTGCCCCAAAAATACAAAGATCCGGGTAGTCCAACCATATCATGCATCATAGGAGACTACCAAATTAAACAAGCCCTACTCGACTTGGGGGCAAGTGTGAATCTCATTCCATACTCGGTCTATGAACAACTTGGGTTAGGTGAATTGAAACCCACCAAAACCACACTCCAACTTGCTGATAGATCCATCCGGATACCGAGAGGAATGATAGAGGATGTTCTAGTCCAAGTTGATAAATTCTACTACCCAGTAGATTTTATTGTCCTGGACACACATCCTGTGATAGGCACCGGTACTCAAATTCCCGTCATACTTGGACGACCATTTCTAGCTACCTCAAACGCCATTATCAATTGTAGAAACGGACTTGTACAAATGTCCTTTGGAAATATGACCCTTGAGCTTAACATATTTGAGTTATGCAAACAACCGCGGGAAGTTGATGATGATATCCACGAATTAAACATGATCGAATCATTCGTGGAAGGTACAATCCCCTTGTCACTATTTTCCGACCCTTTGGAGGCATGTGTGGCCCATCTCCATGATATGAATGATGATACAACACAAGAGATGGATGCCATTCTAGATGTGATGATGGTGCGTGAAAATAAAAGATGGAGGACCCCAATTGAACCTTTGCCTATAAATGAGAACAAGGCCCTCCCATCCAACATTAAGGCACCAAAACTCGACCTAAAACCATTGCCAAGTGAGCTAAAATATGTTTATTTAGGTCGAGATGAGACATATCCAGTGGTGATTTCTTCCCACTTGGATGAGGAACAAGAGAGTAGGCTAATAGCCACTCTATTAGAGCACAAGAGTGCCATCGGATGGACAATTGCGGATCTCAAAGGCATAGACCCACTGATTTGCACTCACCGCATACATCTTGAGGAAAATGCAAAGACATCCCGGCAACCACAAAGACGACTAAATCCAAATATGAAGGATGTGGTTAAGGCCGAAGTGGTGAAACTATTGGATGTAGGTATCATTTACCCAATATCTGATAGCCAATGGGTGAGCCCAACTCAAGTGGTGCCTAAGAAATCCGGAATAACCATTGTAACCAATGCCAATAATGAACTCGTACCAACTAGAGTCACTACCGGTTGGAGAATGTGCATTGACTACAGGAAGCTAAACACTGTCACGAGGAAAGACCACTTCCCCCTACCGTTTGTTGATCAGATTTTAGAACGGTTGGCGGGTCATTCCCACTTTTGCTTCCTTGATGGCTATTCAGGGTACAACCAAATAGAAATTGCCCGTGAAGACCAAGAAAAGACTACATTCACATGTCCATTCGGCACTTTCGCCTATCGACGGATGCCGTTTGGACTATGTAATGCCCCTGCCACTTTTCAGCGTTGTATGATGAGCATCTTTTCTGACATGGTGGGGACAATTCTCGAAGTCTTCATGGATGATTTTTCCGTATTCGGTTGTAGCTTTGATGAGTGCCTTGAGCACTTGAAATCTGTGCTAAAAAGATGTGAAGAGAAGAACCTTGTGCTCAATTGGGAAAAGTGCCACTTCATGGTTAAAAAGGGAATTGTACTTGGTCACATCGTTTCACAAAATGGAATTGAGGTGGACAAGGCGAAAATTGACCTTATCTCTAACCTTCCACCACCCAAAAGCATACGAGATATACGGTCCTTTTTAGGACACGCAGGATTTTATAGACGGTTCATAAAGGATTTCAGTTCACTCTCTCGTCCTTTATGTAACCTACTTCAAAAGGAAAATTCATTTGAGTGGAGTGAAGAATGTCAAAAGGCCTTTACCACCCTTAAAGGCATGTTGACATGCGCCCCAATAATGCAACCACCTGATTGGAGCCTTCCTTTTGAGATTATGTGCGATGCTAGCGACTATGCTATTGGGGCTGTGTTAGGCCAAAGAAAAGATAAAAAGCCATGTGTTATCTACTATGCAAGTAGAACCCTAAACTCAGCCCAGGCAAACTACACCACTACTGAAAAGGAACTTTTAGCCGTAGTTTTTGCCTTGGAGAAGTTCAGATCCTACTTGATTGGATCCAAGATCATTGTATTCACTGACCATGCCGCGCTTAAGTATCTTCTCTCTAAGAAGGATGCTAAACCACGGTTATTAAGATGGATCCTCCTACTCCAAGAATTCGACTTAGAAATACGTGATAAGAAAGGAGTAGAGAATGTAGTAGCTGACCATCTCTCTCGACTTGTCCTCACTGATTCCCCTGAAACGACTGCAATCAATGACATGTTCCCTGATGAACAACTTTTTGCTGTTTCCCAATTGCCATGGTATGCGGACATTGCTAATTATCTTGCTACAGGTACAATTCCTACATATTGGAAAAAGCATGATAAGGATAGATTCTTCTCAGAGGTACAGGAAATTTCTATGGGACGACCCATACTTGTTCAAGTATTGTCCCGACCAAATCATAAGGAGATGTGTCCCAGATGATGAGCAACAAAGTATCATCTCCTTCTGTCATTCTCAAGCATGTGGTGGCCATTTTTCGGCTAAAAAGACCACAGCGAAAATTCTGCAATGTGGGTTTTATTGGCCCACCATGTTCAAAGACACACATGAGTTTTGCAAAGCTTGCGAACCTTGTCAGAAATTAGGAGGAATCTCCCGTAGAAATATGATGCCACTCAATCCCATCTTAATTATCGAAATTTTTTATTGTTGGGGCATCGATTTCATGGGCCCATTCCCATCTTCTTTTGGAAACTTATACATCTTGCTTGCCGTTGATTATGTTTCCAAATGGGTCGAGGCCATCCCTTGCCGGAATAATGACCATAAAACGGTCATTCGATTCTTAAAAGAAAACATTCTTTCCCGGTTTGGAACGCCTCGAGTCATCATAAGTGATGGAGGGTCTCACTTTTGCAATCGTCCCTTTTGAAGCATTAATGAAGAAATATGGCGTAACGCACAAAGTGAGCACTCCCTATCACCCACAAACTAGTGGACAAGCTGAGATATCCAATAGAGAGATTAAACACATTTTAGAGAAAACGGTGCATCCTGATCGCAAGGATTGGTCACTTCGACTTACCGATGCGCTTTGGGCTTACCGTACTGCCTTTAAAACTCCTATTGGAATGTCTCCCTATAGACTTGTCTATGGGAAGGCTTGTCACTTGCCTGTGGAGTTGGAACATAAGGCGTATTGGGCTATTAAGAAGATAAATTTCAATCCTGACAAGGCAAGCTCGTTACGCAAACTTCAATTGAATGAACTTGCAGAAATCCGTAATGAAGCTTATGAGAATGCAAGAATTTACAAGGACAAGACGAAGATATTCCATGATAAGAATATTCTTCGCAAGACATTCACGATAAATCAAAAAGTCCTCATGTATAATTCTCGCTTACATCTATTTCGGGAAAATTGAGATCTCGGTGGACCGGTCCCTACGTTGTGCAAACTGTCTATCCATATGGGACTGTTGAGCTATTAAATCCAAGGAACGGCAACATTTTTAAAGCAAATGGGCAGCGATTAAAGCCGTTCTTTGAGAACTTCCCTTCAGAAGGTATGTCCATACCTCTGAATGATCCTGTGTATCAGGATGATTGATCTCCTAGTCTGATGGAGGTATAGAGTAGTTAGGATTAGGATTTTGCTGCTTTTGTTTTCGTTTTCATAGGTTTGTTAGAAGGAGGAACATCTTCACTTTTCACTCTCTCAGGTACCATCTTTCCTCACTCCCTTTTATTTTCAAATTGCTCTCATGTTTTGCTCATTGCACATCTTTTACATTGAGGACAATGCAAGATTTGGTTGGGGGGTGTAGGATCTCTTGGATGAATTCAGCGATTTGCAACATTTCAAGCAATCATGTGGAAATTTTTTCGATTTTTCAAAAATTTGAGACTCTTTTGGAAAACACTGGTTCTAGGCATTCGAGTTGATATGAGCATAAGAGGAGGAGATATGAAGTGTATAGGGCTGGAAGTCTGGAATTCCTCACAGCATAATGGTTTTTATATGTGAACTCCCCTATTTTGTGATGGATAGAAAATCTGAACATCTTTACACCTAGTTCACATTACACGATTTTCATGAGTTGAAGGGATTATGTGATTTATGGATTAGCTAGACTTTGAATTAAGGTATTAAGAAATCAGGCCGGGGTACTTTGTCCATCCTTGTCCATGGGAAAATAATGAAAGATATGGATTTTTAAAAATCCTATCTAATTTAAAAAAAAAAAAAAGAAAAAAAAGAAAAAGGAAAAGGAAGGATGAAATTGGGAATGTGGAAAAATGGTGGAGAATTCCGATTAGGGCTACCTACTACCAACCGGGGGATGGTCTACCCGTAACCAAAGCCGGAAATGGGACGTAGTGTGAAAGTCGTCGGAAGGACGGTAAGGCAAATTCCTGTCTTTGGCTTGATATGGCTCTATGTACCTTGAGTTCTATAATCTACTTGATCTATGAAGAAGATAATCCTAAAAACTCGTGAGATGAATTTTCACTACCCACACTAGGTTAAATTTGTTCTAATCTTTCTATTTATCAACCAATCGGCGGGAATTTCATATGAATGCTTATTATGCTTTGAGAGTTTACGGTTTCAACCTCTGTTGCCTAATGTTTCTGAATCTTAAGCTTATGAACCTTGGAATGTATAGAAGGATGGTTTCTGAAAGAGAGTTAAGCTTTGAAGAATGAGAATAGTTTCACGCATGTTTTGCTCGGGACTAGCAAAATGCTGGTTGGGGGGTGTGTTGAGCTCTTAATTGTGCATATTCTAACCCCAATTCATCACTCATTGTGCAAGGTTTGTATGGTTTGTAGGCTAACCCAATGCATATTTTGTGACTACAGGACTGAGAGGGAATTCCATTCAATTGAAGACGAAAAGGGTTCACTTGGGATCATTCTGATGAAGAACGTTTGAGGACCAAAGAAGAAAAGAAAGAAAGAAGTAAAGAAGAAAAGAAAGCAGAAGAAAGAAAGGATGAAAACAAGAAGAAAAGAGAGCTGACCGGTCGTGACCGGTCGGCCAAGGAAGCCAGACCGGTCAGTGACCGGTCAGCCATGCATGTTTGGAGGTACTAAGGAAGGCCGACCGGTCATGACCGGTCGGCCATGGCTGCTGTAACATAAGAAGAAACGTCCGACCGGTCTTGACCGGTCGGACATCATTGCTGGACTGAAGATAAATAGGCCCGACCGGTCTTGACCGGTCGGGCATGCTTGCTGGAGTGGTTGTTTATTGAGGCCGACCGGTCATGACCGGTCGGCTGTGCGAAAGAAGTTAGAAATTTCTAATTTCATCCCGATTTTCTCTGCGCTGCGTAAGTGTTACGCAAGTTCTCGATTCTTCCAAAGTTGTGGAGCTTCCAGACTATAAAAGGACACCTAGGGATCGTTCCTAGGGCATCCGAGAGGGGTTCAAGCGAGGTTGGAAGCTGTGAAAGTGAAGATTGGAGTTTCACAACTCCTTTTGGTTTGCTTTGCTGTTTTTATGATTTTTGTAGTTGTTTCATGTTTCCTTGGATCATGAGCAGCTAAACCTCTTAGCTAGGGCTAAGAGGTGAAGCTTGTAGTGTATCCAAGATGTTTTAATTCGTAGTTAAGTGGTTTTCAGTTTTGGAATTCATGATTATGAACTAAGGTTTGAAGTTTATGCAAGTTTTTAAGTAATTTCTCTTAGTCTTGTGATGACTCATGGATGTTTGGATGAATTACTTATCTTCTTATTTGGTTTGCAACGGTCTAGACCTGTATGATCTGAGGAATCGGAGTGCGCTCTAGCACTAAGCTCTTCATGAAGGGACTTCATGCCAAAGTTCTAGTTTTGGTTGATTATCTGGAATATGTATGGACTGTGCATATAATTTGAATCCAGTTCAAATCATGATCTAGCCTTGTCTTGTGAGAAGACTTGAGGATGGTTATGATTGGGAATTGGACCTATAGAAAAGGTGAATGACCTATGCAATGAGCATGCTCAGATCAGCCTAGAGTTGAGTGAACGTTATGTACAGAACTTACATGTTACAGACTTCTGGTTTAATAGTTCTATTATCCGACTAGATAGACCTGACTGGTGATTCTAGTTGAGAGAATGGGAAACCACAGCGGATTGAACATCGAGGATTGCTACAAGTGGATCCTCGAACCCCTAGTACCTCTTATAATTATTTACATTCAATTTAGCTTAAACTGTTAATCACACACATTCTATTCAAACTTTGATTGTTAGCTTCAATAGAAACTTGTGGATGAGTTTGTGACATCCTACATAAGTCCCTGTGGATCGACCTCGGTATTACCGAGTTTATTACTACATCGCAACCCTACACTTGGGGAAGCGAACATCCGACTCCATGTGTTACCTAGGATATGTGTTGGGCCCATTGAAGAAAGCAAGGCCCACCTTTGCATGTCATGTCTTAGGCAAGGAAAGTCCATCATCCAAGGACACACTTTGGACAACAAATGCACTCAAGTGCCATGAGATCAACAAGAGATAAGAATCCTACTTCACATGAGAAGTCCCTCTTCAAAGTCCATATGTGGCCAAGGATTGATCCACTTTTTATACCAAGGCCATGATCCTCACTTAAGATGTTTCCATCTTTTTACACATGTACATGGACAAGTGGGGAATAGAAAGGAAGTGGGCCCCCAAGAGCAACCCAAATGCCTCACCTCAATGGATTGAAGGGAGCACATAGCCCACTTAAAGAACATGAAGACCCATTCACGGGTTAACCATGGGCACCCCTATGTGGATCATCTTGATGAAAGTTTTGACTATGAAAGTACAACATGGCGGTCTACCCACAAACATATGAATCAAAGAAGCTAATGGTAAAAATTGGATGCACATAGCCCACATCAAGAATCAAAGTTAGAAATGCCCATGTAAGGACAAGTTTGGGCAACTTATGTGCATCAATTTCTTACCAAAAAGGGGGACCATTTGAGCACAAGAGGGCATGGCTTGATGAGTCACCCAACCATCACAAAAATGGCTAAGAATGGTATACATAGCCCACTTGAAGATCAAAATCCAAAATGCCCCAAAGCATGGGACAAAATTGGGCAACTTATGGGTATCATTCTTTCTCACAAATTGAAAGAGAAATCACTCATATTTGAGAATGATGGTGGATGACCCACCAAGCACCCCAAAGAGAAGTTCAAGAAGCTATGGTTGCATGGATAGCTCACTTGAAGGAGGATCATCCATTTGAGATTGATAACATTAAAGGAAACTCTTGGAAACCACTTTCCTACCTCAAGAAAAAACCCTTTGGACTTAGTGAGATTGTTGAAACAACTCACTCATGGGACTTGTAGATGATCAAGTAACTCAAGTCCTCCATCCATCAAAAGAAAAAAGCATGAAAGAAAAAATCTTACATGAACAAAGTGTAGTGGTGCACACATAGTCCAAAGAAATCCAAGTTTCAATGAGGGCCCAAAAGCCCATCCATATGGAAAAATTCCAAGGAACCCACCACACTTTGTGAACAAGGATGTACATCATAATCAAGAAATGGTGGAAGATTTGGGCTACTTGACCACAAGGGCCCAATTAAGAAATCTAGCCCACTTGAAGATCCAAGTGAAAAATGGGCTAGTCACCTTTGTCCATACACATGTGAAGAAAGATGGGGCCACCCAAAGTGAGCCCCATGAGCCCAAAACTTGAGGTGGGCCCTACCATTCCCATGGGCCCGAAACCTTGCAAAGAAGATGGAAAAGAAAAGAAAAAGTTCTAAGGAAAAATTACAAGGGCAAGAAAGCATGAGGGAGCCCAAAATGAAGTGTTGGGCCCATCAAGTACACCAAGGGCCATGACTTCACTTTGAACCCATTTGATACACATGAAAAGAGGCCCAACTCCCATGAAAAAAGATAGGATATTTTGCCATGCACACTTGATGGACATGGTAAAATTACCCTTTACATACACAAGAAGGGAGTGTGAAAGAAGAAAAGAAAGAATGAAATGGAAGCTTGCAATGTCCTTCTCCATGCACCACCTTTAGAAGAGATTTGAGATCTAGAAAAAGGCCAAAAATACTTAGGTCCCACCTTCACTCCTTTTGGAATAGCTACATGGAAAAAGAAAGAGTCATGAGAAGAGACAAAGAAGAAGGAAAAAAGACAAGAAAGAAAGGGAGTGGTCCATACCTTTACCACTCACCAAAGGGGGACCACCTTGCTGTCCCAAAGCTTCACTAAGGCCCACCACTTGAAAAGAGCAAAGAACCACCAAGAGAGAGAGAGAAAAAGTTGAAGAAAGAGAGAGTATGAGAGAGAGCAAAGAGAGATTGCACGTTGGAGGGGCCAAGGGTGCCCCATGTTATATAGAAAAGGGGAGTGCACCCCTTTACCCGACCCACTGGAAAAACCAGTGGGCAGAGTCGGTCTGGGCGGCCCCCAGGGGGCCGTCCTCCCTCCCACCTACTTGAAACGACCCCTCACCCTCTCTCCTTAGGAAGAGCTCCTCCTTGGGAAGGGTGGTTGCAAGTGAATCTTGTACCTCCTTGTAAGAATGAAGTGATGGAAGAGGATGATGAGAAAAAGTAAGGAATCTCACCAAAATCTCATCTTGTAAGAAATTGGTGAGAAATTGGCTTGATGATGTAGAAAGAGTTCCATAGAATTTCCAAGAAAAAAGAAAAAAAGAATTGACTTGGTCAAACAGTGATCTCAACCATCCAAAGTCATGACCTGATGATCTGAACCGTTCTAAGAAGAATCCCCGGAACCTTCAACCTTGATTGCTGCTTACCTGTACATATTTTGGTCTGAAGACCTTAAACTACGTCGGGATTAAGATCCCGAGGGACTTTTTAAATAAAAACCGGTAGCAGTCTGGATCGTTCGAATCAAGATCCACTGACACCAGACATTTTCTAAAAATAAAAAAAAATGTGCTTGCCTTGTTTGTACAGTTTGTGGTCCGAAGACCTTAAATTACGTGGGGATCAAGATCCCGAGGGACTTTTTAAATAAAAACCGGTAGCAGTCTGGATCGTTCGAATCAAGATCCGCTGACACCGGACATTTTCCAAAAATAAAAAAAAATGTGCTTGCCTTGCTTATACAGTTTGTGGTCTGAAGACCTTAAACTACGTCGGGATTAAGATCTCGAGGGATTTTTAATAAAAATGGGCATCGATCTCAACCATCAAAATCAGAATCGATGACTCAGAACACTTTTCAAAATCATAAAAATATATCACCAGTCTCGCTCCATAGTTTTGGTCCGAAGACCTTAAACTACGTCGGGATCAAGATCCCGAGGGACTTTCAATAAAAACCGGCATCAGTCTGGATCGAATCAAGATCCGACAACCCCGGGCATTTTCTAAAAAACAAAAAAAAGGTGATTTCCAGCATCGCTTGTACATATGTTTGGTCCGAAGACCTTAAACTACATCGGGATCGACATCCCGAGAGATTTTCAATAAAAATCGATGTCGGTCTTGTTTGCTCACATTAAGATCAAATGACTCCGGACATTTTTCAAAAACAAAAAAATATGTTTGCCCTGTTTTGTACAGTTTTGTGGTCCGAAGACCTTAAACTACGTCGGGAACAAAATCCTGAGAGATTGCCAATAAAAACCAGTGTTAATCTTGATCGCTCAAATTGAGATTTAACAGCCTAGAACATTTCAAAAAAAATCACAAAAAGAATGTATTTTCAGCATGTACATATTTTGGTCCAAAGACCTTAAACTACACTGGGATTAATTTCTCGGGGGACCTTTTCCTGCTTTCAACTAAAAACCGGCATCGGCCTCAACCGCTGGGATCAAGGTTCGATTATCCGGATCATTTTCAAAAATACCAAAAAGATTTCAAGCTTTCCATAAAAACCAACATCAACCCCGATTACTCGAGTTGAAGTCTGAAACTTTTTCAAAACACAAAAAAAAAAATTACCAGCAATTTCAACTGCACAAACTCATCCACAGCGGTTCGAAGACCTAAAACTACACTGGGATTAACTTCTCAGGGGCTTTCTTTCCTAACCTGTTCCGAACATAGCTGACAGTTGATCGTATGGGTGTCCGGAATCTTTTAAATAGGTAAAGGTTGAGGCGGGGAGAACCCTGCAATCCTGTTCGTGTTGAACGCACCGTGATAGAAAACCTTGATTTAGAAGTCACTGTTGAATCTGACGGATGTTCCCTGTTCCTAAAACTCATGAAGGGGATTAAGGCTGTTGGGAGGTGGAGCGCACCCTCACGGAATTGTGAGCAACGTAAGGCCCCAAACTGGATTGACTAAGGGAAATGTGAGGATGTGGCTCATTTTGTGGCCGAAGGAGTCCGTCGAACAATACGTGGTCTATGTGCATTCCACATGAGGAACAGGCAACTTTGTGGGTGTGTTGACTGAAAACCCTCAAAATCTCCTCATCCGAAGATGTAAAACTACGGCACTTAACTGTGTGAGACTCATCTTGCTCGCTGACGTAAAATGGATCGGGTGCCTTACTAGCAGTAGAAGCTGGAAATGGATGAAAATTACATACCTTTTCCCTGCATTTCAGAAAAGTCCAACAAAATACCAAAATATTGCAAAATATTTTCAAAAATCATAAAATATTTCCCTTGCTTTCAAACTAAATATTTTCAAAACCACAAAAAAAATATTTCCATTGTTTTCAATAACCGATCTCTATCCAGACCACTCAGGTAAAAGATCCGAACCACATATTTGCAAAAATCACAAAAATTGTCACTACCCCCCAGCACTACACTTCAGGAGTCTCGAAATCCGCTCACTTCACAATTTGGGATGACGGATCCGATCGCCCGCAAATCAGAATCTTGACCAAAACTGGCGACCAAGCACCGTCTCAATCGCATTTATGCCCAGAAGAACATCTTGAAGTCGGATAACATCCTTGTACATTCTCATTAGCAAAGAAACAGCATCTTGGGACGATGGACCTGATCGACCACGGGTCGGGATCTTAACCAACCCGCTGACCAAACGCCCGTATAAAAAAGAAAAACCCCAGGGAAGCACAACCCTGCAAGCAATAAGCTCAAAAGTCTCTGCATCTCCAACAAAAGCAAAATCACAAAACTGAAAGAGAATGAACCAAGCCATGCATCCATCATCAAATACGCATCTCCATGCATCAGCATCCATCACATCAATCATCATGTTTACCTGCTTTCAAAAATAAAAGTCGTCTAGCTAAAGACCCCACAGGCATCCCTAGTGGAGGCGCATGCAAACCAGATTTCCATTTCAAAAAGACAAAAATATTTCTATTCGCAAATAAAAACCCCACGGAGTATCACTCCCCAGAGTGGGTATCTTTTCAAAAATCCAAAAATATTTTCCCAGTAGAGCATTCTGCCTCCAAAACATCAGGAGAACTTCCATATCTCTGGGTATGAGCAGACGCAAAAATCAAATAAGATCCGATGTCTCGCGGTTTCCCCGGAGACCATCGGATCCAATGCACTCAAAGTACGGTCGAACTGAACTCCAGTGTCAGTGCTGTCATACCACATGCCAAGATACGAAAAGATGAAAGCCAAAAGGCTCGGTCAAAGAAACCATTTGAACAGGTGGAAACGATAAATTGCAACCCAAGTATCAAAATCAGCAGATTTGGTGGAAAGAGTTCACCCGCACATACCTAGGCGTGGATGCCTGAAGTACATTGACTGAGTCCGAGTCGGCGTAGTAGAATCCCGTAAGACTATATGACATAGGGCATCTAACCACTTTGACAGTCAAGCGAAACAAGTACTCCTGGAGTGATCTGGGAAAACATCAAACATCACACAATCAATCTCAGGGTCAGCAACCTCGTAAGACTACGACGCAGAGGCTCTGCTGTACCTTTCCGATGTTAGTACAGATCGGGAACGGAAGGGTTGCGATTGGGTACCCAGGTTGCAGCAACTGCAGGGACAATCGCAACATTTTCTCCAAACTCCCGCGGAATGTGCGAGTTATCAATTTCCAAACAATCAACTGACTCAGATACAAAGGACAACAAAGATTCCAGACCACAATCTAGGAAGGAATGAATTGCAAACCCAGCATCAAAACCAGCAGATTGGGTGGAAAAAGTCCACCCGCACATACCTAGGCGTGGATGCCTGAAGTACCTTGATTGAGTCCAAGTCGGCGTAGTAGAATCCCGTAAGACTACATGACGCAGGGCATCTAACCACTTTGACAGTCAAGCGAAACAAGTACTCCTGGAGTGATCTGGGAAAACATCGAACATACAATCAATCACAGGATCAATAACCTCGTAAGACTACGACGCAGAGGCTCTGTTGTACCTTTCCGATGTCAGTACCGATCGGGAATGGAAGGGTTGCGATTGGGTACCCAGGTTGCAGCAAACTGCAGGGACAATCACAACGTTTTCTCCAAACTTCCGCGGTATGTGTGAGTGATCGATTTCCAGACGATCAACTAGCACAGATGCAAAGGCAAGCAAAGATTTCAGACCATGATCTATGAATGACCGGGTCTAAAGTGGGGTGTCCACTCGCTTTAGCATTCGGTTGCACGCAACCTCTGCCCAAGAGGGGCATCTGTAGACACCCCACCTTCGGCTACACTGTTGGTAGAGATAGCTGGATGAATGGAGGACCATACCCCCAAATCCCATGTCCAAACTCAGCCAAACTCACCCTTGTAAGCCCCAATTCATAGCCTAACTCAAGCCTGAACCCAGTCAACTCGCCCCTAAACATCAGCCTGAAAAACCCCCCATAAGAAAAATCAGTCAAAAAATCCTTAAAAAGTCAAACTCACTGAGTCAACCCGCTGAGTCAAATCACCGAGTCAACCCGCTGAGTCAACCCGTCGAGTCAAATCACCTAGTCAAATCGCCAAGTCAACCCACTGAGTCAAATCATCGAGTCAACCCGCTGAGTCGACCCACCGAGTCAACTCACTGAGTCCCAAGCAGCAGCCCCGAGACATGACCGTACCACTTGCTGGAACCCGAGGAGCGTCCGTATGGGGGGCCGCCCAAAATTATTTACGGGTTCTGCCACTGCCTGCTGCTATAAATACCCCCCTCCCCTTCTCATTTCAGCATCCAACCCAAGCCAAGCCCTCCGAAGCCAGCTCGAGTGCAATCCGTCTCTCCACCCTTTATCCCATTCCTCCACCAAGGAGAGCCCGAGTGAGGAGAGCCTAGCCCTGGTCCAGCCCAGCCTGACCACTGGTCCGAGTCTCCCAAGCCATCCAAGTCTTGATCCAGCCACTTGAAGCCAATCCTTGCGACACCTCCGTCCATCTAACTACTCTTTTTCCAGCATCATCTCATTTGCATCTAGCATAAGTGCAACATTTACTTTTCTTCCAACTCCCCTGCTTCACTACAAGCACTTTGATTATTCAAGTACACGACATGCATCCCGCATAAAGCACCTGTCAGTTCGAGCGTATGCTCTGGGCTTGCCTGTTAATGGAAACCTGCCCATCAGAAACTCTTACTGTTCAGACCTACATTCATACATTAGTCACTATAAGCACTTTGATTGTTCAAACACACAGCATGCATCTCGCATAAAGCACCTGTCAGTTCGAGCGTATGCTCTGGGCTTGCCTGTTAATGGAAACCTGCCCATCAGAAACTCTTACTGTTCAAACCTGCATTCATGCATCATGTCATCTATGAGAATATACAAGGATAAAACAGACTTTCAAGTGTTAGTTCGATTATGTGAAGTAGAGACCGTACTTCGGTACGGGCAATGTGTGGGGTGCTTAACCTCTTCCCACCCTTTAACCGTGATCCCTTACCTCGAACCTCTGGCCGCAGGTCAAAAGGAGTCATTTTAGAGGAAGGAATCTTCGGATCCCCTTCTCTAACGTTTCTACGGGGTCTAGCCGACTGTAGATTCGAAGTAACTGGCTAGTGGCAACTCTGGTCTTATATAAACTCATCTAAACACATCCAGCTTAACACGACAACCAAACAAAGCCCTCGGGAATGAGGCAAGCCAGTGGCACAAACGACGATTTGCACGCACGCACGTCTTCTTCTTTTTCCGAAAGGGAAAGGGAGAACGTCGTCGGGAGCGTGGAACGGCGAGGGTCCACACTATCCGATCGGAATATAGAGCAGTTCAATCAGCAATTATCTAAAATAGTTACTTGTTCATTGATTCGATTCCCACAATAATGCTCAGGCCTTGGGTACACTCAATTGTATAGGCCAATCCTAGTTCTAATAAGTTAAGATCACAATCATAGCTTTCATCAAATCCTGTCACTAGACTTGATTACAACTCACGATTCGAACTTCAATTAAATAAAAAATCAATCAACAAACATCTATCTCAGAATATAACAAACGATAAGAACTTTAGTTTGAATGAGTTCCCACATGAAGATCGTGCCATTGTACACAAGGCAATCAAAGGGTCTACCATGCCCAGAGTCGATGATAGATCAATGAACTACGCAAGCATAAACAATGCCAAAAAGGTAAGCCGTTAGATTCATTAAGAAGCACATGAGCCCGGAGTCATCAAGAGATCAAAGCAAAATCTGAACTAGTACTTGATCCAAACTCATATAAAACTAAATTCTTCAATTAAAACATGAAAAGAAAACCTAGATTGTATCAATGCATAAAAAAATGAATCAAAAGGTTCACCTCTTAGCCCTAGCTAAGAGGTTTTAGTTCATCTCTAACATCCGTAAACAAAAAACTCAGAAAACATAAAAAACTAGAAGAAAAATTATGAAAACTTAAAGTAGAATCCGTCTCCCAAGCCTCCTTGTTATTCTCCACGTCCTCGCATATTTGGGTATGAAGAGGAGAGGTCCTTTTATAGGTTTCGGACTCCAATTGTGAAGAACCATCGAGAAATCCCACAAAAATAGCGCTTTGCGCAACAAATTTCGGAACTTGAAAAACAAGCTCTGTTACGCTGCCGACCGGTCGGACGACTAGTTTGAACTTAGGGACGACCGGTCGTAAAACATCCAAAACAGTCCAGCAAGCTTTGGAATTTTCACCACTTTTCTGTTGAGTGCTCGACCGGTCTGAATAACAGTCGATCTGTCGGACGACCAGTCTTAATTGGTCTAGTGAGTTTGGGCAGCAAGGGGAGGTCTCTGCTGAATCACCGACCAGTCAGAAGACCAGTTGTGTGCCTTGGCCTATGGGTCTGATGACTGGTCTCCAGTGTAGTTTTCTGCACTTCTTTCTTCTCTCCTTCTCTTTATCCCTTGCTTCTTTCTTTGATCCTTTTGTACTTGATTCTTTGATCTTCAATGTATGCAAAGTGACTCTTTTAATCATGAATCAGTGAAATCTCCATCTCGTTCCTACAATCACAAATCATGCATTAGAGTAGTCTTTTAAACATGTAAATCATGTATAATATGTGATGAATTAGGATTAGAATATTCACAATTCAGAGCTCAACACACCCCCAACCAACATTTTTCTAGTCCCGAGCAAAACATGCGTGAAACAAATTCAATTCTAAAAAAAACCAACTCTCCTTTGAAAACTATGCTTCTATAAACTCCAAGACACACAAGTACAAAATGCAGAGAAAATTAGTGATAAAAATTGAAATCTTAAACTCCCTCAACATAATAAGTGTTCATATAGAATTTCCGCTGATTGAATGATAAATAGAAGAATTTGAACAAATTCAACCTAGTGTGCATAGTGAATGCTCATCTCATAACTTTCCGGGATTATCTTCTTCATAGATCAACTAAACTATGGATTTAAAAGTGTATAGATCAACAACAAGCCTATGACAGAAATTTGCCTTACCATCCTTCCAACGGCTTTCACACTACGTCCCATTTCCGGCTTTGGTTACGGGTAGACCAACCCCAGGTTGGTAATAGGTAGTCCTTTTTGAAATTTTTCACCATATTCTCAATTATTCCCATATTTTCATCCTTAATTTCCTTTTCATATACATCAGAGAGGATTTTTAGAATCTTAAATGGTTTGAATTGGCATTGTGAATGATTATTAGTGTATCCTTGGCGCTCTAGTATTTATTTCCCTAATTTAGTACTAAAATAGTTAGTTTTATGTTATTAAATTCCATTCATCAATATAAATCTGAATTTAGCCCATCCTAATTATAAAATTCAGAATTATTACGACAATCCCTAAGGGTCGACCTCGGTCTATCGAGAATTATTACTACATCACAGCCTTGCACTTGAGGTGAGAGAACATTTAGGCAACGCCAACTAGAATAACTTGACGCCAAAATGTCTAATTACACTCTACTATGGGAGGGAGACCTCAAAAGAATCGAGGATCGTTTCGCTCGTATTGAGCAACGATACCAGTCCAACCTCTCAGCCATAACTCTCACATCAATTCATCGAGCAGAACCTCTATTTACTCGCGAAGTCATGGAAGCCCCTTTGCCCAAAAAGTATCGAACGCCCAGCATTGTCTCGTATACTGGTATCGGTAACCCTCTCGAGCATCTAAAGACATATAGGTCTCTCATGGAGTTAGAAGGATATAGCTCGGAGATTATGTGCAGAGCTTTCTCTTTAACCCTGAAGAACACTGCATGTATATGGTTCCGAGCTCTAAAACCTCGGTCAATAGAATCATTTTCTCAATTGTCAGATCTCTTCCTATCCCAATTTATGAGGAGCATCCGCACAAAGAAACCAGCATCTCATTTATCAAATCTGAAGCAACATCACAATGAGATGATCAAAGAATTCATGATTCGATTCACAGTCGAAGCCGTTCAAACTAAAGGCTATACCAAGGATAAAGGCCTCATTACTCTGATTGCAGGTATAAAGAGAGAAAGGTTTCGCTTCGCCCTAGATAAAAATCCTCCGAAAACAATTGCCGAATTCCAAGCTAAGGCCCAAAAATACATCAATGCCAAAAAAGTGGCCCTCGCTCAACATGACAGCCAAGGGAAGAAACGTAAATTCAAAGAAGCATCTCCCTCCGACAAAAAGTATCGTCGTGATCAATGTGATAGTTCTCCCCGAAAGCTGTTCACATGGAGATATCATAGTTATACTCCTCTCGATCAATCTCCAAAGAAGGTACTGATGGAAACTAAGAACAAATCTTATGTCAAATGGCCTTCGAGGATCAAATCTAATCCAGAAAAGAGAGATAAGAGGAAGTTCTGTTACTTCCATAAGGATCATGGGCACAACACTCAAGACTGTATATCCCTTAAAGATAAAAAAGAGTCGCTAATTCGCAGGGGGCATCTTCGTGACTATGTTGCACAACGAAATCAATCCCCCAAGAAATTCAGCACATCAACGCATTGAGACAGTCAACCTTAGAGGGAAAGGTCGCCGCAACACCGTCAATTGCAAGAAGATGCAGAGCCAGCTGGTGAAATTAGAACTATTGTGGTTGGTCCTGCTTGTGGGGGTGATTCCCAAGCTGCAAGGAAAACTTACGCTCGCAAAGCATATCAAAAACTTCAACACGCTTACTGGATGGAGAAATCATCTAGCTCATCAGCATCAAGCAATCAACTAATCTCCTTCTCCGAAAAAGACGCCGAAGGGATTCACTTCCCTCATGAAGATTCCATCATGGTAAAATTAAAGGTAACAAACTATCTAACCCATCGTATCATGTTGGATACAAGTAGCTCTACGGATGTGCTCTATTCCGAGAACTATGACAAGATGGCAGTTCTCCAAGAACCTGCTCAAGCCAATCTCCATGCCTCTCGTCGGCTTTGGAGGTGAGGTGGTTATGCCAGAAGGAAGTATCGACCTCCCCGTCACATTAGGCGAATCCCCTGCCAATATTACCGTATTTATCAATTTCCTTGTGGTAAAGCGAAAGTCTGCATATAATGCCATCTTAGGACAACCATCGCTCACAAAACTAGGAGTAGCAATACATCCCCTTTACTTGTGTGTAAAATTCCCCACTCTGAATGGCGTCGGAATAGTCCGAGAGAATCAGAAAGAAGCTCGAGCATATTATGAGATAGCGGTTCAAGAACGGAAGAACATCCAAGTTGCTCCCATTATGGCAATTGTGGGAGGTTCGGCAGGTCTTCAATCACAACAACGTTGGACCCAAGGGAAGATACACATCAAGCTGGAGATCCGGGAGAAGAAACTGTCGAAGTCCAGTTATCCAAATTAGATCCAACTAAAAAAGTCCATGTTGCGTTATCTCTAGACCATATCTTCCGAGCTCGCCTGACCAGTTTTTTGGTCGAATATCAAGACGTCTTCTCTTGGTCTCATAAAGATATGTTAGGCATCGACTCGAAAGTTGCTATTCATCAACTGAAGGTGGATCTAAAATTTAAGCCCATCCATCAGCATCAGCGCATGTTTATAGCCGAAAGGCAAATGGTTATAAAACTAGAAGTCGACAAGTTGCTGGTCGTTAATTTTATTGAGGAGGTCATTTATCCTGAATGGGTCACAAACGCCATCCTCATTCGTAAGGCGAACGACAAGCGGAGAATGTGTATTGACTATTCCGATCTAAACAAAGCATGTTTAAAAGATAGTTTCCTGACTCCCCGTATTGACCAGTTAGTTGATTCAACAGTCGGGCACGCTCTACTCAGTTTCATGGATGCCTATTCTGGTTATGACTAGATCATGATGCATCCACCTGATCATGGGAATACTGCCTTTTATTACCGACCGAGGTTTATATTGCTACAAAGTAATGTCGTTCAGTCTTAAGAACGCTGGGGCTACTTACCAAAGGCTAGTTAACAAAATGTTTGTTGTACAAATTAGCAAGATTATGGAGGTATACGTCGATGCTATGCTCGTGAAAAGTGTTATAGCAGATGATCATCTCGTGGATCTCTGAGAAGCCTTTAACCTCATGCGGAAGTATCAGATGAAGCTGAACCCTGATAAATGTGCTTTTGGGGTCTCCGCTGGAAAATTCCTCGAGTTTATGGTTGGGCAACGAGGTATCGAGGCGAACCCTGAGAAAATTAAAGCCTTAATAGAAATGAAATCTCCTTCCACAGTCAAAGAAGTCTAACACCTAGCCAGACAATTGCGTCTTTGAATAAGTTTATCTCACGCGCCTCCAATAAGTGCCTCCCCTTTTTTAAGTTACTTCGTGCAACCACTAAATCCAACCGGGCATGGACCCAACATAAGAAGAAGCATTCCAGCAATTGAAGCAATATATGGGCACGTCACCCATCCTATCAAAACCTGCTCCACACGAGCAGCTTTTCCTTTATTTAGTTGTATCTTCCACGGCCGTTAGTGTTGCTTTAATAAGGCAAGACTCCAGAGTACAGAAAATCATTTATTATGTTAGTCGTGCAATGGTGGATGCTGAAACTAGATACCTGGATATCAAAAAACTTACTCTGGCATTAGTGGTCACAACACGAAAGCTACGGCCTTACTTTTAAGCACATCCTATTGTAGTCCCTACAAATCAACCGTTAGGACAAGTTCTTCAAAAACCTGAAGTATCCGGACGCTTAACTAAATGGGAGATCGAACTCGGCGAACATGATATTACCTTCTGTTCACAAACTGCTGTAAAAGGACAAGCAATTGTGGACTTCATTGCTGAGTTTACGTATTCGATCCCTACTCATATCAACACTGCAATTCCTCCATTTACTTCTCTCGAAACCGAATTTCCAGCAAGCGAGCAACCATCTTGATCGCTTTATGTAGACGGATCCTCTTGCTCATCCGGGAGCAGGGCTGGATTGATCCTTATCGCACCCGATGAATCTCAGTATAAATACGCTCTACGATTCGAATTTCGTGCTTCAAATAATAAAGCAGAATATGAAGCTTTGATCGTTAGTCTTCAATTGGCTAATATTCTCACAATAAGGAACTTGCTCATTCATAGCGACTCGCTGCTCATCGTTAATCACGTAATTAATCAATTTGAAGCAAAAGAGGAAAGAATAGCTTTATATAAATCCAAAGTATTAATATTGCTCGCCAAATTTAACAAATATGAAATAATTCATATTCTTTGAGAAGAAAATAAGCTGACCAACTCATTGGCAAAATTAGCTTCAGCATTAGAGTCCGATCTGACCCGGGCTGTACCTATTGAGCACCTCTCTGCACCAAGTATCGATCAAGTAATTGTCGAGCAGGTTTTCACAGTGCAACTATCTCCGTGCCTCATTGTCCATTATCTTCAGAGCGGAAAACTCCCAGATGACAAGAAGTTGGCCAGACAAACACGTTACGTGCTGCCAGGTACATTTTATAAGATAGTAAATTGTTAAGGAAAGCTTTACTTTACCATATCTAAGGTGTCTTCATCCAGAAGAAGTCAAACGTGTTCTAAATGAAATACACCAGGGGGCATGTGGTAACCACCCCAAAGGACAATCATTGGCTTACAAAGCTATAAGGCAGGGTTACTATTGGCTTACTATAAAAGCAGACGTCGTCAAATTTTTTAAAAATGTGATAAATGTCAACGTTATTCCCCAATATCTCATTTACCATCTGAACAAATGACATTTATGGATGGCCCTTAGCCTTTTGCTCAATGAGGAGTTGATATAATTGGGCCGCTATCCATGGGAAAATGTCAAAACAGATTTGCGATTGTAGCTATCGATTATTTCACTAAGTGGGTTGAAGCAGAACCATTGACAACATCACCGAAAAACAAACCACTAAATTTATATAAAGAAACATCGTATGCCATTATGGACTCCCCCACACCATAATTTCCAACAACGGAAAGCAATTCGATAATGCTGTGTTCTCAGAATTTTACGAAAAATAGAAGATACGTAATATACGAACATCTCCATATCATCCTTAAGCTAACGGTCAAGTAGAGGCGGTCAATAAGATAATTAAACATCATTTAAAGACCAAGCTCGATGAATGCAAAGGCGTATGGCCAGAGCGTCTGTCAGAAGTCTTATCGGCTTATAGAACAACAGCTTGCACATCGACGAAAGAAACACCTTTCTCTCTAGCATTTGGCACTGAAGCTATTATCCTAGTCGAAATCGACATACCCACTTACCAAGTGGAATATTACGAGCCAGCAGACAATGAAGAAAGTTTAAAACTTCACCTTGATCTTCTAGAAGAAAGAAGAGACACATCTCGACTTCGAGCAGCGGCTTACCAACAGCGCATAGCCCGATACCACAATTCAAAAGTTAAGCCTAGAACTTTCCAGGTCGGTGATCTGGTGCTCAGACAGACTATGGGAACAGCTACTCAGTCGCTGGATCCTAATTAGGAAGGCCCGTATCGAGTTACCAAAATCGTTCGACCTAGATACTTATTATCTAGAAGACATGTGAGGAAGACCCCTACGTCGCCCTCGGCACACGGAGCATTTACTCCGATATTTTCCATAAAGCATTCATGCATTGGGCACGTGAATCATATCTGAATAAAAGATGATTTTTCATTCTAGCAGATCAACTATGAATTTCACAACTTAGTCGCTACTCCATTAAGGACCTGAATAGCCATGAAGGGAATACAAAACATTCTCTTGACTAAGTCTTTTGCTTATCACAGAGCCAAAGACTCAGTTGATAGATCAGTCTATCTCCATGTGGACGTAGCCACCAAGGCCTCCCTGACTGAGCCCAACTCATTTCCATGAGTTGAGTAATCACACATTTAAATATAATTCATCTTCATGAATAAAAAACAACTAAAGCCGAAGCATTTTTTCATTAAAGTCCCAAAAAGTTACAAGACTGAATTGGATCATACAAAAAGAAAATGAAGTAATCAAGACTGATTCTCCACCGCTCGCTCTTGCGTATCATCTGGAGGAGGAGGTGTGTGGCTCTTGACCTTGGGATCAGTCTTAGGAACCCCCATGGATTCAGTAGCTTCCGTAACCTCGTTAGCAGCGGCTTCTCTCTCTTCATCAACAACTATAATTGCGACTCTCTTAAATTCCTCCAAGTTAAAAGTTGGAGAAATCCATTGCATCACTTTTACAGTGAAGTCGCAACCAGCATCATATGACTTATAATGCTCATCATCATATAGTTGCAAAGTTCGAAACTTCTGAATAGCACGAAGACCTTCTTCAGCAATCATCCCGATCAAGGCCACCCGCTCTTCCTCCCAGTGGACTGAGTCGAAGGTTAGCTTCAAAAGAGCAGCTCTCTCTTTCTCCAAGTTTTCGCTAACTTCTTTGAGCTTTGACTTGGACTCTGCGAGCTGCGTCATTAGATCAGCATTCTTCTGTTCCAAAGAGATCTTATCTTGACGAAAAATCTCCCTTTCCTTCTTGACCTTCTCCTTCATTTCAGCAAGGCGGGCAAGCTTCAAATCTAATGCTTGATACTTCTCAGTCAAGACTTAGATCTTATTAACAAGGTTCTTCTTCTCCTCATTCATCTTGGTAATCAAGACTACACGAGCCTTCAAAACTTTATCCCTTCCTTGGATCGCATGCTCCATAGCCTTCTTATTTTCTTCCGCCTCATCTATTATTCGACGAGCAGCCATAAGGTCCAAGCCCTGCTAAAAAATTAAAGAGAAGATCATAAAGGTATGAATGCCTCCTTAATAACATGATAAATAATAAAATCTTCTTTATACCTAGACCATCTTCATCCCATCATCCAGAGAGAGATCTTCTGGACTAGGCTCAGGAAGATCTCCGAGAGATTGTGGAGTGACATTGTCAAAGAGGAGAGTGACCCAGAATGGTGAAAGTCCCAAATCCCAAATGTCACTACCATTCCTCCTCCAGTAGTGCTCGGATGAGCAGATTCTCGAACAAAAGCCAACTCCTGAGCAGGAGCCAGTTCACGAGCAGCAACAAGCTCGCGATTCGCTCCTCCAATACGTGTTTATGTATTGATTTTAGTTCAATATAAGTTCAATTCATGCTTCTAAATCAAGTCTAGTGACAAGGCTTGAGGAAGAATCATGAATGTGATCTTGCTTGTTTTGTGAAGGATTAGGCTATGTGATTGAATACACCCAATGCCTTAGTTGATTATGAGAGAACCGTATCAGTGGATGATCCATCTATGTTAGATAAGCTATAATGATTTGATTGCTCTATATTCCGATTGGATAGGAATAGAACTCCGATTCCAATTGAGTGATTGGCTTGAATTGTTTGAATTGACATTGTGAATGATTATTAGTGGATCCTCGGCGCTCTAGTGTTTATTTTCCTGATTTAGTTATAAAATAGATAGTTTTATGTTCTTAATTTTCATCCATCATTACAAATCCGAATCTAGCCTATTCTAGTTATAAAACTTAGAATTGTTATAACAATCCCTAAAGATCGACCTCGGTCTTATCGAGAATTATTACTACATCACAGCCTTGCATTTGAGGTGAGTGAACGAGTTTTTGACGTCGCTGCCGGGGATTAGGTTAACGGTTCTGAATTTTATAATTAGGGTATAGTTAGGTTAGATAGGTTATGTTAGGATTTATTACTTTAATAAGTTTTTATCAGAATTTTCTACTACTAACAGATTTTTTTTATTTCGTAAGATTTTCTTCACTAATATAGTTCTTCAAATTCGGTAACCCCGCTCTAACTTAAACTCATTTAATTTTTAGTTTTTGTTTTTGTTTTCAGATTTTATATTAATTAATTTTAGTGTGTATTATGCCTCATTGGGAGTGTGTGTTCGCTCGCCTCAAGTGTAAGGCTGCAATGTGTTAATACAAAGATTTGTCAATTACCATGGTTAGTGTGTCGTCGAGTCCCCTTGCGGCTGAAGACAGTTTTCCTGGCGGCTGAAGACAGAAGCTTTTCAAAGATCAAGTCAGCCTCAAGCCTCTCCACCCAAACCTTTGATCCCAAAACCTCCTATAGATGTCCCAAATCCTTTCTAGGCACACCCTTAGCACCATCTATAGCCCACCTTCCATTAAGATCAGCAATGGATAGGTTCTTGGTAGCAGAAGTTGCTTTAAAATTGAAAAAATATAAGTCTGCTCTCTCCGATACATACCCGATCCATCGGAGAATATTCTGATAGATGTCCGATCAATCGGACAATGTGTCCGATCCATTGGAGAATAGTCCAGTTACATTGTAAACTCTCTGGACACTTTTCCGAGCCATCGGAGGGATGTCCGATCTATCGGACAGTGTGTTCTGATCAATCGGACAGTATGTCCGATCAATCGTATAATTGTCCAGCAAATATATGAAAAACTCTCTGGACTCTTTTACGATCAATCGGAGGTCTGTCCGATCCATCGGACAGGGTTCTCCGATCCATCGGACACACATACGATCCATCAGAGGAATTTTCAGGAAAACTACATCAACTCTCTGGAAGAAATTCCGATCAATCAGACCATCTGTCCGATCAATCGGACAGGGTATTCCGATCAATCGGAGAACCTGTTTTCAAGCAAAATTCAAATTTGGCTAAAACTTATGTCCGATCGATCGGAACCTATCGAGCTGACCGTTTTCTGACCGTTGAGTGTCATAATCTATTTATAGAACTCGGTTGGATCTTGCCCAAGACACCTTGAGCATCATCTAGGGTTTATGTGAGCCTTCTTCTTGAGATCCCTTTCTTCCAAACCCTGAGATTTGTTGAGTTCATACTTCAATCCATGTTGATCTGACCAACATTGATTAAGCATTCAAAGCTTGGATTGAATCATGAACTCAACCCCTCTTTAATGGCATCTTGACCTACCTCTCATAGACATTCTCTTGTCATCAATGCCATTAATGGTGGTTTAGGTAGAAGCTTTCCTCATATAAAGCCATATCCCAAAATAGCCTCAACCTAACCTCAATCCCTCACCTTGGAATCTACAATGGGTCATCCGGAGCAAGGTTGCTGATCGAGGGAGCTGAAGAAGACGTCTTCCGTACAAGCCGAAGCTTCTTCAACAAAGGCATCATCAAGGGACTCAATCAGCTAAGTATATTTAGTCTTTCGAGTCCAAGAAACCTCCTTAAGTTGAGATTTGGGTTTCAGAGTTTGAAGACCCAAACTCGGTAGAGTCCTTGCGTAGGACAAGTCCTTGAGTAGGACAAGCCCTTGTGTAGGACTAAGTGGTCATGGATTAGTCCTATGGAAGAATGAATCCATGTGTTGAGTCATAAGTCCTTTTGTAGGCTGTTAAGGTTTATGGTTAACCTCATTTAAAACCATAGTGATAGTGAAATCCGGCCACTCAAGGAGTGAGTGGATCAGCCGGGAGTGGAGTAGGTACATAACCGAACCACTATAAAAATCTCTTGTTGTGTGGTGAATGGATGAACTGATTTACTTCTTTTACATGAGCTTTTATTGATTTATATTCTGCATATCTTGTGTTTGATGAAAGTGCTCTAAGAATACTTTGTATTGAGAAATTGAAAAAGTGTCCTATTCACCCCCCTCTAGGACAAGGTAACTTGTTTCTTGCTTCTACAACAGCGGTAATCAAACTTATACCGCATTTTCAATTGGTATCAGAGCGGGTTCCTCCTCAAAGGCGTAACCGCCCGAAGTGTGATCCGTCTCTAGAAGCTTGAAATCATGTCAAAAGGGGATTCTAGTATGGTTTCCAAACCTCCATATTTTGATGGATCAAACTACGCATATTGGAAAGCAAGAATGAGAGTTTTCTTGCAATCATTGGATCATGCAACATGGAGGTCTGTGGAAATCAAATATGAAATACCTCTCTTGAACACTACCACAGAGGATGTCACCACCACCACAGTCAAACCTGATGACTTATGGACTGATCTTGAAAAATTGAGATACATTAGCAATGCAAAGGCACTCAATGCTATCTTTTGTGCCGTTTCAGCGGATGAGTTGAAAAGAATTTATAATTGCACAACATCCAAGGAAGCTTGGGACATCCTTGAAACTACACATGAAGGGACTAGTACAGTCAAGAGGTCAAAACTTCAGCTCTTGACAACTCAGTTTGAGAATATGAAAATGGAAGAACATGAGAACTTCATGGACTTTTACACCCGGCTGAGTGATGTCACCAATGCTATGTGGGGATTGGGGGAGAGAATTTCAGATCCACGCATTTGTAGGAAAATTCTAAGATCCTTACCCGAACGATTCTCTTCCAAGGTCATAACTATTGAGGAATGTAGAGATATTGATACTATGAAAATAGAAGATTTACTAGGATCTCTACAGACCCATGAACTTCATTTCAAGAAATCCCCAAAAAGTAGAAACACCGTGCTGAAAACTTCACACACTACACAAGAATCTGAAGTTGATAGTGATGAAGAATTGGATATGAATGAAATGGCTCTTATGGCCAAGAAGCTTAGAAAATTCTTCAAAAACAAAGGAAAGAGGGTTGACAAGAATAGCAAATCTTTTGACAAAAAGCGCTATACAGGAAAATCTTACAACAAGCCAAAAGATCCCAAGTGCTACAACTGTGGTCGCTATGGTCATATTGCCTCTGAATGCCAAGCTCCTGCCAAAGAAAAATTTAAAAAGAAAGCTATGGCAGCCACATGGGACAACCTTGGGAGTACTGATTCAGAAACAGAAGAATATCAAAGTGATGAGAGAGGATCAGTTAAAATTCTGATGGCCTCTATCTCGGAGATTGTCCCAGACTTACAAGGCAAAAGAGACAATGATGATCATGAGCAATCAGAACACAATGAGACATCCTTCCGATGATGACGAGGATGATAATGAAGGTTTGCAAGTTGCCTATGATGAGCTATTTCGTCAATGCATCCTTCTTACCAAGAAGTTAAGCCAAGCTAATATTGACAACAACAAATTGGCTGATGAAATGCAAGAAGTGAAGAGAGAAAACCATGGATTTTACCATCAGATCTGTGAATTGGAAAAGAAAAACTAAAGCAGCTCAAGACAAAATTAATACCCTAGAAGATGAGCTGAAAAGGCAAAATCTACGAATCAGTGTTTAGTCTTGCAGCTTAATCAAGAAAGTCAACTCAATGAAAGATTTGCCCAAAGTAGAGAAAAACTAGATGATATCCTTAAGTCAGGTAAGCCTTGTAGGAATACAAGAGGGCTAGGGTATAATGAGCCAACTAAGGTTAGTAACCCAGAACCTAAAAAGATCAGGAATGCATCAGGAAGCACTACTAAGAGAAATTCACCTATATGTCATGCATGCGGAGATGTTGGACATTTAAAGTTTGAATGCTTGGTCTTTAAGAATCCGGTTCGGAACTTGAAAGGTAAATTTGTACCTACCGGTAAAAGGATGAATCAGATGTGGAGTCCTCCTAAACAAACTCCAAACATGAGGAAAAATTATCCCACTCCACCAAAGAAAGACAAAAGAATGGAAGAGCTCCTAGAAATAGTAAAACAGTTGAACAAAAGAACCATGGAGCTGATGAAAGAGAAAGCCTCAACAACTTATGCCCAAACAATGACATCCCTAGAATCAACCAAGAAACCTAGTTCTCCAAAAAGGATAGTCTCTAAATGGGTAGTAAAGAACAAATGCTTAGTTATCCATACAGCCCTTAGAGCCGGAAGAAACACTAGGTGGTATCTTGATAGTGGATGCTCCCGACACATGACAGGTGACAGGACTCAGTTTTGTGATTATACTGAATTTGATGGTGGGTCTGTTACCTTTGGAGATGGGAGTGTTGCCAAGATTGTTGGAAAGGGAACCATCACCGGGCCAGGATTGCCCAAAATTGAGGATGTTCTATGTGTTGACGGTTTGAAACATAATCTGTTAAGCATCTCTCAAATATGTGATGAACAGCATTCCGTGAAATTCTCCAAAGAAATGTGCGAAATTATGGACCAAACTGGAAAATTATTTTTAAAAGGGTTTCGCACGGGTGATAACTACTATGTGATTGAAAACAAAGGTGATGAGGGACCATCTGCCGTATGCCACATGGCTATCAATGATGAAACTGAGTTATGGCATCAACGGCTTGGTCATGTCCATTACAGGAACCTTGCTAGGTTGAGTAGAAAGAAATTGGTAAGAGGCTTACCAAAGATTGGGAAGAAACCAAAAAAAGTATGTGCTGAATGCTTGAAAGGTAAACAAATTAAAGTTGCACATAAGAAGACATCCATCATCGCTACATCAAAACCCCTTGATCTACTCCACATGGACCTTGTAGGCCCCACAAGAGTAATGAGTCAAGGTGGTAAGAGGTATTTCTTCGTTATTGTTGACGACTATTCCTGATATACATGGGTTGTATTTTTGAAAGAAAAGTCGGATACATTTGAGGAGTTTGAGAAACTCATGAAACGACTCCACAATGAAAAAGAATGCACAGTAAAACGTATTAGGAGTGATCATGGGGGGGAATTTGAGGACGGGCGCTTTGAACTATTCTGTGAAAATTTAGGTATCAAACATGAATTCTCAGCCTCAAAAACTCCACAACAAAATGGAGTAGCAGAAAGGAAAAACAGAGTTCTACTCGACATGGCCACAGTCATGATGAACAGCAAAAATATAGCTCAAAATCTGTGGGCCGAAGCAGTGAATACAGCTTGTCACATCATTAACCGAGTTTATTTGAGAGCAGCCTAGATAAGACCCCATATGAGCTGTGGAATGGAAAAGTCCCAAACATCAAGTACTTTAGGGTCTTTGGTAGCAAATGTCACATCCTTCGAGATAGAGAAAATTTAGGAAAATTTGACTCTAAGAGCGATAAGGGAATATTTCTAGGATATGCTTCTGATAGCCGTGCCTATAGAGTGTACAACACAAGGACTAAAACAACTCAAGAATCCATAAATGTTATCATTGATGACCAATCCAAAGAGGATACAAGACTTGATGATGATGAAGTGGGAGAACCATGCCACATAGGTAAACCTGATGAAAAATCTCCCACTCCCAATGCCTCAATAGCTTCGGGAAATGCTCCACATATCAAGGATCATCCCCTCAATCAAATCATTGGAGATCCGGATGTTGGAGTCAAGACTAGAAGACAACTTGAGGCCATCAACAGTCATGTGTGCTTCACTTCAAAAATTGAACCAAAAAATATAAATAAGGCTCTCAATGATGAGTTTTGGATACTTGCAATGCAAGAGAAACTTCAACAGTTTATCCGAAATGATGTTTGGATTCTAGTTGAAAGACCATATGAGAAAAATGTCATTAGAACCAAATGGATCTTCAAAAACAAAACAGATGAATCTGGCAATGTGATTCGAAACAAAGCACGTCTTGTAGCTCAAGGGTACTCTCAAATTGAGGGAATTGATTTTGATGAAACTTTTGCCCCGGTAGCTAGACTTGAATCCATTCGAATTCTCATGTCCATAGCATGTGCTCTCAAATTCAAACTATTTCAAATGGACGTGAAGAGCGCCTTTCTAAATGGTATACTTGATGAGGAGGTTTATGTTGAACAACCAAAAGGGTTTGTGGACCCTAGTTATCCTCATAGAGTCTACCGATTGAAAAAGGCTCTCTATGGGTTAAAACAAGCCCCCCGAGCATAGTATGAACGCCTTACTCAATTTCTAATTGCTCACCAATTTGTTAGGGGGAGTGTTGATAAAACACTATTTGTTAAGAGAACAGCTGATTCCTTTCTCATTGCTCAGATTTATGTGGATGATATTGTATTTGGGTCTAACTGTGAAGAATTTTCTGGCTTATTTGCTGAACTAATGAAATCTGAATTTGAGATGAGTTTGGTTGGCGAACTGAATTTTTTTCTAGGATTACAAGTTAAACAGCTGAAAAATGGAATCTTTATCAACCAAACTAAGTATGCAAAAGATTTAGTCAAGAGATTTGGGCTAGACTCGGGTCGATCACACACCACGCCTATGGCCACCACCATTAAACTTTCTAAAGACTTATCTGGCAATAGTGTTGATCAACATTTATATAGAAGTATGATTGGGAGTCTTCTCTACCTCACAGCAAGTAGACCCGATATCGCCTTTAGTGTAGGGGCATGTGCTAGATTTCAAGCCGATCCTAAGGAATCACACCTCATTGCTGTAAAACGAGTGATTAGATATGTGGCCTGCACCACTGAATATGGCTTGTGGTACCCCTTTGACACCTCAACCATCATTGCGGGTACTCCAATGCCGATTGGGCCGGAAATATGGATGACAGAAAATCCACTAGCGGTGGCTGTTTTTACGTCGGAAACTGCTTAGTTGCTTGGCATAGCAAAAAGCAAAACTCCATCTCTTTGTCCACCGCTGAAGCTGAATATATTGCTGCCGGTAGTTGCTGTGCTCAACTACTTTGGATGAAACAGATGCTGAAGGATTATGGTCTTAATCAGGATGAAATGACGCTTTTTTGTGACAACACAAGCGCCATTAATATCTCAAAAAATCCGGTTCAACATTCTCGAACCAAGCATATCGACATCTGGCACCACTTTATAAGAGAACTCGTTGAGGAAAAACTGATTAATCTTGAATACATTCAAACTGAGCGGCAATTGGCCGACATCCTTACTAAGCCGTTAGATTCCACAAGGTTTGAACACCTTCGGAAGTCTATCGGTGTGTGCTCATTCTAGCAAAATGGAAACTCATGTGCATATAGGTATATCTGAGGAATTAGCCTCATTTTATTGAGTGACTATTGATATTCTCATGCTCACACTCTTATCCAATAAGCTGGGAATCATTTGCTGAAGGGAGGAAGGGTTTAGCTGTTAAAATGCCACTGGGGGCATTTCCGATGGATCGGACATATCGTCCGATCAATCGGAAATATCGGGAATTCAACAGTTAAATACGCGAGCCCTATTCATTTCTGCCCTATTCCTGTTTTCTCTCAGACCCTTTTGCTAGGGCATCCCTGTCCGATAGGATTGTAACTCAGCTGGGCTTCCATCGATCCTCATTTGCAACAACAACAGGTCTTCGTGTCTCCTAGGTAATATCTCCCAAGCTGTCAGTTCGATTTTTTGATATCCGATCGGTTTCTTCTGTCCCTTTTCTCTATCAGACTATCATTTGTAGGGATTTGAAGTGTTTCCTGTCCATCTTGGTGTCTGCATTGTTTAAATCCACTCTCCATTCTTGCTACACCATGCCTAAAGATCCGAAAGGCAAGTCCAAGATGGCTGCTGGGCAGTCCACCACCGCCAGGACCAAAAAGCTCCAAACTTCCCGACCCTCTTAGGGCACTCCTCCTCCTGCTGCTCCTCCTGCCCAGCCTGAGAGTCCAGCCTCTCTCTCTCGGTTTCAATCTCGCACCATTATATATGAGAGAGAGGTCGCTGTGTCATGTGTGGAGCCCTTTGGCATTCCCGCTCTTCTTGCACAAATTGGGTGGGATGGTTTGCTACGATTTGGCGGCGTAGCCCATCCTGAGGTTGTGTATACATTTCTATCTAAAATCATCAACCCCGTTGGAAACCCACCCTCATGTGAAGTTATTGTCGGAGGCCGGGTCGTCCAGGTCACAGCCCACACTATAGCCGCCCTGATTGGTGTTCCCGTGTCCATAGCCCCACAACCAAATGACAATCTTCTTGATACTTCTCTTAGGGCTGATTGGACTCGATACTTATGTCGGGGTCCAAATCCGGAGTGGATCGACGGTAGTGCACTACGGGCGTTTGAAATGTCCAATCGGTTTCGAGTGCTCCACCAGATCTTCAGCACCAATGTCTACCCCCGCAGTACCAACAAATCGGACCTTACTGCCAATATGGTCAATCTGCTGTATCACGTTGGTCATGGGACGCGCCTGTGTCTCCCATCCATCATTTTGCATCATATTCTGGACGCTCTGCCACACAACCGCAACACCATTCCGTTCGGCTGGATCATTACCAGATTAGGGCACGATTGCGGGTTCACAAATATTGTTGTCCACCCTATTCCTCGCCGCACCTTCCGGGACCTCAATATCAAGAAAATGTCCCTCCCAAAAGAGGATAACATCGAAGATCGGGATTTCTCTCACACTCCAACACAGGTGTCGGCTGACACCCACAGCAGGTCTTCCGCTCCCTCACCGTCGCCGGCCCCAGCTCGTCGCTCAGTCAAGCGGCGACTTCAGTCCGACGCTTCTTCGACACCTCCTCCTCCCAACACGGAGCAGATTACTGCTCAACTAGATCGAGTGGAGGGTGCCCTTGCACAGCATGGTGAGCGGCTGTCGCGACTCGAGAGCTTGATGCAGTCCATTCATGATGCTGTCCAGAGCCTCACATCAGCTTTATCATGCCGTCGAGATGACGTCGCTGGACCTGCTCCATAGCTGCTTATCTTTTCAGTTAGGGTCCCTAGTGTCTAGTCGTCGCAGATATCTTTTTGGAGCGATGTTGTTAGTTGTTTTGATTGATACATCTTTTCTTTGCTATATTTTGCTTTGGATAGTCTGATGGTCATTCTTATTGGGTCTTTTGGATATTTTGGTATGAATTGTATGGATATTCGGATGATCATAATGTTTTTTGGTGATGATTATTTTTGCTATGATCTTATATTGAATCGTCTGATGATCATTCTTTTTGGCTATCTTGTGCATATATACATATGATTGTGCGAAATTGCTTTAACCTCTTGGGCTTCTTGCCCTCTTTTGGATTTTGTATATATGGTATGTTGGTCTTGATATACATTTCAGGAGGGGAGGTTGGTTGCTTGGGCTATAAGCCCATTGTGCTTACTGTAATATACTTGTATATCCTTGCATGACCATGTGTGTGTTGGCTTCCTCTCTCGGCACGATAATGTTTATTTCCTCCTTTAGTCTATGACATATGCGCTGCATTCTCATTTCACTAACCTTTGTCAATCACTGACAAAAAGGGGGAGAATTTATCCCACCAAAAGATCCAGGTTATCTTTTTTGTTGATCTTTTATGTGCAGGGACCAAGGGGGAGTTCAAGTGAAGCCTAGTCTGTACATTGAGTCTGTACATTTTGTATGTAATTAGTCATGTCTATGTATAAAGTTTTTATCTTTCTCGACATGATGTATTTTTGGTTTTGGTATCTAGGATAAGTCTGTGGTATGGACCAAGACTTGTATAGGTTTGGTTTTGTCTGGTAATTGACAAAGGGGGAGATTGTTAATGCAAAGATTTGTCAATTACCATGGTCAGTGTGTCGTCGAGTCCCCTTGCGGCTGAAGACAGTTTTCCTGGCGGCTGAAGACAGAAGCTTTTCAAAGATCAAGTCAGCCTCAAGCCTCTCCACCTAAACCTTTGATCCCAAAACCTCCTATAGATGGCCCAAATCCTTTCTAGGCACACCCTTAGCACCATCTATAGCCCACCTTCCATTAAGATCAGCAATGGATAGGTTCTTGGTAGCAGAAGTTGCTTTAAAATTGAAAAAATATAAGTCTGCTCTCTCCGATACATACCCGATCCATCGGAGAATATTCCGATAGATGTCCGATCAATCGGACAATGTGTCCGATCCATCGGAGAATAGTCCAGTTACATTGTAAACTCTCTGGACACTTTTCCGAGCCATCGGAGGGATGTCCGATCCATCGGACAGTGTGTTCCGATCAATCGGACAGTATGTCCGATCAATCGTATAATTGTCTAGCAAATATATGAAAAACTCTCTGGACTCTTTTACGATCAATCGGAGGTCTGTCCGATCCATCGGACAGGGTTCTCCGATCCATCGGACACACATACGATCCATCAGAGGAATTTTCAGGAAAACTACATCAACTCTCTGGAAGAAATTCCGATCAATCAGACCATCTGTCCGATCAATCGGACAGGGTATTCCGATCAATCGGAGAACCTGTTTTCAAGCAAAATTCAAATTTGGCTAAAACTTATGTCCGATCGATCGGAACCTATCGAGCTGACCGTTTTCTGACCGTTGAGTGTCATAATCTATTTATAGAACTCGGTTGGATCTTGCCCAAGACACCTTGAGCATCATCTAGGGTTTGTGTGAGCCTTCTTCTTGAGATCCCTTTCTTCCAAACCCTGAGATTTGTTGAGTTCATACTTCAATCCATGTTGATCTGACCAACATTGATTAAGCATTCAAAGCTTGGATTGAATCATGAACTCAACCCCTCTTTAATGGCATCTTGACCTACCTCTCATAGACATTCTCTTGTCATCAATGCCATTAATGGTGGTTTAGGTAGAAGCTTTCCTCATATAAAAGCCATATCCCAAAATAGCCTCAACCGAACCTCAATCCCTCACCTTGGAATCTACAATGGGTCATCCGGAGCAAGGTTGCTGATCGAGGGAGCTGAAGAAGACGTCTTCCGTACAAGCCGAAGCTTCTTCAACAAAGGCATCATCAAGGGACTCAATCAGCTAAGTATATTTAGTCTTTCGAGTCCAAGAAACCTCCTCAAGTTGAGATTTGGGTTTCAGAGTTTGAAGACCCAAACTCGGTAGAGTCCTTGCGTAGGACAAGTCCTTGAGTAGGACAAGCCCTTGTGTAAGACTAAGTGGTCATGGATTAGTCCTATGGAAGGATGAATCCATGTGTTGAGTCATAAGTCCTTTTGTAGGCTGTTAAGGTTTATGGTTAACCTCATTTAAAACCATAGTGATAGTGAAATCCGGCCACTCAAGGAGTGAGTGGATCAGCCGGGAGTGGAGTAGGTACATAACCGAACCACTATAAAAATCTCTTGTTGTGTGGTGAATGGATGAACTGATTTACTTCTTTTACATGAGCTTTTATTGATTTATATTCTGCATATCTTGTATTTGATGAAAGTGCTCTAAGAATACTTTGTATTGAGAAATTGAAAAAGTGTCCTATTCACCCCCCTCTAGGACAAGGTAACTTGTTTCTTGCTTCTACAACAGCGGTAATCAAACTTATACCGCATTTTCACAATGTAGTAATAAATCTCGGTAAGACCGAGGTCAATCCACAGGGAAGGAGGTAGACAATTCCAAGTACTCTAATAACTAGAATCTAAAAAGTTTAGGAGAATAGTTTTTCAAATAAAATAGGAAAATCTAAAATTAAGAAGAACTAGAACATCAAGGATCTACTTGTAGTAGTCCAATGCCAATCCATTCATTCAAGTACAACACAATTAGAATCAAACTCCTATCTCTCATCTAATTGGAAGATATAACATTCAAGCACAAACAGTCCCTCTTAAATCTAGAAATCAGATTTCTAGTTCTAATGAAGCACACAGAACTTGAACTTGTAGCCTTCAGAGTAACAGCCATGCCTATGGACTATGGCATGCTCAAGGGTTACTACAATTCGAATTCAAACAACCCAATCTCATGGTAATCTCAGAGAATTGCAAGGAACTCATGTCCGGAGCACACAAACTCTCACAATTCATCTAAAAATCCAAACTTTATTTGAACTACAAGTTCAAAATCCAAAATTAAGAAAAGGGTAATTGAAATAAAAGAATTAAAGCATTGAAACCAACTACAAATTTCACCTCTAGCTCTAGCTAAGAGGTTATCTAAGGAAAAGCATATTAAAACTAGAACTAGAACTAAGAAAAGGAAGAAAAACTAGCTGTAGGACGCTAGGTAGCCTCCTAGGGCTTAAACTCCTTGCTTTCCACGTCCTTGCTTGATTTGGAATAAAAGAGAGCACCTCCTTTTATAATACAGCAAGAGTACCGCAACACAACAGATTTTGTCTTGCTTCGTACGGCTTAACCAATGGTCGGATTGCCTTCAAATTTGATTTGTAACTTCCTTATAATGTGATCTTCCTCATAGATGATTTAGATTTTCAAGATTATCTTCTGAATGGGCCCACCAATCAGATCAACGATCCCTCTCAAAATCAAGCAATTCGGGTACCTTCAGAACCAGTCATCTTGCTTTCAACACCCCGGAGTGTACAGAGGTCGGATTGATCTCAAATTTTGAACATTGGTAGAAGACTTCCTCCTCTACATGATAGAAGGATTAGATTGTCCAAAAAATTTCAGAATTAGGTGCGAAAATTAGAACACGCAAGCCTTTTATAAAGTCTGCGCAGTTGTATCTTTCAGGATGGTCCATCTTCCTTCAACCGATACGATCAAACCACACATCCTTTTGATCTGAAACTTTGTGGTTATTCATATATGGATGTGGTCTAAAAGATGGTCAAAGTATATTCTTCATATCATCAATGATGGGTCACCTGGACCGGTACAGAGTGGAGTAGGCGGAATCTGGAACTTTCTAGATAGTTCGTATTGTTTTGGCCACCACAATCAATCCGTAGCTACAATCGACACGAAATCACTTGGGTTATTTCAGCGTCGAGCTCCTCTTTGACATGGATGTGTTGAATTTCCAAATATCATCAAGATGGGCCCATAAAACTGGCTGAAAAACCAGACATGGGAATAGCTTGCTGTTTGGAATCTGGAAGTGTGAAATTGCATGGCCGACCGGTCTTGACCGGTCGGACAGGGCTGGCCGACCGGTCACGACTGGTCGGACTTGCTTGTCTCAAGGTCCAGCATGTACAACATGTTTGGCCGACTGATCTTGATCGGTCTGGCTCCTTTGGCCGACTGGTCACGACCGGTCGGACCTTCTTTCTTTTCATATTTTCTTCCTTTCTTTCCTCCTCTTTCTTCTTCTCTCTCCTCTCCTTGCTTTCTTCTTTCTTTGGTCCTCCTTCAACCTTCATCTAATGGCTCTAAATGGCCCCTTTTGATCTCCAATTGGGTGAAGTCCGCTCTCATTCCTACAATCATAGAACATGCCTTAAATGGGCCTTTTAAACATTCAAACCATGCATATAATGTGATGTAATGGGTTATGACATGTATAAATTGGTGGCTCAACAGCGTGATCATATATCGCGACTTCTAAGTGGGGGAGATTTAGTTGAAGGCCCAGTCTATCACTGACGAGTTAGAAAATGTCTAGGAAATCCTGAATCATTTGAAATCATTGCTGAAAATAAACCACATAATGTTAAAGATGTTGAGCATAATGCACCACCAATTAGGACAGAACGTAATGAGAATGAGGAACATTATGTTCCTCCAGTTAAAACATTGAGAGATTATCTACAATCGGAGAGAACAACCACGTTTTCCTGCATTGTTTTTCCAACTAATGCAGGAAACGTGGACCTTAAACCGGGAAGTATCAAGTTATTCCCGAAATTCCATGGACTCAACTTTGAAAGTCCATATGAGCACCTTAGTGAATTTGAGGAGATAGCCAACACCTTTTAATTTAATGATATCTCCCAAGATGTAATCAAATTAAAATTGTTCCCTTTCTCTCTAAAAGACAAAGCTAAAGCATGGTCTCAATCACTTAAACCTAGAAGCATCGGGACATGAGATGAAATGACCTGAGAGTTTCTTAAAAAGTACTTCCCAGTTCATAAAACCAATACACTAAGACGGACTATCATGAACTTCTCCCAAAAAGGAGATGAAACATTTTTTCTATGTTGGGAGGGGTTCAATGATCTTTTATTAAAGTGCCCTCACCATGGTTATGAAAAGTGGTGCTTGATTAACATTTTTCATGACGGATTAAGTTCAAACATGCACCAATTTGTCCAAATGATATGTAATGGTGATTTTTTTAACAAAGCACCCGATGATGCTTGGGATTGCTTTAATATGCTAGCCGAGAATGCCTAATCTTGAGACATCTCCACTCCGACTAGTAATCCCAAGTCAACCCCAAAAGAGAAAGATGTACACATATTAGATGGGGAGGACGATTTAAACACAAAGGTGGCGGGCCTCACAAAGAAGATTGATGCCATAAAATTGAGGAGTGTTAAAATAATAACCACCGATGAGGCTGTTGAGAGTGTATATGGTATTTGTGAAAGTGATGTTCACTTAACAAAGGATTATCCAATAATCCCTGCGTTTCAAGACATCTTGCAAACTCAATCGAATGCCACAAACGCTTACCAACGCCCCTTTAGTGGACCAAATTCTTAACTTGAATAATCCTGATTGGCGGTGTAAATCAATTCTTAATGGGAGAAATGGACCCATGGTAAATATAAACAATGCTTCCCAAGGGCCTCCTCAAAAGAGCATTCTTGAGGATACATTGAACGCATTCATGATTAGACAAACCCAGATAAATTAGTCCAACATGCAAGCCATGAATGAACTTAAAATCTTGGTTGAAAGAATTGAGACACACCTAGGAGTTAGGGAGAGAGGGACTGTTTTAACCCAATCTCATCCTAACCCCAAGGAACAACTCGAATCAAATTTCAATTCTTCAACCATTCAAGTGGAACATGTTCAAGCCATCACCACTTTTAGAAGTGGTAAAACAATTGAAAAATCTGAACCAGTGAAGGCCGCAATGCCTAATGATCCGGCTGATTCTAAAAGTGATCGTGAATTGAGCAATGCTCCACAAGATGAAGAGCCGAAGCGTGTGTATAAACCTGTAGCCCCATTCCCTCAACGTCTTGTCTCAACAAAATGGCCAAGTGAAAATTAGGACATCCTAGAAGTCTTCTAACAAGTAAAAATCAACAGTCCCTTGTTGGATGCAATTAAGTAAATTCCTTCATACGCCAAATTTTTAAAAGATTTGTGCCGTAAAGCGAAAGCAAAATGTGCACAATAGGGCATTCTTGACAGAACAAGTGCCATCATACAACAAAACACTCCCCCCTTCAAAGATCCCAAAAGCCCTACAATCTCTTGCATGATAGGTAACTTCTGGATCAATAGAGCACTTCTCAATCTATGGGCTAGTGTTAACTTGATTCCCTACTCGGTCTACGAACAACTTGGACTTGGTGAATTAAAACCCACCAAGATAGTTCTACAACTTGCGGATCACTCCGTTAGAATATCGAGCGGAGTGATTGAAGATGTGTTAGTCCAAATCGATAAGTTCTATTATCCGGTAGATGTTCGCTTCCCCAAGTGTAAGGTTGCGATGTAGTAATAAACTCGGTAAGACCGAGGTCGATCCACAGGGACTTATGTAGAATTTCACAAACTCATCCACAAGTATCTATTGAAATCTATTAACCAGAATGTTGGTATGAAATTGATATGAGTAACAACAGCTGACTTAAATCGAAAGTAATTAATTATAAGAAGGCACTAGGGGTTCAAGGATCCACTTGTAGCAATCCTTGATGTTCAATCCGCTGTGGTTTCTTATTCTCTCAACTAGAGTCGACATTCAAGTCTATCTAGTCGGATGATAGAGCTGTTAAACCAAACAGTCTGTAATATGTAAGTTCTGTGCATAAGATTCACTCAATGTAGGCTGAGCTGAGCATGCTCAATTGCATAGGTCATTCCCCTTTTCTATAGGTCCAGTTCTCAATCATAACCATCCTCAAGTCCTCTCACCGGACAAGGCTAGATCAGGATTTGAACTGGATTCAAATCACATGCACAGTCCATACATATTCCAGAAAAACAGAAAAATAGAACTTTGGTATGAAGTCCCTTCATGAAGAGCTTAGTACTAGAGCACACTCCAATTCCTCGGATCATACAAGTCTAGACCGTTGCAAACGAATTAAGAAGCTAAGTAATTCATCCAAACATCCATGAGTCATCACAAGACTAAGAAAAATTACTTAAAAACTTGTATAAACTTCAAACCTTAGTTCATAATCATGAATTCCAAACTAAAAACCACTTAACTACGAATCAAAACATCTTGGATTCACTACAAGCTTCACCTCTTAGCCCTAGCTAAGAGGCTTAGCTGCTCATGATCCAAGGAAACATGAAATAACTACTAAAAGCATGAAAACAGCAAAGCAAACCAAAAGGAGTTGTGAAACTCCAATCTCCACTTCCACAGTCTCCAACCTCGCTTGAACCCTCCTCCGATGCCCTAGGAACAATCCCTAGGTGTCTTTTTATAGCCTGGAGGCTTCACAACTTCGGAATAATCGAGAACTTGCGTAATACTTACGCAGCGCAGAGAAAATCAGGATGAAATTAGAAGTTTCTAACTTCTTTCGCGCAGCCGACCGGTCGGCCTCAATAGACCATCACTCCAGCAAGCATGGCCGACCGGTCATGACCTGTAGGCCTGGTAGAACATCAGTCCAGCAAACCTGTCCGACCGGTCAAGACCGGTCGGACGTTTTCTCTTGTATTACAGCAGCCATGGCCGACCGGTCATGACCGGTCGGCCTTGTTCATTGAGGTTCCAACATGCATAGCTGACCGGTCCTGACCGGTCTGGCTCCCCTGGCCGACCGGTCATGACCGGTCGGCAGTCTTCCAAGTTCTTTTTCTTCTTTTTCTTTTCTTTCCTTGCTTCTTTCTTTCACTTTCTCTCTTCTTTTCTTCTTTGATCATCAAATAATCTTCATTAGAATGATGCCAAATGAGCCCCTTTTGTCTTCAATTGAGTGGAGTTCACTCTCAGTCCTGTAGTCACAAAACATGCATTGGATTAGCCTACAAACCATACAAACCTTGCACAATGAGTGATGAATTGGGGTTAGAATATGCACAATTAAGAGCTCAACACACCCCCCAACCAGTATTTTGCTAGTCCCGAGCAAAACATGCGTGAAACTAATCCCATTCTTCAAAACTCAACTCTCTTTCAGAAACCATCCTTCTATACATTCCAAGGTTCATAAGCATAAGATTCAGAAAGATTAGGTGTCAAAGGTTGGAGCCGTAAATCCTCAAGACATAATAGACATTCATATGAGATTCCCGCTGATTGGTTGATAAATAGAAGGATTTGAACAAATTCAGCCTAGTGTGGGTGGTGAAGATTCATCCCACGAGTTTCTAGGAATACCTTCTTCATAGATCAACTAGACTATAGAACTCAAGGTACATAGAGCCATCAAGCCAATGACAGGAATTTGCCTTACCGTCCTTCCGACGACTTTCACA
Source organism: Liriodendron chinense (assembly GCA_003013855.2). Lineage (NCBI taxonomy): Eukaryota > Viridiplantae > Streptophyta > Magnoliopsida > Magnoliales > Magnoliaceae > Liriodendron > Liriodendron chinense. The sequence continues at coordinate 516,726 of ML058402.1, forward strand.
TTACGTCCCATTTCCGACTTTGGTTACGGGTAGACCATCCCCCGGTTGGTAGTAGGTAGCCCTAATCGGAATTTTCCACCGTTTTTTTTTTCATCATTCCCAATTTCATCCTTCCTTTTCCTTTTTCTTTTTAAATTAGATAGGATTTTTAAAAATCCATATCTTTCATTATTTTCCCATGGACAAGGATGGACAAAGTACCCCGGCCTGATTTCTCAATACCTTAATTCAAAGTCTAGCTAATCCATAAATCACATAATCCTTTCAACTCATGAAAATCGTGTAATGTGAACTAGGTGTAAAAGTGTTCAGGTTTTCTATCAATCACAAAAATAGGGGAGTTCACATATAAAAACCATTATGCTATGAGAGATTCTAAACATCCAGCCCCATACACTTCATATCTCCTCCTCTTATGCTCATATCAACTTGAATGCATAGAACCGGTGTTTTCCAAAAGAGTTTCGAATTTTTGAAAAATCGAAAAAAATTTCCACATGATTGCTTGAAATGTTGCAAAATGCTGGATTCATCCAAGTGATCCTACACCCCCCAACCAAATCTTGCATTGTCCTCAATGTAAAAGATGTGCAATGAGCAAAACATGAGAGCAATTTGAAAATAAAAGGGAGTGAGGAATGATAGTACCTGAGAAAGTGAAAAGTGGAAATCTTCCTCCTTCTAACAAACCTATGAAAAGGAAAAATAGAAGCAGCAAAATCCTAATCCTAACTACTCTATACCTCCATCAGACTAGGAGATCAATTATCCTGATACATAAGATCATTCAGAGGTATGGACATACCTTCTAAAGGGAATTTCTCAAAGAACGGCTTTAATCGCTGCCCATTCGCTTTAAAAATGTTGCCGTTCCTCGGATTCAACAGCTCGACAGTCCCATATGGATAAACAGTTTGCACAATGTAAGGGACCGGTCCATCGAGATCTCAATTTTCCCGGAAATAGATGTAAACGAGAATTATACATGAGGACTCTTTGATTTACCGTGAATATTTTGCGAAGAATGTTCTTATCATGGAATATCTTCGTCTTGTCCTTGTAAATTCTCGCATTCTCATAAGCTTCATTCCGGATTTCTGCAAGTTCATTCAATTGTAGTTTGCGTAACGAGCTTGCCTTGTCAGAATTGAAATTCATCTTCTTAATAGCCCAATATGCCCTATGTTCTAACTCCACAGGCAAGTGACAAGCCTTCCCATAGACAAGTCTATAGGGAGACATTCCAATAGGGGTTTTGAAAGCTGTACGGTAAGCCCAAAGCGCATCGGTAAGCTGAAGCGACCAATCATTGCAATCGGGGTTCACCGTTTTCTCTAAAATGTGTTTAATCTCCCTATTGGATATTTCAGCTTGTCCACTAGTTTGTGGGTGATAGGGAGTGCTCACTTTGTGTGTTACGCCATATTTCTTCATTAAGGCTTCAAATGGGCGATTGCAAAAGTGAGACCCTCCATCACTTATGATGACTCGAGGCGTTCCAAACCGGGAAAGAATATTTTCTTTTAAAAATCTAATGACCGTTTTATGGTCATTATTCCAGCAAGGGATAGCCTCGACCCATTTGGAAACATAGTCGACGGCAAGCAAGATGTATAGGTTTCCAAAAGAAGATGGGAATGGGCCCATGAAATCGATGCCCCAACAATAAAAAATTTCGATTATTAAGATGGGATTGAGTGGCATCATATTTCTACGGGAGATTCTCCCTAATTTCTGACAAGGTCCACATGCTTTGCAAAACTCATGTGTGTCTTTGAACATAGTGGGCCAATAAAACCCACATTGCAGAATTTTCGCTGTGGTCTTTTTAGCCGAAAAGTGGCCACCACATGCTTGAGAATGATAGAGGGAGATGATACTTTGTTGCTCATCATCTGGGACACATCTCCTTATGATTTGATCGGGACAATACTTGAATAAGTATGGGTCGTCCCATAGGAATTTCCGCACCTCCGAGAAGAATCTATCCTTATCTTGCTTTTTCCAATATGTAGGAATTGTACCTGTAGCAAGATAGTTAGCAATGTCTGCATACCATGGTAATTGGGAAATAGCAAAGAGTTGTTCATCAGGGAATATGTCATTGATTGCAGTCGTTTCAGGGGAATCAGTGAGGACAAGTCGAGAGAGGTGGTCAGCTACTACATTCTCTACTCCTTTCTTATCACGTATTTCTATGTCGAATTCCTGGAGTAGAAGGATCCATCTTAACAACCGTGGTTTAGCATCCTTCTTAGAAAGAAGATACTTAAGCGCGGCATGGTCAGTGAATATAATGATCTTGGATCCAATCAAGTAGGACCTAAACTTTTCCAAGGCAAAAACTACAGCTAAAAGTTCCTTTTCAGTAGTGGTGTAGTTTGCTTGGGCTGAGTTTAGGGTTCTACTTGCATAGTAGATGACACATGGCTTTTTATCTTTTCTTTGGCCTAACACGGCCCCAATAGCATAGTCGCTAGCATCACACATAATCTCAAAAGGAAGGCTCCAATCAGGTGGTTGCATTATTGGAGCGCATGTCAACATACCTTTAAGGGTGGTAAAGGCCTTTTGACATTCTTCATTCCACTCGAATGAATTTTCCTTTTGAAGTAGGTTACATAAAGGGCGAGAGAGTGAACTAAAGTCCTTTATGAACCTTCTGTAGAATCCTGCGTGTCGTAAAAAGGACCGGATATCTCGTATGCTTTTGGGTGGTGGGAGGTTAGAGATAAGATCAATTTTCGCCTTGTCCACCTCAATTCCATTTTGTGAAACGATATGACCAAGTACAATTCCCTTTTGAACCATGAAGTGGCACTTCTCCCAATTGAGCACAAGGTTCTTCTCTTCACATCTTTTTAGCACAGATTTCAAGTGCTTAAGGCACTCATCAAAGCTACAACCGAATACGGAAAAATCATCCATGAAGACTTCGAGAATGGTCCCCACCATGTCAGAAAAGATGCTCATCATACAACACTACAAGGTGGCAGGGGCATTACATAGTCCAAACGGCATCCGTCGATAGGCGAAAGTGCCGAATGGACATGTGAATGTAGTCTTTTCTTGGTCTTCACGGGCAATTTCTATTTGGTTGTACCCTGAATAGCCATCAAGGAAGCAAAAGTGGGAATGACCCACCAACCGTTCTTAAATCTGATCAACAAACGGTAGGGGGAAGTGGTCTTTCCTCGTGACAGTGTTTAGCTTCCTGTAGTCAATGCACATTCTCCAACCGGTAGTGACTCTAGTTGGTATGAGTTCATTATTGGCATTGGCTACGATGGTTATTCCGGATTTCTTAGGCACCACTTGAGTTGGGCTCACCCATTGGCTATCGGATATTGGGTAAATAATACCTACATCCAATAGTTTCACCACTTCGGACTTAACCACATCCTTCATGTTTGGATTTAGTCGTCTCTGTGGTTGCCGGGATGTCTTTGCATTTTCCTCAAGGTGTATGCGGTGAGTACAAATCAGTGGGTCTATGCCTTTGAGATCCGCAATTGACCATCCAATGGCACTCTTGTGCTCTAATAGAGTGGCTATTAGCCTACTCTCTTGTTCCTCATCCAAGTGGGAAGAAATCACCACTGGATATGTCTCATCTCGACCTAAATAAACATATTTTAGCTCACTTGGCAATGGTTTTAGGTCGAGTGTAGGTGCCTTGATGTTAGATGGGAGGGCCTTGTTCTCATTTACAAGCAAAGGTTTAATTGGGGCCCTCCATCTTTTATTGTCAAGTACTGGCATCATCTCTAGAATGGCATCTATCTCTTCTATTGTGTAATCATTTGTCTCATGAGAATGGGCCATGCATGCCTCCAAAGGGTTGGAAAATAGTGATAAGGGGACTGTATCCTCCACGAATGATTCGATCATGTTTAATTCGTGGACATCATCATCAACTTCCCGCAGTTGTTTGCATAAATCAAATATGTTAAGCTCAAGGGTCATATTTCCAAAGGACATTTGTACAAGTCCGTTTCTACAATTGATAATGGCGTTTGAGGTAGCTAGAAACGGTCGTCCAAGTATGATGGGAATTTGAGCACTGGTGCCTATCACAGGATATGTGTCCAAGACAATAAAATCTACTGGGTAGTAGAATTTATCAACTTGGACTAGAACATCCTCTATCATTCCTCTCGGTATCCGGATGGATCTATCAGCAAGTTGGAGTGTGGTTTTGGTGGGTTTCAATTCACCTAACCCAAGTTGTTCGTAGACCGAGTATGGAATGAGATTCACACTTGCCCCCAAGTCGAGTAGGGCTTGTTTAATCTGGTAGTCTCCTATGATGCATGAGATGGTTGGACTACCTGGATCCTTGTATTTTTGGGGCACCTCTTGTTTGATGATGGCGCTCAAATTCTCAGCCAAAAGAACTTTGTTGTGAACGTTATGTTTCCTTTTTACTGTACACAATTCCTTTAGAAATTTGGCATAAGATGGTATTTGTTTTATTGCATCCAACAGCGGGATGTTGATCTTCACCTGCTTGAAAACTTCCAGAATCTCCAGATTTTTATCTGAAGGTTTAGGTGAAATCAACCTTTGTGGAAATGGGGCAACCGGCTTGTATTGTCTTTCCGGTTCTTTATCTTGTGGAATATTGTTTGGGCGATCATCCTCTTTGGGAATTTTCGGATCCTTAGGCTTTGGAGCCTTCACTGGATTAGATTTGTCAATTTCTTTCCCACTTCTCAAACTGGTGATAGCTTGGACATGTTCCGTATGGTGGGAGGATGAGCTTGCATCTTGTATCTCATATTGGGTCCTTGGGTTAGGAAGAGGTTGAGCAGGAAGTGTGCCCTTCTCTCTAACACTAAGGTGAGCTTCAACTCTAGCCAGAGATGTTTTTAATTCATTGATGGCTTGGTTTGAATTTTGATTGAATTTCAATTGCTCTTGCATGAACCCATCTATTTTTAGAGAATTTGTCTTGTTATACTCATTCTGGACCGATACGAATGCACCCAACATCTCTTCTAGTGATACTTTTGGAGTGTTGTTTGCATTTGCAGTGGGTCCATTTTTCCAACTGAAGTTGGGATGGTTCTTCCAATTAGGATTAAACGTGTTTGAGTTTGGAGCACCATATTGCTGTTGATAACTGTTTATGGCATTTGTTTGTTCTTGTAAGATGCCTTGGACTGCTGAAATTGTGGGACAATCTGGCGTAGCATGTTGATTTCCAGCACAAATTCCACAAACAGTTTCAACGTCAGTGGAGTTGATTGTTTCTCCTTTCCTTAATTCCATGGCTTCGACTTTTCTTGTGAGGCTAGCCAACCGTGCACTTATGCTATCTTCTTCTGATAAGACATACATTCCTCCCTTCTCCTTTTGTTGGCCAGTCTTGGAATTTGTTGGTTTAAATGTATCCCAAGACTGTGCACTCTCAGCCAATTCTTCCAAATAATCCCATGCTTCATCAGCTTCCTTATTCATGAACTCCCCATTACACATCATCTCTACAAATTGGCGCATGGGTGAAGTCAGTCCTTCATAGAAAAAGCTTATAACCCGCCAAATTTCATAGCCATGATGTGGGCATGTGTTTAATAGGTCCTTAAACCTCTCCCAACATTGGAAAAAGGTTTCGTCTTCCTTTTGGGCAAAATTCATGATAAGGCGCTTCAGCATATTCGTTTTGTAAGTAGGGAAGAATTTCTTTATGAATTCTCTGTGCATATCAGTCCATGCACCAATTGATCTTGGCCTCAATGCATAAAGCCAGCCTTTAGCTTTATCTTTAAGGGTGAAAGGGAAGAATTTAAGTCTCACCACATCTTCCGTTACGTTTGCAAAGTGCATAGTGGTGATTACCTCATCAAACTCCTTAAGGTGTTGATAGGCACTTTCACTGTCTAAACCATGGAATTTAGGGAGGAGATTGATCACTCCCGGTTTTAAGTCTATGTTCCCTGCATTTGGTGGAAATATTATGCATGAGGGAGTACTCGTTCTTGCAGGTTGCAAGAAATCACGTAAAGTCCTTGGTCGGGGAACATCCTCAACCACATTCTCCCCAGTTTCAGTTTGATTTTGGACCGGGTTAGGTTGATTTGCAGCCATATTTTCAGATAAAATTGGAGAGTCCAGATGTCTCCTAGCACGTGGCTCTCTATCAATTCCTTCTACTATCCCCCCCCCCCCCCCCCCCCCCCCCCCCCCCCCCCCCCTTCACTTATGAGTCGGTTATTGGAATCCCAAGCCCAATGTGGCATGCAAAACCAAAAATAAGAAACAAAAAGAAGGAAGAATTCTTCCTCCCTTTTCTTTACTCTTCTCTAAGACCGAAGCACAAGGTGTCTTGCAATGGGTAGGCCAGAAGCAAGGATAGAGACCGATTTCTCCTGGTCAATAGGGGTTCAGAGAACTCCCCACCCACTCTTTGAATCTTTTGAGAAAAAGTGCAGAAAAAGGAGAAAGAGGAGTAGAGATAAGAAAAGAAATCTCTTAGCACAAGGTGATCCAAGGCGGCAGAGCCGACCAATAGGAATCCAGGTGGCAAAAAGGCCGACCTTTCAAAGATCCAAAGGGAGTCTCCACCCACTCTACGAGAGATGAATAAGATAGGAATGAATAGGAGAAGGAGAAGAGTAAGGTTTAGAAAGATAGAACCTGATTCGCACTTGAAACTCTTGTATCTTCTTCAGCTTCCTAGAAATCCCTGAAAAGAAAAATCAAATAAACAAACTAAGTTAGTCCTAAAATCCTAAAAAAAAAAAATCCTAAATAGATACTAATTTCAGAAATTTGTGAAAAACCGTCAAAAATCCCCGGCAACGGCGCCAAAAACTTGTTCGCTTCCCCAAGTGTAAGGTTGCGATGTAGTAATAAACTCGGTAAGACCGAGGTCGATCCACAGGGACTTATGTAGAATTTCACAAACTCATCCACAAGTATCTATTGAAATCTATTAACCAGAATGTTGGTATGAAATTGATATGAGTAACAAAAGCTGACTTAAATCGAAAGTAATTAATTATAAGAAGGCACTAGGGGTTCAAGGATCCACTTGTAGCAATCCTTGATGTTCAATCCGCTGTGGTTTCTTATTCTCTCAACTAGAGTCGACATTCAAGTCTATCTAGTAGGATGATAGAGCTGTTAAACCAAACAGTCTGTAATATGTAAGTTCTGTGCATAAGATTCACTCAATGTAGGCTGAGCTGAGCTGAGCATGCTCAATTGCATAGGTCATTCCCCTTTTCTATAGGTCCAGTTCTCAATCATAACCATCCTCAAGTCCTCTCACCGGACAAGGCTAGATCAGGATTTGAACTGGATTCAAATCACATGCACAGTCCATACATATTCCAAAAAAATAAAAAAATAGAACTTTGGTATGAAGTCCCTTCATGAAGAGCTTAGTACTAGAGCGCACTCCAATTCCTCGGATCATACAGGTCTAGACCGTTGCAAACGAATTAAGAAGCTAAGTAATTCATCCAAACATCCATGAGTCATCACAAGACTAAGAAAAATTACTTAAAAACTTGTATAAACTTCAAACCTTAGTTCATAATCATGAATTCCAAACTAAAAACCACTTAACTACGAATCAAAACATCTTGGATTCACTACAAGCTTCACCTCTTAGCCCTAGCTAAGAGGCTTAGCTGCTCATGATCCAAGGAAACATGAAACAACTACTAAAAGCATGAAAACAGCAAAGCAAACCAAAAGGAGTTGTGAAACTCCAATCTCCACTTCCACAGTCTCCAACCTCGCTTGAACCCTCCTCCGATGCCCTAGGAACAATCCCTAGGTGTCTTTTTATAGCTTGGAGGCTTCACAACTTCGGAATAATCGAGAACTTGCGTAATACTTACGCAGCGCAGAGAAAATCGGGATGAAATTAGAAGTTTCTAACTTCTTTCGCGCAGCCGACCGGTCACGACCGGTCGGCCTCAATAGACCATCACTCCAGCAAGCATGGCCGACCGGTCATGACCGGTCGGCCTGGTAGAACATCAGTCCAGCAAACCTGTCCGACCGGTCAAGACCGGTCGGACGTTTTCTCTTGTATTACAGCAGCCATGGCCGACTGGTCATGACCGGTCGGCCTTGTTCATTGAGGTTCCAACATGCATGGCTGACCGGTCGCTGACCGGTCTGGCTCCCCTGGCCGACCGGTCATGACCGGTCGGCAGTCTTCCAAGTTCTTTTTCTTCTTTTTCTTTTCTTTCCTTGCTTCTTTCTTTCACTTTCTCTCTTCTTTTCTTCTTTGATCATCAAATAATCTTCATTAGAATGATGCCAAATGAGCCCCTTTTGTCTTCAATTGAGTGGAGTTCACTCTCAGTCCTGTAGTCACAAAACATGCATTGGATTAGCCTACAAACCATACAAACCTTGCACAATGAGTGATGAATTGGGGTTAGAATATGCACAATTAAGAGCTAAACAGTAGACTTTATCGTTTTAGATACACAAGCAGTTACAAATGTATGCACTCAAGTTTTCGTCATTCTATGCTAACCATTCCTAACAACCGCCAATGCTATAATCAATTGTAGGAATAAAGTGATGAAAATTGTAAGTACACATATTTGTCAATTATCTTGTCAGTTGAGTTGTCACGACTGATGAGCCTAAAAGACGCTGAAGAATGAAGCCTTGAAGATCTCCGGCTACTTAACTCAGAAGATCTACGAAGATATCTTGATCCAAAACCAGCCCTCTCAACCTTAGGTCCACATAACTCTCAAAACCTGTGTCCTCTAGATGGCCTGTCGCTTAAAAAGCATTTCCATTATCTCCCAGGCCATAGAGGTAGTCCAAAAGATCAGCTTAGACGTAGTATGTATTGGCCCAAAGTCCATTTGCAGGAAAGAATCCAAAAATCAGAACCTATGAAAATCCTGCAGATTGAGCACCGGGCGCCCGGCCATTGTGCTTCCGGTCGCCCGACCACCTGAAGTATAGTCCAACAAGGTAAAAAGGAATTCCGGGCGCCCGATGTTCGCTCGCCTCAAGTGTAAGGCTGCGATGTAGTAATAAAAACTCGGTAAGACTGAGGTCGATCCACAGGGAAATAGTAACAACTCCCAAATCACTCCAGTAACTCAGTTTTTGAAAGAAATCAGTTTCAATTGAATGTTTACTTAAAACAGGAACTTAATGAAAAATCAGAGATATAAAGTACTAAGGCTTTCAAGGATCCACTTATGGCAATCCCATGTCAATTCAGTCAATCCAAGTAGAGAACACAACTAGATTTGAAGTCCTAGGTGACTTTCCTTATAGCAATAAACCTCCCTTGCGTCGGATTCTGCGAAAGATTACGCAGTGCGCAGTAATTCCCGGAGTCCTAATTTAGAAAGGACTTTCCTTACGCAGAGCCGACCGATCGTGACCGGTCGGACTAGCCTTTAAACAGTCCAGGGAGTGCTGCTGACCGGCCAAGACCGGTCGGGCAGACCTATCCAACATTCCAGCGTGCATACCTGACCGGTCATGACCGGTCGGGCTAGTTTTACTCTTCATCCAGTGTGCATGGCCGACCGGTCATGACCGGTCGGCCTGTCTTTAATATGAATCAGCCTTCATGGCCGACCGGTCATGATCGGTCGGCCTATCTTCTATTTGCTCCTTTGATGTGGCTGACCGGTCGGACGACCGGTCTGCCTTGTTTTTCTTCAAGTTTTTCTTCTTTTCTTCATTCTCTTTTCTCCCTCTTTCTTCTTCTTTCTTTGGTCCATCTTAAGACTTCCTCCAATGTCTTCAAATGACCCTTGTTAAGCTCCAATTGGATGAAGGCCGCTCTCATCCCTACAATCACAAAAACATGTGTTAGGTGGTTCTTTAAACCATGAAAATCATGCAAACCTTGTTATGTAATGGGCAATGCAATGTATAAATTGAAGGTTCAACACCCGACCCATGTAAAATTTGTCCAGCAACCTTGATATGATATTCAGTATGAATATCGGGCGCCCGACTGAAATTGTGTCCAAGCGCCCGACCTATGGAAATCTGGTCCAGCAAGAATTGAACATATTTATAATATTCAGTATGAATATCGGGCGCCCGAGGGCGCCCGGCCAGTGAAATACATGTCCAATGAGCATCAATGAAATTCTTAAAGAATTTCGGGCGCTCGACCCCAACTATGTCCGGGCGCTCGACCTGGTAAAAAAATGTATAGAATGGACCACCTGAAATTCAAAGAGAATTTCGGGCGCCCGACTACAACTGTGTCTGGGCGCCCGACCAAGCAAGAATGGGTCCAATGACTTAACTTTCTGGACGGTTTGAATATGGGGCGCCTGACCCAGGGTTCATCGGGTGCCTGACTGCTGCTAAAACAGTTTTTTGGACTATGGTCCGGGTGCCCGACTGCTGCTAAAACAGTTTTTTGGACTATGGTCCGGGCGCCCGAAGCAAGTGTCCGGGCGCCCGAAGCAAGTGTCCGGGCACCCGAACTAGCCGTTTTTTACCCTTTTTTTCACATCTATTTAAGCATTCATTTGGACAAAACCCTAACCACGAAAATTAGAGCCTTCCTTTAAGTGTGTGATTACCCTTAGTCAAATCCTCTCTTCTTAAGGTTCTAATATTTGAGTTCATTGTTCAATCCTAGTTGTAACAAACTATCAATGAGCATTCAAAGCTCGGATTGAAACATGAACTCAAGCCCTCATTAATGGCACTTGACCTAATCTCTAGTAGCTATATTCTCTAGTCATTATTGGCATTAATGAAGATCTTGGTGAAACCCTTCTCTAGCCTTTAAGCCGTATCCTTAGGGGAGTTTCAACCAAACCCTAATCCCTCACTTTGGAACCTACAAGAAGACATTCATAGCAAGGTTGCTGATCGAGGGAGCTGAAGAAGGTATCGTTCGTGCAAGTCGAAGCTTCTTCAACCTAAGGCACCATCAAGGGGCTCAATCAGCTAAGTATACTTTAGTCATTCGAGTCCAAGAAACCACCTCAAAAGTTGAGATTTGGGTTTCAGAGTTTGAAGACCCAAACTCGGTAGAGTCCTTGCGTAGGACAAGTCCTTAAGTAGGACAAGTCCTTAAGTAGGACGAGCCCTTGTGTAGGACAAAGTGGTTGATGGATTAGTCCTAAGGAAGGATGAATCCATGTGTTGAAGTCTAAGTCCTTTTAACCTCATTTAAAACCATTGTGATAGTGAAATCCGGCCACTCAAGGAGTGAGTGGATCAGCCAGGAGTGGAGTAGGTACATAACCGAACTACTATAAAATCTCTTGTTATGTGATGAATGTTTGCAACTGCTTTACTTCTTTCATGTTCGAGATAATCTGATTATCACTTGTTCTTTTATTGTTGAAAGTCAATATTCTGCATATCAAGTGTTTGAAGAAAGATTTCTGAAATGCTTTGCATGATTGTGAGTATTTAATTTGGTTAATTTAAAAAGTGTCCTATTCAACCCCCCAGGACAAAGAAACCAGTTTCTTGCTTCTACAAGAGCGGTAATCAAACATATACCGCAATTTAAAAAATATCCTTTGAAAATATGACTATGAAGCTAAATGTGTTTCACTTACACAAACAACAAGAGGATGGGGATGGGGATGAAGATGAGATCCACATGATTAATTTCATAGATACAATAGTGGATGAGGATGAGCCACCCTCAACTAGATTTTCCAAAACCTTGGAAGTTTTCTTGGCTCATTCCAAGGAAGAAATAAATTTGGATATTGATGAGGCCTTGGAAGAGCCAAAATTTGAAATTTTGATTGATAAGACACCAATTGCTGAGTTGAACAATTGTGTTATGCAGGAACTTGATGGATTGATGCTTGACTTGCCTAAGGAGAGGCTAATTTCTGAAAGTGTAGTGGTTGAGGACTTGTTCCAACCTACACAAGTGACCGAGAAAGTCGAAGTTTCTTATACTCTAGAGGAGTGTTTGGCATATTTTAAGGATTGGGATGATCCTATGATCCGTGACATTATCAATGCCTTAAGAAAAATTTCACCGGTGCCCACAAAGACCTCTTCCACGGAGTGTAACACCAAAGTATCAAATGTGGAAGTACCAGTAGAATCTAAAAATGTGGAGACCATAACAACTTGTGAAGAAAAATTCCAAGTCTCCACATCACTTTAGTTTGTTCATATTGTAGTGCACCATCTCTGGGATGACCCTTACTTGAATAATATTTTTCTAGACAAGTTAGAAAGGAGATTCATATTTGATGAATTCCAACCGAAGAAATTCTCCTTTCCTAACACATGGGGTAATAACTTTGAGAAACCCGTCGAACTTTTTCAACAGGATTTTCAATGGATTAGAACGACAAACATCACCCATGTGTATTATGAAGCAGGATGGTGGATGGTATTACTGAAGAATCTTTTACTCCACCTCATAATCCTACTAAATTCCATTCCTTTGGATGATCATGTGTCTTAAGATTGACCTCCTAGTCTAATGGAGGTATAGAGTAGTTTTATTCGTTTTAATTATTTCATTGTTTGAAGTTGCAAACTTCCATGATCGACTCTCTCAGGTACTCTCGTTCCCACTCTCCTTTATTTATATCATTGCTCTTATGTTGTTGCTTATTACATATCTTTTTACATTGATGACAATGTAATATTTGGTTAGCGGGTGAGATTCCTAGATGAATCTAGCAATTTGTTACTTCGAGCAAAATTTTGTAGTAAAAATTTCAATTTTTCTAAAAATTCGAAACTCTTTTGGAAAGCTTTGTTTATATGCACTTGGAATGGTACGAGTATGAGAGAAAGAGAGATGAAGTGATTGATGTTGAAAGCCTTGAATCATCTCTAATATAATAGTTTTCTATATAAATTCTCCTATTTATATGATCGATAGAATATTTGAACACCTTTGAGTCTAGCTCACATTACATGATTCTCATGGTTTAAAAGGATTATGTAGACTTGTAAATTGGCTAGACTAAGATCTAAGGCGTTAAAGAACCAAGCCGAGGAAATTTGTCCATCCTTGTTCATGTGAAGTAAAGAGAAAAGAACGAAAGATATGGATTTCTAAAAATCCTATCTAATGTATGTGAAAAAAAAAGAGAAAAAAATGATTATTATTAAATATTTGCTAAAAAATTCCGAAAATGGCTACCTATTACCAACCAGGGGATGGTCTAACCCGTAACCAAAGTTGAAAATAGAAAGTAGTGTGAAAGCCGTTGAAGGAACGGTAAGGCAAATTCTTGTCATAGGCAATTGGTGGATCTGTACACTTTTGGACCTTCAGTTTCGTTGATTTACGAAGAAGATAATCGTGGAAATTCATGAGATGAAGATTCACTATGTGAAACACTTATTATGTTAGGGAGTTTAGGATTTCAGTTTCATATCATAAAATTCCCTTTGAATTTCATACATGTATGTCTTTAAGTCTATAAAAGTATAGTTTCCAAGGGAGAGTTGAGTTTTTAGAGAAGTAATTTGTTTCAAGCTTGTTTTGCTCGGGACTAGTAAAATGTTGGTTGGGGGGTGTGTTGAGCTTTGAATTGTGCATATTCTAACCCCATTTCATCACACATTATGCATGGTTTGCATGTTTAAAAGACTAATCTAATGCATGTTTTGTGGTAGTAGGAATGAGAGAAGGACTTCACCTATTTAAAGGTTAAAAGATCACCTTTGAAGCCCCTTAATGATGATCCAAGGTGGGCTAAAGAGAAGAAGAAAGAAGCAAGGAGAAGAGAGAAAGAAAGAAAGAAAGAAAAAGCAAAAAAATAGGTCCGACCGGTCATGACCGGTCGGCCAAACACCCCTCTCTATGCTTGCTGGACCAAGGTCCGACCGGTCAAGACCGGTCAGCCAGCCACCTTCGACCGGTCGACCATACTTAATCATCAAGTGTGGAAATTCTACACTTTCAAAATTTAATTTTTTGGGTTTCCTAGTGCGGCTAAGACATGAGGTTTTGCGATTTTCTCACTCGGTGGAGCTCCAAATCTATAAAAGGACACCTAAGGGTGGATCTAAATATATCATAGAAGACTGGAAAAGTCGTGGGAGGTGAAGGAGATCGCTGTGGAGTGTCTGCAACTCCTCCAAACTCGATTTTTCTATGTTTTTCATTAGTTTTCTTTTGAGTTTTAGTTTAACCTATTGATGATTGGGTAAACCTCTTAGCTAGGGCTAAGAGGTGAAGCTTTTAGTTGTTTACAATGTTCAATTCGAATTAGTTCAAGTTATTTTTGTTTTATGAAGAACACTTCTAGTTCAAGTTTGAAATAAAGTTAGTATTTTTAGTTAATCTTCTCTCTTGTGATTTCTCTTACATAGGATGTTTTGATTACTGAGATTGCTTAATGAGATGTTGATTGATAGGATTTTGGGTTGTAGAGATCCTAGATCCATCATGATATGTTAGATGCTAGGATTCTAGATCCATCATGATATGTTGGATGCCAGGGGATCTTACAAATTAAGTTTCCTAAGTGCTTATCTAGAACCAGACTAGAAGAAGTTCTTATCTTTGGGTTTTGATCTAAGGTATATGTTTATGTATTGATTTTGGTTCAATAGAAGTTTCATTCATGCTTCTAAATCAAGTCTAGTGACAAGACTTGAGGAAAAATCATGAATGTGATCTTGCTTGTTTTGTGAAGGATTGGGCTGTGTGATTGAATACACCCAATGCCTTAGTTGATTATGAGAGAACCGTATCAGTGGATGATCCATCTATGTTAGATAAGCTATAATGATTTGATTGCTCTATATTCCGATTGGATAGGGATAGAACTCCGATTTCAATTAAGTTATTGGCTTGAATGATTTGAATTGACATTGTGAATTATTATTAGTGGATCCCTAACACTCTAGTATTTATTTTCTTAATTTAGTTATAAAATAGATAGTTTTATGTTCTTAATTTTCATCCATCATTATAAATCCGAATTTAGCCTATTCTAGTTATAAAACTTAGAATTGTTACGACAATCCTTGAGGATCGATCTCGGTCTTATCGAGAATTATTACTACATCATAGCCTTGCACTTGAGGCAAGTGAACACATTTCAGGGTTAGTAACCCTGTAGGGCCGCTCGGAGCACAAGGCCTCTGTTATACCTTTTCGATGTTGGTACCGATCGGGAATGAGAGGGTTGCGATTGGGTACCCAAGTTCCAGCGCATGTAGGGACAATCACAACGTTTCTCTAAACTCCCACGGTTTATGCGAGTTATTTATTTCCAGATAACCAACTGACTCAGATACAAAAGCAAGCAATGATTCCAGACCACGATCTATGAATGGCCAAATTATGGGTGGGGTATCCACTTGCTTTGACATTCAATTGCAGGCAACCTCTGCCAAAGAGGGGCATTTGTAGACACCCCACCCCTGGCAAAAAAGGTGATTGAATGATTAGATAAATGAGAGTTCATACCCTAAACCTTAGGTCCAAACCCGGTCAACGCATCTGTCCAAACCCTAGGTCAAACCCCAAACCCTAGGTCCAAACCCAGTCGACTCACCTATCAAAACCCTAGGTTATACCCCAAACCCTAGGTCCAAACCTAACTCATCTATCTAAACCCTAGGTCATACCCCAAACCTTAGGTCCAAACCCAATCAACTCACTCATCCAAACCCTAATCCATAACCCAAGTCTAACCTAAACCCAATTAACTCACCCTAAAGCCTAAGGCCAAAAACCGCCCTTAGGAGAAACCAAACAAAAATCCCTAGTGGGTCAACCTAGTGGGCCAACTCACTGAGTCAACTCACTCGATCAGACCAGCCCTTGCACCTAGTGGACTCACCTAATTAAAGCCCCAAATCGAACCTAAGTCCAAGCCTAACTATAACCCCTAGCCTTAGAGCAGGTCCGAAGCTGGAAGAGAGCGTCCTGGGGGCCGCCCGTCCTATATTACACAAACTGCCACTTGGGGTAGCTATAAATACCCCCTCTCCCATTTGTTTTCAACATCTAGTAACTCCGAGTCCTCTGCGAGAAGCGGCTCCTCTCCCTTCCTTCCTTCCTTAGTCCATCCCTCCACCGAGGAGAGTGCAAGTGAGTGGGAAGAGTCTAGCCCTAGTTTGATCTAGCCTGACCCTAGTCCAAGCCTATGAAGCCATCTAAGTCTCAACCCAAGTCGCTCGAGCTAGCTAATGCGACACTTCCGTCCATCTAGCTATTTACAGATCATCATCATCTAATTCATACCCAACATAGTGCAACACTTCTTACTTTCTCAACCCCCTGCTCCTTTGCATACATTAACACTATTAATAATATATAACCAATCTTAGCGTATGCTCTGTGGCTTGCCGATTTGATTGAATCTTGCCAATCAGAAACTCTAACTGATAAAAAACATGATCATACATTATTCATAGTACCTGTTAGTTCGAGTGTATGCCAAAGCAGCTTGTCGATTTGATCGGAACCTGCCCATCAAAATCTCTTACTGATCAGATCCGCATCCATATAGCATCGCATAACATATCTTTTATGAAAATGTACGAGAATTGATCTCAACCTTCAAAGATCAGTTAGATTATGTGAAGTAAAGACCATACGTCAGTACGGGCATAGTGGGTGCCTAATACCTTCCCACACTGTAACCGTGGTCCCTTACCTCGAATCTCTGACCGCAGATCAATGAGTCATTTTAGAGGAAGGTATCTTTGGATCCTCTTTTCTAACGTTTCTACAAGGTCTAGCCAATTATAGATTCGAAGTAACTGACTAGTGGCAACTCCAGTCTTCTACAAACTCATTTCCAAACACACCAAACAAAGCGCAAAGAAAAGCCCTCGAGAAAGAGGCAGGCTCTTGGAAGCAACAATACGAGCGCATGCCCTAAAAAGGAGAGAAACGTGGATCTTTAATGTTCACACCCCCTTGCTCATTGCATCTATTTAGCGTCACTTTTTCTAGCACTCGATCAGTCTTAGCATATGCTTTGTGGCTTGCCGACCTAATCGGACCCTGCCCATCAGAAACTTTGCTGGTCAGACCCATCGTCATACATCACTTAAGTGCATGATAGCCATCATATCGCATTTCATTATTTTTCGCCCCTCATTACACCCTTTACATTCGGTCAGTTTGAGTGTATGCTTTGTGGCTTGCTGATTTGATCAGATCCTGCCCATTAGAAACTCTTGTTGATCGGACCCATAATCATCTATCATCGCATTACATGTCCTCTATGAGAATGTACGAGAACTGATCCAAACCTTCAAATACCAGTCAGATTCAGTGAAGTAGAGACTGTACATTTGTACAGGCAGAGTGGGTGCCTAACACCTTCCCTCTCTATAACCATGGTACATTACCTCAAATCTCTGATCGCATATCAGTGAGTCATTTTAGAGGAATATATCTTCGGATCCCCTTTTCTAAAGTTTCTACAGGGTCTAGCCAATTGTAGATTCGAAATAATTAACTAGTGGCGACTCTAGTCTTCTACAAACTCATTTCCAAATATACCAAACAAAGCGTAAAGAAAAGCCCTCGAGAAAGAGGCAAGCTCGTGGAAGTGACAATACGCACGCATGCCCTAAAAAGGAGAGAAACGTGGATCTTTAACGTTCACACCCTCTTGCTCATTGCATCTATTTAGCATCACTTCTTCTAGCACCCGATCAGTCTTAGCATATGCTTTGTGGCTTGCTAACCTAATCGGACCCTGCCCATCAAAAACTTTGACTGGTCGGACCCATCGTCATACATCACTTAAGTGCATGATAACTATCATATCGCATTTCATTATTTTATGCCTCTCATTACACCCTTTACATTCGGTTAGTTTGAGCGTATGCTTAGTGGCTTGCTGATTTGATCAGATCCTGACCATCATAAACTCTTGTTGATCAGACCCACAATCACCTATCATCCCATTACATGTCCTCTGTGAGAATGTACGAGAACTGATCCAAACCTTCAAAGACCGGTCAGATTCAGTGAAGTAGAGACCATACATTTCTACGGGCAGAGTGAATGGCTAACACCTTCCCTCTCTGTAACCGTGGTCCCTTACTTCGAATCTCTGACCGTAGATCAATGAGTCATTTTACAAGAATGTATCTTAGGATATCTTTCTCTAACGTTTTTATAGGGTCTAGCCGACTGTAGATTCAAAGTAATTGGCTAGTGGCCACTTCAATCCATCAAACACCTAACAATCAATCCTGAAAAGCCCTCCAAAGAAACGAATATGTGGAAGTAGCGATTTGCGCTCAGAAAACACAGATTCCAGTGTTCGCAGGGCCATAAAAGTTTTGGATTAAGCTGATATTTGTGCTTTCCCTTGTTATTGGTGCTTTCCCTCCATCCATGTTTGTGCGATTTTATGAACATGTTGGATGACAAATAAATATCACTGTGGGCCCTAGGAAGGTTTCAATGGTGGAAATCATTATTCCATGGAATGGTCCACTTGAGCTTTGGATATGCTTCAATTTTGGGCTCAACTCCTAAAATGATATGTAAAAATAGATGGATTGTGTGGATAAACCACATCCATTCATAGTCGGCCCAACAAAGTTTACTTAGTAAGATGGTAACTAGTATGCAATTTGATTTCCCATAATTGAGGCAGATCCAAAGCTCAAGTGGACCACGCCACAGAAAGCGATGAGGGTTAAGGGCCACAAAAGTCCTGGATCAAGCTGATATTTGGCTTTCCTTCCATTGGGTGGCAAATAAACATCATGAAAGGCCCTAAGAAGGTTCATCGGTGACCGTCAGTGTCCCCACTGCTTCCTTTGGTGCGGTCCACTTGAACATTGGATCTACCTCACTTTTTGGCCATGCCCTGAAATGATCTAAAAAAAATAGATGGACAACATAGACATAGCAAATACGGGAGCGGTGAGACCCCAGATACACCTAGGTGGGTGAGACCCTTGATTGTGGGACCACTGTGATGTATGTTGTTATGGGTAAATTCGGGCTGAGCTCAAAATATGGAAAGCTTCCCACTGGGGTTTATCTTCTATACCAAGTATGGTCATGGACCGACTATTTAGGAGAGGAAGCTAAGTTAGCATCGGCTCACTCGGGCTCAGCATACGACCTTCTCAGCTTCGGCCCACTCAGGCTTAGCATACGGCCTTCTGAGCCTCGGCTCACTCAGGCTCAGCATACGGCCTTCTCAGCCTCAGCGCACTTGGGCTCAGCATTTGGCCCCCTTAGCCTCGGGCCACTCGGGCTCAGCATTTGCCCCCCTTAGCCTCGGCTCACTCGGGCTCATCATTCGGCCCTCTGAGCCTCGGCCCACTCGGGGTCAGCATTCGACCCTCTTAGCCTCGGCCCACTCGGGGTCAGCATTCGAACCTCTTAGCCTCGGCCCACTCGGGCTCAACATTCGGCCCTCTTAGCTTCGGCCCACTCGGGCTCAACATTTCGCCCTCTTAACCTCGGCCCACTCGGGCTCATCAGCCCTCTCAACCTCGGCCCACTTCGGCTCAACATTTGGCCTTCAGCTTGGCAAGAGGCCTGGCCTCATCCGCCTTGGTTTATCCTTCTTGATAAGATAATGATAAGGCTTATCCCACTAATCCAGATAAGTAAGGATAAGGCTTATCCCACTGATCCAGATAAAATAAGGATAAGGCTTATCCCAACAAATTTGGGATCCACTTAAATCTCTCCAATAATTATTTATAAAGAGGCCCTTCGCACTCTCTTTAGGTATGCGATCCACCACCATTAAAACTCTAATAACCTTTCCTTTCAGTATTCGTACTGACTTTGCCATTGGAGGGCCGCAAGTCGGGCCAATCGGTGGCAGTCCTAACCTTTGTCGGTGGTTGCAGGTCCCTCAATCTACACCATTCATCTCTGAGTGGAGATTAGACGACGAAGAATTAAAGTTGGTCCTTGACCAACATCTGTGAGCCAATTTTTGGTGTTAACATATGTGACTACATCCACGGCGTCCATTCGTAATGAAAGTTCATTTTAGGGCATGATAAAAAAAATGAAGTAGTTCCAAATACCAAATGGGCCATAATACAGGAAAGAGTGGTGATTGACCATTAAAAACTTCCTGTGGGTCACAAAAGCTTTGGATCAAGATGATATTTATGTAGTCTCTCCGTCTAGGTGCTTGTGACCTCATCAACAGGTTGGATGGCAAATAAACATTACGGTGGAATCCATGAAGTTTTCAATTGTATAGATTCAATCACGACTGTTTCTGTGGTGTGGTCCACCTAAGATTTGAGTGGGCTTCATTTTTGGGATCATACCCTAAAATGAGCTTTCAAAATGGTTGGACGGTGTGGATTTAAGACACATAAATCACTATGAGCCCCAGAGTCAGGGGTCCCACCCACCTCGGTAGATCCGGGGTCTCACCTAATCCGCTCCCAACAAATACACTATGGCGGGGCCACAAAACTTGGTGGTGTCCGGTGGAAGTGGTTTGTAACGGGCGCGACTCGGGTGAGACCCTCGGAACCAGCGATGTGGGTGGGACCCTGAACCTAGGGCCCATCTGGATGTATTCTTTGTAGATCCATGCCGTTAATTTGCTTTTCCAGATTATTTTATACTAGGGTACCAAAAATGAAGAAGATTAAAATTTTAGGTGGACTACAACATAAGAAACACTGATTAATGATCATTAAAAACCTTTTATGAGCCGCAAAAGTTTTCTATCAAGCTAATATTTGTTTTTTTCCTTTCATCCCTGTCTACGTGCCCTTATCAACAGAATTGGATGGTCAATAAACATTACGGTGGACTCCAGGAAGTTTTTAATGGACACAGTTGAATGATAACTGTTTCTTGGGGTGTGGTCCACCTAAAATTTGCATCTGTTTCATTTTTGGGACTGCAATCTAAAATAATATGAAGAAACAGATGGACGGCATGGATCTACAAAAAATACATCCAAGTGGGCCCTAGGTTCAGGGTCCCACCCACATTGCTGGTTCCGGGGTCTCACCCAAGTCGCGCCCGTTTGTAACACAACACGCAATCCTTTCGACCGTGCCCTAGTGTGTCTCTCTTCCTCGTCTTTTGTACAAGCTTCCAATGGCAGAAAGGGACGAGGACGTAGATGCGCCGGAAGAGTTCACTACCCAAGAGGTTCGCCATGCGCTCTCATCTCTTTCTTTCTGTCTATCTTTCCATTGATCAATAGCTGTATCTATCAAAGCTAATATCAGTTTCCACATATATTCGATTCCCTTCCCCTCTCTCACTTCTCTATTTCTACCATTCTACTGTACAAAAGATACACCCGTCATGCTTTCTTTGCTACAAGTGGGTGCACGGACTGACCTCGTTGTCGGCCGTACATTGAATGACTGCTGTGAGAGAAATCACACATTGACACCACGGTCATGGAATGCTACAAGTGTTTCTACCTTGGGTTTGTTTTTATCCATATGGATTCTTGAATAAGCTTATTAACTTAAATCACGGATTCTCATTGCATGCATGCTTTCTTTCTTTTGAGAGGAACTGTAGGGTCTTTTACTCATGAGCGAATGCAAACTTTTTAGATTGATCTGATGGGTCCTACAGGTGTGGTCATGCTATCACCCATTTCCGGTGAAGCCCATCTGTTTGTGGACAATCACACGTATACTACTACTTTTAGGGTCTTTGCATTTACTTTCACTATTGAAATTTGAGGATCTAACAGCGACTAGTTCTCTCTCTCTGATCAACAATGACATATTATTAAAAATCAATGGCTATGCATACAGAGATTCACTGAAACGGGTTCAAGGCTTTTTAATGAACAAACCCAATCTAAAGATGCCTTTCTTAGCTAAAGCATTGTGCTTCCTTTACACTTGTTTAAAAACTACACACTTCCCTATTACTTAAGCTTTGATATGTTTACGCTAATATGATGTTTGCAAGAACCCTTGCCTTTCTGCCCAGGAAATCTGAGGTCGCACAATCAACGTAGTCCTGTACGATTGCTTTTTTTTTTTTTTTAAGCTATTTAAGTCTCCATGCTCTACTGTTCTATCGATGACTGAAAATATTTTATTAGGAAGAAGTAACTACATCTATTGCTTTCCACCTTTCCACCACCCTAGGGTCCTCTTTTCAACATTTGCAAACCTTTGAGAACTCATGTAATAAGTTGTCCATCCTTTCCCAATCGAAGGTATCCTCTCTCCTATAAACAAACATATCTTACATAACTCAACTTTCCAATGGAAATCCTATTATTGCTCTCCTGCTGAACATTACAAAGGATCATTTGGAGGGTGATGTCCCAAAACAGTTGTCTGATTTTTGAGATTGCACCACTCCCTCAGCCCAACAGCAAATGTAGTATTGATTTAGGAAAGCCCAATTAAATGTCTAAGAAGCATTTTCATATTTTCCAAGTAGTAGGGCACATTATCAACAAGTTATTCATTGTCTCCACATCCGCAGACTTTGATTAAGAAGGTGACTATTAGAAAGAATGGGGTAGCTTACCAACAGCAAGTGTTTGCCTGCGATAGAGCTGCTGACAACTGAAGATGATTGTCGATGGCCATATTGCCTCAAGCTTTCTCCAATAAGATTACCTTAGAATGAGTTAATTCAGAGCATGTCGATAGATTCAAGGGCTCAGATTCGAGTGTCCTTCTTGGAACCAAAAATGAAATCATCCTTTAACAAATAGAACAATCAGCCATTGGACCAATATCATATTCTCTAAGATTTTGCTGAAAATTCAGGTACCGAACGATACATGCTTTTAGATATCTGTATTGCATTGCCCAATTTGGGTGTAACTTATCTATATTGGCCGGATCGACACTTGATGTGGGGGTGAAAAGCCCACTTAAAAAATTTGTTAGGACTATTGGCCTGTATCAATATCGATACACCAGTCTCTTATTTTTTCCCCATGTTTCCACACTTCTTGTGTACTTTCTTCTTTTGAAGCGTAAAGGAAGGTTAACTCATTTGCGACTAGATCTAGGTCTATTATGTAGATTAAAATGTGGGAAACATTGGGAAATATTGCATGTATCTTGTAATGTATTAGAGTCTTAAGGGAAAGATAGGAGAAGCTTTAGTAAAATGGTGGAAGTTTTTAGTGAAATTTTAAGAGATGTTAAAAGAAACATAATTACGCACTTATAACTCTAAACATTATTTAAAAAAACCATGCATAATAGTTTTCCATTGTTTAGGGAACAAAACTAAGCACTGTTGCGCTTTTTTTTTTTTTGAAAGATAACAATTTAAAAAAAAAAAGAGCGCTAAAGGTAGGCTTACCCGTGCCACCTTGAAAAGAACAAGGAACTTCTCTCAAACTCTTCAAGCGAAAGGGCAAATAGTGAGAAGATGATTAATTGATTTCACATTTTTCATGCACAATAGGCAAATGTTGGGAAACACCAATGACCTTTTTTGAGGATTGCCTATTGTTGGCACCCTCTTCCTTCAAACAAGCCATATAAAAACTACCATAAAACTAAATCTTGGAAGTGTAATGTCTTCTCTCGTCTCTCTCCTGTTGAAGTTTTCTGAAGCAACTTGTAGAAAGTACGGACAGAGAATTGATTCGACTTACCCATATTCTACACCATGGAATCCTTCTCCTCCAAAGATGAAGAGCAGCCTTGAAACTGTTCCTGAAGCCCAAGGAGCTCTTTTACTTTGTCGTCCAACAAGTTCCGTCGGCAGGGAGGAGACCAAACAACCAAGGTATCCAGTAACGGTAATGTTATGAGGGTTGAATGGCCGTTATGACCCCATAACGGTCATTAAAAAAATCTAAAAAATATGGAAAAGATCCAAAATATTTAGCGGATTCTAAATATGTATTCTTTTATGGTTTTGAACATAACGGTCCACTCTTTGGTAAGAATGCTGTCTTGGTATGCCTGATGATTTATGAACGTAATAAGCTTAGATTGATTGCAAAACTTATATACTTTCCTAAATATCTAATATTGATGATTCTATATCAATAAGATCAAATGAGCATGAACGTAATAATGAGACAATTATACTCTCTCTCTCTCTCTCTCACACACACACACACACACACACAGATATGACCATTTTACCATGTATATGACCATTTTACCATAGACAATCATTAGATGTTAAGGCATGAAGTATAACCAATAAAGTGAACTCAAACATAGTCGTAAATCAAAACATAAGGTGATAGAAAATTAAAATGATGTCAAAGCCCAAAGGACAAATATACATACAAAAAAGATTACAATTTACACACCAATTGTGTCACTGCTAGAATGAAAATCGTGCTGCCTGTGGTTGCTTGATCTTCGCTCCATCATCATTCAATTGCGGTTGTGGAAGGCTTGTTGCATATCCATAATAACCAGGGCTAAAGAGATAGACTGTCAATGAAACTTGAGGATGACTGATCACGATTATTACTGCCACTGGACATCCATTGTGTCGAACTCGAGTAAGAATATCCATCAGTGCTAGATGTAGACCCATAGTCATAGCCACCGCATGGTTGTACCCATACTACCCTTGGTACTACTTGTACTGCTAAGACTGAGAGTGAGACTATAATGATGAATGACTTGGATATGGTTTTGGATATTTATATCCCCCATATCGTTCTGCACCATATGATTCATATCCACAACTACCCAACAAGAAAGTGCCTTGGTAGGCTTTCTATAGGGCCCGTACTGTACTTGGTCATATTCATATCCATTTTCATAGGCAGTCTAATGTCCTAGTGTTCTGTATCCTCCATTGTCATTGGCGTCGGCTTCCCTATGATGCTTCTCCGCTAGCTGAGAATCAATACACTATAAGTCTGGTCTTTACTTCGTTGACGCCCAGCGGCCTTGAAGTTTGTAGACAGCCGTACCCTCATGTGCTCAGCAATGCTAGAAGCAGGATCAACAGCAGGTGTATCGTCATCATCATCTGCCTTGGTTTTGCTACTGCTACATTTTCCTTGGGTCAAATATTTTGTAACCTTCCCCAACTCCAAGGTAGGCATGACTTGCTTGCTGCCCCAAAGGTAATACTGGGCTATGTACCTCGACTTCTTCAGTGTCTTCTTCTACCTTTTTCTCCCTTTGTTCTAATCAAGGTAGAAGTGTTCTAATCAAGGTAGAAGTGGGTCATCTTCATTGTAAATGTTTTCCAAGTTTATTGGATAGAAGTTGCCTTTTTTAATTAGGTTCGCCATACGGTTTGCATTCCTTTAATCTCAGTTTCATGATGTTATGCATGTAGACGAGCCTGATCTAATGTCTTGGCTTGCAACCTTTTCCTTTGCTTAGAATGGTTTAGTGCAAAACAACTCAAGTTTTTTTTGTAGTTAGAGGAAGAATTTTCTGGAGCAAAACTTTCAGTACGATTGTTTAAAAAGCCTTTGCACTTTCTGAAAGAGCCTTTGTACTTTCTCTAAAATGAAGCTACCAATCAGCTGTATATAAAAAAATCTTATGTTATGCATGTAATAGTAAATTGTCAACTTCATTTTACATTAATAATAAATCAATTTCTACAATTATGTAATCCTAATAAAATACTAGTTTCTTACTTGGAGCTGTCTGAAAGACTGTCCTTTGTGCAAGTGCATTTGACAAGATGTCCAGGCGAAGTCCATTTATTTCTAACTGTGGATAGTATATCAAAAAAATTATTTTGTTTTAAGCAATAAAATAACAAAATCGAAGACCAATGATTAAGGACATGTACTCACTTTGTTCAACGCCCTTATTTGCAAATCTAAGTTGGGCTCTCATTTCTTTATCACGTTTGCAGCCTGACATGAACCTCTTCATCCTCGACAAATGATGTAGCATAATGGTATTGCAGATTTAAATAGTATCTTACATTACAATAATGAAAACAAAGACTTTATTGATTCCATCATATCAATAACTTAATAATAAGTAATCCTTTAAAAAAACTTGGTAATAACTAATAACAACAAGTGGATAATGAACGTGCATGAGACATTACTAGAGTGAGACTTCACCTTCTCCATGAAAGTTGTGGTGAAGCTGATTCGTTCAACGCTTATCAATCATCTTCTAGTAATCTTTATAGTTGTCATAGCCACGACGAATAACAAGCTTCACTTTATCTATGGCATCATAGAAGAAGCCTATGGTAGGTAGCTTGTCAGATTCTACAAACCGAAGGACTCTCATCAATGGTTCCATCATCTTGAGGATTTTTTTTTTTCTCTTTCAGTATTTGTTGTCTCTGATGGTCTGCACAACCTCAACTGGTAACCCTGATGTCTTTTGCCCATGTTTTGTGTTAGACAACTCCTGAAAAGTAAACATCTCACTCAACTCTCGTGATGCTCATACAAGCTCCTAAATAGCTCCATCCCTTTCATGAAATTCCTTATTATAGTGATTACCTGGTTATGATTATATATGGATTTGTCACTTGCTTTGCCTTTTCAACCAATTTTGCGAATTCTTCTTTACTATATTGTCTAATATTAGGTTGATGTAGTGTGCAACATATGATGACCAAAATATATGTTTTTTTCTTTCTCCATCAACCTTTTTTTTTTTTTTTTGTTGATTTGTATGTTGCTTTGTTGTCGGTCATAGTCTGCACCATATTTTGCTCTCCAATCTCATCCATCATCCTTTCTATAAGGGGAAAATATAATCCGCATTTTTCGATGCCTCTAATGCATTAATTGATTTATGGAACACCGTTCCCAAGTGATAGTATACTATAAAATTTATCATACTACGTCTAGTTGAGTCGGTCCAAATTAAGATTCCGTACGCCACTTCACAACTGCCTACCCCTCCCTACGTTATAAACCTAATTTAAACAAATTTCTAAATCTTTAACTAATGGAATCTTAGTTTCTTATAAAGAAAGGAAAAAAAGGAAATCTAAACTATTTCTAACTTTGGTGCGTTGGGTCTCCACGTGAGGCCTGCACGCTCTCTCTTCCACCAACAAGGTGCCATGTTGACTAGGAAAGTATCAAAATAGCATGCTAAGACATCCTCCACCTCAAAATCTAGGAGAAACTTGGATAAAATAGGCTTTTTATCGAAATATTGGAAATTTGTAGTTTTTTGTTAGTTGCCTATTAAAATGGTCGTATATGCTCATGTGATGTCAAATTTATGCATTCTTAGGCTTGTTGGAAAATTGACTCTATAATCTTTTAAACAAGACCAATTTTACATTGTTTCCATGTTGTAAGTTTCAGAATAAGATTAGGATAGATAGTTGAGCCATGAGGTCCATTGGAGCGATGTGGGTTCCGTTGGGGCTGAAATTGATTCCAATGTGCGTGAGACCATGGCCCATGTTGTGATTATCTCAAGCGGGCGAAAATAGTGGAACAATTCAGACTATCGAATCTGCTTCTTAATCTTTCCACTTTAGGTGGAGAGCCCATATGGCTCAAAATTCGTGATGGGCACGATCCTCCTGTTTCAAAGATGACACACTTAGGCAAACCAATAAAATCTTGGCATGTGGATGGTTCAATCTGTTAGTGCACTTTTATATGGCATACTAGTGCACCTTATTTGTCAATCACGTGCATCCATGTGTTGTAATGTCGGTTGAGCCTTGGCAAGCTGAAGATCGAAGATTTAAGTAGACAAGAAGCATCAAGGAAGAAGAACAGGTAAATGAGATGCCTTGGTGACCCTAATCCTTAGAACCAAAACAACCATAAACCTCTAGATGACTTGGACCAAATAGGAAAACCTTTAGTCATCATCTTAGCCTTAGATTATATAGAAAAACATGATAAGTTAGGCTAATTAAAGAGGTGTTAACTGCTGTAAACAAACTGGCCCAGACAACAATTTTTTATTGCACTTCGATGTCATTGAAATGTATTTCAATTGGTCTTCGATGCCATCGAAGACCAGTTCGATTCCATTGAACATATGTCCAGCAAAAATGTATACTCTCTGGACATTTCTTCGATGTTATCGAACAGCCCTTCGACCCAATCGAAGGTGCTTGTTCGATGTCATCGAACTGGATGTCCAGCAACATAAAAAACTCTCTGGACATTCTTCGTTTTCATCGAAGTTGGGTTTCAACCCCATCGAAGCAGAGTTCGATACCATCGAAGTGGCAGTTTTCTGTCCGTTTTATAGCCGTTGGAGAATTGTCTATAAAAGTGGAGGATTCGGTTTTTGGGTGAAAGAGATGGAATTTAGTGATTTAGAAGCTATCACTATTGCAAACCATTAGAAGCTCTAATCCTAACCCATCCAAGCCATTCTCCTTGTGATTCATCACAAGCATTGAGCATTCAAAGCTTAAATGAGAATGAACTTGTTCTCTCTTGATTCTTGGGAGTTTAGACACCTTAATCATAGTTAGAACCTTTGTTTAAACACCCCTTAGGAATCCAATTAGGTGTATTCCTCTAGGCAACCCATTTCCTACTAGTTGTAGAGGATTCACCACCTCCTAGCACCTTGGGCATCACCAATGGAGCATCATATGCAAGGGAGCTGATCATTGGAGTTGAAGCATTGGCGACGCATTCGCATCAGTGATCAGCGGAGGAAATGGTAACTGATTGAAGCATGGGAGAGCGGAGATCAAGCCACCCGAAGCGGTGCATCAACGGAGCTCAAATTCGACAAGTAAGGTTGTCATTTGTAAGAGTCTACATGCTCTTTCCTCGTGGAGGATTGAGTATGAGAGTTTAAATTGCCAAACTCGATAGGTTCGATTGTAGGACCTGGGCCCTTGTGAGAGGGTTGAACCAAGTCTCCGTGTGGAGCCTTCGGCGGGAGTATATGTATGTTGTAAAGGTTGGGAGGAAGCTTGTTAAACTCCTTGGTTGGGTGGAACCATTAAACACCTTAATAGGTTGGGAGGAACCTTGTCAAACTCCTTGGTTGGGTGGAACTATTAAACACCTCAGTAGGGTGGAACCGGCTTAAAATACCTAGGTTGAGAGGAACCTGATTTAAACTCTCTTAATGAATTCTGGTGTACTCAAGGGATGAGTACGACAATCGGGAGTAGAGTAGACACATAGTCGAACCACTATACATGCTTGTGTTTGTGATGTATTTGAGCACATTGTTATCTTAGCATTGTATGTTTAATTATGAATGCTTGATAGGAATGTATGCTAGCCACTAGATATGCACATTCACACACAAGATGTATTTTCACTAATTGTGTAGACTTGAGCTTAGATGGATGCATCTCTTATAGTATACATTAGTTGCATAGATTAGGTGCTTGATTAGTTAAATCATTAGATAATCCATGTGCTTAGACTAGGTTGCATAATTGCTTAATCACATGCTAGTTTTTGTGATTGGACCCACTTAGGCTTGGAAGCCGAAGTGTTTTTGCTTACTTAGCTTAAATTGTAGAATACTTTAAATAGGCGAAAAAATTTCAAAAAGGTCCTAATCACCCCCCCTCTAGGACTTGGCCATAATTCTTATAGCTTTGCTCTAAGCTTCCGCACGCATAGCGCCTCAAGTGTGAGCCGTAGGTGCAATTTCACGAACATGGGCCACATTGATCAATGGCAGTGATTAGTGTGGCTCAGATGCGGCCTGCATCACATATAAGGAAACTTGGTGGTGGGATGATGATGTGGAAAAGGCTATTAGCTAGAAATGTTCATGTTTTAAAGCTTGGCAAGGGACTAGAAATGAGGAAAATTTAGAATAATATCGAAATGCCAAAAGATTGCTAAGAATGTGGTGAGGCTAAGGCTTGTGATGTTCTTTGCAATTGATTGGGCACGAGAGAAGGTGAGAAAGATGTATTCAAACTTGCAAAGAAGAGAGAGAGAGAGAGAGAGAGAGAGAGAGAGAGAGAGAGAGAGAGTAGGGACTTGGATGACATTGATGCATTACGAGCGATGAAGCTATTTTTAGAACTTGTTAAATAGTGACCACGCTGAGAGCTTAGGATGAAAGGAATTGTTAACTCAAATGAGGTTGGAGGCTATAGATACTTCTGTAGGATACTAGGATTAGGATATCTGAAGCAAAGGAAGATTTGAGAAAGATGAAGTTAGGAAAGGCCCTCGAACCAGATGTTACATTGGTAAACGTTTGGAAGTGCATGGGAGGAAATAGTTTATTTTGGTTAACAAAGTTGTTCAACAAGATTGTAAGACCAAAGAAAATGTCAAACCAATGGAGGAAAAGTACCATGGTACCTACTTATAAGAACAAAGGAGACATGCATTGCTGCACTTCAAGGGATTAAACTTCCGATCTATACTGTGAGACTTTGGAAGGGAGTAATTGAGAAGAAGTTAAGGCATGAGAAGAATGTATTAATCAATCAGTTTGGTTTCATGCTGGGAAGTTCGACCGATTAGCCTATTTTCATAGACGACTCATCGTCACTTAAGCCATATTTCTACTTAGGGCTTGTTCGGGAGCTTGTAATTGGTGGTAAATGGGAATCCATTTCACAATTACACTCAAATTAAGTGTAAATGAAATCCTCAGTTATGTTTGGTAGCTCATAAATGAAATGCATTAAAATCCAAATATTGTGTTTGGTAGCCTATATATGAAATCCATTGAAATTCTATATTGTATTTATAACTTATAGGAACTTGAATTTCATTAAGTACACCCCGATCCATAGCTTAAGTGGTAGACTGAGTGAAGATAACCTCGTTTCAACACTGAGGTCCTGGTATCGACTCTTAGGTGGGGGGTGGCTAACATCGTGGTGTAACTAACAGGGGGGTGGGTGTACTAACCAAGAAAAAATAAAGAAAGAAAAGAAACGAAAAGAAAAACTCTAGAAATTAGTGTACATAAATTACATTTGACATAATAATTGCAATAAACATCCTGAAATATATAATTGGCCAAAAAATAGGAAAATTTGAGCCTTAAGGGGGCCATAAAAGTGGGCCCACTAATTCTGGAATCGAAAAGCAATACTCCATATCTTCGGTATGATGAAACATATCCACTTTAACCATGTAAATTACATTTTTTTAGAAGATAGCAATTGAACGAAAAGGGGGGAGCAGGTTTTGTGTAATTCAGAAGTTAAAATTGCTGAAAAAAGAAATATGTAAATGGAAGGAGGTTCTAGGAGGCTGAGAGGAGGAGACCACTAAATTCCTGCAAGAAATTTAGATACTCGATGTGAAAGAAGAGATACAAGTCCTACCAGAAGTGGAGAGAGCATTGTGAGAAGTTCGTAGGGCTAAGTATAATGCAAGATTACGGGAAGATGAAATTAAATGGCGACAATGCTCACGGGCTCTTTGGCTGAAAGAGGGCAATCGCAACACAAAATTCTTTCATTTTATGGTGAATGCAAGGGATAGGGCTAACAAGATGGCATCCATCACGGTGGAGGGGGAAAGAAAAGAGGGTAAGGCTAATGTTTGCGCTTCAATAGTTGATTTCTATAGGAAGCTGCTAATGCGACATCAATGGAAGAGGCCGCTTTTGGATAATTTGTCTTTTAATCCTATTTCATCGTTAGCAGCGGAATCTTTGGAAAAAGCCTTCTCTAAAGAAGAAGTGAAACTCCACCGCTTGGGTGGCGATAAAGCACCAGGGCTAGATGGCTTTCTGATTGCGTTCTTTCGAAAGTTCTGGGGGGTGGTTAAGAATGATGTCGCTGCGGTCATCAACAAATTTTATGAGAAAGGATATATAGCTTCGGAGTCCAAATTTTTATTTCTCTAGGATTTCATGCATATCATACAGATCTAGATCACATTTAGAGTCTAGATTTGAAAATTTCAGATTTGCATCATACTTAGAGTCTAGATTTGAATTTTTCCACATTTACATCATTCTAGAGGTTAGGATCATTGGTGTCCAGAGTATTGTGTCAAAACAATCCCTTAGAGTCGTGTTTTAGGAAACCTAAGTTGAGTCTCATAGTGTATGCCCACTCGAACTGGTAGAGGGTTTGGTCTACACCCGATCTTGAACATGGAGCAATTGATTGAGATGATGAACATGATCAACCAACGTTTGGCCGCCATTGAGGCGCAATCTAGGAACACGAATACCCGTATGGATCGGATAGAAGCGTCCCTAAGAGAAATCTCCGACATTGGAGGGGATGATCAGTCTCAAGTAGGAGTAGTCGAGTAACGGGTAGGAAATCGTGGTAGAGGTCATGGAGCATGTGGCTGAGGGGTTGGCAGTGGAGGGGGCACGAAATCCGTAGCCTGTAGTCAAGTATCATGATTGTTATGATCCCGACGAGAGGATCTTATAGAGTGTCAAAGTGGAGGCTCCCAGTTTTGATGGGTGCCTTGACCCTAAGGCATTCCTTGATTGGTTAGCGAACACGGACCATTATTTCGAATGGTATGAGATGTCTGAGAACTGACAAGTGCGGTTTGCGAAGATGAAGCTTGTGGGTCAAGCTAAATTGTTTTGGATAAATACGGAGCGTAGGATTGAGAGATCAGGAGTTGTCCCAGTCGCTTATTGGTTAGAGATGAAGGATCTATTAAAGGAAAAATATCTTCCTCTCTTACCGTAAAAAAACTCCTAAATCCGTGGCAAGCATTAAGCCAAGGATCTATGTCGGTTGCAGATTACATCGTAGAATTTGAGAGTACATCATGCAGTGTGATATTCAGGAGGATCCCTTAGTGACGCTAGCGTGCTTCAAGGTAGGTCTTCGCATGGATCTGTAGCGTGAGCTTATGACCCGTGCAGTGGGTGACTTGGATCAGGCATACCAAGTTGTACATGAGTTAGAGCATTACCTAAAGTCTCTTGTCACGAGACGCTTTGAGTCCCGAGACTCTAATTTTAGATCTGATTTTCAGGGAACCGAACCTAACGTTGGAAGTCAACCTAGGGTGCAGGCTAGTGCACCGCCTAAGCCCAAGGATGATAAGGGCAAAGGTGTCCTTGGTGCCAATCCTGGCGGCGATAGTCACTTGAGATGTTATGAGTGCGGAGGTACAGGTCATTTTGCATACCAGTTCTCGGAAAAGACTCGTGGGAAAGCCATAGTCATAGGCGAGTCAAATGTAAATGCGGATGACACGGGTGATTATGAAGTTGAGGAATATCACCTAAAGATAGGTGCTAGTGATTATGGAGAAGAAGAACCGGAGACCGCACCACTAGCCATAGATGTGCTCTAGCGTAGGCCAAGGAGAGTGGTGATTGGCGCAAAAGTAGAATTTTCTACACATTTATCAAGAGCGGTGACAAAAATGGCAAAGTTATCATGGATAGTGGTAATTGTACCAACGTGGTCTCAGTTAGCACAGTCACTCTTTTGGGTTTGAAGCCCGTCCCACACCCTCAACCCTACAAGGTTTCTTGGGTTGACACGTCTTCTATGCCCGTGTCTGAGCAGTGTTTTGTCCCCGTCCAGATCAGTTTATATAAAGACATGTTGTGGTGTGATGTTTTGCCTATGGATGTAGGCCACATCATTCTAGGGAGGCCGTGGTTATACGATAGAGATGTCACGATTTTTGGTCGCTTAAATGTGTGTACATTTACGCATGAGGGCAAGAAAATCAAGATTAATCCGTTGCAACCCAAGAGCCCCACGGACAAGGCTAGGGATGTGAAAACGAGTGAGTCAAGGAAAGAAGAGAGGAAATCCAATTCGAAGTCTCTGCATATCATAACTGCAAAAGAGTTTGAGAAAGAGACTGAGGAGGATTCGATGGCGTACGCCTTAATGGCTAGAGAAGTTACTGTTCGCTTCCCCAAGTGTAGGGTTGCGATGTAGTAATAATCTCGGTAAGACCGAGGTCAATCCATAGGGACTTGTGTAGGAATTCACAAAACACTTCTAATGGTTTCTACTTAAGAGTTAACTAACAGAATTTTAGGAAATTGGTGTAAATAGAGATTGTGGATTAAATTGCATGTAATTAATAATAAAAAGCATTAGGGGTTCAAGGATCCACTTGTAGCAATCCTTGATGCTTAATTCGCTGTGGTTTCTCACTTTCTCAACTAGAATCGAAATTAAGTCCTATCTAGCCGGATGATAGAGCAGTTAAAACAAATAGTCTGCCATATGTGTGATTCATGTACATGATTCTCTCAATTCAAGCTAGGACTTGAGCACAGTCAATTGCATAGGTCAATCCTGATTCCAATAGGTTAAGATCACAATCATAATCATCATTAAATCCTGTCACAAGGTATAACTAGATCATGACTTGAATTTGATTCAAATCACATACACGATCTCACATAATCTAGAAATTCCAGAAAAATAGAACTTTTGGTATGAAGTTCCCACATGAGGATCATAAGTCTAGAGCGTATTGAATCCAATTCCTCGGAACATACAGGTCTAGAATAACTCAAAACAATTAAGAACTCAAGCAATTCTTCTAAACATTCATGAGCCATCATAAGATTAAGAAAAACTACTTAGAACTTTATTCAAACTTCAAACCGTTGTTCTTCACTAATAATCCAACTTGAAACCAAATCAAACGAATTGAAACATCTTAGATTCACTACAAGCTTCACCTCTTAGCCCTAGCTAAGAGGTTTAGCCGTTCATGATCCAAGGAAACATGAAAACAATTAAGAAAAATATAAAACTAGAAGAACAAACTAGGAGGAGTTGTAGAACTCCGGATCTGACTTCCACCGTCTCCCACCGTGCTAAATCTCTTGTAGGAAGCCTCTAGAAGAAGCCCTAGGTCCCCTTTTATAGAATAGTGCAGAAGGTTCCGGATTGCGCAAGAAATCCCGGACTGTGCAGAGAAAATCGGAGCTTGAAGGACACGTTCTGTTACACAGACGACCGGTCGCATGACCGGTCTGAGCTCCTGGACGACCGGTCTCAAAAGTGCAAAAACTGTCCAGTGAGTTTTCATAATTTCAGAACCCAGAATTTTAATTCAAGGACCGGTCGGACGACCGGTCTGAGCATTGGACGAACGGTCGTGGATGGTCCAGCAAGGTTTGCAGTGATGCTCCTTCTATTGAGTGTTCGGACCAGTCGGACGACCGGTCCTGGGCTATGGACGACCGGTCTTGGGTGCATTTTCCAGCCCTCTTTTCTTCTATCCTTTGCTTCTTTCTTCTACATTTTCACGCTTAGTCTTGTGATCTTCAATGCTTACAAATAGCGTCTTTAAGTCTTCAATTGATGAATGCTCTCTCTTATTCCTATAACCACAAAACCATGCATTAGTTGAGTCTTTAATCATGTATTTCAAGCATAGTTAGTGATAAAATGGGGTTAGAATATGCACATTTAAGAGCTCAACAGTTACACACGAGGTTCATGTAGAGTTACCCTCTGAGGTGACTCCGGTTCTAGAGGAGTACAGTCATGTATTCCTCAAGGATTTACCAGATGAGATTCCACCTATACGGGACATCCAGCATGCCATTGATCTCAACCCGGGGTCTACTTTACCGAACCTTTCTCATTACAGGATGAACCCTGCAAAGCATGCAGAGTTGAAGAGGCAGGTAGATGAGCTCCTGCGAAAGTTTTCATTAAGGAGAGCATGAGTTTGTGTGCCGTACCAGCGCTATTAACGCCTAAGAAAGATGGTACGTGGCAGATGTGTGTGGACAGTAGGGCCATTAATAAGGTCACAGGTCAAGTATCAGTTTCTGATACCGAGGCTTGATGATATGTTAGATATGATGGCCAAGTCCGTTTTTTCCAAGATAGATCTCAAGAGCGGGTTTCACCAGATATGTATACGCTAAGGGGATGAGTGAAAGACAACCTTCAAGACGAAGGATGGTTTGTACGAGTGGTTGATCATGCCCTTTGGCTTGACTAATGCACCCAGTACTTTTATGTGTGTGATGACCCAGATTTTGAGACCCTTCATGGAGAAGTTCTTAGTGGTTTATTTCGATGACATACTCATATATAGTACCACTAAAGAGCTGCATCTCAACCACTTGACGTAGGTCTGTAGTGTCCTTAGGGCGATGTTATTTGCGAACCTTAAGAAATGTTCATTCATGTCTGATAGGGTTGTCTTCTTCAGTGTTCGCATTATCGGTATCGCTACAAGTTTCGCTGGCTAGAGATAAAGATATAATATCGTTATCGCCGATAACTGGAAATGTGGGGAAAAGGGGGGAAACATGAGGAAAACTATGGAATTTTTCAGTGAAATTTCAGGAAATGCCTAAATACACATATTTGCATATTCAGGAATAAAAAAAATTGCAAAAAGAATGCATTAAATAATAAGTTTTCATTCAATGGGGCCCAAAAAGCATGCGTTGCGTGAGAAATCACTCCAATAGCAACCAATAGTAACTCAGTACGCAATCCAATTTCCAAGGGGATGGTCAACCACCACTGTTTCTTATAGTATGATCCACTTAATAATTGGATTTGATTAATTTTTGGAATAATGCCCTAAAATGATATGGAAAAATAGATGAACGGCATGGATACTTAATATATACATCAAGGTGGGCCCCACTGTAACCCCATGATAAGCATCCTGGCGTAAAACAGTGCGGATTAGGTGGGACGCGGGTTGGCTGATCAAGCAAGCTAGTGTCAAAGCTTCTGTAGGTCCCACCATAATGCATTTATTTTATCCACGCCATCCATCCATTCGTGTGGTCCTCTTTAATTTTGGATCCACCTCTTTTTCAATGAAATATCCTAAAATAAGCTTGCAAAATGGATGAGTGGGGTGGATTTCTCAAAAACATCACTGTAGGACCCACTTAAGCATCCCAGCGCAAGAAGAAATCCATGCCCGGGGTTATTTGCTACTCTGTCCGCGTATGACACAGACACTTGATGCCGATACCTAAAAGATTCATGAGTCAACTCTGTGGGGCCCATCATGATTTATGTACTTCATCCACCCCATCCATCCATTTTCACAGATAATTTTAGAGCTTGATCCCAAAGATGAAGCATATCCAATGCTCAAGTGGACCACACCACAACAAACATTGTAAATGGAGTGTCTACCATTGAAAAATTCTTAAGGGCCACATGGAAGTTTTGGAACCTCAAAGTTTGTGTTTTACGTTCATCCAGGTTGGTGTGATCTTATGAACAACTTGGATGCCATATAAATGTCATTGTGGGCCCTAAGAAGGTTTCAATGGTAGGAATCATTGTCCCCTTGATTTCTATGCTGTGGTCCATTCAAGCTTTGGATCTGCCTCTTTTTTGGGCTCATGACCTATAATGATCTCTCCAAATGGATGGACTGTGTGGATATTATACACACATCATGGTGGGGTCCACGGAACTTAGTGACGTCCACACTTGGTGGATCGCGTACACCACGCTCCCTAAAAACAGATGCAGATTGCGTACTGAGCAACTTTGTACGCTGAGCGTACTAAGTAAACCCTGTGGGGCCCACCATGATTTATGTATTATATCCACTCCGTCCATCCATTTTACCAGATAATTATAGGCCTTGATCCCAAAAATGAAGAATATTCAAAGCTCAAGTGTACCACACCACAGAAAACAGTGTGAATTTAATGTCTACCGTTGAAAATAATTGGGGGCCACAGAAGTTTTGGATCAAGCTGATATTTGTGTTTTCCCTTTATCCATGTCTTTGTGGTCTTATGAACAGGTTGGATGAAAAATAAACATCACTGTGGGCCCTAGGAAGGTTTCAACGGTGGAATCCATTGTTTCCTGTCGTAGGGTCTACTTTAGAGTTGGATATGCTTCAATTTTGGGATGAACCCCTGGAATGAGCTGGAAAAGGGGATGGACGGTGTGGATAAACCACATATATTTACGGTGGGCCCAACATAGTTTACTCAGTACGATGAAAGCGTACTACCTAACTTAAAACGGAATCGGATTTCCATCAAAAGGCTTCGCGAAGCCATTTCGCAATAGAGATTCCTAAAATCCCGCTAAAAATATTTTTCGCAGATCTATCACCAAGATTTTGAAAATTTCTATCCATTGCAAGAAAAAAATGGAAAGGAAAGATTTTTTTTGCACTTATGGTGATCGATTGGCCCACTGATACTTCCAATCAACGATCCTCTTCGAGATTGGCCCACTGGTACTTCTGATCAGCATCTTCTTCTACAAACTACAGGTACCGAAAATCTGATCTTTTCCTCTTTTCTCCTTTTTTTTTTTTTGAATATTTTGGGTGTATCTATGCAATCCCCCATTATCGGCACTTTTATCGCCGAAAAGGGGTTGGTGGCTACAGTTATCCCGTGCCAGGTAGGTTGGTACAACGATTTCTCGCCGAAAAGTGAGCTTGGGACAAAAGAATCGATAATATTGTAAAAAAATCGGCGATATTAGGAAGCGAGACTGAAATAATGGTGTTTCGGTGTCGCAACATTGGCGACACCAATATTATCGGCGAAAATATCGACAATTCGCCGACAATGCAGACACTGGTTTTCTTAGGGTTCATAGTGTCGTCTGTAGGGATGCGAGCAGATCCAGAAAAAGTCAAGGCCATAATTAACTGGCCTGAACCGTGGAACATATATGATGTGTGAAGCTTTCATTGCTTAGCCACATTTTATCGTTGGTTCATTTGAGGATTTAGCACTATTATGGCTCCCATTACTGATTGCATTAAAAAGGGGGAGTTTATATGGTCTAAGGCCACAGATAAGGCGTTCAAAGATATTAAGGGCAAGATGATAAAGGTTCTCGTCATGCGTCTTCCAGATTTTTCTGAAGTCTTTGAAGTAGCATGTGATGCTTCAGGCGTAGGTATATGAGGAGTACTAAGCCAAGAGGGTCATCCAGTTGCCTATTTCAGTGAGAAACTGAATGAGGCGAAACAAAGGTATTCCACCTATGATAAAGAATTTTATGCGGTAGTGCAGTCGCTACGTCATTAGCATCATTATCTTTTACTGCAAGAATTTGTCTTGTTTTCTGATCATGAGGCTTTGAGGTATTTGAATTCTTAAAAGAAGCTCAACCCAAGGCATGCCAAGTGGGTAGTGTTTCTTCAGAAATATTCATTTGTCCTGAAACAATAAGCCAGAATTGAGAACAAACCAACCGATGCCCTTAGTAGGAGAGTGACATTGCTTAACTCCTTGCGTGTAGAAGTTGTCGAGTTTGAGCAATTAAAAGATGAGTATCCCATGTGTCCAGATTTTGGGGGTACATACGTGTCACTCTTAGGTGACTAACATAGTTCGGGTGAGTTCGTACTCAAAGATGGCTTCCTTTTTAAAGGAGACCGACTTTGTATTCCTCGCACTTCCCTCCGGGATTTCTTTGTTTGAGAGCTTCATTTTGGAGGTATAGTTGACCATTTTGGTCGAGATAGGACCATCGCCCTAGTGGAGAAATTCAAGCGAGATGTAGGCAAAATTTTAGGGCAACGTTGAACATGTCAACTGGAAAAACAGAAGTAAATACTGGATTGTACACGCCATTGCCAGTGCCAGTGCCACATGCGCCGTGACAAGACATTAGTATGGATTTCGTGCTTGGGCTTCCCAAGACAATTAAAAAGCATGATTCCATTTTCGTGGTCGTGGACCGTTTCTCTAAAATGACCTACTTTCTCTCGTGTTTAAAAACCTCAGATGCATCCAACATAGCCAAGATTTTCTTTGAGGGGGTGGTTCGATTACATGTTTGCCTAAGACCATAGTGTCTGACAGGAATGTCCGGTTTACTAGTTATTTTTGGAAGACATTATGGTACATGATGGGCACGAGACTCCAGTTCTTGTTTGCCTATCATCCTTAGACTGATGGCCAAATTGAGGTTGTGAATCGAAGTCTCGAAAATCTACTGCGATGTTTAGTGGGTGAACACATTAAAACTTGGGACTTAGTCTTGCATATCGCTGAGTTTGCATATAACAATTCAGTTAATAGGTCTACGGATATGAGTCCATTCGAGATTGTTAGTGGTTATAAACCTAGATTACCCATAGATTTGTTACCTATGTTAGTCACCCAGAGGCCTTTAGAGTCAGCCGATGCATTTACCCATCACATTCATGAGTTGCATACGGGGATTAGGAGGCGGATAAATGCTAGTAATGAACAATACAAAATTTCAGCTGACTTACATTGTAGAATTCAAGAGTTTAATGAGGGTAATTATGAAATGGTTAGAATGAGGCCAGAACGGTTCCCACAAGGTACCGTTAAGAAGTTGTAAGCACGCAGTGCTGGACCATTTAAGATTCTGAAAAAGATTGGATCTAATGCGTATGTGATAAATCTTCCACCTCGCATGAGGATTAGTTCAACATTCAATGCGGAAGATCTAATGCCTTGTTCATGCCATCCCATAGACCTTAATTCTGCTCCAAACCATTGGCCATTTTCTGAATTTTCTTCCTAACCTACACCACCTATGCCCACTATACCCGAGAAAGAGAAGAAATTGTGGATGAGCAAATTGTTTCCACTCGAGACGGTGGATTTCAAAGGTACTTAGTGAAGTGGAAGAAAAAACTATCATCTGACTGTAGTACATGGTTGATGGAAGTAGAGTTGCAGAGGCTAGATCCAAACTTGTTAGAAAGGCACAAGAGTTTTATCTCGCTGGAGTCGAGCTCCTCTCAGTCGAGAGGAGTTGGTGCAGACACCAGACCATTTAATGTATATCAATGTAGGAGGTGTGCATTACTCGTGTCAATGTGGTTAGATGACGGGTATGAGTCTCTGGAGGTTGAAGACCTTACACGTGTTCATGACGCATGTAAGTTGCTCGGGGGAGATATTTGGATCGTTGGATCACGTGGATGGTGTGATCGGACCGTTGGATCGTCGCGGCCCACCTTCATCGCGCCATCATTGGGACCCATCGGACATCTTGGATTTGAGTTTATTTTATGCACATTTCATTTGTTTGAGTTTCGAGACAGTGCATGCACATTTTTTACGCGAATTTCTTTTTTTGAAACTTTTTAAGTAGGGGTATTTTGGTCATTTGATGTAACTCCGAATTTATAAGGATGTTTTCCCTAAACCTCAAGACGGTATGCTATGTTATGTTTATGAAAAAGAGAACTTTTGCTTCTTCAAGGCTGGACGATTCTGTCTTCGACCTCCAGTGATTGGAAGAGGGCGTGAGGCCCAGGGAAGTGATTTCCCACCTCCTCCTCTCTCATTCTTTCTTTTCTCAAGGAATTCTCTTCTTTAAACCTCTTTTCTTCATTTTCTTCTAAAATCCTCTAGATCTAGAAGCTGATCCCTTTTCTTTTCAATCCAAATCATTAGATCTTGGCAGATCCTTTTTTTGAGAGGCGACAAATTTTTTATTAGATAGCTAGCAAAAGCGAGGAAAGAATACAAGGAGGCAAACCAAAAGAACAAACATCCACTACAAACCTGCTTAAGCTGGCTTAGCTACCACAACCCAATTCCTCAAAAGACCTTTCATCCTCACGATCATTTCGCCACCTCAAAGGTGCGATTTTGAAAGCAATGCTGGTTTCTAGCCCCCCAAATGGACCATAAGACTGCCATAAGGGTTAACCTCCACTTGGATTTTCCCACTGAACCACTTCCACCACCATGCCACGCCCAAAACAGCTTCTCAACACAATTTGGCATCACCCAATTCATGTTATACCCGGCAAGAAAGTGACTCCAAACCTTAGTCACAAAGGAGCAATGGATGAATAAGAGGTCAATAGACTCCCCGCCCTCCATACACATTAGACAGATGTTAGGGAGAATCATGGCTCTCCTCTGTAAGTTATCAATCGTGAGAATTCTTTTCCTTCCCACTAGCCACACAAAAGCAGCAACACGAGGGGTCCCCCATAGGACCACTGATGGAACGAGGGTGACAAAGCTGAAGGACTATACTCTCCAATGAAGCTAACAAGCGACTTGACCGAAAATTCTCCATTGGAGCTTTTACCCCAGGTCATTGAGTCCTCTTCTAGGTCTACAAAAGTCACTAAAGAAATCGTCTTCAGGAGCTCTATGTACTCTTTCTCCTCGCTTTCTAAGAGGCTTCTGCGACAAGGAGGGGCCCAAACCACTGATCCCCCAACCAGGGAGAAGCAATCTGCAACCCGAATGGAGCAATCGGCAGCAGCGCGAGCTATGATAGGAAACTGTTAAGCAAGAGAGCGTTCCCCACATCACACATCTTCCCAAAAGCGAACTTGTCTCCCATTAGCCACTGAGAATGTAACTCCCTGACGGACAAAGACTTCAGTGTTCATAACCGCCTTCCAAATGGTCGAAGCTCTATAAATTGATGAATGCTTCGTGAACCACCAACCCTCATTGATCTTGTATCTGAGAGCAACTAGTGTTTGCATTGTTGACGAAATGTCGACAATATTGCCGATATTATCGGTATCGCCGGAGTTGCGACAACGAAACCCCAGTTATTCGTTTCTCTTCCGAATATTGCCGATAAATAGGCGATATTGTCGATATCTGCCGAAAATCTCTGACACCGTAAGGAATGTCGCTGTAGCCACCTACCCAGCACGGGACTTCTGTAGCCAACAACCCTCTATTGCCGATAAAAGGGCCGATAATGGGGGGATTGCAAAAATACCCAAAAAATGGACAGAAAAGGGGAGAAAATTAGGGATTTCCATACCTTGAAAGAGGATCGCTCATCGAACGTTGCAGTGGGCCAATCCAAGCTTCCGTGCGCTGTAAGTGCTCGACAATCACCACTTTTTTACTTCCTTATTTGCGATTGATCCATGCACAGTACATAATCAGCGAAGGAACAGCGAATTTTCGACGAAATTGGGGGGATTTAGGAGGGATTTTAGGGATTTGAGGG
Source organism: Liriodendron chinense (assembly GCA_003013855.2). Lineage (NCBI taxonomy): Eukaryota > Viridiplantae > Streptophyta > Magnoliopsida > Magnoliales > Magnoliaceae > Liriodendron > Liriodendron chinense. The sequence goes on from ML058402.1 coordinate 559,333, forward strand.
ATCTCCCCTCTTTCGAAAATCGTCTGCAGAGAAGAGAGGGCGGTCGAACCCTTTTGTGAAACACCGTTCCGTGCGGTGTTACTCCGCACGCTCTTATCGTGGGGAGTAAACTCTGTTGGGCCCACCTAGAATGCATGTGCTTTATCTATTCCGTCCATACGTTTTTCCATCTCATTTTAGTGGTTGAGCCCAAAATTTAAGCATCTCAAATCTCAAGTGGACCATGCCACAGGAAACAGTGGGAATAATGATTTCCACCGTTGAAACCTTCCCAGGCCCCACAGTGATGTTTATTTGTCATCCAACCTGTTCAAAAGATCACATGGACATGGATCAATGGAAAACTCAAATATCATCTTGATCCAAAACTTCTGTGTCCCCCGCAAATTTTTCAATGGTAGACATTCAGTTCACACTTTTCCAGTGGTGTGGTCCACTTTAGATTTTTATATGCTTCATTTTTTTGTACCATATCTACAATTATCTGTTAAGATAGATGGACGGAGTGGATAAAATAAGTAAATCACGGTGGGCCCCACAGAGTTTACTCCGCACAACGTAGTGGAGCGGATTACCGTGACCCCTGGAACAGCTTAATGGGTGTTACCCTAACCGTGTGGGGCCCATATTGATGTAGTTTTTATATATCTACGCCGTCTATCTATTTTTTCATATCATTTTAGGATGTAATCCAAAACTCTTAGAAGATCCAAATCTTAGGTGGACCATACCACTAGAAATAGTGACGAATAACCATTTAAAATGTTTTGCGGGCCACAAAAGATTTGGATCAATCTGATCTTTATATTTTCCATTCATCAATACCTTATTGACATTATCAAGAGCTTCGATTGAAACTAAACATTACCAAAACCTTACAATGGGCTCTTTGGATTTTTTAATGGTGGGGCACTCAATCACACTGTTTCTAGTGGTATGGTCCACTTGAGATTTGGATCTGCATGATATTTGGTTTAATGCCATATAATTATGTGCATAAACAGTTGGACGGTGTGGATACATAATATATACATCAATGTGGGCCCCACGGTGAACCTACGCAAGGGCCGCACCGTCTTGCCGTGAGTCCCGGTTGCACCTAATCCGCTCCCCACACCAGCTAGGCGCGACTTGGGTGAGACCCCGGAACCAGCGTTGTGGGTGGGATCCTGAACGTAGGGCCCACAGCGATGTATTAATTGTATATCCATGCCGTTCATCTTCTTGTTTGGCTTATTTTATGACATGGTGTAAAAAATAAAGCAGATGAAAATTCCGGGTGGACCACACCATAAGAAAAACTGGTTAATGACCATTAAACCCCTTTTGTGGGCCACAAAAGCTTTCTATCAACCTGATATTTGTTTTTTCCTTTCATCCCTGCCTACGTGACCTAATCAACATATTGGATGGTCAATAAACATTACGGAGGACTCTAAAAAGTTTTTAATGGTAGAAGTTCAATGAGCACTGCTTCCTGTGTTGTGGTCCACCTAAAATTTGCATGTGCTTGAATTTTGGTACTTCGTCCTAAAATAATCTGAAGAAAAAGATGGACGGCATGGATATACAACAAATACATCGAGGTGGGCCCTAGTTTCAGGATCCCACCCACATCGCTCGTTCCGAGGTCTCACCCAAGTCGCGCCCGGTTTCTGTGCCGGGACGTGGCGGACGCAGAGTGAGTGCGCAGTCCTCGAGCACCGTGTTTGTACGAACGGTTCAAATAAGATTAAGGCTATGTGGACCCCACAATGATGTATTAGTACATCCAAACCGTCCATCCATTTAGAGAGATCATTTTAGTGCATGATACCTAAAATGAGTAATATCCAAAACTCAAGTGGACCACACCAATAAAGATAGTGGGGACAATGGTTCTCACCGCTAAAACATACCCAGGTCCACCATGATGTTTATTTGTCATCCAAACTGTTCATAAGGTCACACGGACCTGGATGAAGGGTAAAATTAAATATCAGACTGATCCAAAACTTCTGGGACCTCCAAGAAGGTTTCAATGGTATACGTTCAATCCTGCAGTGTGGTCCACTGGATCCTTGGATCTTTCTTATTTTTTGGTTCAAGCCTTAAAATGATCCCAAACCATGGACGGACGGTTTGGATATAACAAGTACCTCATGGTGGGACCCACAGAACTTGATGACGTCACTGCAGCACCAACTGGATGATACGGTATGGCCCACATGGATGATATTTTGTGGAACAGCTTAGTGGGTGATACGGTATGGCCCACATGGATGATATTTTGTGGAACAGCTTAGTGGGTGTTACGGTATGGCCCACATGATGATATTTTGTGGAACAGCTTACTGGGTGTTACGGTATGGCCCACATGATGATATTTTGTATATCCACTGCGTCCATCCTTTTCTACAGCCCATTTTAGGAAGTGGTTTAAAAAATTATACAGATCTAAATTCAGGTGGATCACACCACTAGAAACAGTGTGATTAAGTGCCATACCATTAAAAATTCCAAAGAGCCCTTCTTGAGGTTATTAATCACTGTTTCTAGTGGTATGGTCCACCTGAGATTTGGATCTTCTTAAGGTTTTGGACCATATCCTAAAATGACATGAGTATTTGATCCGGCACATTTTTTGTCGCATATGTTTTTTAACATAAAAGCTTCAAGTGTACATTTTTTGTTCCCATATGGCCATTGATTCCAATGCTAGTGCAAGTATTTTTTCATTTTTGTATGCTACTAGGGATCAAAATGTCGTCTGGATCCGGAAAAGGAGGAGCAAGGGATATTGGGTGGAAACATGGACGACCATTGGAGGGGAATAAATATGGGGCCATATGCAACTACTGCGGCCAAGTTATACGGAGTGGGGGGGTGTCTAGGCTGAAGGAGCATTTGGCAGGGTGGTTCAGAAATGTGAAAGACTGCCCAAGTGTAACAAAGCCAGTTAGAGAGGAGACGAGAAGAGTTTTGGCTGAGGCGAAGTCACACAAGCTGCAACAGAAGGATTGGGAGAAGGATTTCAGGAAACAGCTGCGGGGTCCTGGACAGGGCCTACGTACTGTTGAGGAGCAAGAGGACGACGACGACGAGGGGATTGCATATCCCGATGACTGTGTTACGACGCGGGAGAAGAGGGAGTTCAGAGAGGCGATCCACGAGTCTCGGGCATCAGGGTGGGAGGGGGAGCAGAGGAGAAGGCTTAACGAGACTAGGCCGTCATTTGGGGGCTCCCGTTATGAGGCCGGTGGGAGCAGCAGAAGGTTTGGGGGAGGCAGTATGGGTAGCGGTGGTTCTGGCGGGCATGGATTACAGCGCACACAGAGCGCCCGCGTTACAGATGCACCCATTGCGGGTGTTAATCAGAAGAGGCTAAAAAATATATGGAACAAGGGGATCAGAGAGAGAGTGGGTAGCGCCATATCTAGATGGTTCATTTCGAGCCACATACCAGCCAATGCAGCTGCCAGTCCTCACTTCACAAATATGATTGAGGAGGTGCAGCGACATGGGCCCGGTGTGAAGCCCCCGACGCCAAAAGAGATTCTTGGTGTCTACCTTGATCAGGAATACGAGGAGATGCGTGCTTGGGTATGCGCACTCACTCCGAACTGGAGGCAGTATGGGGTGACGATCATGCGCGATGGGTGGACAGGACCCACGAAAATGTCCATTATCAATTTTATGGTGTACAGTAAAGGTCAGTCCGTTTTCCTCAAATCTATTGATGCATCTGCCAAAATAAAAGATCATGATTACATATATGATCTCTTGAAAAAAGTCATCATAACTGTTGGGCCGGAAAATGTCATCCAAGTTGTTACAGACAACGGTAGTGCATTCGTTAAGGCAGGAAAGAAATTAATGACAAGGTACCATCTCTATTGGACCCCTTGTGCGGCACACTGCATTGATTTGATGCTCGAGAAGATAGACCAAAGGGACTCGATCAGGAAAACCATCGAGGATGCGAGGAGAGTGACGAACTTCATATATAATCACTCTTGGTTGTTGGCTGCAATGCGCGAGTGTTGTAGAGGGGACATCGTTAGACCAGGTGCAACACGGTTCGCCACGAACTTTATTGCACTCGACAGCTTGTATAGGCACCGTGTGGGTCTTAGGAATTTGTTTAGATCTGAAAAGTACTTAGAGTGGAATCAGAGGAAGACCGATGGTGCAAAGAATACATCGAAAATAGTGCTTTCTGATTTCTTCTGGGATAGAATTCATGATGTTGTTTCCCTTCTAAAACCGATCTACAGTGTCCTACGCGCCGTAGATAGTGAGATGTGTCCTTCAACGGGGTCAATGTACGAGCTTATGAGAATTATGAAAGAAGGGATACGGACTGCTCTCCCCAATGCACATAAGTGGGTGATCGATATCATCGATGAACGATGGACCAGGACCCTTGATCATGAACTCCACAAGGCTGGTAAGTTTGTTACGTTCACCTGTATTTTTTACCACTTGCACTTGCACTTTAAGCATCACTTATGTTTACAAGTTAATGCAACTGAGTAAATAATATTTGAGTTTCAGCATACTATCTGAATCCTAGATTCCATTACAAACGCCGACTTCATGAAAATAGTGATTTGACGATGGTCGTCCACGAGGTGTTCGAATGGTTGTTCCCTGAATCGCCAGGACGATCAGAATTTGGTAACCAGGTAATGCAATTTGAGTAGATCTCCCTGATGGTAATCGATATAATATATTTTCTTCCTCATAGTCTTTAGATATATGGGTAGTTAAAATGGTGACATGTGAATCCATATGTTACAGTTGTTGCGGTTTAAAGATGCTAGGGGTACGTTCTCATCCGCACTAGCTAAAGCATCTAGAGAAACGATGATGCCGTGTGAGTATAATGTTTTATTGGGTAATATGGTATATTATTAGGTAACTGCATTATAAGTCCGTATTTCAAACTAACACAAGATGCTCATGGATATATAGGTGAGTGGTGGGCGATGTATGGAGTCGACACACCTGCACTACAAGTACTTGCAGTCCGTATTCTCGCACAGACTGTATCCTCCTCCCCGTGTGAGAGGAATTGGAGCACGTGGTCACTCATACACACGAGCAAGAGGAACAAGTTAGCATACGAAAAGTTACAGAAGCTCGTTTACTGCCATTACAATATGAAGTTAAGGGAGAGGCAGTTACGGGTAGACCAAGACATGGTGGAAAATCCGGACCCGCTGGACCTGTTGTCGATAGGTACCATGGCACAAATAGGTGACGATGCTGAGGACCCACTTTATGAGTGGGTCAAGTCAGCTGATTTAGACGATGCAGATGGAGGCCCTGCACCGCAAGTAGCCGAGGGAGCAGCGTCTCTTGGTATCGATGTCGATGAGGTAGTGAGCCAACAGAGGGCAGATACAGACTCCTTTGATCCTTTGATGAGGAGTTCGACACGTCATGACGATGGCGAGGAGGCATCTTCACGGCCGCCTCGTTATCATCAAGTAGTAGTGAGTGATGATGATGAGACTCAACCCCCACTTGACACTGGTCGTGGGGACGACGACGACGATGACAGTGGTGAGGGAGGTGATAGAGGCACCGACACTGATGTAGGTGGTACTAGTGGGGGTGGAGGTGGCAGTGGTGGGGGGTACATGACAGGTCAGAGCCAGCGATCCGTTGGTCAGTTCACTGAGGAGCAGTATTTTGACCATGCAACTCAAGACGAGGACCATGGATCTCGTCCACCCTCGCGTATGAGAGCATCAGAGCCCACACATATGTTTGAGCGTCGTTCAAAGAAAAAAGCCGGACGTGCCGCGGCGGATGCTCTCGCACGTAGCTTGTCATCTATGGACATCAGTTCAGAGCGGGGGAGCTCCACTTCCGTCCCACCTTATACGCATGGGGGATATCACGAGTATGTGCATGGCAGCTCTGACATTCAGTCGCATTCGTCTACTCGTGGATACGAGCAGCCATCAGATAGCTCTTCGAGTTATGGTCATTTGACAGGAGGATATTCGGGGTACCCGTTTGACTGGCAGCAATACTATCAGGGAGTCGGGGTTGGACTTGATATATTCCCTCAGGACCCTACTCAACCAATGCCGTCGATGTTTGTCACGCAGTACCCACGTTTGGGCTATCTCGTACAGTTTGGGGAGGACGACTATCAAAGATACATAAGAGAGTACCTCCATTGGTTTGAGCAGAGGATGACATGGGAACAGTACTGTCAATATATTGGTGAACAACACTACAACCAACGGGAATGGGATCCGGATGATGACTATGAGCCACCTCGTCACTCCATGTGGGGATGAAATATGGCAGAAAAGTATTATTTTCGAATTCATTTAATTTAATGTCTTAATTATTATATGGTGGATGCATTTGTATTATATAAACTCATTTTCGTTGCTATTGGAGTAATTTCTTATGAACGCATGCCTTTTTGGGCCCCATTGAATGAAAACTTATTATTTAATGCATTTTTTTTGCAGTTTTTTTATTCCTGAATATGCAAATATGTGTATTAAGGCATTTCCTGAAGTTTCACTGAAAAATTCCACAATTTTCATCATGTTTCCCCCTTTTTCCTCACATTTCCGGTTATCGACGATATTATCGACGATAACGATATTATATCTTTATCTCTGCCCAGCGAAACTTGTAGCGATACCGACAATGCGAACACTGAGAGCAACCATCTCCCTCCACGACCTACCCTTTCTCTTTCTCAAACCTCCAAACTCATTTTCCAAGGAGGGCGGTATTCATAATCCCTAAAGTTTTGATGCCAGCTCCTCCCTCCCTATACGGTTTGCAAACCTCCTCCCACTTTAGTAAATGGAACTTCTTCCCTTCACAAGCTCCTCTCCAGAGGAACTCTCTTCTTATCTTCTCAAGTCTATTAACCACCATTTTGGGTCACTTGAAGAGGGTCATAAAATACAACGGCATATTAGCCATGGTCGCCTTGATTAGCGTGAGACGACCCCCTAAAGATAGATATCGACATTTCCAAGAGGCTAACTCTCTCGATCCTCTTAATCACCTTGTCCCATAGATGCTTGGGAGGCTTCCTGATGCAAAGAGGAAGCCCAAAATAAGTGGAGGGGAATGCCCCCACCTTGCAACCAAAGATTCTTGCTAATCTGAAGAGATCGACTTCCTTCACTTTGATTCCGAGCGACTCCGACTTTGCCATGTTAATCTTTAGACTGAAATTGCGGATTTCATACTACCGCTATATGTGGAGCTTAAAGTATGGCTAATGTCCTTTGGGGGGGGGGGGGGGGGGGGGGGGGGGACTTTATAATTACACCAAATCAGGATTAGAAATAAATGAACAATAAAAATAATCTAATCCTACTCAAGGAATAGCTAATGAAAGATAAATATAAATTGAGAAAGCCTTGATGCTATCGAGCATCTGTCCAGCAATCTGAAAAATATCTGGACAAACTGTCGAGCCTATCGATGAGTCTGTTGACTCTATCGACGACCTTATTGAAGCTCTTTGTCCAGCAATCTTCTTGTGTGTTTGGACACTCCTTCGACCCTATCGACGGTCTACTCGAGGCCATCGATCTAGCCATTTTATAACTGTTTTCTAGTCGTTGGAGCTTAAAGGCTATATATATAAGATTCGTTTCTTGGGCTTGAAAGATGATTTTTGAGCTCTTACTTACCCCAAACATTGGTAGATCATATCCTAGCCAAAACCATAGAGGTTAAGCACATCTCATGTATTAATTGCATGATTAAGAGCATTCAAAGCTCGATTATGGAGTGTGCTTAAATCCATCCAAATCCTAGGCTTTAGAGATGGTTTCTATAGATAAATCCTCATTCCTAAGCAGCCCTAGGTGTCCTTTTCGGTGATTCCTAATCCCATAATAAAATCCTTCATAGGATCACCAAACTAAGAGATTTCTTTGTAGAAACCGTCTCTAAAGCTTAGGATTTGGATGGGTTTAAGCACACTCCATAATCGAGCTTCGAATGCTATTAATCATGCAATTAATACATGAGATGTGCTTAACCTATATGGTTTTGGCTAGGATATGATCTACCAATGTTTGGGGTAAGTGAGAGCTCAAAAACCATCTTTCAAGCCCAAGAAACGAATCTCATATATATAGCTTTTAAGCTCCAATGACTAGAAAACAGTCATAAAATGGCTAGATCGATAGCATCGAGCAGACCGTCGATAGGGTCGAAGGAGTGTCCAAACACACAAGCAGATTGCTGGACAGAGAGCTTCGATAGGGTCATCGATAGGGCCGACAAACTCATCGATTGGCTTGACAGTCTGTCCAGAGATTTTTCAGATTGCCGAACAGATGCTCAATAGCATCGAGGTTTTCATCAATAGGGTCGACAGACTCATCGATATGGTCGACAGAATCGTCGATAGGGTCCAGAAAGATTTGCAAGATGCTGGACTGCCTTGTTGATAGGGTCGACAGATCCGTCGATAAGGTCAGCAGGACTAAAAAACTGTTGTTTTGGGTTGGATTGTTTACAACAGCTCGGAGACTCTAAAGCCTAATATTTTTAGGGTGCATTTGGGAATCCTAAGGCCAATGAAGATGAATAAGAGTTTACCTACTAAGTTCAAATCGTCTGGAGGCTATATGAGTTGTTTTGGGTCAAAGGTTAGAGGCACCAAGGCATCATATATATATGTCTCTTCCGTCCTCGATGCAGCTTGTCTTGAGGTGTCTTCGGTCTTCATCTTTAATGGGCTCAATCGACTGACTGACACAAGGACTTACACAAACTCACGTAATTGACAACCAAGGTGCAGGAACAAGGGCACTAACATAGACCCGATACCACTTCAAAACAAACTAGCATCTTCCGAAGGTTGTCCATTGCTTGATCGCTGGCTTCACAGAAAAGCAAAGTATCGTCTGCGTACTAAAGATGGCAAATTTGCGTCCCTTCCTTGGCAGCTTTGAACCCGCTAAACAACCCACCTTCCACCCCTTTGCTGAGCATTCGGCTGAGAGCTTCTCCTATGACTACGAATAGATAAGGTGATAAAGGATCACCTTGCCTTAAACCTCGGGAAGCTTTGAAATAACCATTAGGAGAACCGTTTATCATAACTGAAAAAGAGGGAGATCGAACACAGGTTATAATCCACCCCCTCCATTTCTTGCCACATCCCAATCTACTAAGTGTGTAATCTAAGAAGTCCCAGCCAACATGGTCATAGGCCTTCTCAAAGTTTAGCTCGCACACGACACCTCCTATCTTCTCCTTGTCCCTGTAGTCTATGCATTCGTGAGCCACTAAAGCGTTGTCTAAAATCTGGTGGCCTGCAGCAAACATCGATTGGTTTTCGGAAATAACACCGGAGAGCACCTTCCTAAATCTTGAAGCTAGAACTTTGGCCAAAATCTTTTAGGGTCCCCCTATTAGACTGATGGGCTTGAAATCTTTTAGCCGCACAACCCCTTCAACTTTTGGAATGAGAGCGATAAAGGAGGCACCCATCTCAGTCGGGAGCTTGCTACTATTGAAAAATTCAAGCAAGATATCTTGATAACATGCCAAAATCTCTGAAAGAAAAGAATGGGGAAGCCATCCGGACCTGGGGCCTTATCCCCACACATAGAAGCAAGAGCAGCCACCAGTTCATCTCAACTATAGGCCTCTCCAAGTCCTCAACTTCCTGTGCAGAGAAATTAGAGAAATGCAGGCTGTCTAACCTTGGTTTTTTGCGGCTATTAGCCGTCAGCAATCCCTTATAGAAGTTGACTATAGCCTCGCAAATACGATCCTTGTCCCAAGTCTTTTTCCTGTTAATTTCCAAATAGGAAATTCTGTTAGTAGAAGCCCTGACACTAGCAATGCTATGAAAAAACCGAGTATTCTTGTCTCCCTCTTTCAACCAGACTTGTCTGGACCTCTGGTGCCATTTAACCTCCTCTTCCTTGGCCCTCTGCTCTAGGCTTTGAAGGATACTCTCCCTATTAACCCTCTCTTCAACTAACAGCCCTTTCCCTTCTTCCACTAAGTCTAAAGCTTAAATTTCTTCCGAAAGCTTTTCGAAGTCTGCCTCTCTCTGTCCCACTACCTCTTTGTTCCACTTTTTCAGATTTTCCTTGAGAAGTTCGAGCTTCTTAAATAACCTGAAACCAACAAACCCTTCCACCTTGAAAGAGGCCCACCATTCCACTTTTTGAGCGAAATCTTCCACTTAAAGCCAAGAAGCCTCAAATCTGAATGGCCTTGGACCCCAATCAGTTTTTGAAACTTCGAGCTCAACGGGCCTATGGTTTGAAACAAACCTCGGCAATCTTGTTTGATGAACCAACGGGAATTTCTGCAGCCAGTCATTTGAAACAAGAAAGCGGTCCAGATGGGACATCACCGCGTCCGCCTGTCCGTTCGACCAAGTGTATTTAGCCCCACTCATTGTGTGCACCCGTAGGGATTAGTCCCATCCCCTAAGGGAGGTGTGGGTATATATATATATATATATATATATATATATATATATATATATATATATATATATATATATATATATATATATATATATATATATATATATATATATATATATATATATATAGTTGTTCATCTCTTTAGTTGAGGCCTAATAAGCCTTTAAGGACTTCATGAAACAACAAAAAAGTAAATCAAGTGGTCTTCAATCGAGTGGGAATGCATTAAGTAAATATTATGCTATATTTGTTTGTTGTTGCCTCAGAATTTACAAATCATTGGAGGAATGTTTTACACTAGTTTATAGATTTTTTGGTATTGGTACAAGTCATTTGACACTTAGAGGAAGCCCACAACGCCTTAACGCAATTTGATGTAAACGTGAAGGATTGATTACAATAATTAATGATTGTTAATTCAATTGTTATTTTCTACAAAAATATAATTTGCATGGTGTGTGTTCCCATAGAGTGGATATATTTCATCATATTGGAAGGAGTATTACTTTCGATTCCAGAATCAGTGAGACCACTTTTGTGGCTCACCTAAAGCTCATGTATTCCTACTTTTAAGCCACGTTGTATATTTCAGTGGGCTTATTGCAATCTAATGTCAAATATAACATATGTACACTAATTTGGGGTGTTTAAGATGATTTACTTAATGAAATTCAGGTTTCTGTGAATATGATATAGAATTCCAATGCGCTTCATTTACAGGCTACCAAACAGAATATTTGGATTCCAGTGCATTTCAATTACAGGCTACCAAACACAGTCGAGGATTCCAATTACACTTGATTTGAGTGTAATTGTGAAATGGATTCAATTTACCTCCAATAACAAGCTCCCAAACGAGCCCTAAAGAAGGGTTTGACAAACAACGGAAAATGAGTTTCATGGTAAACAATGTTTTCTTTCTTTTTCATGAATCCAAACAAGCCCTAAAGGTTTTAAAAAATAGATGGACAAAACAAAGACAAATATTGTGTCTCTAGATATTTTCCTTAAAAACAAAAGAAAGAGACAAGAATCCTTCAATAATTTTATCTTCTTTTGTTCCTCCTTGAGTGTAGAGTCAAATTAGAAAAAGTGGTGCTTGATTTCTTTGGCTGACCAAACAGTTACTTTGATTTCCTACGAGTGCCTGGTCCAGCTCCTTGAATATCGAAGGTCCGGTCCAGTTCCTTTGGACTGGCAAACTTCCAACTGAGTGACACTTTGAGGCATTTGTCTTGGCCATTCTAGAGAGAGCAGTTGTATTTCTTTTGAAGCCAATTTCACTTGAATTTTTCCACCAGGACATCTAGACGCAGGTCGTAGAGCAGGTATTTTCAGGCACAAAGGCAAGGCCTAGATGCGTAACTGCAAATGAGCAACGTCGCAACCAAACTATTTCACCTTATGAGCATGCTTTCAATTACATTTTTCACAATGGTGTTGCAACGTTTCGTGTCATACTGTAGCAAGAGGCATCCGATTGGATTTTTGCAGGACAGAAAAGTTTTTACCTATCAAAAGAAATTATGCATCATAGTAATACACCTAGCGATAGTCGAGTTTGAAAAAAGTTATTCTTATCACAACATGAATTTCCATACACATATTACCCAATTATACGTTTGGAAATGTTCTTGTGAGTTTAGTGTTTAATTTTATGAGTTATTTAAAAATGTGATGCTTACAATTATCTTTAAATTTGCTAAGAATTCTTGTTGACAAGTATAACATCATTGCTTCCTATTGTATTTGATTTTAATTGATGAATACTTCCTGTTGATATCGTGTTCATTGGATGTGCTCTCTAGGGCATTAAACAAGATGAGGAGATTAGAAAAATTCAACGAGAAAATAGGACCAGGTATCGTTTTTGTCACTTGTGCATTGTTCTACTTAAAAAAACTTTCCATGTTAAGGTTTGCTTATTTATCAAATAGAAGTTTTTTATTATTATGAATCACTTTGCATTTGATCCTCTTGGGATGAATACGTAGGAGATTGGCATTGTGCCCATGTTTATTTATATATGGTTATACTATTGAAATTGTTAGAGAAAGTGAAATTATACATTGTTCCTGAGAGTAGTTTGGACGGTCGACCATTTAGCTTGGTTGCGATGAGTGAGCTGGTCCCGAGCTTGGGTAGAGGATGAGGTTGATGTCAGGTAGACGGCCAGTTTTTTATTTTTTGGCAAGTAATCATGATAATAATACGACCTCAGATAACTGAGACAAGGATGACAGCCAGTTGTTGAACTTTGAGCAAGCAATCATGATAATTATTAAGGGGGAGGACCAAAAAAACCCTCTATGTTTGGGTCAGAGGCCCCCTTCATTTTATTTTCCTTCCAGCCTAACTTGGTTTTATCAAACAACCCCATTTACCCATATGTTAAAGGAAACCGCAACATGACAGTAATTAAATTCTGATTGAACCCTTTTCTTTTCAAAGGACCAGCAAGAACTAGGTTAGTTAATTTTACACTCTTGTAGAAGTGCATCCTACCATACACATGCAGGTGCATGATCCAAGCAATGCCATTTGTTTAGATCTTCAGGCTTAGAAATCATGTCATATCACAATTTAGGTGGACCATACTATATCCAAACAAATGGACAGGCGCATGGCAAGCAACGCTGAGATGCCATCTCACATTTGAATTTTCATCTAGTGGACCCAGGGTATTTTGTAATGGTAACGGTGGCTATAACGGCCACCACCGTTGCCTTTACGATATGGGCCGTAACGGCTGTTAGAGCCCCTGAAATGGCCGTTAGGTCTTCTTCTTTATTAAAAAAAAAAAAAAAACCCTCGAAAAACCTGTATCGGCCCTGTAATGGACTGTTATGGGGCCGTTGTGGCCTTTATGGGGGGCGTAACAGGTCATTACGGGGCTGTAACAGCTGTTGCGGGTCTTTTTTGCCGTAATGGCCGTTGTGACCCCGTAACATGTAACGGTTGTCATTGTTATCTTTACGTAACGGCCTTTATGGCCCCGTAATAGCCGTTATAGCACACCATGAGTAGACCTCATTATGAATGGATGGTGTTTCAAAAATCAAACTTATTATAGCTATGACTTTCGTTCACTTTCAAGCACTCAGCATTTACTAATGATCATTTTCTCCTCCTACTGTTGATGTGAGGGCCACTATTTAAATGCGTTCGTTCGTCTACTCTCTATATCTTGAAGCATGTGAGGTCCATAGTAGAGCCCACTAGATGGATAGCCTTGATTAATGTATAACCGCAACATGTAGTTGGTGAGATGGATGTACCACGTTCCAGTTCTTCTGGCTTTAGTGCATCATCTACCTTGCCGAAAGTATTGGAATCCTTTACAAGACTCGTTTTACGCATACAACAATCAAGGTTTGTAGGCCCACCATGTTGCCTGTGTGAAATTTACTTCGTCCATTAGATGCATCCTAGGCCATAGGTTGAAAATATGCCAAATACAAAACTTGGCCTGCACCATAGTGAACGATGGGGATGGATGCCAACGATGGTGACCATGGATTGTATCTTCCATCAAACCCGTTCATTAGGTGTGACTCACCAGGATGAAGTGAATATACGAAAATCATCCCGAGCCAAAACTAAGGCGGGCCACACCCTCTTTAACTTAAAAGGTTTTAGGTGCTTTATATTGTTCCCGTTGGTGTGGCTACTTGAGTTATTATTATTATGAACGGAGTGGATTTCACATGCATGCTATAGTGGGCCCCAATGGAACTTTGGGTGTTTTTCATGCAGGTTTTATGGATGATTCAGTCCTTGCTAGAATAATCTGGAAGTATTGCATTAGGATACGCGAGGATCTCATTTACTGGAGGCAAAGCTCCTAAAAATAGGGAGAAAGTCTCTCTCTCTCTCTCTCTCTCTCTCTCTCTCAACAAAAGTTTCCACTCACGAGCCCTTACCCTTTCATTTTATCCTTGGCATTTGATTTGGACATGTGGATCCCATTCATGGACGATCCAGGTGATTCATTCAATGGGTGACAAGGAATGATCCACTTTATTTTTTGTTTGGGCAGTCTACTTGATGGGTCTGGCCCAATGACATCTTTGATTTGACTTCCCAATGCCATGCTATCATGTGTGGTGGCATACAAATGAGATGCCTCATGCATGCACTTGGGTTTAGCAGCACGGAATTGTAGACTCCTAATGTATTTCGATGCACTACTATGCACAAATGGGATGCTTCAGTATGGCTATCTAGATGGTCAACCTTTGTGTTATTATCGTTATTATTATTTTTGGAAGATCAGCAGAAATATTATTACTTCCAAAACGGCCAAAGGTTGAAATAACAAGGTTTGCAAAGCTCGAAGAAAAGGCTGGCCACCCACAACTCGGGCCAGGAGATGAAAAAAAAAAAAAAAAAAACAAAAGACCCACATCCCGGGCCATGAGAACACCCCCATCTTGGGTCAGGAGAAAGATAAAACACTCACATTTGTAGCCAGGAAACAAAGGAAAGAGCACCAACGCCCGGAGGAGCCGTGGAAGGCAAGCCTAATCAACAACTACTGAAGCAATGCCCATACTTGAGAGAAGTAGGCATTGGAGGAGCCGGAAGGAAGCAGATGAGCTTAGAGATCAATCGCCAACACCTAGCTAAGACAATAACGGCATGGCATTGGCTCAGGATACCATGATATAAGTAGATCTGGCATGGAGGCGCATGGTCCAAGAAGAAGGCGGATCCCTAATAGAAAGAATAGTCTGACTATTGTGTACCTTTAGCACAAACTTTGAGAGATTAGCCCTGTAAAACTTAGACAAACCAATAAGAGCAAGCTTACGGTATCTATTAGGCAAATCTGAAGAGGATCATGAAGAACATAGCCCCAACAAGCTGTATGGCAATTTGAAGGGAAGCAAAGCAACCCAAACATGGCATCATTCACTTGAGCGCAAGTAATGATCCACCTCTTTAGCAACAGATGGGGAACTGGGGGGATGGGGTTGCCTTCTACAAATGGGCATTGGAAAGTCCCAGTGGGCAAATAAACCACTAGGTGCTTCCATGAGAAATGATGGCTTGAAAGCAAAGACTTGCTTGGAGCATATGCTGTAGGGCTGTAAATGGTCGAGTTCGGGGCGGGTTTAGCCAAAACCAGACCCGCCCATTTACTAAACGGGTATGGATCCAAATTTTAGACCCAGACCCTTTTACTAAATGGGCGGGTCCGGGTCAGGTCCAAGTCAACCCATCAGACCCATATATAAATGGGTCCGGGTCTGGTAGAGGGAGATCCACCCAGACCCATTTATAAAGGGGTCAGGTCTAATGGGTCCGGGTCTGGATCAAGTATGCAAGCATTTTACAAGGCTTAAAACCGGGTCTGGACGGGTTTGGGCTGGACGGGTCCGTTGAAACATAGACCAAAACCCGCCCACTTACTAAATGGGTTCGGGTCGGGTCGGGTCGGGCCTAATATAAAGAAAACCAGACCCAGACCCGTTTAGCAACTGGGTTTGTTCTTGGACCCAGACCCGTACCATTTAACAAATGGGTCAGGTTTGGGTCGGGTCTAAATGGGTTGGGTCCGGGTACCCCATCGGGTCCACTGACCCATTTACAGCCCTAATATGCTGTCAAGAATAGAATGAAGGATGCTTTCCTTAAGAGTAGACTGTCTCCAAAGATTCTAGAGCTCCTTTCCCTTCATGTATGCCAAGCAAGTGCAGGAAAAGATAGTCGGGCTAACAGGCTACAGATGTTTGCTCGCCTCAAGTGCAAGGCTACGAAGTAGAAATAATTCTCAGTAAGACCGAGGTTGATCCACAGGGAATTAGGTAAACCAATTCTAATTATTCCAGCAACAAATTCAATTAATTTAGGAGTTCAAGTTCATAAACTAACTTAAAACAGTAACTTGAAAAATCTGTAATTTAAATGGAACTAAGGCCTTAAGGATCCACTTATAGTAGTCCCATGTGAGTTCATTAATCCAAGCATAAACACAACTAGAATTGAAGTTCTATCTCTCTTCTAGTTGGAAGATTCAACATTCAAACACAAACAATCCCCACTCAAGTTGAAGAATAAGATTCTAGTTCTAATGAAGCATATAGAAGTCGAATATGTAGTAATCGAAGCAAGCGATCATGCCAATGGACTATGGTACGCTCAGGGATTACTACAAGTCGAATCTAATCAATCCAAACATGATAATCTCAGAGAATTGCAAGGAACCCATGTCTGAAGCACATGAACTCTCATAAAACATCCAAAAATACTAACTTTTATTTAAACTAGAACTTAAAAATCCAACTTAAAGTAAAGTACTTGAATTAAAACGAATTCAACATGATACCTAGCCACAAGCTTCACCTCTTAGCCTTAGCTAAGAGGTTCTAGCCGAGCATTATCATGCTTTAACTAGAAACAATGAAAAACTAATTAAAAGCATAAAAAAAGGGGATTTGGGAGAGTTGGAGACGCTCCACGACGATCCCCTTCACCTCCCACGAAGTTCCTGATTTTCTATGATGCCTTAGCTTCGATCCCTAGGTGCCGTTTTATAGATTTAGAGTCCCACTAACTCTGAAACTTTCAAAATTGCGCAACACTTACGCACAGCTCATGGATTTTCGGAGCTTCTATGAGAAGTTGCTGTAATTGTGCAGAGAACACACTGGCTGACCGGTCTTGACCAGTCGTACCTGTCCGTTTGGACGTCCAGAGAGTACAGTGGGGGGCCAACCTGTTGGCCGACCGGTCTTGATCGGTCGGACCACTTGATCCTTTATACAAAGAGTTGGGAGGGATGGTGTGGTGGCCGACCGGTGAAGACCGGTCGTGGCCCTCTTGGCCGATCGGTCAAGACCGGTCTAGGCCCTGTTTCTTCATTTTTCTTTCTTTCTTTCTCATCTCTTTTCTCCTTCTTTCTTCTTCCTTGGCCCACCTTAGATCTTCTTCCAAGGGCTTCTAAATAGGTCTTTTAGCCAACATTCATGTGAAGTCTCTCTCTCAATCCTACATCCACAAAACATTCATTAGATGGGTCTTTTGAGTATGCAAACCATGCATATAATGTGATGTAATGGGTTAGAATATGTATAAAATGGAAGCTCAACAACAGACCAGAGTGTTAGGTAAGGAGCTCACAAGGTGCATGACCGACTTTCTCAAGGGAAGGTTAGGCAGAGTACCAACCTCAAACTTAGCATACAGTTAGGCCCAAACCCAATAAACAAAGGGGCAATGGAAGAAAAGATGCTCATTGGATTCATGAAATTGCAAAGAGCACAAGAGGTATCCAAAGGGATGCCATAATTTCAAATCCAATCCTTAATCTTGACCCTACAAAGAAAAGCCATCTAAGATGTAATGGAATGCTTGGGGATGCAATCTTTAAACTATACAAGATCAGCCCAAGTCGCTTGGCAAGCATGCGAATGACAAACATCAATTAGAAAGGAAAAAGAAGGTTGCCCATGGGGGTCATGGGACTAGACAATCTCATCATCCACCTCAAAGATCAGAACGGTGGAGATTTCCCGCCGAATGTCCATGAGCTTAGTCGAGGTAACGAGGGGTAAGTTCCAGGATCCCTCAGGGATGAGATCACTGACTCGAACGCCTATCCCACGAACACCTCTTCTACGACCCAGATCATAGATAGCTCTATTTCCAAAACAATTAAAAAGGGAATCATTGCCAACCAGGTATCAAATCAAAAGCTAGGGGGCAAACAATAAGAATGCTTCTCTAGGCCCAGGAGGTGTGGGAAGCCACCTTAAGATTCCAAATGGATTCATTACGAACATACTTTGCTTGGATCCAAAGATCCTAAAGACTAGAGTCTTTAACAACGATTTTCCAAAGCTGCTTTAGGAATTAGGAGACAAGCTTGGTTAGAGATATAGAGGGGAATAATACTAAGCTTGCCTTTAGCTTTGGCCCTACAAATTTGCTCCTGACAACCAGAGTGGATCTTAGAATTATCCTATGAATAAAAATAAAAATATTTCAAATTTTCATGAGTTTTTTTTTCCTGGTATATTACGCAGGTATACAAATCTTACTATTCACGATTATTATGATCGTATGATTCACATACAAATCATACGATTCAGATTAAAGTACAATTTAAGTCGTACACCTTAATGATAGAATGTCAATCGTAAATTCATATCATGAATCGTATGATTCAGATAACACTAGTTGGCACTTATAATGGGTTCCGTACTATTCCACAAAATAGTATAAATCTAGGCATCCTGTTGTAACCAATCACCATAAAAAGCAGTCACTTCTTGAGGTTACTTGAGACTTAAGATGATGTAATATATTTTAACTTGCTTCCACTAGTCAGGAAAACTTCAACAAATGTTGCCCACTGTAGGTAATTCATGCCATTTAACTTTGTGGGTGTTCTTTGGAATCCATGAGATTTAGAGGAGTTAAAATGGAATTGTTTGTCTCACTTTTTTTTGAATGATAAGAACAAAATTTTATTGCAAGGAAGGCCAAAGGTATAATATACAAAGAGACATAAAACTATACAACCACCCAAATAGCCATTATAACTCTAACCAATTGGCCAGGAAGCGATCTACGATCTTCGCGGCAAGAGTCCATTCTATTACATGAAATTTAGCTTTCGAAAACACTTCCTCAAACCGAGCCGACCGATTTTTGAAGCTCCCATTATTCCTTTCCAACCATAAAAACCATAACCCTGCCAACAGAGCAAGATGCCAAACTTTCCGCCCCACAAACCCATGCATACCTTCGTGCCACATGGAAAGAAAATAACCAATGCACTTCGGCGAGACCTACAACTTCGAAAAGGTTGAGGAAGTTATGCCTCACTTGCCTCGCAAAGCCGCAATGAATAAAAAGATGATCCACCGTTTCCTCATCTTGATAGCACATAACATACATTTAGGAGCATCATCTTCCTTTTTCTGAGATTATCAGCTGTCAGAACCTTGCTGCACCTTACTAACCAAGCAAAAGCCGCCACCTTAGAAAGGGCCCCATAGCGCCAAACTTTCAACGTTGGACTTTTCGCGCATCACCTCCCTCCAAGAAGGCATAAAAAGATCTAACTATAAATCTTCCAGATTTATCTTTCAACCAAATCATGGAGTCTGCTTCAGAAAGCATTGGCCTCACCTTATCAAGAAGGATCAACATACCAAGAAGCTCCTCCGGCTCATCATCCTGCAAATGCCTCCTACACGGCGGGGCCCAACTAGAAATGTCGCTTTATCGAAAAACAACTAGCCACTACAACCCCCTCACCCATCGCCACTATAGCTAACCTTGGGAACAACTCTCTCAATTTTTGATCCCCTACCCAAGTGTCTTCCCAAAACTTAATCTTCTGACCATTACCTAGAGAGAAACCAACCCCTTCCCACACCTTATTTCTAATGCGGGCTATCGCTTTCCAAACAGAGGAAGATTTATAGAAAGGTGATAAACGAGTCCCCCATCCCCTCTCACCCATCCCATACTTCCTACCCACTACCTCCCTCCAAAAGGATCCCTCTTCCACCCCAAACCTCCACACCCATTTGCCTAATAGCGCATCATTCATTCTCTCCAGGCATCTCAAACCCCCACCTCCTTGATCTTGAGGCTTACAGACTTCCCCCAATTTCATGAGGATGAAACTTGTTCTTGCCCTCTGTACCCTTCCAAAGGAAATCTCTTCTAATTCTCTCCAATCTCTCCAACATCAACTTCGGGCACTTAAACAAAGACAAAATATATACCGGTAAATTTGTCATTGTAGCCTTAATGAGAGTAATTTGCCTCCCCCCCCCCCTAATGATAAAGATCGAGTTCGCCAACACGAGAGCTTCTTAACAGAGTGCTCAATCACCTTATCCCAAACACCTTTTGGGGGCTTACCTATACACTAAGGAAGCCCAAGGTAGGTGGAAGGAAAAGATCCTGCTCTACACCCAAACAAATCTGCAAATGCCACCACCTCTTCCTTGGATAAAGCCACTCCCAATAGCTCACTCTTCAAAATATTAATCCTAAGACTGGACACTGCTTTGAAACAAATAATAATCATGCGAAGATTGTCTCCCAATACTTCGTAGACCTTGCACAACAGAAGCGTGTCATCCGCGTATTGGAGATGGGTCATTTAAAAGTTGGAATTGTCAATAGCAAACCCCTTTACCAGCTTCTCCTTCACCCCTTTATCAATCATTCTACTTTGCTTCCATCACAATCACAAACAGATAAGGGGATAGAGTGTCCCCTTGCTGCAGCCCTCTAGATGAAGAAAAAAATCCCTTCGGTGAACCATTCACCAAGATCGAGAACTTAAGTTGACACCACACATGCCCGGATCCACCCCCGCCATCTCTCACCACACCCAACCCGCTGAAGCATGTAGTCGAGAAAATCCCAATCGACATGATCATACGCCTTTTGTACATCCAACTTGCAAACAACCCCTTCGTCCTTTCTCCTATGGCACACATCTATGCATTCGTGAGCCACCAATTCACTATCTACCATCTACCTCCCCGCCACAAAAGCCCCCTGAGACTTCGAGATAACTCCCCCAATTGCCTCTTTGAACCTTGTTGCTAGAATTTTGGCTAGGATCTTATACGGATCTCCTAACGAACTTATCGGCCTATAGTCCAATAAGCTTTCCACTCCCTTCTTTGGGATCGAAGAAATAAACGTGGCACCAAGCTCCGAAGGAAGAACACCCGAAACATAAAATTTCGTTAATAAAATCAATCATGTCCTTCTTCACGGTATCCTAGAATTTTCGATAAAACAAAAATCGAAAATCCGTTCGGCCCGGGCATTTTCTCACTCCCCAACTCAGGAACAACATTTATGATTTCTTATTTCGAAATAGCTTTTTCTAGCGACTTCGCCGCCTCTAACAACATTGTATCGAACGGGAGGTTATCTAGCTTCGGCCGCTTCCAATCTTCCTTTAATAGATTTTTATAGAAATTTACGATTGCCGCAGAAACATTAGCCTTCCCTTCTATAGATTCCTCTTCTACCACAACTGACTTAATTTTATTAACACGGGCTCTTGTACTCGGCATGTTATGAAAAAAATTGTTCTTATCCCCTTCTCTAAGTTAAAGAGCCCTTGACCTTTGCCTCCATTTAATCTTTCCCTCTCTCAGCCTCACATAGTACTTTGCCGAATGAACTTCCCTCCATGCTCTATCTTCTTCTGACAAGTCACCCTCTTGTTCCTTGACATCGATTTGTTGAATCATATTGAGAATGGCCGACGATTCCTCTTCTCACCTAGCAAGAACATCTTTTTTCCATACATTGATCTTATTCTTCAGAAGTTTTAGCTTCCAGAATAAATTAAATTCCCCCCCCCCCCCCCCCCCCCCCCCCCCCCCCCCCCCAGTTTGGGAAAGAAATCCATCATTCCTTAACTAGGTTCTAGAAACCCTCCACCTCTGTAACCACGAGAACTCAAATCTAAATGGTCTCGGCCCCCAATCTTCCTCATCCGATTCCAATAAAATAGGACAGTGATTGGAAACTGGTCTAGGCAAACCCCTCTGCACCACCATCGAAAACTTGTCTAGGAAGTCAGATGAAAGAAGGAATCTATCCAACTTTGACTAAATTGCATTCACCTGGCCATTTGACCAAGTAAACTACACCCATTGGCAAATCAATCAACTCATTTTTAGATATCGAATCCGAGAAATCTCGCATACTCCTATTCATCCTACCCCAGTTTGATTTTTCATATGGAAATCTCACCACATTGAAATCTCCGCCTACACACCACGAGCATGCCCACTTACTATGACAATCATCCAATTCCTCCCAAAAACTTTGCCTAAGATTAGGCCTATTTGGGCCATACACTGCCGTCATTGACCATATGAAACCTGAAGAGATGTCTCTAAACAACACCGATAAGGAAAATTGCTCTTTAACACAATCAACAATGCTCCATATCTGCGTATTCCAGACTAGTAAAATACCCCTTGACGCCCCGACTGCATCTTTTAATTCCCAAGCCTTATTCTGACCACTCCACCATGAGTCAACCAAGTTCCTATCTATCCCTTGCAATTTTGTCTCTTGAAGCGCAACCAGTTGCACTTTGTATTTTTTACATAAATCCCTGATTTGGAGTCTTTGTTTAGGACACCCCAATCCCCGCACATTCCAACTTATTATCTTCATAGAAAACACTGCTAACCTGATATCCCATCCATAGCTTCCTACTGACGAAAGCCTTCAATAAGGTCGTTCCCTACTTTTGTTCCCCCGATCAGTCTGTCCAACTGTAGCTGCTCCGGATTCTGCCTACCCCTTTCTTCCACGCACTCGAACAAAGCCACGAAATCACCTGAATTGTCTCCGAAGTTCACCCCCACTATTCGTGCTACCTCCCTAGTCCCCATTTTAATTCTCCTTAAACCTTGAGCCATCGATAATCTTTTGTATTTTTTCTTTTTCCCCAATTTCCTACCGCTGATAGATCTCCCCTTCATTTTTCGTTGACGCCGAAATAGCCTTGCCCTGTTCCCCATTCTCTTTGAGAATTGCCAGCGGACTAATACATTGCACTTCACCTGCTACCACCGCTGAGCTCTGACTACCGTCATTAAAATAATCATTATCATTAGATTCTTCGAATTCACCTTGAAGTTGGACCGGCGAGGACCCAACAGCTCGCCTACCCTGTAAGTCCCATACAATCTGTTTAGGATTGCTGTTAGGCAGGGATTCCCCCCTCTGCGCTCTGATCTTCTTCAACTTCATCACTAGGAGGATCGAGACTCCTCTGAGAAGAAACCTTGGACAACGCTTCTATATCCCTAGACATTTGACTCCTGACATGCTTCATTTTGTTCACGGGCAGCATGGAAATGCCAAGGGGGTTGAAAACCGAACTCGTACGCGTGCATCTCCTTAAGTTATGAAGCACGTGTGCCATTAGAGTGACATGCGCGACATTTGCGGGCGAGAACCTAGCAACTGCACGGTTTCCAGAGTCCACTTGAGGTCGTGCTAGTTTAAATCCCTTGCAATTCTCCACATTTGCATGCTTCTCCACATTCGCATGCAACTTGGCATAAATGTGAGAAGAATTGCTATCATTGTGACAACTGTCCTTCTCTCTCTCCTTCGCATTAACTCCCTCACCATGTGTCGCCAGCAAAAGAGACGGTCTTTCCTTCTCATTAACTCCCCCTCCCTTAGCCTCGTTCTACACGCAAATAACTCCACTTGTCTCGAGTAGACAGAGATCATTCCCTACTCCCTCATCTCGTTGAATAGGAGCATAACACGCACGGCTATTCCGGTATGGAGATCTGCAGAGCATAGAGGCTGGTGTTCTTTCAGGTATGTCTCCTTTGGCCTCCAGGCTTGCTTGGTTCCGGATCTCATTCAA
This sequence comes from Liriodendron chinense, assembly GCA_003013855.2. NCBI lineage: Eukaryota > Viridiplantae > Streptophyta > Magnoliopsida > Magnoliales > Magnoliaceae > Liriodendron > Liriodendron chinense. The sequence continues at coordinate 583,174 of ML058402.1, forward strand.
TGCACTATTGACCTCGTCTTCTCTGCGTATAATCACCTCTAGCTGTTCCTTGCCAACTTGAATGTGCACCTTTCTTGGTATTAAGAAACTCTTCCTTCTTCTTACCTTAATTTTGGCAAAACAGATCATCTCGCAATTCAGGCTATGTTCTTCAATCTCTACCACTGATCCCACACAGTCTCCCACTTCTTTCATGACTTTTTCAATCCAAAGTTCCAAGGGCAAGTCCCAGATCTGCAACCAGCATTCCTCCCAGTCGAGTTTTGACCATTCTTCCCATCGCTGAACCCTTTGCACTATTGCATCGCTGTGACGATTGCCATATAAAATAACACTCTTCATTTCCTTCTAAGAATAGAGGGAGATGTACACAGCCCCTTCTTGCAGCTTTTTCACAATCGAATCCTTTGGATCGATCTCGTAGTGATCTGAAATCCACTCGACAATCTGATCGTCCTCCACCCCTTCGCTGATCATCGCCACAAAGCAGAAATCGAAAGATTTTAGAGAATCTTCTAGCACCTTTTCGTCGATGCAAACCACCGGACCATCTCCTCGGATATCCTTCCCGACTGCCACATGACCAGCTGCAGGAAACTCTTCTAACGCAGTCTCCAGGCCCTTGTTAGAATTAAGGACAACCTCTTTAAACGTTTTTCCCCCCTTTGCCCTGGGAAACAATCGCCACTGGGGATGCTTTGTGAATATCATCCCTTTGTATATTCACTCGTCTCTCCACTAGATGCTTGTCCTTTCCAAAATCCCCTTCTTTGATTTTGAAGACAGGACCGTATTTCGCCCTATGGACACTCAATTGTTTGCCCCCAAACTTTTCGCCATGCAACATCGACTCCACACTATTCACTTCTTCGTCCGAGCTCATCCGAACAAAGGCAAAGCCGCGCAGACGCATGAAGGTCCTGTCAATCGGGATGACGATCTCCATAACTATACCTGCGCTCCCTAAGACCCTTTCGAAATTTATCGGAGCCCATCCCTCTGGATACCCTGTCACAAACAAGGTCGGATACTCTGATAGATTCCTGTACTTTTTACTAGATTTCTTCCTCGCATCTAATTGTTGGTGACACACTTCCATCCAGTCTCCCTGATAGGCCCTTTTGTCATGTGCTACTGTGCCAACCACCGAGCCCTGAGAAATCGTTTTCATCGCTATCTCACTATTCTCCCCTGCACTTCCTATCTCCGTCCTTCCTTTCCTCCAAGTTCCTTCCTTTCTTCCCATTAATAGCCATTGTTTGGACCCCCTTGCCCCTTAGTTCCAGAAACAGTCTTTTTCCCTACTTTTCTTGATGACTTAGTCCTCTAGAGAGTATATATATATTGTGTGTTATTGTGCTCAGTGTGTGGCCTTTTATTGTAAATGCATGTGTACTTTTTCCTCCTCCTGCAATGTACCATAGTCTTTTATTCTAATAAAGCTTTGTGTGTGAGGGTATGTGGCTCTCTACACTACATTCCCTAAACTCTACTCTTTTTCTCTTCTTCTCATTCTACTCCTCGTTTCTTCTCATCCTTATAGATCAGGGCATTCCGCATCTAACAAGTTGAGAGGCGACACGTCGCAATGTTGATGTCAGCAACCGTACCGCTGACATTGGCGTTGTACAGACGCATGGATCCTATTTGAGCTGGAAGTTTAGGGTTTGATGGATCCTGATTTTAGAGGATTTGTCATGATTTTTTGAGGCCCTCTTTCATGGTGTTTTGGTCGAAATAGAGAAATTCGGAAACCGGCCCCCTAATCAGATTTTTTCCGATTTACCTCAAATCGGTAAGTTTTTCTTTAGTTTCTCTCCTCAAGAAGCACCAAGATCTTCCTCCCTAGCTACTTATGGATGATTTTTTAGTAAGGATTCGTGTTTGAGTGGGTTTTAAACCCAAATGGACGTGCGGCCAGGCCGTTTTTCTCTCATTTGAGTCGGTTCTGACTGGATTTTGTTGTTATTTTGGAGGATTGCTGATTATTTGAGGCTTGTCTCTCATTCATTTGGAAGGTTGAGTGAGAGGATTCTTTAAGTTAGTTTCTTTTTCTCCTTGGAGTCACTTATGAAAGACAAAGGGTCCTCTTCTCTAGGCATGGGTTCTTTCGAATTCACCCCTCTTCAAGTCACCTCCATTAAGTTGAATGGTAATAACTATCTTCAATGAGTGCAATATGTAAAAGTCTTTTTGGGGGCTCATGAGAAGCTATTGTATATTTTGGATGATCCTCCAAGCTCCACAGATGCCACCTACAAGACATGGACAAAAGAGAACTATCAAGTTATTACATGGTTGTTGAATAGTGTGGATTCTTCGGTTAGCCAATTGGTGATGTTCTTGTCTTGGGCTAAAGGCATTTGGTATACTCTTCATGATATGTTCTCCGAGTCTCAAAATTTTTCACGAGTATTTCAACTCATTCAAGAAATTAGTCGGTTCCAACAAGACTCAAGATCTCTAAAAGATTATTATTCGATGCTTTGAGGCATGTGAGATTAATTGGACCTATATTAGCCCCTTTCTTCTAAATGTAAAGACGATTATGAACATGCTTGCAAGCAGCGGGATGACACTCCCGTCATGTAGTTCCTCGTCGAGTTGAACTCTGACTACCTGAATGTTCAGGATAAAGTAGTCGTGAATGATCCTTTTCCTCCATTGACAACTGTCTATGTCATGTGCCAACGTGCTAATGTCTCGGCTCTCACTTCACACTCCTTTGTTCCACCATAGCGCTCGGCACACCGCTTAGGCCATAATTCCTTAGCTCGATTGAGACTTTTGTTTTTCCATCCTCATCTGTTACTATGCCTTTACATTGTGATATTTGTGAATTGTCTAAACATCATCGTACTACGTTTACTTCTAGTTCTTCTGGGAGGAAACCTCACTCTTTTGAACTTGTTCACTCAGATATCTGGGGGCCAGCCCCAGTTACTTCCACTTTCGGGTTTAAATATTTTGTTACTTTTATTGGCAATTATTCTCGCATGACTTGGGTCTATTTTTTGAAATCCAAGAGTGAAGTGTTTGATGTGTTTTATCGTGAAGTGTACACTTAGTTTCAATGCTCAATCAAAACCCTCCATTCTAATAACCGGGGGGGTACATATCCACTGCTTTTATGTCCTTCTTGCAAGAACATGTTATTTTGTCTTAGACATTATGTGTTCGCACACCTCAACAAAATGACATCGCCGAACGTAAGAACTATCATCTTCTTGAAGTTGCTCGTAGCCTTCTCCTTAGCATGCACTTACCTAAGCATTTCTGGGGTGATGCTCTTCTCACTGCCACTTTTCTCATTAATCGTATTCCTTTTCGTATTTTGTCTTATAAATCTTCATTTAATATGTTGTACCCTCAAGATAACCCCTTTCCTTTATCACCTAAAGTGTTTAGTTGCACCTGTTTCTTTCAAATTTTGGATGGTATTAATGATAAACTTAGTCCTAGGGCAACTAAATGTGTTTTTTTAAGGGTACACTTGGAGCTAGAAAGGGTATAAGTGTTATGACCCTTTGATTTGCAAGAAATATATCTCTGCTGATGTAACCTTCTTTGAGGATGTTCTTTTTTTCCCGGCTCACGGTAGATCTCTTTGGATCCTCTTGTGAGTCAGGGGGAGCATAATACTTCACCTCTCCCTCTTGTCTCTAGTGATCATGGGGAAACTCCTTCACCCCCCGTTCCTGATTCTCTTAATGCTTTGGGTAATCCTAAGCCTCTGCGGGTTTATCACCGTCGCAATAAAATTTCACATGCTCAGCCATCCACTCTTTCACTCACTTTGGATGTTGGCTTAGGTGATTCTTCTACTTCCAGTCAGGATCTACCCATTGCCTTGTGCAAAGGGACACAATCTTGCACTAGCAATTTCGTCTCAAATGATCATCTTTGACCATCCTTTCAATCGTTTGCAGCTTCCATTTCATCACAGGCTATTCCATGGTCTCTCTTACATGCTTTGCAAAATCGTGACTGGACGAAGGCGATGATGGAAGAAATGTCTGCTCTTGAAAAGAATCATACTTGGAAACTAGTTTCTCTCCCTCCAGGGCACAGACCTCTTGGCTGTTGGTGGGTGTACATGATTAAATATCTTCCAGATGGCTCCATTGATCGCTACAAAGCTAGGGGATACACATAGACTCAGGGCGTGGATTACTTCGAGACATTCTTTCTAGTAGCCAAGCTTAATTTTATTTGTGTGGTGATCTCCTTGGCCGTCAATTTGTCATGGCCATTGTTCCAGCTTGATGTAAAAAATGCATTTCTTCGTGGGGATCTTTAAGAGGAGGTTTACATGCATCAACCTCCTAACTTTGTTGCTACCCATAATCCTACACTTGTATGTCGGTTGAAGAAGGCTTTATATGGACTTAAACAGCCCTGCGTGCTTGGTTTGACAAATTTAGTCAGGCTGTCATGGAGTTTGGCTTTGTTCGTAGTCATGCCGACCATTCCCTCTTTATATGTCGATGGTCGACGGGCATCATGGTTCTCATTGTGTATGTGGATGATATTGTTCTATTAGCTAGTGTGATTCGGTTGGCATGGGGGAGGTTAAACAATTTTTGAAGAACAAGTTTGAAATCGAAGATCTGGGTGCCCTTCGGTACTTCCTAGGCATTGAGATTTCTCACTCCAAAACTGAGGTGGTCTTATCCCAACGCAAATATGCTCTTGATCTGCTCATGGAGACAGGCATGTTAGGATGCAAACCTACTACCACTCCCATGGACACTTCGTAGAAGCTTCAGCTAGATGATGATACTCTCCTCTCTGATCCTGGAATGTACCGTCGCCTTGTAGGTCGGTTCATTTACTTGACTATTACTCGCCCAGATCTCTCCTTCGCGGTGGGTGTTGTTAGTCAATTCATGCAAGCTCCCTGTTTTTCACATCTTAAGGTTGTCTACCGCATACTCCGGTATCTTAAATCCGCCCTGAGCCTTGGCCTCCGCCTTCAGTCTCATGGTCATCTTCATCTTTCGGGCTATTCTGATGCTGATTGTGTGGGTAGTATCTATGATCGTCGCTCTATGTCCAGGTACTGTACCTTTCTAGGTGGCAATCTTGTCACATGGAAAAACAAGAAACAATTGGTTGTTGCTCGGTCCTCGGCTGAAGCAGAATATTGTGCTATGGCTCATGCGACATGTGAGCTCGTGTGACGAACTTGGCTATTCTCCTTCTGGTCCTATTCCTCTTCATTGCAACAACCAAGCGGCTATACATATTGCTCATAATCTTGTTTTCCATGAACGAACCAAGCATATTGAGGTTGATTGTCACTTTATTTGGGAGAAGGTAGCTTCTAAAGAAATCATCACTCCTTTTGTTCGGTCTAGCGATCAACTTGCAGTTGTCCTTACGAAGTCTTTAAGTCGAGATGCTCTTCATCGTGTTCGTAACAAGTTGGGCATGATCAACATCTATGCTCCAACTTGAGGAGGAGTCTAGAGAGTATATATATAGTGTGTTATTGTGCTAAGTGTGTGGCCTTTAATTGTAAATGCATGTGTACTTTTTCCTCTTCTCCTACAATGTACCATAGTCTTTTATTCTAATAAAGCTTTGTGTGTGAGGGTATGTGGCTCTCTACACAACATTCCCTAAACTCTACTCTTTTTCTCTTCTTCTCTCTCACTCTACTCCTCTTTTCTCCTCACCATTATTATCCAACTATCTCCTACTAGTCCCCGCCTCAATGTCGTTGCGGGGACATCAAAGACCGCTGTGAACCATCTTGCCACAAATGGTTTTGATCAAGCTGATATTTGGGTTTCTTTTGTTCTCACTTTTATTCTCATCAAGGAGGAAATGCATACTCATAATGCACAAAATAGCAAAGTAGATGAACTGGAGGTGGAACTAAAGATAGAGAATAACCAGCAAACACCATGAATCTAGTAGTCATCATATGAAGATCTAACCATCCATCACATGCGAACATCACATGAAGAAAAGGTCATGAGTTCAGTCATGTGTCAACACCACGTTAGCAGAAGGTCTCAAGTTACCTCGCCTGGAGCTCCACACCAGATCAGGGCATTCCCATATATCAGATCCACCAAAGGAATTGCACAGAATGAGGTAGGAATCGCCAAACCACATTTTTTTAAGGCAAACCATGCCTTTTTTTTTTGAAAGGCAATCACCAAATCACGTCCAAATGTCAATATTAGCAAATATGCATTTCCCATCACATGTCTAGGAACATGTGCATACCCTCATATGAACTCAAAGAGGGTGAGTTTTAGACGACAACAACATTGTACCATACACCAGATACCATATGGGTATCGGTGTACAAAGAAAAGAGAAGAAAGATTTATGAAAAGGAAATCAGTACATGGGGGATTTTGAGAGGGATATTACTGGGACTGAGTGAGAAAGAAGAAAGTGAAATGAGAACGGCGGATCAGAATCTCTGACACCATGTAGTTTGGTATAGAAAGATTGTAAAAGGAAAGGAATAAGGGAGAGAAGGGGCGGAGAATGAAAGAAGAATGAGAAGGTTGAGTTTTGATGCACCCCCCTTCCTTGTTACAATATGCTTTTTACACCTAAGGTTCACCCAATAACATGAAGTGAGAGGCTCCATGACCAAAACACCAAATATAATAAGTGGGCTGTGTAATTGTATGTCCCTTATTACCATCACCTGGGTGGGTTGTACAATTGTTCGGACCACACCCTTCATCAATAACAAACTTGTGGACTTTCTCAGTGGCATGAGTTGTCCATTTCACTAACCACTACGGCTTCAAAATGCGGATTTGTGATGTCAATTCAGATTCTTGTTGGAACTGTGATTCTTCCTCTAAAGATTGAGCTTCCCACTCCTAGTGACCATGTTTCCTTTCCTTTTCATTTCATAGATGGAATGTTCCGTCTTGTCAATTAATTGGGATAAGGCTTAGATGATGATGATGATATGTTTACAAAGATTGTAAGAAAATCTAACTCTGTAGAAGTGAATCAGTTAATAATTTAGAGATACCATGTATAGTGATAAAGCGTCAAGCGAAGTGGTGACAGAATAAAGTTTATAATTTGGTAAAAATCAGTATGATAATGAGCTAAATGCCAGTTTGTTGTAATACAATAAGAATAGGATTTGGTTGCATGGTAATGGCAACATTTGAGTTTGAACTTCAAATGCGAAATATCAAGCAAACCCTGAACTGATTCTTTTGGTACCAGATCGAGAATGGGAACTGTCTCAAAAACTAGGTAATTGTTGTTGGGAGTTGAGACGATACTGCTGCATAGTATCATGGGCCATTTTCTTCTCTGTAAATAATATTCAAGGCTATTAGGCATGGTGCTTACATCTTATGAATGTTCACTGTAGCATTATTTGGTGCAATCTTTGCTAACTCCGAAGTTTAAGCATTAGTGATGTTGTTGGTTTTGTACTTTTGGATTTTGTTTGCATTTTTGCTTTCCTAATTTTTCTTTTAGATATACTCATTTGCATTTGATTTTCATAACCTCTCTTTTTTGATTCTTCATTTGAATTTTGTTTCTGTAACTTTACTTATATACCATGGGTAATGTTTGCACTTTGCACACAGTGCTTTTGTTTATTCATTGGCAGCATCTGAACTACTTTTCTCTTTGTAGAGTGGCTCGAGAAGGAAAAGAGCGAAGAAGGCAGTGGGAACAAAGAAAAACACAACGACCACCAATAGGTGAGGTTGCTGTAGAAGTTTCAGAAACAGAAATGTGCCAGGAGGCACAACAAACAGAAGGAATGCTTCCAAGTGATGTTGTCAATCTTCTTGCAGCTCGTGAGAAGTATGCTACCTTTTTTTTTTATTATTATTCTTTTCTTTTCTTCATCCACTATGAATATTAATTTTCATGGTTGCTGGGTATTTCAAATGGAGAAATGTTAGAGGATTTGCGCAAGATTGAAGAGGTGATTCACTGCATGTGTGCCAGCATGAAGGCCATTCATTTGATGGGGTTCACCTTGAACATGCTCAACATCATGCCTTTGCTACTCAACAAGTGGGCTACACGCATGAGAAAAATGGATATAGGGAAAAATGATGAAAAGTGGATATAGGGAAAAATGATGAATTCTATATTCAACCTACAATTGTACATGTGGCACACTTGATGATTGGACTATCTTGATTTTAAGGCCAAGGATGCTCACACTTCAGAGTAGGCCCCTCCTGATGAATGGCCCTGATTTAATACACATGCCCCGTTGATGCACGTTCTTCGAACTGCATGACATTTCTTCACCAAATTGCTAGGTTTCAACATTTTTCTTGTTTGTTGTCAGTTCATCAAGTATTCTCAACCTGGAAATGACATATTTGGGTTATCAGTTGTTCCCATGAGATGATTAATCCATTAAGAGAAAGGAGATGGGCTCATAGTTGTCAATCGGTGTGTTTGCGTGCGTGCGTGCGTGTCTGACAATAGTTAAAGATATCCATCTTATCAGTGAAGGGGATTCCAAGCGCATATATTTCACTTCAGGAGCCAGTTCAGCCCCCTAAAAATAGGTATTTATGTGTAAATGAAATTGTGGTTGATCGATCCTTTCTCTATTTCTTTTAACCTAGTACATAGAGAAGCAGATTCTCTAGTTGGATGACTTTGATTCATCATCCCTAGGAATTAAGTTACCGAGGTCATTGGGCCGGGCTAGCCTGTTGGGCTTCTGGGCCCAGCTGACAACTTGCCAAGCATGGATCTAAATTGTAGGCTGTCAGTCTGGGTCCATGTCTGATTGTCATGTCTAACAAATAAACTAGCCAGGTCCAGGAATAGATTCAACAACATGTTCTATTGAGGCCCAGCACGATCTTATGGATGCCTTGGGCTGGGCATGGGCCTCACTTTCAAGCCTATGGGCTGGGCATAGCTTGAAAATGTTAGGTGCAAAAGTAACTTTGGCCTGCTGACAGCACCCCTAGTTATGAAGCAACACTGTTTGGCCTATTAAACTGCTATCACAAGGGTTATGGCCTGACACCCGATTTCCAACTCCAAAAATCTAGTAATAATGTTTTGGTAAACAATCTTGTTATCATTAGGCAAAGCAGGAATATTTCCAATGAATATTTTGGTTCGAGAGCTTGTAAGGGGAGAGTTTTTCTCAGAATTTGCCATGCTCTAGTTGGGGCAGGGACATTCCTTTCTTGCTGGTTTATGTGCAAATTAGTTATTTGCAGTGCTTCTGTATGCATGAAAGTCTTAATAACACTCATAGGATACTCCAAGCGATGCTATCTATGCAAGGTCGGCTCCTCTACAACTTATGAAGACCTAAAAAACTTATTTATATTCACGTAGAACGTATTCATGTGTCTAAAACTTATTCATATATGCCTGTAAAACATTTTCATATGGTTTGGGTGGTTGTTCATTGTTTTCTAAGGTGTGGTCAACCTCATTGCTGGTTCTGCATGATTTTTAGAGGGTCCCGTTTTAATGGTGGGGTGACCTGTTGGGACGCAGATTGCGTTCGACCGCTGGTTGGACCTTTAAGCATCCAACCAGATCTGTGTGGGGCCCCACCATGATGTATCTGTTAATCCACGCCGTCCATTCCTTTTCTCAGGTCATGTTAAGGTATAGGCCCAAAAATGAGGCAGATCCAATGCTCTAATGGACCACACCAGAGATGACTCTTTCATTTAATGCAACTTGTATTTAATGGTTTGTGCATTCAATGCAATCAAGCTTACTATTTGGTGTGGTCCACTAGAGCGTTGGATTTGCATCGTTTTGGGCCCATATCTTAACATTATCTTAGAATAGGAATGGACGGCGTGGATAAACAGATAAATCACGGTGAGCTTCCACACAGATCTGGTCAGATGCCTAAAGGTCCGACCAGGGGTCGTACGCAATCCGCGTCCAACCTGTTGACAGGACGGATGCCATACACCACAATGACCCCACAGTTGCAGGAAATTCTCTTCTATAGTAGTCATAGAGGAACCCACGAATAGTAAATAACTGTCATCTTGCTGTATAGGGAGCATTTTTGGGAAATATTGATCTTATTAACAGGCATTCTTCGCTATGTGACATGATGAAGAGAGGGTTTTCCAATTCCATCTATAACACCATTATTAAGGTTGACTTTTCTTCTTCCTTCTGTTTATGATTATTATTATTATTATTTTTTATTGTGTGAACACCTCCATGTTAGTTTCAAATATTTATTTGGAGCCTCAATTGGCTTAAGGACAACTGTTGCAGTTACAAATTTCTAATGTTCCTGCCACAAACAAGTAATTTTTTTTTTTTCTTCTTTTTCTCGTTTCCTTTTTGTTATGAAGCTTGTGGTCATATCTCGATTTGGTCAACCTCCAACAGGATTTCTTCCATGTGCAGACAAACATTCCACTCGGACTCAGAAGATGAGATCGCTGATGACAAGCTTGCTTCAAAAAAGAAAAGGTCGAAAAATTCTGGGTACGGGATGAACATCCTCCTTAAATTCTAAAGTAAACTTTTTTTTTTCAAGAAATAATTTGTTTGTTATGGATATATGATGCTTTGGCAGTGGAGGACCTGTGCTCTTGACGAACATACCACCTGCACAATGTTTACACAACTCCATGGAGTTTTTGAAGAAGAGGAAAGCACAGGTCTCGAGATCAACTTCAGTTTTGAAGAACTCCAACCAGGCCTTACGCCTTCTATCCACCAGTGGTGTGCTAAGTAGGAAGTCCTGAATGGATACATGGTTTCAGGTGGGTCTTGGAGAAGCTTGATCGATGTTGGCATCTGAGCATTGTCCTGGTCACATAGTATATATTTATGTTGACAGTTGACAAACCACCATCCAGAAACCACGGATGGCTTTTGTCTTTGGCATCTGTTGGTTTGATTAGCAACAGGTAGATGCTATGTTAGAGGTTTACGAAGTACACATGCAAGCCCTGCTAATCTACAAGCAAGCAGGCATGCCAATCTGGCATGCATTCTGGTGGGTTGCAATGTTAAGATCTTCTGGCTTAAACAATGGACAAATGCACAAAGCAATGGATGAATTTTTATTTTTATTTTTTATGCCATTTGTTTGGTGCACTGACCAACCTGAGTGAAACGACATGATTTTTTTACTTATTATTATTATGTGAGCAATGTAAGCGGTAAGCATGTGGGATTAATAGTAAAGGGTGGTAATGATCCAAAAGGTTGAGAGGCCCTAGGCTGGAATTTTGAGTTTGGAGTTTATCAGCCAGCCTATTTCATAGTTAGTTATTTTCTCAGATGGAGCCCAAGCCATTGACACCTTATAAATCATTCTATTATATGTAATCTACTTATTCGATCTAGTAAGTACCTCGTCTCAAAATTGAGAAACTTTTTGGATTGATTTTTAGTCTTCTCTTATTTATATCTGCTATGTAGGCAGAATGGAAATACTTAACGTTCCCTTTTAGCAGGATTTGAAACTACAAATATGCTACCAGCAGCGTGTCTTCCAATTTCAGCATGGTAAACGGAAAGTCTTGGCAGTCCTATGGAAAATATACCAGTAGAAGTGAAGACCCCATTATTAAAAAAACATTCATTGTTGGAGTGATAGTTGCAGTGATAAAGATTGATTAATGGTAAGTGTTGGGCAGTCCATGTTCTGGGATTCAAATAGGTTGAGTCAACTGATCTTGGCCAATTTATTTTGATGGTTGGCTGCATAGATGTGCACTCGGTTTGCCCCACTTAGGGAGTCATCTGGCAGCGTGGAATAAGAGGGATTCGAGGGAGAGAATTCAAGTTCTCCCCTTCAGCTGATTTTGAAATTGCAAGGGTGAGGTGAGGTGAGGATCCCGATCCTAATTTCGCTCCAACTGTTTTCTCTCCCTCATTCCCTCCAACAGCATTCTAGTTGGTGGTGTCTCGTTGCCAGCCTTATGTTGGGGCCAAAGCCATGGATGATAATGTGGGTGTGACAGGCATTGGTCCCATTTGCAAGAGCTTATGGGAGATGGTAGTGGTCATTGATCATTGCCCCAGAATGGCATTGATTCAAGCTGGGCCTAAAATTCTCTAATAGCCTTCTTTTTCTTTGATAACCACCTGGGCATGGCAGTCATGTTCTAGCAAACTGGTGTGGGCACACTTTCGACTTGGCCAGTTCATGTGGACAACACTAATGAAGGGTGATGGTGAGGCACATGAAACTCCGATAATAGAGACCCCATTCACATTGTGTATGCTGTATTATAAATGCATGTGCGAAGTTGGCTTTGTTCACGACGATTCTCTTTCCATAAAGGGTGTTCTATGGGGCCATATTATGAGGACCATGTGATATTATGGGCCCTTGATAATCATCTCAATGAACTACATGATGCCATGCAGTGACATGGGACCCTACAAAGCAATCCACAGCTCGTGTGAGGTCCACTAAGATGACTATGGGATTTTGCTTCAACTATGAAATTAGTGGGCTCACTTTGTAGCCCACCGGATGCTCAGAATTGCCTCGTTATTGTAACTTGTATATCTTTGCCTATGACAAAGATTATTTAATATGTCACATGTATAATTTTAAGGAATTAAAGATAATTTGCTCTATCAAATTCAAGTACCTGTGAATATATTACAGAATTTCTCTTTATCTAAAGTTCACGTTGCTAAACACAATTTTTGGATTCTATAATATTTTAATTATAGGCTGCCAAACACAATTAAAGATTCTAAACCACTTTGATTTTAATGTAACTGTGATTTGGATTCCATATTCAAAACATAAGCCTTGAAACAAGCCCTTGTGGATTTGGTTGACCTGTTCACTGCCTTAAAAAATGAGATACAAGCTCAGACTGCTCGGCCGATTCAACCCTCGGGAAAAGTACATGTGGTTGCCTAAATCGGAAAGCTGCCAAATCTGTCTCCCCATCAAAACCGTCCATCAGGTGGGCCTCATCATAGAACGACAACTCGCGAATCTGATGTTGCAGATCATGTTGATCCTTTGAGCAGGGAGTTGCAAGTGGACAGTAAAGCTTTGCTTGTCAAAACTACAATGATTACTCAATTATTAGCTTTTCACACTTATGGATTCTCAAATGAGGGGGTTTGTTCAGATAAAATCAGGAAAATATGGGGCCCACCTTGATGTCAGTCATCCCTCATGTGGACCCACCATCAAAATAAATTGTTCATCATGTGGGGCCTACCTTCAATATCCACAGCCTATCATGTGGAGCCCACCTTCAATGTGGGTTGTCCATCACGCGAGGCCCCCCTTGAATGTGGGACATTCATCATTAGGGGCCAACCTTTGATGTGGACCGTCCATTATGTGGGGCCCACCTTGATATGGGTCATCCATCATGTGGGGCCCACCTTTGATGTGGATTGTCCATTCTGTGGGTCCCACTTTCAATGTGGGTCGTGCGTCATGTAGGGCCTACCTTGGATGTGTGCCATTCATCATTAGGGGCCAAACTTTGATGTGGACTATCCATTCTATGGGGCCTGCCTTCAACATCCATCGCCCATCACATGGAGCCCACCTTTCATGTGGACTGTCCATTGTGTGGGTCCCACCTTCAATGTGGGCCACCTATCATGTAGGGCTCACCTTGGATGTGGGCCATTCATCATTAGGGGCTGACGTTTAATGTCGACCATCTATTATGTGGGCCCATGTTAATATGGGCTCCCCATCATGTGGGGGCCACCTTTGATGTGAACCATCCATCGTGTGGGTCCCACCTTTGATGTGGACCGTCCATAATGTGTGGCCTCCTTCGATATGGACATCCATCACATGGAGAGATGAGAGCGGGAGAGAAGTAGAAAAGTTAAAAAGTAAGAACAAAAAACTTACTGGGGGCATTTGTATCGTAAGTTACTTTGGGTAAACTACTTCTACCATAAGTAACGTATCTTAGTTTCTACTTATTTAGTTAATAAGTATATTTAGAAACCAACATACTTATCGACAAAAAAGTAGGAAAGCATGTTTGATTTCCAACAACACAAGTAATTATCCTTCGATTTTGTTTGTTCCCCTCACATCCACCATTGATCATGTGGGGCAAACTTAGATGTGAATCATTCATTGTGTGGGCCCCACCTTTGATGTGGGCTTTCCATCATGTAAAGCCCACCTTGGAATTGGGCCATCATTATTATGGCCCGACTTTTAATGTGCACCATTCATTATGTAGGGTCCTTTGATGTTGGTCATCCCTCAAGTGGGGCCCACCATTAATGTTATTGTCTATTACGTGGGGCCCACCTTCAATATCCATTGCCCATCATGTGAAGCCTACCTTTGACATGGATCATCCATCATGGAGGCCCCGCCTTTGATGTGGGTTGTCCATCATGAAGGGCCCACCTTAGATATGGACCACTCATCATTAGGGCTAACCTTTGATGTGGACTGTCCATCATATGTGGCCTACCTTCAGGATCATCCATCATGTGGGGCTCATCATTATTAATTGCCCATCATGTGTAAACCATCTTTGATGGGGACTGTCCATCATGTGAACCTCACCTTCAATGTGGGTTACCTATCATGCAGGGCTCACCTTGTATGTGGGTCATTCATCATTAGGGGTTGACCTTTGATCTGGACTGTCCATCATATGGGGCCACCTTAATATAGGCCATCTATCATGTAGGGCCCAGCTTCAATATCCATTGTCCATCATGGGGAGTCCACCTCTAATGTGGACCGTCCATCATGTAGGCCCTACCTTTGAAGTAGGTCATCTATCATGCCAGCCTGCCTTGGATGTGGGCTTTTTATCAGTATGGACTAACCTTTGATGGGGACCATCCATATATGGGCCCACATTAATATGGGGTCATCCATCATGTGGGGCCTACCTTTTATGTGGATCGTCCACCTTTAGAGCCCCACCTTCAATGTGGACAGTCCACCAAGTGGGGCCTCCTTTGATATGAACTGTGAGAGAGAACCTCTGACATGAACTTTGAGATAGGTAAGTGGAAAAGTCATATGTTAAAAAGCTAAAAAAATATAGTTACTAAGATAAGTAAGTTTTAACACATAAGCTACGTTTACAATGATGCTCTTTTACAATGATGCTCACAAAACTAACTTAAAGTGAAAAAAGTAACTTAATTACTTAAGTTAAAAAGTAACTTACTTGGTGGTATCCAAATGGGCCCATAGAGATAAATAAATTCCATGATATAAGTTATTTTTACAAAGATGCCAAACTAACTAAAGTTAAAAAAAAAAAAAAAGTGTCTTATTAACTTAATATAAGTTTAAAAGTTACCTATTGCGTGGTGTCCAAACAAGTTCTAAAAATGTGATGATTTTGTGATAAAATCAAGAGAGTAAAAATTTCCTGAGATTTTGAAAATCTCACAATATCATTTGTTCTTTCTACTAGAATATCATAAGAGTCAAAATGTCGGTGTTATTTTTCACAGTGGTCTGCCATAAGAGATTATTGAAGCATTGTATATCAACAGTGGGCACCAACAAGCAATGGTCTAGTTTCAGGTGCACAAACTAAAACCTTGATATTAGACTATTGAGAAATGATACAGTGGGCTATGTGGATGGAAGCCTTGCCATGCACATAGTTGCATTTGGACTTGTTGTCATTCACATGATACAATGGGCTGTGTGGATGAAAGCGATGCGCATCTCTAGGAATCCCTAAATCCCATGAGAAAATTCTTTCCCATGAGAAAATTTTTTCTCAAGCTCTTACAAGTGTAAAAACTTTCTCCCTTAGCAAAACCCTTGCCCCTTAAGAGAAAACATTTGTCTTAAGAAAACCCTAATCTAAATTGGACTTAAATACTTTGATTTGCGCAAAACCACATAATCCGACGATTGCACCTTCTGTCGATCGAGCTTTTAACAGAGTCACAATCGACCATCAACAACCCTCGGTGATGTAGGGAGGGCGTGATTAGGCCGATCACCATTTGCGTAATCGGATAAATACCTTGAGTCCACAAGGCCTCCGAAAATCATCAATCGGACTTCCTCGAATCCACAAGAGAAAGCAAGAGAAAATAAAAAATAAATTCATGAAAATTTATAATAATAGACTGAATGAGAATTAACGTGACTACAATGCTTTAAATAAGAAACTAAGCCCTAGGTAGAAGTTTCAGACTTCAACTCAAATTAAAACACCTAAAAAATGTGACTTACTATAAATAGTAAACTTATTATTTATAAAAGTCTCTCAATCCTGAAATTACGTCGGGTAGTCTAACACGACACCCTACGCATACACGTACGGAAGCTTAAGGAGCAACTAGAATTATGGCTAAGTCCTAGAGGCGGGGTGATTAGGATTTTTTAAAATCTTTTCGCCTACTTAACAGTCTTAGCAATTTAAACTAGGTAAGCGATTAACACTTCGGCTTCCAAGCCTAAGTAGGTCCAATCAATAGACTAGCATATGATAAAAGTAATTAACATCCTAGTCTAATCAACTCAAATAGACTATAGAGGATGGATCTACATACGCTCAAGTCTACATAAGGAGTGAAAGTATATTTTGGGTGTGTGGAAGTGCCTATCAAGTGCCTAGCATACATTCCTAATTAAGCAATTAAACACAACGCACAATGAGAAATGTGCTCAAGTACAAACACAAACACAAGTATGTATAGTGGTTCGACTACTTGTCTACTCCACTCCCGGTTCAAGTACTCAACCCCTTTAAGCACACCGGCATTCACTAGGGAGTTTAAATCTGGTTCCTCTCAACCAAGGCATTTTAACTCGGATCCACCCAACCGGGGAGTTTACAGGTTCCTCCCAACCTACATGTTCACACCCGTGTTGGTGGCTCCCCTTGGAGA